>JAJJXG010000023.1:0-600000 GCA_024516215.1 Geopyxis carbonaria | reverse complement strand
GGTTGAGCTCGGCCGCAAAAACGGCGACTATCTCCGCTATCGACGGGATCATCCGATCTCCGAAGAAGAGCGGCAGAGCGACCTCCCCTTTGTGCTGGACGTGACGGCAGACAACCTCTTCAGAAGGATGCGAACGCCGGATACGAGTACGTGAAATTCACCGTCTTTCCGGTGAATTATACGCTGATATTGTACTTTAGAAGTGATCTCGGACAGGAGGCGGCCTCGCCCTGAGCCGGCGCCGCCCGCGCAGCGAGCCAGCACGCCGCCAAGCTCGCCTCCGCAGCAGAGGAGTGCCGCACTTGAACACGCAGGTTCAAGCCAGCCCCCGCCGGAGCCGGAGATCGTCGAGAATGCCGCCGGTCCAAGCCAGCCCCCGCCGGAGATCGTCGAGAATGCCGCCGGTTCAAGCCTGTCCCCGCCGCAGTTGCCGCCGCAGTTCGAAGGTTTTCCCTCTGAGGATCCGTCGCCTGAGAATGATCGGACATCTGTAGGTACGTGAACCACACCACTTTTCCGGTGAAATTCACCAGTAGGTTGATGGTAAGTTCAGCTGGTGACGCCGATGCCTCTGGTGGTGCTGGTCGTGGCTCTGGTGAATCTACGTGGGTAGATACTACGAGAATTCATCATTCCGGTGATTCTGGCGCCGGTCCAAGTTCGGGTTCTTGGTTGTTCGGCTGGTCCTGAGGAGAGGATATGGCGTTCTGTTTTGGTTGTTTGTCTTGTTTTATCTGGTCCTGAGGATATGGCGTTCTGTTTTGGTTGTTTGTCTTCAAGTTTTATAGTATATTCTTTGTTTCGAATATTCATTTCTTTCATTGCATCATATTAGATTCTTTGTTTTTTTGAAGTAGTCATAGACAGTTCTGACACCGTACAATTGACGGATTTTACGGTGAAATTCACCTCTTCAAACAAGCTGTACTGCCAAATATATCGTGAAGTTGCATATGTACGCCGTTGACATTCACACAATTTTGGATGCCAAGTTCGGTTTTCAAGCCTTGACATCAGTCCCAAGATACAGCTATGGTCGATTGGGAAGGTGGCAAGTTGCAACCACGCTAATGTGTCTGACCCGCTGGCAATTTGCTGTCAATGAGGGTCCGACCGCTTTACGGCGAAATTCACCGTAACGACGGTGAATTTCCCGTGAAAAGGGGTCATCTCCTGCTCATTCCCTGGACCCACAATCTCTCCCCGGCATCTTCTGCTTATTCCAATTTTTGCTTACAGAATGCCTCCCAAACTCAACAAGAAAAAATCCACAGCTGACGTTGCACGCAACGCGCAACACAAAGTATCAAAAAAGCGATCAACCGCTGAAATTCGCCGTAAATCAAGCAATCTGGGTACACAGATCGCACAGGCAAGTAGCAGCAGCCAAGCCCAACCCGCTCTAACAACACAGGTGTCCACGCACACAAAGCCTCCTGAAGACTGGCAGCTTTCTCAGACTCACTTGAGGCCGGATACACAGCCCACGACACCAACATTCCGGTTCGATTCACCGACAACCCCTCAGATCCCATCGCAACCAACCCCAATGATGCAATCCTTTTCTCCTGCATCGCTTTTGTCTACTACATCTTCAGAAACCGCGATGCAATTTCATTCCGACCCTGTCACAATCGAAGATTCGAGCAGTGACAGTGACAGTAATATCACAGGAAACAAGCGAAAATCACGGTCAATAATGGTATTTGACGATAAACCGACAATGGACATCGTGACTCTCGCCCAAAAGCGGATATGGAAACATACTACGTTCGTTGATTCTTTTCCGGAACCCACTAAGTTCGACGACATCTGTAAAATCGTCTGGAACAAAGCTCAGGCAGATGCCAATCGGCAGTCTGAATTGACCAAAGAGGTCATGAGAGCGGTATACTTCCCCGTGATATTCACCACAAGTCCGGCGAACTGGAACTGACAATTGCAAACGCTCAGATGAAACAAACGCAGGCGAGTGCGCGCTCTCACGTGCTTCACAGAGCAAGGGCGAACCTTAATGATCTGTACGGATTACACGGTTTGGAGGCGGAACCTCTCCGAGCCAGGATCCAATACTTGTTGGAGAATGATCGTTTCACCTGTCATGAAACGAAGTACGAGGTGTGTACATTGCTAATTACCGTGTTTTTCACTGTGAATGTGGTTGTAATTACTGGTTTAGACGGCGACAATGCGGTTCACGAACTCCGCAATCGCCAATCTGATTCACATTCATTTTTGCATGACAAGCCGCCAGAGGGGTTACAACGACCCCGATCTGATCTTGAAGAATATCAGCGGGAATTTTGTATGCTTCATCTCGAGTGCCTTATTTTGGGCGCTGTATACAAAGATTGAAACAACCGAGAGTGGCAAAGTCCCGAAGTTCACCCGCAAAAATATCATGCGTACGTATTATTCACCTATCTGACGGTCAATTTCACGGGAAATGTCTGATATTTGAGAAGCACACATGCACCGTTTCTGTGCAACCTATAGCGGTTTGCAGCAGTGGTACAAAGACAAGATCATCGAGAACGTCAGGGCACAACTTACCACAATGCTTCAACCAAAGACCAAAGTGTTGAAGACTGCCGCGCCTTACAAAGCTACACCTGAGGATGAGGCCGACATGAGGGCTCTCGTCATTCCGTCTACCAAGCATATGCGCGATCATGATCAGCATTTGATAGTACAGGATGAGGTGAAGCGGGTTGCGCGAGGCGTCAATGCGTTACAAGACGACGAGATCGACGATGAAGACGAAGAAGACAATGAATATGGCGGTGATTCCAACGGTGAAGACGGTGATGATCACAGTGAAAACCCTGAAGATGACCCACCACCACTTCCCAACTTAGGTCTGAGTTTTGACGGTACTGCTACAGAGATTGACGATGACGATGACCCAGTTGTGCCCCCGAGTCGGCGACGAGGTCCCGGTGAAAATCACCGGGACTCCAGTCTAATTGAAGACTCTGGCAGTCAAGACCCGAGCGAACCGAGCCAGGTGCAACTACTGTAGACGGTGTTTTGTTTTCTTTTCCTGTTTCTTTTTTGTTTGGGCGTTCTGAATTGTTTTAGATGGCGGTTATTTAGATGGGTGGAAGTTTCATACGGGCGTTCTGGTGTTTTTTACGGTAGTTCCGGTGTTTTATACGGGCGTTCTGGTGTTTTTTACGGGAATTACGGCGCTGTTCAGCCGCGATGTTGTCATATAGAAGTTAAATTCGGTGGATAGTAATAGTAATACAGGATTTTACTACTGCAAATATGGAAATGCTTGATTAAGTGACAACGACGTGTATCGCAAGTTCAATGAAAGAACCCGCATGTATCGCGATTTCAACGATAGAACCCGCATGTATTGCAACTTCAACGATAGAACCCGCATGTATTGCAACTCCAACGATAGAACCCGCATGTATCGTAGCTTCAACGATATAACCCGCACGAACCGATGTTCCGGTGATATTCGCCGTCTTTCCGGTTAACTGCCATGAACTGTCGCGTCAGGCAGGCCAAAGAGGAGGAGTTGCCGAGCTGTGCAGCGCTGTCCGTGAAACTACAGGTATGGCGGTGAATCTCACGGAAATTACGGTGCGTTAAATTGGATTGACGGCACAGACCTGCAGGCGAGGTAGTCCGTCGAAGCTACTCGCATGCGGCGTTGTTCAGGGGAGCGCAAGGCCTGTGCGGCGCTATCCATGAAGCTACCGGTATTACGGGTTGCTCCCTGTAAGCGACCCACATGCGGTGTATTTCACCGGCACTACGGTGAGTTAAAGGGGTTTGACGGCACACAACGGCGTGCAGGCCAGTTCACGGGAGCGTTTGCACTGCAACCCACTTCGCGACGCGGGCATTTTTGTTCGATATGCTCCGCAGTCACCTAAGTCGCCTAAGTCGCCTAAGTCGTCCGGACGACTAATAAGGAGACGGATTTTTTCCTGATGTGCATTTATTGTGTTGTGTTGTGGAGGCAGCTCAGAGCCACATGATTACCTCATACTTGTGTTTGGGAAAATGCCCAGCCTGGTAGATGCTGGTATTGAATTCTTATGCACGCCAGGCGCTGGTATAGGATTCTTTTTCTCTATTTTTTCTCTGGAGAAAAGAAGCTGAGCTTGTCAAGCTGGGGAAGCTCGTACAAGTTTTTTTGAGAAAAAGAATCCTATACCAGCGCCTGGCGTGCATAAGAATTCAATACCAGCATCTACCAGGCTGGGCATTTTCCCAAACACAAGTATGAGGTAATCAGGCTCAGAGCTGCCCGCTGCAACTCTACCTCCACACAACACACTCATACAGTCATAATAAAAATCCTAAAAAATTAGCGAAATATTAAATTAATTATTGTTTGTCGCTGCCTTTTTTGCGCGATAAAAATACTCCAGTTTTGGTGGAGTTGTTGTGCTACGAGGTGAGGATGTTCGCTTAGCGATACATTACCCAAATGGGTATTTTCAGGTTATGCGCACAGGTGTTGAGCCTCAATGTCTCCACCTCTCATTGCGAGAGTGCCACACCACATATGCGCAACTATGAAATTAATTGTATAGATTGGCTTAATAATTAAAGTACAGGTAGCTAACGGCTCACAAATTCTCGCCGCATTTCTATCTTTTGTATCGATAATTCTGCATTAATTCTGCATTTATTGTGTTGTGTTGTGGTGGCAGCTCGGAGCCACATGATTACCTCATACTTGTGTTTGGGAAAATGCCCAGCCTGGTAGATGCTGGTATTGAATTCTTATGCACGCTAGGCGCTGGTATAGGATTCTTTTTCTCAGTTTTTTTCCCCCCATCTGAAAGAAACGCCTCCCGAATTGCCGGTGTGGCTGTTTCTCGGAGACAGGCAAGTTTTCGTTCCGGTAGTCGCTGTTGGCGATGTGTGCGTGCACGCCCCGAAGACTTTGTCGAGTGTGGTCGAGACTCACCTACCTACTTCTTAGCTACGCGATACGGGAATTTACAGTATCCATAAAAAAACAAGATTGGTGTATGCACAAATGTGGTACCGCGATCGCGATCCGAAAGCTCATGAATCTTCATTAGTTTTAGCATTTATCTTGCTCCACGACAAGCTCCCTTGCTTCCTGCCTGTCGCAGCCTCGCAGGTTACAGTTGAGTCCAGAAGAACAACATAGCCACCAGTTATCCGGGATAAAATAAGGTTAACAAGGCCGCCTTCCTGCTCAGTGGCAGGCAAACCAATGATGACTATCCAATGATCATCACGCCACATGTGACAAGTGAGGCATGGTGTCGTGAAATAAACGAACGGATCAGTTGGAAACTCGAGCCGAATTTAACTTTTTTTTGTGAGACGTGGAAAGCTTCTTTACTCATGCCATCAACGACTGGCTCGGGTAGCGGTGGTGAATAAGAATATCGTTGATTTTTTGGTTGCGCGTAACTTGTTTGAGAAACTAGCGAACCAGGAATGCCATCTCATAAAGTGGCGTTTTATTAACGGTGTTTCGAATGATACACGGTGGGATGGTGGCGACAATTGATCATGGCGTACTTAATTAAGTAGCTCTAGACAATTCGTGCATTGATTTTTTAACGATACATTGCGTGCTTACGAACGTTCCTCAAATCACAATAGGTAGAAACAAGGCAAGTTTCCGCATATAGTTATTTTGTAAAGATAGTGATAGATAGCGCCAATGGCGAAGCGCGACAAGAGTCGTAGAAAAAAAATGAGAGGGATCCCTAAACCCATGCAAGAGTGCTCATCGCCCGGACAGTGAAGATCGTGAGTTCTGGTTATTCTGCTTGACGGGAACACCCCCGGTCTGTAATCTACAGATGGTCTTATTTAACCGGTCCATACAATGTGTAGTACTGAATGCGTGCACAGCACTGTGGCTTGACAAAGTGATCAATGATACCATGCAGCATGATATGACGAATCAGATTCGCAATATGTAGAGAACAATTGCAGCCGGCCATGTTGTGTCCGAAAAGGGGTATAACTGTCTGTTTCAGATCCAGAGATCCAATCATTAGTTCCCCGCAAATTCATGGTGGATTTATACTCGACGCAATGGTAGAAGGTGTTGTTGACCAAAAAGATTGTTTGATCATGAAGTTATTGATTTTAGTTATGTGGAGGCAACTCCTGCTCTTTCAAACTGCCACTCGAGAGCCGCGGCTCTATCTTGATTTAACATCACGTGGTCGAGACGCTACTTTTCTCCAAGTCGAACGAATAAGTATTACTTATGTAGTGAAGACGACATTGTTTTTGATAAGTAGTGCTTGGATTCGAAATTCGATCGCTGCAGTATTAATTGTAACTTTCGGGATTCCTGTTTCTCTAGATCTAGTATCAAACAGACTTTAACTTTGCTAGTAACAGATACTTTGTGTGTATCATATCCTTGCTACAACTTCTTGTGTAGTCCAGATATATCAACTGTTTTCTCTTACTACAGACAATAGAGTGATATCAAACAATTGTCATCGAACTGTCAAGGCTCCAGCTATCAGTTCAATGGTGCAATTATCCACTGTGTAGATTGGTCTAGCGTTAAAAATGAGAGGCATAATCAACCACCTCTACCTGTGATTTCATTTGGTATTGTTTTTTTGAATAGAAAGCGGTTTGGCGAGTACAACACAACGGCTATCGTGGAGAAGCAGGGAGGGGCAGACATGCAGCAACACCACCATCAGGTGCGACTCACACTTTAAGGACCTGCCCTGCAGATGCCGAAGAGGACACCTAGATTGAAAAACAAAATTAAATCCCTCTCTATTTTGATGGTTGTTTTTGATGCCAAAAAAATGCTGAGTATTATTTTCATTGTTATTATTTTTCTTCGGACGCTCCATCATTGCTAATCGGTACTGCATGAGGCTGGTAAGAAGCAGGTAAGGTGGCTCGATCCCTGCAGGACTGCGGGTCCCATAGGTGAAAAAGCAAGTTCTCCTGAGGAAGCAGTCCCCGTATGCAAGTTGTGTTATGTGGACATCACGATGGCCCAAGAGGACTAGTTTCTGTCGAACGAGTAAAGGAATTAGGAAGACACACCAGCGATTTCCGGCAGTGACTGCGACTGCAACAACGTCCACTGCTATCCGCATCTTTCGTCGAGTCTTCCGAAGCAGAGACGGGACAAGACACGGGTGTGCTGTTCGAATCCCTCCAGCACCCGTTACCTATGGACAGCAGTCGATTTTCCGACGAAGGCAGCTCCGTAGCTTACAAGCTGCTCCAGCGGTTCAAAATCTCGGAGAGCTGCCCTCCGTCATCATCGTCTGAGCAGACCAGCACCGCAAGGACGATCTGCACGCCGCCAGCCAATGGCAGTGCAGCACGCTATCCCGATTGCAGGCATCGACAGAGTATTTCACGCAGATGTGGCTTGGCCAGGCTTGGCCAGCGGGAGACTAGTATCACAAGCTAGGGCTCCTTGGCGTATGCAGGCTGCACTGTTTGGGAATAGCCGGTGTCGACTGTCTCATCCAGCAAGACGTCGAACAGAAAATCGGCCGGCGTCGGGTCTTCTGTCCCAGCTTAACGATCACCGAACGCCCCATTCACAACGCCCGCCAAAAATCCCTGGAAATCCGCTACGAGCATTACCACCACCACCCACTACGGCCACCACCTCTCTCGCCAGCGACACACTACTCCCTTCTTCCTTTTCTTCTCTTTTACTCCCACTTGCTGCCCAGAATAAACCTTCTTCATGATCACATCTCCCGGATTCTAAATCTATATCGCTTCGAGTAAATCCCTTCAAATCGCCTTACGTTTTTTCATCCATCGTCACTCATATTGGCCATTATCCGAGGCTCAAGTTTCGCCCGATCCCACAGCCCCGCCGCTACCATCACACCAATCCTCCATCCCTTTCAGAGGTCTTTTGGTTGATTACCCACGCCATATCGCTATTATCTTTTCCATAAAATACTACGGTGAGCCTTCTGTGTACGGATGGCACCCATATTGCTAGGTTAGGCTTTCTGGACCTCCGAAGCCGCCCGGTGATTGCTAAACCTTTGACGATAGGTTGATTGGACCAGCCGCAACCTATTACTCTTGTGCTTTACCACTCCTCTCAAACATTAGGTAATTAATCCGACTAGTTTCGGGGCTCCATACAATAGTTGTGTAAGGGGGACTGATCATCGCTTGTCCAACAGTCGTCCAGTACAACCTAAATAAATCCCACGATTCAGTTTAGACCGGCAGGCTTCTCTGCCACCGGTGTGTTTCGTTTTTGAACCAGAATGCGATTGCGGCGGCGACGATCAATATCATGACATCTCGGAGCCGGACACGAAATTCGAGCAGTCGATCCCACCAAGGCTCACCTTTCCCACCCCCGAATCAGAGGGATGAGCATCAGAGTCAAGTTGCGGATCATAACTCATCGAACAATACCTCAGCGAGCACCTCTCGTCACCCTTCTAATGCATCAATATTCTCATTACCATTCACCACTCCACACAGTCGGCACTCTACCCCACCGACTCCTTTATCGTCTCCGAGTTTGTATAGGCCACCATCACTAGTATTACCATCAGATGGCGCTTCCGATGCACCGCAATACCTGCACCCATCGCAGTATCGCCTGGCCGAACAGGTCCGGGAGACCCACTCCCTCGATGTCGAATATGATCCAGTTTCAGGCCGTAAAACTATCAACCACTATTCGATTATCGAAGAAATTGGTCGTGGCACCCATGGGAAAGTTAAGCTTGGGTTTGACCTGAATACAAACGACATGGTGGCGATCAAAATCGTGGAACGATCGCAGGGACGCCCTCGATTGGGTCGTAAAGGGGATGGAGATAATTCTGAGACAAAAGTTCGCCGGGAGATTGCTATCCTGAAGAAGATTCGCCACGAAAATGTTGTACGTTTGTTAGAAGTCATCGATGATGCGAGATACAAGAAGGTCTATCTTGTTCTCGAGTATGTTGTAAGAGGGGAAGTAATTTGGAATAAGGACGGTGATAAGGATTTGATTTTACGAGATCGGCGTCGAATTCGTCGGGAGGTTGCTGCACTTCGGTTGAAGCAAGCAAAAGCTACAGAAAATGAGAAGCGAAAAGACGACAAAAAATCTCCCGCCAAACGCCGCAAACACAAGCGGAAGGATCTTGGGTCGTTTTGGTCACTGGAGTTTGCATCTGATTCGGAGTCTCCCGCAGAGGATGACACTTTGGGTGGTGATGATTTGGATGCCACTCTTGACGATTTTTCTGATACGGAATCTGTTGCTAGCCTTTGTGAAGACGAAAGGAAAATTCCTGCAATGGATATTGAAGAGGCACGGAGATGCTTTCGGGACACAGTGGTCGGATTGGATCATCTCCATTGGAACGGTATCGTTCATCGTGATATCAAACCTGCAAATTTGTTGTGGTCAAACGACAAAACCACTAAGATTTCGGATTTCGGAGTTAGTTTTCTCGGAAGACCGATCAGAGACGAGGACGATGAAGGTACTGGAGAAGATGAACCTACTGGGTTTGAGCAAGACGATTTGGAGTTAGCAAAGACAGCTGGAACACCAGCGTTCTTTGCCCCAGAGCTTTGCAGTCTCGGTGAGTAATACATTTGGCTTTTATGTTGCCTGGCCGTATATTAATGACTTTTAGATATAACGAAACCAAGAGTTCCGATAACTTGTGCAATTGATGTTTGGGCTTTAGGTGTCACCCTTTTCTGTTTCATCTTTGGTCGTATTCCATTCATGGCCGACCACGAGTACACACTATTTAAGTGTATTAGCGAAGACGAACTGATTATTCCTCGTCGTCGCATCCGAGCTCACAAACAGGATATTCTTATCAAACACAAATTAACCCCAGAGGAGTTGGAAGAATACGAAACAGAGCCTGTGGATGATGATCTAAGAGATTTGATCAAACGTTTACTGACCAAGAATCCTTCTAAGAGAATTCTCCTTAAGGAAGTTAAGCGACATCCATGGGTGCTTGAAGGACTCCATGATCCTATTGGATGGGTCGAACGCAATGATCCAGAGAGAGCATCCCATGGCAATAAGATCCAGATCACCACAGAGGATGTCGAGACAGCTGTTTCAGTTCCAGGGATCATCACAAGAGCAAAGAGTGCTATCCGAAAAGCAACCGGAAGTTGGGTTAGGGGCCTTCGCAAGAGGGGTAGTAGTACTGCCAACTCCAAGGAGGTTAAGGAAGCCAAAGAGGCCAGGGAAAGGGAATGTGCCACAGGCTTGGATGCCGCTGGAGAGTCTATTCATAAGCAAGGTCAGCCGAATTTTATTCGTCTTGATGATCCGGATAGAGAGTTGCAGTGGATGGGAAGAATAGCGGAATCTAGAGATGATGATATGCTAAATACATTAGTCCCAAGTACTACCAACTCGAGCACTGGATCGTCCGAAACTGTTCACGGCAAGCCGAATGAGAACGTGGACCACTTCGAAAGGTCTGATTCACACTTTTTAGAATTCTCACCCAAAAGCGGCCGCAATGAACACCGACTACGACGAACGCAGCCGATGAGCCTAATAGGTGGAAATGTATTAAGACGACACTCCTCTCAATCTAACGATGTATCTCGAACTATAAGAGCAAGCCATCGCGCCCCAATAGAACCCCCACCCGGCACACCAATGTTTGACCCTTCTGCAAACGTGTTTAAGTCAGAAAGCACAGCTGCGTTGGTCGCTCCATCTATTGTCCGTAGGATGGTTCGTACCACCCGAAGCGATGACTCGGCATTGTTAGGTAGCAGAAAGCCTTCATCTTATGACGACCGCTGCCTGTTTGGGGCTAGAGAGGTACTCACAGAAGCATTACATTCCTCAAACAAGCCACAAGAGGTTGGGACGCTACCATGCCACACACCAGAGAGTCGAAGCCTGTATACTGTTATCGATGATGTTGAAAACGGTACTATGCTCAACCTCTCTCCTCGTTCATGCAATACCGATGTTAGGCAACGAATGGAACAACACCGAAGGGAGGAGCAGGAGTTGGCACGACAAAGACTTGGGAAAATAAATCTTGACGACATGCTTGACCAACCTTGCTCTCTAAGCCCGAATGATGACACACCAGTACAGACTACCGCTGTACAAGGAAATCTCAAAAACGTGCTTGAGGAGAAGGAACAACAACATTACACAAGTCAACACGGCTCACCTAACATGAAGACACCTACTGGATGGACCCACAACTCATACCATATTGCGACACCACCTATGGCAATGGCCTTGAATCCCCGAAGCATGGGATATTTTGATTTGCATGGACGACCTACTTCCCCAAAATCGAACCCGCCTGGTGCAAATTTGGTATCCTCTTCTAGCGATGAACGATTCAATACAACAGCCGGCTCCAGCTTGACAAATTCGACCAGTTTTCCCAGTGTGCTCACAAATCCCTCTTCGGTGTCTTCTGACTTTTTCCATCCTTACTCTCGGAAAAGTTCTCTGATTCCGGCTATCCAGAGCCAAGAGGCTAGCATGGATGAGGATTACCGCATCCGAGAAATGCAACGCAATAGTCAGAGCCGGAGAGGAAGTGAATTTATCTTCCAGCCAGATCAAGACGAAGATGAGGACAGTGACTCGGACTCCGAAGGCGGTTTTGTGATGAAATCTCCATCGTCCAACAAGTCTCCTCGTCTCTATAGAACTAAAAGTATTGCCGTTGGACAACTGGCGAGACAAAGTAATGAGGAAAAAGATCGTGCTTTAGCTAAGGGCAAAGCCAAGCATGTCAAAACAAACAGCAAATCGTCTGGTGGTAGTACTATCAAGGAGAGGGATGATAATCGTGGTCGTGCCATCGAAAGGGATTAAGGGTTATTTGAAATATGGGATTAGGAGTGCTGGTTTTTGAGGCTGGATGGGGAGGTTGTCTGGTTGAGATGTTACGAATTGGATGAGATGATGAATGCCATATGCTTCTGGTACGTGCGAGATGCGTTGCATGACTGAGCTGAGGGGTGTTCTGCATTCCGACAGTTATCTTCCTTCGTTGTATAATTCTTCCTTTTGAGTTGGAGGTGTGTGGCTAGAGAGACTCACCCTCGTTGTACGTGTTGTATATATATTGTAGTTCAAACTGTCGGGCATCTAGGGAAGCGGGTCTTTGGCGGATGGGAAGGAGTCTTAACTGGGAGGGGGAAATGCATCAGCGGCCCGGGGTTGGCAAGAGATGGGAAAGCGTTTGGTTTATATTTTGCCGATTTTATGTTTGATCAAGGGCGGTATGGTTCTATTTTCTCTGTTCCATCGAAGGAGTTATGGTTCTTTTCTTTTTTTTTTCGATTTACTTTTACCTTTTTGCATGCATCTTCAAAGTTATGCTTATGAGATTCCCTCGGAAACAGCGAAATCTCGATATGACTTTTCTTTGATCAGGTTGGGTATACGTTATGCGAATATTTGTATCTATGATCGGCCGGCTTTCTCTGCCTTGACTTGTTTCTTTTGTCTTTTCACATATAGATGGCGGCCGGAGTCCTTAGGGCGAATATATTTGTGGTGAGATTCTTATTATGAGTACATCTGTATGGTCTTGTGAATTGTGATGTGACGACGTGCTGTATTATGAGTGAGTAGAGTAACCTCGACTTCTGTTGTTCTTCCGTAGGGAGTACAAGATGTTGTCTATTCACATAAATGCTTTCATTGTGTAATTGAAATATCTGGCATATTCGCGGAATATATCACATGAAACAATCGAAGAATTTCATCAATTGTTTCAGTTTTAAGCATGAGATCTTCATAAGACCACTCAAGTTGTCTTCGTGGCATTGTGTTTATTTGATAAAAGGTACTCGTACTGTTTGGACGTTTGACTGTAAGCAATCACTGCAAGATTCCTCTGACGTGGCCTAAACAATGGCCTAGGTCACCGCATACGTGGACTATAATTCGCATTTTATTAACAGATCTTAGCCTATTGGTTGAAAGGCCTGTGGACGGAACAGGTTTTAATGTGACTTTGGTCTACCTGTCGATCAGTAGACCTACAGAAACCCTTTTGTGTCGGTAGCAATATATAGCTACTATTTGGCTAAAATGCATAGTAGCTACATCTTAAACTCAGGCCAACCTATTCAACTCATCCGCCTCTAGGACATTCTCTCTGTCTTCACTCCACACAGATAAAATTTCTTGACAGCTAGCTCAAATTTACCTCATCGATCTTCAAACAAAACGAATTCTCCTGATTTAGAATGCCGAGTCTGAACCTAGCAGTTATGATTGTCAGTTATTATACCCCCAATACCCTCATACTCATGGTAAGGCATATCGATCGACTCAATTACCATTGCCAGCGAGAAACCTGAAAGCTAATAAAAGCGTGGCCCTGCGGCCGGACGACCCATCTTGACCCCCCCGATGATAGGCCGGTACAAATAGCGAATAAAGTCAAAGCAAGATATTACTGTAGGTCACGTATTTCGGCCAAGCGAAATCAATCACGTCATTGCGTTGTAGTACACGGTTGGACTGAAATCTCCCACTTAGATATTCCGTATCTAGACAGTGGCCATTATTATCTAAATCCCCCATCAAACATGGAGATGAAACGCTGGGTGGGTTGGTTGGTAAATATGCTGAAGCATAGGTGGATCGAGAAAAAGTGTATTTGTCGAATCTCGATTCTACATAGATTTCGACATGTTTCTTTCAAGGTCCAGTGCATGACCTACCATTTGATCCTCCGTTTCCTGAAGAAACCGTAAATACTAAATCACCTTGAATTGATTCGGCTTGTTCTGAGTTGGAAGTACTCGTGTGCAATACCTCTGATTCTGTTTCAATTATGGCTGGGAACTGCCAGTGCATGTATATTGAGACATACGACAGGCAGTTACTTAGTTTGACAGTGATTCCTACGCGATTTGAAGGAAGAATCAAGATCTTCTTCCATTGTGGTTCAAGTTTCCGTCGATGTTCGTGATACTCAAGTATCAATGCAGATCGAGTGACTTCCCAAGACCCACCACCAATCGCCATCCGCCCCCAAGCGCCACGTCAACCCACCCGCCACAAACCACACCACGCAATCAAACTAATTTCCGATGCCCGTAGTCTAGAGGGGAGTGGGGGAGGACGGCCCCTTACACAAAATCAAAATAAAATTGCCACAAAACTATCGAACTCCGGTGTGGTGAAAGCCCGAGCTCCGAAATTTTTTGGATGTAAATAGTGGACTGGACTGCCACAAAGCTTGAAAGTGAGAAATATGCATGCTTGCAGTCTAGAGTCGAACGGAGGGTTTCAACGGTTTTCGCTACCGTCGATGCAAGCGCCACAACCGGATGCGGCGTTTTCAAGCTTGCCTTGCTCCTCGATGAGGGGGGCGTGCCTAGCAGGGGGGAGATGGGGTGATGTGATGATGGTGGGGATGTGGGTATATATATTAAACGGTTATTTCGCTCTTTTTGCATGAGTTTGATTCACACTGATACTAAGTTACATTCAACGGCAAACGCCACTGCATTGATATTTATGAGGATGCTGCTGATGATGATGATGGTGATGATGGTGAGGAGGAGGAACTAACAATACAGGTTACAAGTGATATGTCTATAAACAACCGTACCCCGATAATAGGTGGGATATCAATGTAGCGTTCCTGGAAGCGCTCACAGACAAAAAGAATACCGCCAAAAACATCACAAATACACGATGCAAAAATAACAGATATTAGGGAAATACAACTAAGGGAAATACAAAAACATTACTCAAATCGCCGATGCACTTTTCCGGATCCCTTCTCTAGAAAACCCTTCTTCTTGCCATAACTGTGGTTAGGTGGACATAGTGTCGGCTTCGTCTGGGACGGGTGCTCTATTACCGAGCATCCAATCCTCCATGGCCAACCATCTCGACCATGTCCCCTCTGCGGCTTGTATCTCTCCATCATCGACTCGAGATAGTGGCTTTAGGTATGGGATGGCCTCTTCGACGACATGGTCGTAGTCCCGCTTCACAGCGGCCCATCCACCGCTTTTTGCTGCGAAAAGGTAATTCCGCCGCTCTTGCTCGTGCAATGGACCAATACCATTTACCCAGTCATCACCAAACCAGCCATGGAGTATTGCTGGCACATCAAATCCCGAAGCGACAAGTCTGCGGATGTAGGGGTGTAACGAAACCCAGCCATACGATGATAGCTGCTGGCTCTGCTGTTGAGGAGAAGCGGATGTTGGGTAGCCTGGACGGAATATAGGAGGAGGATTCGGCCGAGTCGGTGAACTTGTAGGCTGGAAACCGGCGCGTTGGAATGGCAGTTTAATGTTGATAAAAGCGGCCAGCGCTTGACATGCATAGCTGTGTTGCGATACTTCAACAAAGTAGCGCAGACAACTTTGGTACTGTGGATACCATTGGATTATGTCGAATTTGGGGCCCTGCGACGCCGGTGACTGCTGGCCACTGGCCCGACCGCTCCCACTGCTTGCCGTAAAGCCTGAGTTACTCGGACCCTCACCGGTGCTCCCTCTGCCGTCAAACATTGCTGGTGGGCTGCGATCATAGTCCATGTTTCCGTTTAGTATCAGGGCTCTTGCGATCGGAAAAATTTGACCGATCGTTCAGTGTTGAAACCCTTGCCGAAACCTAGTCCGTGCTGCGAACTTCGCTGCGTCTCAGAAAATAAAGGGTGGTCAAAGCTTTTCGTCAGGCCACGGCGGAGGGTTATGCTTGATCGGACGACAGGCAATCCGTGGGCCTGTCACTGGGGCCTATAGTAGATTATGGAGAGATGTCGTATGGGCTAGGTTTGCGTTGGTGTTATAACGAAGACTACTGTCTGCCTCACCCGATGATGACACTAAGACTCTGGAGTTGGATCGTCAGGAGAATATGTTGCTTCCCGGATGATGCTATGTTGTGTTGCCCACGCGTTCCCCGGCTCTCCCAGTCTACTTATAAGGTGATATATTTCCCCACCGCTTCGACGCCGGCAAGCTCCACGGATGGTCCAACAGACTACGCCGTACCCAGCGACTGGGGATAGTATCCACCCTATCCTGTCCAGGGAATTGCCTACACTAAGCGGAAGCAAGGTGTTGAGGGGTGTGAAGTCTGGGTGGCGGCAGCAAAAGCAATCACACTGTCAGGTCGTTAACTAACGGGGGGGATCGGTTGCACCTTCAGCTGGAGGCTGAAAGACAGACCGACGGACTTGCACGACACATAGTCAGTCCAGAGTCGAAGCACGGACAAGCCCGCGAAGAAGAAGAATTCTTCGACGCGGGCTACGCGAACTGCCATTGGGTGTGCCAGCTGAATGGGTTAAGGTGATAGTAATATGTATGCGGATAAATGTTCGTGTCCACGCTCCCCTGCACGAGGCAGGGGGAGATCTTCAACTGCCAAGGGCAAGAGGAGGAGGCTTCGGAGGTTTAACTGAACGATTTATGACAACCCTAACAACGACATTCGGGGGCTGAAATCCAGCGTGGCAAAGGCACCTCCGGTCCGCATCCGGCACACTCTATGTAAACAACATCCCTCATCTCCAATTTCGTCATTCCGAACCACTTAATCACAGAGTCCCATTTTATCTAGCTAGAAACGTTATCCTGGTACTTGGAGAGGAACGGAGAATGGGTAAACACCTTACTGTTTGTGCATAGTGCTGTGGATCAGATCTGCCTTCCGGACTCCGAACACCAGCCGAGCCGCGCTTCTACAGATTTGTGCATTTCGTATGCCTATTATCACTGGAGGTCCTGTCCAATTCTGGGTAGCATTAGACCATCTTAAGCCTGACAAAATGATCTTTGGCTAGCGCGGCTCGCGGAGATATGGTTCAATTGCACATAGAACATGAAGAGTTCAACCACCCATTTTATGGATGCTTTTGAAAGAATACTTATCATCAGTGGATTTTACGACATATCATGGCGCATTGTCATGCCCGGTAGTGTTGTGATGTCTTGCATTATATTTGCCACCCTCAGGTTGTCCTTTGCCTCTAGGGGCTAGGCTAGGCTTATCAAATGGAACTTCTGCAACCTGTGAGATATCATGCCCCACGCTCGTTGGCCCTCTCCCATTTAATATCAAAGTGTGCGTTTGTGTCAAAAGACGCGTCGGCACGGCAATACAAGACGGTCTTTCGTACATGTGCATGATCACAAATCTGAGTTTGCAAATCACAGGTCAGACGTCGGGCTTGCAGGTTTTAGCTCCATCAGATTGCGTTCTGTTCAAGAACCATTAACGTCAGTCTATGCTATTGCATTTGTCATGAACCTGCCTTACATCTAACCTGGCATTGCGGGTTTCAACCATTGTATCTAAGAATCCAGAGGATTCAAGATCAACTTCTTTGCCACTCGCTAACTGACACTTTATCAGCTCTCTCTGACTGTCTATGTTTATTCAATTCGCCCTTGTGCTACCATATATGCTTAATTAGGTGAACTTTAAAGTCTTCAAGGAACCATTAGCATCACTATTTTCTCATGTCATACTGTTTTCCAACCTGGTTCGAAGTTGACGGACTAAGAACATATGTTAGTTCTGGAACCAACAAACTTGCTTTGGTCACCTGTAACACCACACTTTCTCGCTCCAGTCCGGAAGTCCGTGTTTAATTGCCTCGGTCACCTCACACTGGGGGTTCCTGGGCAGAAAAGGAACTGGCGTTGTTCTGGCGGGTTATCATCACAGTTCTAAAATTGATCTGCAAGGGACTTCTTATTCATAAACCAATTATCTTTAGAAGTGTGTGGACCGAAAATGAAAAGAGTATCTCCGACCACACCTAGGACAGTGCACCTTGAACCTTGCTATCGCATGAACTCGCTGATGAAGCCGAAAACCACAAATTTGATTTTCTCAACAGATGCGTTGGTGGGTGTAACAATCTTCAGACATTGCTTCTAAAGCCCTTAGTACTCTCTTGCACCATGTACTCTACATGTCAAGGCGCCGGGTGGCCTTCATTGCAAATCCCCCACTGGGCACTACAAGTCTTTTACCATGTCGGTAGTTTTGATTCCTGACAGAATGTTGTGCTCTCGGTTGAATGTTCCACTTGTGGGTGATCCGAAACCTCCGTACCTCTGTGTCTCATTGGTGGGATTTGGTCCAGGGCTGCACTGGAGAAGCAAGCCAACGAGCGGGGAAAGCGTGGTGAGACAGCTTTCACTTTCACTATTCCCTGGTGAATCTCTCGCAGAAGCAAACATAGAGCACAGATCCGCGTGACCATCATTAGGACAAAGGCCGTTAGTTTGGTTGTAAATGGCAGGACCGACCTGGACGCTGCACTCTATGCTTAGAGTACCATTTCTCCATCCTGAACCTCCATACCACTTCACCTCTCGAAGAACTTTGCTCATCACCTCTCTCTTGCTTCTTACAGCCAGGAATTCCTCAGCGCCACAGTCGAGCAGCCAATTGTCCTTTGCATTACACATTCCTATGACGGAAAGTGCGAGAGTGGATCTTTCGATCGCATGCTGCGGCAAAACGACAGGTCCCCCACTCCTCAATCTCTCCGTTTATACTATCTACGGCTGTAGTGGTAGAGATACAGGATCAGTCTTAAGTTCCCCGAAATAAAATGGTGTATGTACGTCTACAAACGAAGTACGGCCGATTTGTGACGTTGACTCGTCGACAAGTCTGAGTGTGAGGTGTCTAAGACCTGAAGATACTTATCCTGAACTAGAAACTGGCCTCCTGTCAGTTAATGAATAATTATTGAACACCAAAGAGCGTTAATTCACCGGTAAAATACTTAGGTATTTTCGCTCGGAAGTTAATCCATCATAAGGTATCACTCGTGATGATCGTCGTACGACCGTGGCTCCATCAGAGAATATTCTGATATCAAACGCATGATCAACTGGCACGGACCTTATCTTTTAGGGAAGTGCACCGAATACATAGATAGGCTACATATCACGAACAGCATGGCAGATCGAGATAGTTGTTGATGCCAACACAAAACTGGGCAGATTCATAAGCTACCGTGGTCTCAGCAGATTTTATTGTCTTACGAGTGCATAGAGCACCCTTTCATCACAGGGTACATTGTTGCCTTGACAAAGTTGCCAGCCGGGGCTAGGTCTCTGAAAATTGATTCTCGAAAACCTTTCGAGAAGAAGACAGTTTTCCGAAGACAGATCGATCACTGAGAATGCCCCTTTCGATATAACCTTTAGAAGCAGGACACTCCGCTGTAAGACATGTATTGCGCGGAGTGCAGTAGACATGCGGCTATGTGTCTATTCACGTACAGTTGCCATGATCCCTGGGACTTTCCGGTCAAAACCATGCTTTCGGCATTAATTTAGAGGTATTACTGGCTTGAAGTGTCTTACAGCAACGGGTGGCTCTAGTAACTAGTGATCAATTCGATGCAGTATTCCCCAGAACCAGGATACGTCTTGTGCGTTTTTGACCGGTCACTGAACAGCCGTGTTTCAAAAGCCACGCGTATGTGTATGTAAGCCGTTATGTTATTAGTGCATGACTGTGCTTTACCTTTTCTAACTTCGTTCGCTATCCTCTTACAGGAAATTAGATACCCCACGGAATCTCTTAGTAACCCAAAATTTCTGCCAATTTTGCATAATTGAGCCTCAATCCGCAAAAGTACAGAGGCGCGCGCCATTTTCTGACTTGTATTGTGAGTCTACCACTTCCGTCTGAAGACTCAAGGTATTTCCGGTTTGTGTATTTGGAACTTGCATTAATGGCTATCTGAAAATAATTGGCAATCATTGATCAACCAATCAGAAGCCTGGGAACTAGATAAACGAGAGTTTCGAATCTCGATCGTGGCCAAAGCTGGATGTATTTATCAAGGATTAGGTGTGTATGCGGAGCGAGTTGAGCTGAACTGGCTCCTCGGCATTACCGACCAAGCCAATCACAGTACATTTCTACCGACAGGGTGTACTATTTCGGTCGTATCCAAGTGATGATCCACAAAAAGAATCCTAAAAAGCTAGAGAACATTTACTAAACATGGTTGGTCATGGATTCTTGAGCACTTTCTTAGCGAAAGTGTATGGCGATTGGTTCACTACCCGGTCTATCTTGAAGCTACTCTGTTTTTGATATTGTCTGCGTTGTGTTGAATGTATCTAGAAAGCAGTAACTAGTTGTAAGGAAGCGAATGGAAAAAACGGTTTCCGTGCTATGTCTATGCACTCAAAACCGCTGCTGGTATGTGACATTCGGCAATTCGCGATCCCGTACTTCTAGTGACTTATATGTACCGAGGCCTAAGCCAGTTCTTTGAAATGGTAAATATGCTTAACTGAACAGTCTTCGATCATGGGCGCCTCAGTTATGAACGACCAGTCCCTATGGCAAGTAACTGGTTACTAAAGACCTGGGAAATTACTAAAATAAGGACTCAGGCTTACAATCCATCATCAGAGGGTTGGCTAACAACCCACAGCGAACTCTACGATGGAACCAGATAGATGTCTTAGGAATAGTTGCTAACCGCCAGGTTCGAATTTTTGTCTTCGCTGTACTTTCGCTTGTAAGCGGCAAATTCGATGCCTGGTTTGATCGAGCTTCCATTTATGCGATAGGTTACATGAAATTCTTTGCTCGGCGAGGTATATGATAGCCGAAATCCGTCATGCTAGTATTCGTATATCAGGCAGCAGTGCAATACTTGAAGTTCCAAAATGCACACATGCTGGGAGCTTCCCTTCGGCCTTGTTATGATTCAAGGTAGGGAAAAGTACAAGCTGAGGTGCATGATTCACAAAATATTTGGAGTGATTAATGAATTGAGTTGAGTTGTGGTGAATATAAGTGATAGTACTGGTAGTTGTAGGTTAGATCATTAACACTATTTCAGAGCAAAGCAAGGGTCAGAAAAAAACGATTCAATTTTTGAAGTTGCGCTGCAAGTTCTGGTACTCTTTCTGCATGAGTGACACACCATCAGTAATTACTACTTTGTAATGTATGGCCGGCTAAGGCCTGAATTGTGTTAGTTTGAGAGTGGGTTGTACGTCATTTGTCACTCGAATCAAACCTCGTCAGTGACAATAAAGCTGCTTTGCACTTTGGGTCCAGCCCCACTAGTCAACATACCTATCTAGCTTTTTCTGAAATGACTAGAAGTACTAATGAATCATCCTCTTCTCGTACAACTATCGATAGAATAGCTCGCTTTCTGAACGACCACTCGATCTCATGGACCGGAATCGAACTGGTACCAGTTATTAAAAAGCTACCAGGAGCCCCCGGATCTAGTCTCACGAAGCTGCAAATCTACGTTACCTCCGCGAAGGATGCTGCGGTAGGCATGCAGCTTTTCCGCCAGCTCAACTCCAAAGAATACGAAGGAAAAGGTGTGCGTGCGTGGCTACCTCAAACTGTGGTGAGCGTGGAATTTGTAGAATGGGATAGAAGAGCACAAGTGTCTGATAAGAGCCTGGATCCCCAAATCGACGGGTCTTTTGATGTAGAGATCCAATGCCAGGGGAGGTGGGGAAGCTAGTTGACATGAACGGCTATTGATCGTGTTTGAGAGCCACACGGATATTGGTTGATTCAAGTTATGGCGTGGCTGGTCTACCCGGTGTGTGAGTATTGGATGTTTGTGACAGCGGGACTGAAAAGCCCGATTATGAGTAACGCAGGAGAAGTGAACTGCAGCTGGGATATGGGCTATGCTCCCAAGATTTTTGTTGTTTTCTCTACTGGCTGGAATAAATTACTGATGGCCTCTACCTATCGAATCCTACAAGAACCAACGAAAGCAAACAGAGCTAGAATAGCAAGGAAACTTCGAATGCGATCGTTTGCTCGTGATTTCGTTTGCACGCGCGTACCCAATTCAAACGAAACTTACGACAGCCAATCCCTATGGCAGCCAACCAAAAGGCATGGATATCCAACCATGTATTGTAACACTCAAAGCACTATCATTCTCTAGGATATTTCTTTTTGGAGGGAAATTAGTATCTGGATTTCATCTCTACTGCTCTATGATCGAGTTTGATCACCTTTTTAAAACAATCCGAGCTAGCACACACGGTCTACTGATTGGGAAAAATTGTGATACTCTTATATCACACAATTAAACAGTAACGAATAAGAGATTTTCTATTGAGATGACGCGTTTTCCTAGGATTTTCCGATCATCAATCATCTATAACAACGGTCTTCTTATCTTCAAGAAACTGATTAAATAACCAACTCCTGAAGGTGACTTCACATTACATCAACCACGACTTTCATTATGAGATATTATGGCATAGAAGGAGAATCTATTGCCTGTTGAATAACCTTTTCCAAGTCCAACTAATCTCGCAATCGTGAATCTACATAATGTTCTAGAGTTATGGCCGATGACATCGTGAGAACAAAGCCTTGTCTCTTAATTGGCGTTATTTTGGTGGTGCCTTCTAGCAGCAATCTTTACTAGATTTTGTAAACATGAACAACATTAAAGTTGACTTCAAATACATGTAGTCTCAGGAAGAATGTCAGGGTGTGGCTGGTTGGAACTTGGCCATGAGACTATGTATCCATAATCTGGCTTAAGCCAAAGATAAAAACACTGCTCCAAAGAGGGTCAAAAAAGTTAAAAGTTCCCATCAGACAATCAGGTATCTCATCTAACGTCTTGCCAATCATTTTCGAATATAATTTCCCTAGTGTAACTAAATACGAAACCTTGGCGCGATGTTTAGATGAGTTGGCACAGACACCCAAGATGTTGCTTATCTAATACCCGCCAATTTCACTAGCTGACTAAAATCCACCGTTCCTCCGCATTTATGCCCGACCGGTTTAAACATGCATCTTAGACAGTGCACTTAGTTTAGCATCTCCTAGTTGCATTCGGTGATTCTTAAAGTTACGCCAGAATCGCTTCGGTGTCCGAGGGGTGTGATCTGGTTTTCAAGGCGCCTATATTTTTCCATAGCCGCACGCATAGTGTGATTTGACAGACTAAGTGAAGAAAAACCTTGATTTCCTGGGAGGTGTCTAAATTGATCTAGAGAAGTTAACATGACCCGACCACTTGAAAATATTCAGTGCTAACCGCAATCAAAAGAAATCTTGGTTCTATAAATTTCTCAATTCGAGAATTCAAACCAACCAAAAGCGTTGTTGATTCGTGGTTGGAAGGAAGGCATGGTGGAAGTCACCGTTCTTATTTTTTGCAGCTCTATCCCGAACAATAATCAATATACCCGGAACCTCGACCGGAAACATGCACAATTTCAACCTAAGGCTGCCGACAGACGGCGAAGTTATATAGCGTTGGTAGGTTTCGGAGATCTGGGTGATAATTGTCCACCTCCGGGACTTACTAAGTACGAACAACATTGGTCTAAGTAGGAATTGTCTATCCCAGGCTAATATTCTCTTGGAAAACGGTTTTGTCTGTCTTATTCGGCTTGGATGACAGTCGATATTCGGCCTTCGCATATGCGCTCAGTGCACCGGAAACTATACCGACCACTCCTATTTAAGATACACGCCGCTGACGTCCTCCTACATCTCCACCGCCTCAACTGGCGAAACTCCACAAATCCCAGCTTCCAAAGTCTACTTGCGCGCATAATCTAACATAGGGTCGGGCCGGTTGACTCGGCCCCTGGCGATACTGCCGCAACATCCGAGACGAGACACCCCCCCGACCCCGGAATTATACGTCACATTGGGGAGCTGACGACAATTCTACAGGTGTGTTGCAAGCAAATACCCTCAATATGTACGAGTACCGCGTGCAAATGCGCGCTGCTGGCAGTGTCCAACTGTGTGGAAAGAGCGGGAACGAAAGCTTAGCTATGGCAAGGGTCGCTCGGTTCGGTCGGCGCAGATCTTTATATATAAACTGCACCCAAAAATTGCTCTCTGAATATCAGAAGCAGCAATAGAAACCGCAACAAAATACACAGATTCATCTTTTCCCAACTCACCACTATACAAGCAAAACATGGGCTTTCTAGGCGACCTAATCTCTGAGCGCGTCGGCGCAGCCATCGGCCGTCACTCAACCCCAGAACCCCAACACTACGCCAGCCAGCCCAACCCCAACGACGGACTGCCACCAGGCTGGGTGGCTCGCTGGGCAGACGATCGCAACACATGGGTATACGTCGAAGAGCAGACCGGGCGGTGGCAATGGGAGCGGCCAGCATACTACGGCGGCGGCGGCGGCGGCGGGTACCAGCAGGAGCAATATGTGGAGCAACAACAGCAGCCAGTGGTGGAGGAGAAGAAAGACCACACGATGTTGTACGCGGCCGGCGCAGGCGTAGCTGGGTTGGCAGCTGGCGCGCTGTTGATGCACGAGGGCGAGGAAATCAGTAGGCCCCCATGCAACCTCATACTGTCTCACAGCATAGCTAACACAACTGCAGAGGAGGACTGGGACCAGGATAAATACGCCATGCAGCAGGAAGAATACCGCGTCGAAAACGACGTCGAGTACTTCCCCGAGAACGCCGCTGGGTGGGTGGGTGACAAGGTATGATTCCGCATCCCTAACCGTCTGCACTACACTGCGCAAGATTACTAACAAGTTTTGACGTAGGTTGGCGAAGTCGAGAGCATACCGCAGAACATCGAGCAGGACTGGGACAATGCCGAGCAGGATGTGGAGTACTTTCCCGAGAACGCGGCGGGGTGGGTGGGCGACAAGGTCGGGGCTGTGGAGGGCGAGTTTGACGCGATCGATAATAGCTATGATGCTGGTAGGGCTGAGGGGAGGATGGGCGAGGATTATTATTGAGCATTTGATTAGGCTAGGGTGGGTTGCATGCATAGGATGGAGCGGGCGGGTGTATTATATTAGACAGGCTATTTCGATCATTATGATATCTTTTACAATTGTTTCCAGGCGAGTAATTTGGAGGATGAGACGCTTGTGTTTATGTAGGTGTTGGTGTCGTGCTCAAGCTTTGAACTTGTGAAATGTTCAAAAGGCGAGTGACTGGCAGTGTTATTACCGACTACAAAGTCACTGCATGCAGCTGGCTTCAATTCTTGGGTATCGTCACGTCACGTCCCCCACTCCTCGCCGCCCACTATCTCCGCCGCCCACTTTTCCGCCTCCGCATACCCCACACCCTGCAACAACCTCCTCACCACGCCCCCCCCAAACCGGCACCCACTAACCCCCTCCACCGCCTCCCCCTCAACCGTCGTCACAACCCCCTTCTCAACCTCCACCACCCCCGCGCCTCCAGGAAGCCTAACACTAAACCGCGGCGTCTGCCCATACACCCACTCCTGGCTCCTCAGCTCCCTCACACCCTTCCCAATCCCCTCAACGGCCTCCATCTCCTCCTCGCTTACCACCGCAACCCCTGCAGTGCCGCCATACATCTCCGCAAACGCCCTCGCCACACCTGAGATAAACTCCCCCGTGTCCACGCCGGTGTTCGTCACGGGACTTGGCACGCTCGCGACCCCGCGCGCCGCCACCACCGCGCTCGCCAGCGGGCTCCGCAGCAGCCCGCGAATGCTTTCCAAGTCGCAGTTCAGCAGCATGGTGCCGTGGTGGTAGCTGCGCTCGCGCGTCAGCTTGTACGCGCTGCCGCTGACCTTGTCGCCTTGCGGGCCCCACACGATGTCGTGGCGCTCGTTTACACGCGCCTGCGGGCCCAGCACGCCGGCGACTAGGTGCGCATGGGTGTCGCGGTTGAACACGGCCGTCGGGACCGTGGCGCTGTAGTTGACGTTGCCCAGGTCGTGGTAGACGGTGCCGCCGCCGGAGCGCCGGCGCAGGAGCTGCACGGTGGATTGGGCGCGCACGGAGGGGTGGTGGACCTCTAGCCACGGGTTCTGGTTGCGGCCGAGGATTAAGGAGGGGGTGTTCAGGTAGAGGAGGAGGGTGTAGGTGGCTGGTGGGAGGCTGGTGAAGAGGTGGTGTTCGAGGGAGAGGTTGAGGTGCGGGGAGAGGGAGGTGGAGAGGTAGATCTGCGTGCGGAGGGAGGAGGCGGAGAGGGTGGCGAGGGTGTGGGTTGGGGACAGGAGGGTGCGGAGGAAGGAGGAGTTTATGGCGGCGCCTCGGGAGGGGGACATTGCGGCGGTGGTGGTGGGGAGAGTGGTAGAGTGGTGATGCGCGTAGGTGGTGTTGATGGTGTCGAGGACGGGATGTGTAACGTCGGGTGGGTGGGGGCTGGGAGCAATGGGGGATGTGCAACGCGGATCGGTCGGTCCAATTGAGATCGTATTATTCAGCTGGCAATATATTTACGCGAATTGAGTATGAACCAGTGAGTCAATCGCAGCTGTAGCGGCGGAGTGTTTAATTTTTTATATTGGTGTCGGACGATATTGCGTGAGGTGAGACTGGCAGCGTCGCCCGAGAGAACGTATAAAGCCATCGATCTAAGCGGAAGGCGGGGGCGGGGTGAAAAAGTCTCACGAGTCACCCGGGCCAAACCGACACCTCCACACATCGTATCGTCACCACTCCTCACCACCACCACCACCACTACCACCCTCACCACCTTCACCCTCACCACCACACTACCTCCTCCTATCCGACCTCCAACAGCCATCGTCTCATCATGTCCACCTTCGGCACCCACTTCCGCGTCACCACGTAAGTCCCCCCCTCCCCTCCCCGTCCGCAGCACCGCTAACACTTCGCACAGCTATGGCGAGTCCCACTGCCGCTCCGTCGGCTGCATCGTCGACGGCGTTCCCCCCGGACTGCCATTGACAGAAGCCGACATCCAGCCTCAACTCTCCCGGCGGCGCCCCGGCCAGTCCGCGCTCACCACACCCCGCAACGAAAAAGACAAAGTCCATATCCACTCCGGCACAGAGTTTGGCTACACACTGGGCACGCCGATCGCCATGATGGTGGCGAACGAGGACCAGCGCCCGCACGACTACAGCGAGATGGACCTGTACCCGCGCCCGTCGCACGCCGACTTCACTTACCTGGTCAAGTACGGCATCAAAGCGTCGTCCGGCGGCGGCCGCAGCAGCGCGCGCGAGACCATCGGCCGCGTCGCCGCCGCCGGCGTCGCCGAGAAGTACCTCAGCATGACGCACGGCACGACCTTCACCGCGTTCGTCAGCTCCGTCGGCCCCGTGCACCTGCCGCTGTCGCTCGACGCCGACAGCCCCGCGTACACACAGTTCCTGGCCGGCCTGACGCGCGCAAAGGTCGATGAGTTCCTGCCCGTGCGCTGCCCGGACGCGGCCGCAAACGACGCCATGGCCGCGCTGATCGCCGAGTACCGCGACAAGAAGGACAGCATCGGCGGCACCGTCACCTGCGTGATCCACAACGTGCCGACGGGGCTCGGCGAGCCGTGCTTCGACAAGCTCGAGGCCAAGCTCGCGCACGCCATGCTCTCGATCCCGGCGACGAAGGGCTTCGAGATCGGCAGCGGCTTCGCCGGCACCGCCATCCCCGGTTCGGTGCACAACGACGCGTTCGTGCCGCACCCCGACGACCCCACCAAGCTCGCCACCGCCACCAACTACTCCGGCGGCATCCAGGGCGGCATCAGTAACGGCCAGGACATCTACTTCCGCGTCGCGTTCAAGAGCCCCGCGACCATCGGCCACCCGCAGCGCACCGCGCAGTACGGCGGCGTCGAGGGCACGCTGGAGGCGAAGGGCCGCCACGACCCGTGTGTTGTGCCGCGCGCGGTGCCGATTGTCGAGGCTATGGCGGCGCTGGTGATCATGGACGCGCTGTGCGCGCAGCAGGCGCGCGAGGCGGGACGGAGCTTGTTGCCGGCTGTGAAGCAGCCTGGTGCGGGTGTGAAGACGACGGGCGCGGTGGATGGGAGCGAGAGGAAGACGGAGGCTGTGCAGGAGGGGAAGGTGTTTGGCGATGAGTAGAGGTTGAAAATTGAGGGCTGGGATATACACAAAAGTTGGTTGGCTGCTTTACTTATGGTAGAGGTGGTGGATTCAATGCAATGCGGTTTATGAAGTTAATTCGTTGGTTCCAAAAAGTGAAGTTTGGTAAGCAGGACCGAGAGACACTATGTTGAGAACAGGGTGATATCTAATGAAGACGTCTTTGTTTGCAAATTACCCTTCACCCTACCCTCAAACAACGATATATCCCGCAAGTCTCGATCCCATATATCCGTCTCCTTCAAGTCCCGATTATTCAACTCCAAAACTTCTATACTCTCCGCCAGAGCCCGCAATACCCCAAACGCTGTGCCCTTGGCATCCCACACCACAAATCCGGCCGTTCTCGACCATTATGACTCCCTCCCGCTCTCCTACCCTCAACCCCCTCGTTCGCAGTGTATGCGTCACCCAATTCGGCGGTTAAATCTTTAACCGACCCCGGCGGAGATCGGTGTTAAACGGGAAGGTGTTTCATTATATTCCAGCGACGTATGTATTCCGCAAACCACATGGGCTGACAAATCAGAAGTATCTACTACATAGTATTGTATACAGCACGAGTTTTTTGCAGGATGAAAGCGTGTCTGGCTGCTGCTGGGCTGGGCTACATCTGGATGGTAGGGTATTTTGACGGTGGTGGGGTGGAGGAGTGCTCATGGGCTGGAGAAAATGGCGGTGGTGGTGGTGGATGGAATGATTGGAATGGGGTGGTTCAAGACAGATTGATAGATATATATCATGAGCTTTGGACTGGGAGCATTCAACGGCCATGCGAGATTGCAGGTCTGTTGGCACAGAGTACCAGAAGTGCAAAGGGATGGATGGGGCCTGGCCGCTGGAAAACGATACTGGCTATTGTAATATTAAGATGCAAGAGTGAATTACAGTATCATTTGAGGCTTCAACGCTCGCTGTGGTATGTACGTTGCTACCAGCGCTTCGGAAACAGTAGAGTACTATTTATTTTTGTGAGGTTTCTACTTTCGCGGGAAGTTGTCTATAATATACAAACCGGTCGAGGATTAAGGGATACATGAAATGTCATCTGCCGTCGTTTCCTCATTGATTTCGGGGTTCTTTGACATAGGCACATAAGATAAACGGTGGTGGTGGTGGCATTCTTTATATGCGACCGCTTAGGTGGATGCAAATGAAAGAACTGTTCCAGATCCTGACGAAAGAAAACTGTGAGATAAAACGTCCATCCACTTATAAACCAACCGTATTGTATTCGTACCACCCAACCCTCCGCATTACCATACCCTCATCCATAACCAGTCACCCACACCCCATCCCCATCCCCATCCCAGCCGGCCTACCCCCACCCCACCGCCTGCCTCGAGGGCTTAGGGCTTCCCATTCTCCCGGGCCATGCCAAAGCCACCGCGTGCACCAGCCGCACAGCCCCACCACATATCTTCCTGTCCCCCCACCTGTGTCACGTGTCTACAGTAGATCAATGCAGCCATGGACGCTGGTGAGCGGTTCTAGACGTCACGGCACTGCCACTGCCACGCAGTTACGGTGTCGGTGCGCAATCCATGTGTGCCGCGTGCGTGAGTGGGGAGTTGATCCTGTGCATCACTGCTGATCATCCAAACACCCGAACCGTAGCACCATCATCTTCTCGCAATCCATCCACCATTCCATCCACCTCGACACGATCGCTGCACGCCCAAATTCCAAACCAGCCCACTCTTATCTCTCTATCTCCCTCCTGCCCTCCCACCCTCTCTATCACCACTGTCCCGCCCCTCGACTTCTGCCCATACGTCCGCCCCTCGACTTCTGCCCATACGTGTTTCATAGATCAAGAAACGGACCGACTGATAGTGGCGGTTATTAGCGTGACGTCAGATACAGCGAGCTAACAGTCAGTAGTGGATAGTCAGTAGTTTTTTTTCTTTTTCTGTCGATAAGGGTCCTTTTGCGAGCCGCGAAAAGAAACTGGCATGCAGGCAGGCCCTCCGGTGTGCCGATAAAAAGGAAATAAACCGTAGACAATATACTCGTTCATACCCCCAATCAAAAGAACTTCTCAATTCCTCCCAGAGACGTTATACCTATCTAAGGGTCTTTTGAATCACTGCGAAGAAAATGTTAAATTTTTGGCGAATTGATAATTCTGTGTAATTCGAAAGAACGTTTTATGGCCCCACATGAGAACGTCACTTTTTGCTCACAAAAACGAACGCTGGCAAGAGAGAGTATTGTAATGATCATCAAATTTGTATTCGTGAAGCTATTCATTGAAGAATGAAGAAGGAAAAGTAAGAATAAAAGGAAAAAGACATATCCACAGTTGACAAAAAGTAAAACACCCCAACTACCGAAAATTCCCGAAAACACAACTAGTATATATACAAACCGGGCTACCAAACAGTAATCATTTTAGATGCAAATGGAGAGAATCCAGCTCTACATTTACCACCAGTCACCGTGGTCGTGCATGGCCTTGGCGACCTTGATGTAGCCGGCAATGTTGGCACCGGCCACGAGGGAAGGAAGCTCGCCCTCGGCGATGTCGTAGTACTCCTTGGCGGTGTTGAGGCAGTTCCAGAAGCAACGCTCCATGATCCCGGCAAGCTCCTTGTCGACCTGCTCGGAGGTCCAGGACACACGCTGAGAGTTCTGGGCCATCTCGAGACCAGAGACAGCGACACCACCACAGTTGGCGGCCTTGGCGGGACCGTACCAGAGACCGTCGGCCTTCTTGGCAGCACGGTCAGCCTCGTAGACGTTGATGGCCTCCTGGGTGGAACCCATGTTGGAACCCTCAGCAAGGAACTTGCAGCCCTGGGCGATGAGGGCCTTGGCCTCCTCCTCGTTGACCTCGTTCTGGGTTGCAGAGGGAAGGGCAATGTCGACCTTTCCGCAGTGAGTCCAGGGGCGGGCACCCTCGATGTACTTGAAGCGGGCGGGCAGAGTGCTGTCCTCGGCGGAGTAGATGTTGGTGAGATACTTGCGCTCAAGCTTGATCTTAGCAATGAGCTCAATGTCGGCCTCCTTGAAGCCCTGCTCGCCAGTGGCAACGAGAGCACCCTTGGAGTCGGAGAGAGAGATAACGGTACCACCGAGCTCAAGGACCTTGAGGGCGGCGTACTGGGCAACGTTGCCGGAACCAGAGATGGCAACACGCTTGCCTTCGAAGGACTGCTTGCCGCCGGAGGCATATGAGATCATGTGGGCGACGTAGTAGACGAGACCGTAACCGGTGGCCTCAGGACGGATCAAAGAACCACCCCAGCTTCCACCCTTTCCGGTGATAACACCCTCCCACTGGTTGCGGTAGGCCTTGTAGGCACCGAACATGTAACCGACCTCACGGCCACCGACACCAATGTCACCAGCGGGGACATCAGTGAACTGACCAATGTGCTTGGAAAGCTCACGCATGAAGGCGTAGCAGAACCGGCGGATCTCGTTGTCAGACTTGCCCTTGGGGTCGAAGTCAGAACCACCCTTACCACCACCCATGTTCACTGAAATAGAATTAGTATTTGAGTTTCACTAATTTTTGAGTAGGCATTTAAACTTACATCCAGTCAGAGCATTCTTGAAGACCTGCTCGAAACCCAAGAATTTGAGGATTGACAGGTTGACACTGGGGTGGAAACGGAGACCGCCCTTGTAGGGACCGAGGGCCGAGTTGAACTGAACACGGAAACCACGGTTGACCTGGAGCTTTCCAGAGTCGTCTTCCCAGACAACACGGAAGTTGATGATACGCTCGGGGATCGAAACAACAGGGAGGCAGGCCTTCAACTCAGGAGAGACCTTGAAGAGCTTGGATGACTCGAGGGTGGAGACCAGCTCTGTAGAATATCATTAGCCATCGTATTCATAGATAATCTGGGGCTCTAAAAACACACCATTGTAGGCCTGCTCGAACTCGGGCTCTTTGGGAAGGTTGGACATGATGATGTTTTTTGAGTGGAGGATGAGTTATGAAGGTAGAATTGTTGTTTGATGATCCGATATCAACACAGGTTGTATTATGCTCCGGTATCCACGGCTTTGTAATGAGGTCACTGGCTGGAGAATTGAGTTTGAACCGCGGGGAATCAGTGCTCTTCTTAAGGACTGTGCTCAAGGCCGATGGAGGGGTGGTTGGAGGAGGGGCAAGTTTGGAAGTAGGACGCTTCAGCGTTCATCCCCCCATCTCGTCCGAGCTAACGCCACAGACGTCCTTGAGCAGGCCCCACCCTTCCGATCCACGCTGCAGGAGGATTATCCGTGCAGCCTCGCAGCTAGCTGATTGCACCAATCGGCGGGCATAGGTTGGCCTAATTCCACTGCGGAAAATAGATGTGGGGGAGGCGATACAGGAGTGAGAATACATGAGTGTAGCCGTACTGAAAAAAAAATCAATTAATTCCGCATATTTTTCGAGACATGCGGGTTATTTCGGGAGGTGCAGGCTGCTGGCCTTCTGCGCGGCCTTCACCCACGCGGGGTGGGCCAATCCCCCATATGGAAGATCCCGGGGACTAGTGAACTCAAAAACGTAAAATAAACCTCGATCTGGAAAGGTTCTAGATCCTGTTTATCGTTATCCAATATTGTTTGGTACGCTCTGCCCACAAAACCAGCCCACTGAACCAGTCAGCGCTCGCCGATAAGAATTTTGGGCTAGAGCGCAGTCGAGTCGGTCTCTAGATCAGGCAGCGAGGCTTGAAAGTCGACTTCCGCCACCCCGCCAACATCTCCGGAAGTTAATCGCCGCTGCAGGACATTCAACCGGGATTCTGGGTAGAACCTCCGCTAAGCTGCTGCAGCAGTTCAACAGCTGTAGCGCAGCAACCCAGGTTTCGTTTCGTTCCAGCAGCCTCACACAAAGTGTGGTTGGTGGATATCGAGGTGCAAGGACGGCAATCGACGTTCATCCCAGCAGCTGCCCACGCACAGCAACGTTCTGCTCACACCATTTGTGGAGAGCGGTCACACGAGAAGGCGCGAAAGGCCAGCCAGCCGGTGGGTGCAACTGTCTGTCCGCATCTCATCGACTTGGTCGCCGTTCTTTGGCCTGCATGTCCCTTGATTTTTTGTATGTAACAAATTCATCTGCTTGCTTGTAAGCTCCCCGCAGACAGACAGCACGCGCGCACACCGCGACGCATCTCATGAGATGCTCTTCTCTAATTACAATGAACACAATATGCAAGCTATTCTTTGCTTTTCGCCCTACACTATACTTTACTATGTAAACTCTTCGACAAATCACAAAGAGCTCATCGCGTAGCTGGTCTTGTGCCCTAACAAAGTAGCACGGCTATAGAGCTTGGAGGCGCACGGTCGCCGCGTCCGCCGTCGTCCGCGCGCTCCTGCATGTCTCATGTCCGCAATGACGATATTCCTCTGGTCCTTCTCCCCACCACCGCTAGGGTAGAGATATAGCTTCCGGTGCTAGACCCTTACATTCGTTCCGAAACGCCTAAAATCCACCTCCCTGGTTACCTGTATCTGAAGTATGTAGCCTCTATCCCTTGTACCCCCGTGTTTTCGTGTTTTCGTGACAAAATTTTTCCTCTGTTGAACATCGCCGACGTGGAATAACGGTAGACGTGGCCGGTACTCGCTCGGAGACCTCGCTCGTAAGCTTGTTATCCCATGGTTTCTCCGCGCGACTTGGATCCGAACAAGTTGCGGCTTTTTGCAACTGCCCACGGTCGGTGACAACATATGATTTGCATCTCGCCGTGCTTATTCTTTAGCGGATCACTTGTGCGTGAATTTAGATAATTGTCAAAAAGCAAACTCACTTCTCCGTACTTCTGTGTCGACTGACATTTTTTCTACACAAACTGCTGGCTCATGGCCATACCAAGACAAACGCAAGTGCAGTGCAACCCGAACCCGAGATCGCCGTCCGAACTTGAGTGCTCTACCCCTGTCTAGTTCCGGAACCATCGTGAAAACAGAAAAAAATATCTTGTCGTGCTGAGGGTTAGAGCTCGTTCGGAATATTTTACTCACCAGGCCGGGGTAGTACCCCGCAGTAGCTACGTTTATTATCAGTGAGTCGTGTGCGTAACGCATGTTGGTCATGGCCTTTAACAGCTTATTGGAGCTCACGTGAGGCGAGTGATCATGATGGGAAGGTTCTGATGTACTGATGAAGAACTACAAAGTATAGTTTACCTACGGTTATTCAATCACCACGACGACGAAGCTGTATACCTCATTACGATCCCCGCACAGCGGGTATACCCTCCCACGTTCGCATGGTGCATGCATGTGCCTTGATGGACGAAAAGCAAAACTCAGAGGGATATGGAGTATGGATTATGGATGATCCCGCCCCCGCCTACGGGGTATGTCGGAGAGATGAGCGAGCAGGAAGGCCTTGGGAGACCTGAAATAGAGAGAGTTCAAAGAAGGTTGAATATTGATCTCTTCAAAAGATAATTCACCTTTCAACAAAGAATCAAAGATGATGCGGATTATCGATGAATAGCTCTACAATTTCAGACAGACACAGTCATGGCATTTCGAGAACCTCCAAAATTGGCATTATAGGACAATAGACACCTTGATTCTCAAACTTCTCAACCATCTAGAGTTTCACAACCCACCATAGGAGTATGGGCCCCGCAAGAGGAGAAATTTTTGCTCCAATCACAACAATACCACTGTTCAGAATGCGCTTAAAAGACAAAGGGCCCCAGATTCAAGCAATAGACAAAACTAGCTCTCACGAAAGAAACATTCAGCGACAGGGACATGCTATTTGAACTAGGAATGCACGGACAGTACAGAAACTCGAAGGGATAACTCTTGGTATAGACTAGGTACATAATGGGCTTCTTTGAAACCATCCTCCACGGATCCATCAATAACAGGATATACGGATACGTGATGCCAATTGTAGCACCAAGAAAACAAATTTACAGGATGCCGATAAATCTTCTTTACGTCTATCGAGCTCATCTCAAACAACAAAGACTTGCAGGCATCCCGGCCAGAAGGAATTTGACACCCACATTAGCTTAAACTTCCCGATGTTTTCGTTATTTCGATTAGCCCTCCCGATAAGCTGAGGGACGTACACTGAACCAATCGGGTTAGGTGTCAAACAACATGCCAATCTGCATGCATGCACTCGCAATCGTGCTTGCACATAGTGATCGGTCCTAGGAACTCCCCTCAATTCGCTTGCTAGTGTGGTCTGGCCTTTTTGGTCGAGAATTGTGGATCAACAATCGACAGACCAGCCATCCCCATGGTTATCAGATCGATGAGTTGGTTGATGGGCATCTGGATTTCTTGTCAGGCCTGATAGATATGTGTGCCTGAGCTTGTTCAATACTAGCTAGACTGTGGATCTAACTAGCATGGCCTCATAATAGTGTCCACACATGAAAATTTACGTCCACAATGGGGAAATAAACTTGACTATGTCTGCTTACTTTAGGTATTTACGTCGATTACAGTGTATTTATTTCTCTAAAAATTAGTACAGCTTATTCAAATTTGATTCTGAATATACTATTTTTAACCTTAATCATGATTCCGACCCCATTTCACATGTTGGTGCAACCTCGAGGCGAGTGACATACGTAGTGTGCTTCATCCATCATCTACCACCCGCGTCTGTTTTGTCACGTGAGATTTGTAACTATTCGTTGCCCATCTCTATGCGAAGATGTTTATAAAGTATATACCTAAATCTAACTTGTTTAAGCTGCATGCATTCAGACTTGAGATAACCTTCGAAATAACCTTATTACTAGGCATATGATCTCTTCTGTACTGTGTTACACGACAGAACTTTATTTGTGAAGACAGAAACGTCCGATTTGATCATTATGCCCTTGATGTTGACCAATAGAAACTATGAAGTGACAGAGAGTGACATAACTACAGAGAAACAATTGTCTACATGGTTAACTCATGTGCACAATCTTTTGAGTAAAAGGCAAAGAGACTACAAGAGTTACTGGTAATTGCATTGCATCTCTTTCTCTACCTGCATACTGCATATAGTGCCGCCTCCGAATGCCAATTGAGATAGCCTTTTATACATCGTTGTTCATGTGAGGGTGTTTGTGCAAGAGTGGTTGCGTGGCGATAGAAAATAAACATTGAGTTACTGTAGCGGGCCGTAGGTTAAGTGCAGGATGAGGGGAAGTTGGAGCATGCATTCGATTCTTCCAATTCGGACATCAAACGGGTTTGATGTTTCAATTATGCCATAGATTTTTCTACGCATGGTCCTAGTCTACCGTTTAGTCTAAATGAGGAGAGAAGATATCAAAAAATTTCCAACGCGTTATTTCCATAGTGTGGTAACTCCTATATATGAATTGACTGCCCGCAGGTGTGGCGTTCAGAAACTGATAGTAAGTACTTGGCAGTAATCCAAGCTAAAATTGAAATGAGAACGTGGGCTTTGAAAGAATAGTCAATTTTATATCAACCAAGGTCTACATAGAGCTGCCAGTCAATGGTATTAAATCTATGTGCTTCAGAGTTTTTTTATTCGGAAGCTCTACTAGAAGAAAGAACTACATGATCTTGTATTTAGCCAGCAAAAAAGGTGGCTTTCTACAAGAGCTTGGATTTAACCCACGCGATTTTTACATCGCACGCAATCTTGTACTTGCCGCTTGTAGTTGCCCATAAAAAATTTGAGATTTTCTCTTTGGATTCTGTCTTTCTTCGACAGAAACCATTTAGCCATACAAAATTCAACTTAAGCCATCAGATTTCTGACTTCGTGCTCGTCCCTGCCACACTTCACCCACTTAAAGCAGTGTTTTTCCGACTGCTTGCTCCATCTCCCCTGCATACCACACCACCCTCGCCTAAACACCATGTTCGGTTGCTTTTACTCGTAAGTGTCTCTTTCTTCAGCTTCAACCAGAACTAATCATGCTGCGCAGTGTCCACAGTGAGAAAGGTGCTTGAAATTCTAATCACAGTAAGTTCTGTCCTCGCCCTATCGATGTGAAGTAGTAAAGACTAACCAACAGTGTGTCTCAGCAGTAGCGGGGGCAGCAGCAGCGGGGGCGATGGCGATGGCGATGCCAGGGCGGCAACAGTTACAACGGACATCCGGATGGTTGAATGGACGGTTTTATGGGCGGCGTCCGGGGGCGTATATACGGTGGTTTAATGGATGGTTTTATGGGCGGCGTCCGGGGACGTCACGATCGTATAGTAAAATGTAGTAGATAGCTCTTAAATGGAAGGTTTTATACGAGAATTTGCATTGCTGAAACCTGATTATATACTAGGTTCAATACAAGGCCATATACAACCTCAGATACATGGTTTAATACTACCGTCACTTAAGAGTATTGAACCATGTAGTTGCTCACGCGTTTTTTGCTGGTCAAATGGTAGAACTATCGTTGTATTTAACCTAGTAGGAAATCTTGTATTTTTTTTTTCTATTAGAGAAGACAACCGGAAGCTTTCAAGATGTACTTAGTCTATCATTGAAACTGTGAAACCAATTTTGCTAAAATGTCGAACAAACTATATGTTCTGACCGACACGGGTTTATATGAATACGATCCTATCGGTAGGAAAACCAGTTATGTAACCTCGTTTCGTACGGGTTAACCCATATGAAATGTGAATTATTCATTGTGGACTATATTCACAATGTTCACAATGTTCATAATCAAACGCTGCCCTAGTTGGGCTCCTGTCCCTCTGTCCCGTGGCCAAACCTACATAGAACATTAAAAGTAGCATGAAAAAGGACACTGCTTATGCAAATTTCTTGCTGAGAATGCTCGAGCGGGTATTTCAAACGCTGCAATATGCTGTCAGTATTCAGCGCCAATGATCATATCTGACTCCGAAACGTCGTAATCATCCACATGGCAATAAACTGAACATTTTGCTTGATTTATCGTGCAGATATACCTCATTGTATGGTGTTCAACGGTCCACCGCGGCCATTAATTCTTGCAAGTTATTACATGTATCTCTATGCGAGTATTCTTCAATACCATCTATAATCCACAAAAACTGTCAAACTGAGCCTTTAAGACGTAAGATGAAGCTATAGTTCATTTATGAGCAAGTACGATAGTTATTTTGTCAGCTAGCGATTGGTTAGACAATTTGAACTATAGGCCTACATACTATACTTGGCCAATTAGATCAGGTTGCCTACCGGCCTCGACCAGTAGACCTACGGAAATTATTGTTATATCGATCGAAGAACCCCTATTATCTTGAGATATTATTACTAGATGATCCGAGGCTTTCTATGCATGTTTCTTCGAATCCTTTTGGCGTTCTCAGCGAGTCCATTTCTGAGTTGTACATCATACATCACTCGCTATTGAGTTCACTCGCCATTGAGTACATTCACCATTCAAAAATTTTCGACAGCTGCTCCTGCATAAGAAACTACTCACCTCAACACTTTCTCTCATCTTTCACTACTACCGATAACAACCGCTGTGGGTTGGAGAGGGTAAGTAATCTGAACCCACACATGTTTCCGGAATCCTCTAGACATTTTCTAGCCAGCCCGCTTCCGGGTCTTACAGCCCATCACTCGCACATAGATATGTCCATCTGAGCCCTTGAGCCCTTGGGCCCTTGAGCCCTTGAGCCCTTGAGCCCTCCAACCCACATTTGCTCATAAGTGCCACTGAGCACCTCAACATTTTCTCTCTCAACTAAACTTCACTACCACCGATAACAACCTAACAGTTGAACAACTACTTATTGAGAAGGGTATTTACGATTGAGTCTGTCGTAGTAAAAGCTCACAGCCTTGTTGTTTTTTGTTAAGGTAAGCAGCTAAATTTCCGTTACACAGTCCAAATTACTAATTCAACTGTAGGAACTAAGGAGGGCAGGTACTCGATGCAGACTGTCGAAAGGGACCAAAAGCTGAAAGCCCTGAAGAGATTTTATGAAAGTCTGCAGACTCTGATATCTTGCGTGCTGGATTATTACTAACTTATGCTCATAGTTGGATTGCTACTAACTTATGCTCAAAGTAGCTGGACTAAGGAGGGCAGGTTCTCGATGCAGACTGTCGAAAGGGACCAAAAGCTGAAGGCCCTGAAGAGATGTTTAAAAGGTATGCAGTGCAGATTCTATTCTTGAACTTTACCGTTACTAACTATGCTTACAGTGGCTGGACTAAGGAGGGCAGGTTCCCGATGCAGACTGTCGGAAGGGACCAAAAGCTGGAAGCCTTGAAGATATGTTATGAAAGTATGCAGACTCTAGTTTTGGGCTTCATTGTTGCTAACGTATGCTTAAAGCGGCTGGACCAAGGAGGGCACGTTTTCGATTGAGTCTGTCGTATTAAAATCTCAAGGCGCTGCTAGTTTGTTTTTAGGGTAAATATTTACATGCTCATTATACTATGAAATGTACTAACCAGACTATAGTGAACTAAGGAGGGCAGGTTCTCGATTCAGTCTGTCGGAGGGGACCAAAATCTGAAAGCTCTGAAGATATAATGCAAATGCACACAAGATTCTCTCCAGTATTTCGGATGGTTACTAATTAATTGTGAGTAGTTAAGTAGTTGGACTAATGCGGGCACGTTTACGATTGAGTCTGTCGGATTAAAATCTCACAGTGTTGCTGTTTTTATCTAGGGTAAATATAGTTACATGCCCATTATACTATCAAATTTACTAACGACTATAGTGAACTAAGGAGGGCAGGTTCTCGATTCAGTCTGTCGGAGGGGACCAAAATCTGAAAGCTCTGAAGATATAATGCAAACGTACATAAGAGTCTCTCCAGTAAAGTTGCGGATGGTTACTAATGCACTGTCAATAGTTAGTTTGACTAAGGCGGGCAGGATTCACCAAAAATTACAACAAGCAAAAATATTCGTCTGTATTTTAGGAAATATCATTGTCCATAGTTTTTCTAATGTTAGAGATCTGACTACCTGAATGAACGATCCCCAAAAAAATCGAAACACATATGAGTGAGACACTATGATAACTATATAAACTGGCCCTGCATATGCACTCGGACTTTGTCAAAGTGTATGCATTTGAATCGTCAGAGAAGTCGGTTTTAAACCTCGGCCCCTGCATTAGTGGGCGCAAGATGCATCAGCAATATCTGTAGGAATGGCATGGTACATTATAATACGAACATGTCACTATCGGATTCTCAGTCTGGTACTTTAGAGCAACGCAACGGCCACATGAGAAGTTTTTTTTTCGTACAATTTACCTATGCAGCTATACCGGACCCGCACTACTCTATAGATCTGCGGCAGCATCGCCAAAGTAAAGTAAAGTGGTGTGTGTAGCAGGTGACATGGAACTATGGCAAAATAAGTAACACTTCAGTGGGAAAACCTTTATGGATGGCCCGGGCTAGTCCGTATGGTAGGGTAGCCACTCTACTCTATATTACAGAGGCGGTATGTTTGCTCTCTGTCTCTTTTTTTTTATAGAGTAGGTATCCACCCATCCACACCCGGCCCCAAAAAACGGTTCCCTTTCTCCACCATGAACCTAGCCCCTGAAAAAAACGTTTTCCCAAGATCATATACTCTCCCAAGCCACATGTGGTGCCACATGCATAACATACCTCTAGGTGCTACTTTATATGCCGGGCGCCCGAGAGGCAAGACAAGGGAAGAAAAAGTTAAATAGAGTGGAAACGCACATGTGTCATGCATGCATGGGAGTTTCAAGTTACAACCTCCCACCACCATCCCAGTCGCAGCAGCAACAGCGGCGGGTACCCCTGGAGAAAGAAGGAGATTGTAAAATGGCCAGAAACAAAAAGTTTTGTTGAACTCTTCGCAGGGAAATGCGGTAATCTAATCGATTCTGTAGTATTCCGGACACTATTATGGGTATCCAGGCTGCTGATCTTAGAAGCAGTCCATATTGCAAGCATGGGGAAATGTCTTGGTTTGACTATATTGGCATTCCAGTCGGGATGGCCTGGCGGACGACACGGCTAGGGACCACTTCGGCCCGGCCATGTGCCTCAAACCGCAAGATCGAAGCTCCAGTAATCCTGTCGGCAGCACCCGCTTCTCGACCATCATGCCACATATCAAGATCTCTAGCTCCATTGCGACCTCGTCAATTCTCCTCGCCTCGTCGTCCTCCCGTATCGTAGATCTTCCGTCTTATGGTATCCACTATTGACATATGCTGGGTATCGACGAGAATCTAGACGCGCGCTCGCTCTGCATGTCAGCCGGCCGCCCGCTCTCGTCCTAGGTAAGCTCGCCCCCATAGGTAGTAGCCCCACAACTACCGAAGAATTCCTCATGTCGGTATGGCCGCCCAGGTCCAGGAGATGTACAGCAGCATGCTGTGATTCCAATGTGCGTGCCCACCGGTACCAGGGCCGTGGCATTGCAAGAGTGCCGTGTGATGTTTTGTTTGTTTGTTTTGTTTGTTGTTTATGACAACCGGGTTAGGGTTTGGGTCAACGCCCATTAATTGTATTGCACGAATTTCTTTTCTGCAGTTGGACAGATTGACGTTCTGCTTAAAGTTTTTGTTGTTGGAGTTCGAACTGGACTGAAAGCTGATCGACGAATAAGGAAGGAAACTCAACACCTCTTGATGCTACTATAATTGCCGTCAATTCTGATGTATATTTCCAAGCCTGCACTTTTCTGCAGCTCATTCCAGCCATAGACTGAAATAGCCTAAAATAGGCCAGTAAAATAGTCTCTCATAATGACTACAGCTGAGATCTCACGGTCCCAATTTAATGGCCAGTACCCAATAACCAACCACCTTTAAAAACATAGAGAAGTAATTTTCATATAGTAAAAGATGTTTAATTCAATTTTCTCGTTTATATCATTGTAATGTGATGGTGGAAGTACATCGTTTTTCCGAGGTAGGATGTTTTTTGCCAAGCTGCACTGGTATATGGTTAAAAGGTGGACCTTAAAAAATGCCGCAGCTTGAAGATTAAATTATATGGTATCTATCTAGTTACTTGTCTTGATGTTTATATGCCCTCATATAGTGGATTTGAAGCTCCCTTTACCCAGAACTTGTTCTTTTTGGAATGGGTTAGTAGCTTCAAAACGCCAATGAACAACCATTTCCCCCTTCGATCACTCGGGTAAGTCTTGGCTTACTTACACTGCCACAGCATAGCCAGGAATTGTCTCTTCTGTCACACTTGTTTGTGATCATAAAATGCCTCTACATGCAAGGACGATGAACCTCAGTCAACATCAATGCCCACACTTGGCATCAAGGGCTTTACAATAGGCCTTCAACTGCTTATCTTACAGCTGTAGAAGTTTCGGGGATTCTCTAGATTCTGCGGTGGTCCAAAACGCGCTGCGGACAAGGGGGCGGACGGATACATCACTTGAATAGCTAGCGGTAGTTACCAAATGACCATCAACCGACATCGTGCATGATTGCATGAAGAACCACATAGCTTTCTGCAGAATAATGTCACATTGCGCGAAGAGATAATTGTTTGTTTGTTTGTACTTCATTTCCATTTCATACACCGCCCGCCAGCCAATCCATTCCCTAATAATGCTATGATACTGCCCGATGATGATAGATACCCCAAAATGAAAAGTCTATTTACCTTATGATTCCAATATCCTTATAACCACACCCCCACAAATAAAAAACAGTAAAGGAAAACTAGCTTTATGTTATCCAACCCCCAATTCCTTCCTTTTTTTGTACGTGTCCATTACAAAAGACAACAGGTGTTAACAAAAACAAAATGCCCTGAACTCCAAATGATAAAAGAGAAATCCATGTTTTACGCCGGTGTTAAAGGTGTAGCTTAGCTCTCTGTCCAGACAGTGAAAAAGAAAATGACTGGAATAAAGTTTTCACAACGAAGAGAAGATAAAAACAACTGCGCCGTGAATGCTGCTTATTCCACGCAAGAGAAGTTAAAAAAGAAACCGATTGTGATATTATCCCCAATAAAAATGCAATATCCGTAGATAACAACTCCCCAAATCAGGCGCCGCTAGGAAAATCTTCTTTTGGTCCGCTCATAGTCATAAAAATACAGAGGTTGGTGATAGGGATGAGAGTTGCGAGAGTGTCTAACGCGAGGTGTTTTGTGATAGAATAACCTCGGTGGTGTGTTTCGTGGCCGTCATGATAAGTAGGGATCTTTTTGCCTCTACCAGTATGTCCCAGTCTCGGGCTTCTTCTTTCCAAATCCAAGCCCTCTGCCGAGGCCACCGGTCATTCTCTTCCACCCTTTTTCTTTCTCGCCTGGTCTTTTTGGGCTTCCGCCTGACAGAGATCCCACGAGCATCGCCTCACTTGTTGGTGGGGTGGTGGGTGGCGTCATTGGAGTACCCCAGCTTGGTGTGCTTGAGCCGGAATCATCAACCATAGTCATACTCTCACCACTTGCACTGGCCCAACTATTGGATGGGTGAGATGCGTGGGCACTGTGGCGTCCAGTCCAACCTAAGCTGGCTGAGAACGGTGAAACAGTCCTGGGAACTCTGGGGGTACATCCAGCCGAGTAAGAATTTGAAACAAAGTCAACAGGGCTCGGTGGCGAATGTTCTCGACGACGCCTCAGCAACCGCTCATCCAAAGAGCCGCGCATGTAAAGGCTTTCGTCAGAGGCTGCAGCGTGCCAGGGTTGTGGTGCAGACTCAGCGCTAAAAGCGTTGTTGTGCTGACACTCACTCAAAAACGGAACAAGAACGCTTTCTTGCATCAGCTCATGAATGATGTTGACAGCGGGATCCAATGATTCTGGAGGAGGAGGCTGGCGATTGTTTGGAATAGAAAGAATCTGATCTCGGATGGTGCATGGAAGATTTACTTCCCGGGGTCCGTTTGGAACAATGTACGCATCCAAAAGCTTCTGCCACAGTTTGCGCACGTAAGCGCAGTCCTTAGAATCCGGCGAAGGCTGTTGGTTGAGATGATTTGATGAGACAGATTTATAATGTTTCTTGTAGCGCCTGGCATCCATGGTAAATTCCAAGGTTTCTAGGCAATGGTTTTGTGAGAGGTAAGCCATGAATGCACTAAGAGTGTATGGTGGGGGGGCCGTGTTCTCGAGTATTTGTGTGAGAGTTGGTTGTTTGAAGCAGTATGGGCCAGTTGGGAACATTTTCATGTGACCAGGTTGTGGCCGATCGTCACCGTTATCGTGGTGACCTGAACTTCTCAATGTGCTCTCGTCGTCGGACTCAAGATCGGGTTCGGGGGAAGATTTGCCAGATACAGGCGATGTGGAACGGGAGGAGAGGGACAGGTTGAGCGAAGCAGGTCTCTTTGTCCGTGATCGCCCAGTCATATCGATAGTAATAGTTGTTTTTGTGAGGTTTCTGCTTTCGCGGGAATTCGTCTATATACGAAATGACCCTCCTCGAAACCTATTCAAGTGAAGCTATCCAGCTTGTATTGTTACGTTGGCGATGCTGTTATTTAAGCGAAGCAAGCGTATGACGATCAACAGAAAATGATCAGCGGATGATCAACTCTTTAGACCCGGTCAACAAATGCTTGACTGGAGGCAACGTCGTTTTTAGAATGGCGACACCGAGGAAATTAAATAAAAAAATCCGGCGAGCGTAACTTCGAGAAAACTGCATGAGCCACTAAAGTCAGTCAAGAGACCAAGAAAAAGGTGGCAACTACCGTTTCACACTCGGCTACTTACAGTATGAGAGTATTATAGCAACGGCTCAAAAATGAGATTCACTGGTAGTAAGTGGTGATTGCTTTGAAGGTTTGGAGAAGCGCGGGCTCCCGTTCGTCGATTATGAATGAAATCAGGTTCGTTCTTCTATCCCTTCTCTTCTTCCTGTCGACAATTATGCCCGTATGGTGCAGAACGTGTCGGCAAGCGGCATCAAAGGATCCGAATTCTAATCTGTGAAGAGTCCTGATGTACGACAAAGACGTTTGGCAGAATGCAGGGGATTAGTGTTGGAAGGTGCCGTTATTCCGAATTGGTGAAGTGGGTAGGTAGGTCGTATGAGTTGAAGAATTGGTGGAAAGGCTGGCTAACTATATCATGCAGGTGTGTTGACAACGTTTGATGGTGATGATGAGGGAGTTGGAAGTGGATGACGGAGTGAGATGGTGTTTCGTTCGTTGTGGGTTGCTGGCCTTGGTCAAACCAAAAACGGGCGCGTTCTGGAAATAATATGGGTCTGCAACTGGAACTGTTTGGAATATGTGTCTGGCTGGTCACTGAGGTGTGGGCGCCGTGTCCGGTGTGTGGGTGTGTGGAGAAAGGGAAATCCTGCAGCAGCTACACACGGTTTGTTCGGGGGGTTACCCGTGGAATATGTATGATATTTGAATTGGTGTAGCGCAGGGGGGTGGAGGGGAGTGTTAGTGGTGGTGTGAATTCAAGACCGCCAGCCAGAGAGGGGCTACGGATACTACTATGCAGACGAAGCAGAAGAAGCACTAGTACACACAGGCAGTTGCCGGGCATGCAGCATGCACAAGCTGCAGTTACATCAGGGGAGCAAGGGCAGGGGGCCCGGGTGATGATGATGGAGGGGAGGGGAGGGAGGCGATTCCTCGATTTCTACGGAGGACTCCCTACAGCGACTAACCTTCCAGGCCCCGCGGAAGATACCCTACCCTAGGGTGGGCGCTGGGTGAAAATGAGAAAGGTCAGAAATCGTTGCCCCGTGTGCCCGTCTCACGAACAAGCAGAAGCAAGCCACCAGAAGCCCGACCCATGTCCTTGCCCTGGCGATTCGATGATATAGACCTACCCCTGTCCGTCATGCTTGGGCTGTCCACTCACAGCACAGGGTGTTGCTGTCGCGCGCTCTCTCCTTACTGGTCGGCATGCCTATGCGTAAGCAGGGGTGGGGGAATTCTCCGCCGTACCCCTCCTACCCAATCGCTGTGCGAATTCTTTGAAGCGCCGTTAGTATTGCCATCTCTCAGCCAAAGCGACATCGAGAGAGTACCTGCTGTAGACCGGACTCTAACCATAGCCTACGGTCAGTGGCATCTAGCAGTAGGCGCGCTGGAGTGAGGAAGTATCTAGAGCAGCGTAGCACGCTCGATCCCTAGCGACTTGAGTGAGTACATAGGGATACATACGGCTCACTCGGCTTCCAAGTTCGAATGCACCACCGCTGCACGGCAATGGCTGCAGCAACATCGGCCGCATCTCAACTGCTCTGGCACCACTCAATGTAACCCTCACACGGCCGTACTCCGTAGATACATCCTTCTTACCTATGGCCTGTCCTCCCAGGCCCTCCTAGTCTTACTTCCCTTCCCCTCCCTACAGCGTACTCTACACCTCTCCAAACTGACCGACTGACTTCACTCAGCAGTGAGGAGTGCGTACGAATTACGCTTGTTGCTGACAACTCGCTTGTGTTTCCGCAAACATCGAATTCTTCTACGCTACTAGCTTGGATACCGGAGTCTACCCCAGCAAGCGTTGCAGATACGGTCTGCCAGTTCCCGGTGAGGAATAGCTTGTCGTGGTTCGAAGTGAATTCCGCAAAAAGCAAATATACACAAAAAGAAAGAATGCAAACCAAAACACGGTTTGGTTTTTGGACAGCCGACTCTGATGGAACCTGTAGGCTGTGTGGCAATCCTTCTGCGTAGGAAAAAGCAAAAAGGAAAAGACTGCGGGCCTTCCTTTTTTCAGCGCCGCTTCCATTCGGTTTCTCTCGCGCGTGTGGAAGGAATAATTAATATAAATTACCGCCAAACCCAATCGGGACCTAAATGTGAAATAATCGACTGTTTTATGATGAAAATGTTTGTGAGCGCATCAGACAATTTGATGTTTCGACATGTTATTTGTTTTGTTTCTTTACTTCACAGAACAGCCTCACCTATAGCCTCATGCTACTACCGGCCTATTGCAAAAACAAAGTTCTTCCATCGGTTCGATTCGCTCATTTCTGCTAACCTGTTCCCCTCTGTATCTTACACTCCTCGAACCTGCACATCGCACGTGTCCGTTCGTTCATTCATCCTCCCTGTCAATCAAACTCACTTTGACGTACATCCTCAAACTTTCAGGCTCTTCCGTCCCCTTCTTCAGTTATTTTCATCCAAATCCGGAGACTCTACTCCGTTCTCTTCAACTTCTGGCACGCAGCACAACCCGCGACCAGGGTATTTCGGTCCTAGCTCAATCTCTCTTTCTGTGTCTCTTGACTTTTTTCTGCCCGTTCTCTCTCTAGTTGCAGCGAGCTAGTCTGGGGGTGGTCTGTTCTGATCCGCACCAAGAATCCACTCTAGCCTCGACATGGCAGGTGCAATTCCTGGGGTTGAACCACACACCCCTCAACACCACCCTCCCCCGTTACGCAACCTGTAAACTTGTGGGGGCTCTGATTCGCAGAAAGATTACCTGCGTCTATTAGCTCCTTGGCAGACGTACTACACCCATGACCCTTTCTATTGCCAACAACCTCCTTCTGCAGCTGTTCTGAAGAAGAAGAAAAGGCAGCCAAAGCACGCCTTGCCTCTTTAGGTAACTCTACATCAGGCTCTGACCGAAACGTTCTAGAAAGTGGAAGCCTTCTCGAAGTCTGAAGATGCGGATCGCCTGTTCCACACACAAACATGATTCCAGCTTGGCAGCCTCGTGGGCCATGTGCCTGAAGCGTACATAAACTCAGCTTTGTCAACTGTGGCAAAGCAAATAAACAATAAGCGTTCGGCCCAATTACCCAGAGTGCTAGACTTCTCCCTCCCGAGTGGCCATGGATAACCCCATAGAGTTACCGGACGCGTAAACGTACTTCGAGATAAGGAAACACCTCTCAGGGCCACATTCCGGTGATGGGGCGGTGTCCTATATGAGGCGTTTTTATTCGTCATCTCCGTATCAAATTAGCTGATTACAATGAACGGTACCCTCTATCCGCCAACAGCAGTCGCATCCTTTTGTTTGCTATCGTCAGTTTTGCTACCGCTGTCGCTTCCTGAAGGTGATAATGTTTCACTACGCCGTGACTAACCGGTGACTAACTTGACTCTTTCACTACTCTATATGACATAAGCTCGTGATCGCATTTTCGCCATTGATTTGCCACCCGCGTGTCACCTCACGTGTTTTGTCTAGTCGAATCACTAATTGTCAGAAACAGAAAAAACCTGTTCAGGCAAACTCATGCGTGTTACCGGCGTCTCGCCACTGCGTTTGGGTTTCACGTGTTCAGCTTCTAGAAAACACAACCCCTTACGCTTAATACCAGTAATGTTTACTTCATCGCACATGTGATGATCATCAACACGAAGCTTTTTGGAAAATGTTGAAAGTTTAACCTTATTCAACATTCCTTCTAGAAGCGTTGTCATTGCTATGCCATGAATGCGTACATTACAGCAAACGCCGCTGCCGGATATCGCAGCCAGGATCAAGGGAATTGAAGAGATTTCTCAACGGCGTCCACGATGTCATGTACATATTTTAATATGCTAGAGAAGCGTGGTGGTGAGATTTCATAGTATACCCGGGACCACGTTGCTCAACGTCGTCGACGCCGCCGACCCAGCAAGCTGGACATGTACGGCGCATTCACATCACATCAATTCCACGTTTGCATGACCAGGCCACTCTCCTACAGCTTACAGCTACCACATCAACTCTCCCGGGCCCGCTGTGCGTACATGCGGCGTTCACGGGTGCGTGCTACACCAAAATAGAGCAAATATTAATTACTTACGCATGAAAACCAGCCAGCCAGCCAGCCTTGATCCATCATCACCAATCGGTAGCGCCCTAAAGGCATGAAGAGTAGAGCCATAATCTTGCGTGCAAATAGAAACTACCGCTCGGAGCTCATCTGAACCCTTAGCTAAAAAGCAAAGCAGAGGGCGAAGGAGCGGGAGAAAAAGCTTATTGTCTGCCATGACGTCCAAGGGCTGTCGAAAAATGAGGAAAGGGGTCGCGACCTCCGACTCGAACTTCGTGGACCCATGTAAACCAGATCTGCTTCCCGCATCACCCTGGCAACACAAATCCGATTCGTGCTTTGACCCTTTTGCTCTACAGATCTGGACTGTTTGAAAGGTCGTAGGGGTAAAACAGTTGATTTAGATCTTTGCGGGCAAAATGAAGGTTAAACCTGCCTTTTTGCATGTTGCTCGTCGATCACGTTGATAGATACAAAACACGGGACACACTACACACCCAGAGTTCAGCTTGCCGACCTTCTCTCGAAGGTAAGGCCTCTTGAAGGTAAGGTTCGAGAAGGCTGCAAAGAGGATTATCCCCTACCCGCCCTGCGCGTTCGCCTGCTCCGGTCCGAAAGTGCTCGCGCGAGACGTCCCAGCCGTCAAATGTGAAAAACAAAGGAAAATCACCAGATAAAAATAAAAATGACATTGTTATGCTACAATTACTCAAAACAACGAAACGAAATACGCGACCGTAGACCTGGCGGCTACTAATTATTCTGCACACTTCCCAAGGAAAGGAAAATGTTTTCGCATGAACGCCACGCACGCTGCCCTGCATTTGTGTCGTGGGGGGTCGTAGGGCCCTGTCAAGCCACAGGATGATGATTCCAGGCTCAAAGGTTCTTTTTCTGCTCTTTGTGGCTGCTGGCCTGGACCGTTCCATCTGGAGACGAGGGATCGAGAATTACTGCAAGCCGATATCCACTTCTCGTCTCAATTGCTGCCGTCTCCAAATCCCATCCCCCTTCCACCAGTGATATCATAAGTTTTGAGAAGCACTCATCCATCTGGCACAGAGTAGAGCGCAACATTTCCATCATTGCCGCCGATACGGCATATTGACTACCGTTGGATGATATTTCGCGAGATACGAGTAAAGCATGACTCCACGCTTTGACTTGGTCGCGGGCCGTGGCGCCTTCCTTCAAGCAAATATGGATATTTGTTGGAATTCGGCGAGAACCACCCCATCCACTTGATGGCCAGAGAAGAAACTTCTCGTTGCGGAATATCTTTGCGAGTTCTGCCGTGAGTTCCAATGCCGAATTTTTTTCGTTGTCTGCCACACGTTCAAGCGAAGCGAGAATCGTGGCAAATCTCATACCGACATCGGCCGACCCATATGCGGTATCTCCCCACCTCAGCACGCCGTCTTTCTCCAGCACTCGCTCTCGACACGCCACTTGCTTGGGGCTTAATATAGTGCCCGTTTTCTGGAACCACGAAAATAATATGCAGGTTCTTTGGCGGTTGAGCGTACGCAGTGCAACACACCTGACAGCTTTGTAGTTTGTGGCCAGATGAACCCCCAGCAAAAAGATCAGAGAAAACCAAGTGGTGCTAGGCGACGTAATGCGTGAGACTACTACGCTTCCTGCCTAAAAACATTCATACAGTAGTATCATTAGTCAATTGAACACATGAGCATTTTGTGCGCAAGATTACTGTATCTCAAAATGTTTCTGTTTCCACCTCATGATAGAACAAGTAGCGCTTTCTCGTGTTCAGCATAGCTGCACCGCCTCATATTCAGATTCGCGAGCGGTTGCACTCGGGCCAGCTATCTCTTTGAAACATACGCCACCCCGGAAACGCGCGCTCACAGACCCTACCAGGAAAAGAATGTACGGAGTACGGAGTAGAGACTCGGAAGTGAAACGTTGGAACTTACCAGCATCCCCAAGAGACTAATCACCGTTTCCTGGCTAGAATCCTAAGCAGCAAGTCAGCGTATGAAGGGAGCTATGAACGCATGCACCTCCCCATTCGGAACTGACTGCCTTACCTTTGCATTCAATTCTCCCACGTTACCCATCTTTGCAAAGTGTACACTCAGGCTCGCTTTCGACGCTCCACCAGCGACACCACACAACGCCCTCAAGGAGCCCGATAAGCACAACAAGCTCACCCTAACCATGCGCGGGAAAGCTGGTGACAGACAATCCAACACCATAGCCGAGTCATTGAAGATATCGGCTAGGAACCGATACTTTTTGCATTCCGCCTCAAGCGCAATACCGAACCGGTAGGCAAATATAATAGTGGCGAACCGACCCACGCAATCTGCTCCGAAGTGCAATCCGTGTCAGCTAAAAAACAATAAAACCCGCTTCTATGTTATGTCCGCTCTTATTATCTGGGGGCAGTGATGATCTGACAGGTTCATCCATCGGTTGAATAGTATAATACCTTGCAGGATGGTCAGAAGCAGTGCGCTCGTTGCAGAGGCATTTGCATCTCTACACCAAGGGTTCAGGGCTTAGCATCTCTCACGCATATTTTGCTGGTTAGGATTTTCAATACCCAACACCAAATCCTGAGTCGTGAATATGCATGTCAGCAAAGCTGTTGACAAACCGGTGGCACAGCAGACTGGACCGAGGAAATCGGCGGAGGAACGAATACATACCTTCGAGCACTGCCCGAGAAGTCAAAAGACCAGCTATTGACGAGGAGAATGCTTGTAGTGAATCCTATAATGGTAACTCGTTAAACCATATGTTCACATCACCGCCGTAGAAGGCAAACAAGGCGGTCATACATAGATTTGATACCTGTGAGACGTGCATTTGGGATCGCCGTCAGCACATATGCATATTATAAAATATTTCTTGTGTCTAGCTTGAATCGGGAACGAGGGATATGGATGATGCTGCACTCTGTTTTCTCGTGCTTTGAGAGTTGAAGTGTTGTTCCGCTAGATCGATTCCTCGAATCACAGGATGCCGCATATAGATACATACATATCTATGCAGCGCCAACCTTCAAATGTTGTAGAACTTTCTCTCACAAGGCTCCGGTGGCACACCAACAAACAAAACAAAAAAGAAATCATCCAGAAAGTACACTGACCCAACGTAATCATCTGTAACACTTGCTGGAAACCCGGCTGGAAGAAATATATGGACAAGTCTCTGTATGAGGCTCATCTTCTGCTTTTTTGGCCGGACCTGATTTTGCTATCAGTTAAACGTACTAATGTTGTCTCTAAGGCACAAAAAAACAGGGATATCCATTGGGTGAGCAGAAAAAGACGGGAATAACCTACCCCTATGGCTGCAACCCGAGATAAGTCTCCATAGCTCGTGACTATATTGCCAGATTCGTCGCGCTCGATAAGAGATAGGCCTGAGGACATTTCAAAGCTCCAGTGATGAATGATGTATGAGCCTGGAGGGATGACGAGCTTAGGTCTGCGGCTCTAAGCGTGGACAACAGCAACAAAAATTGAGCCTCAAGTGCTGACGTGCACTGTGCCCGGGCCTGAGGGGAAAATTGATGCGTGTAAGACGGATTTGTGGGCGAAAAAAGTAATGTAAAACAGTCGATATATTGTACCCTTGGTGTTGGGTTTCTGTCATGAGATGCATGGATGGATGTGAGGAGGTCGAAATACTGGGTTAGGGTTGCATACACACTGCAGAATACTTTGTAATCTGCATTCCGTGTAACGCGGATGTGGAAATGGTTTTCAACGTGCATGAGTCTGTGTGCAACAATGCTATACGTACAAATCAAATAACCCTGTAGAAGCAATATCGATATGCAGGCCAGAGTTTTGTAGACAGTAGCGGCGTGAGTTTGTGCCCATGAAAACAAGGTTGTTTCCAAGGCGAATTAAATGTCCAAGTAAATTATGAAAGTTGCCAATTTAGACAATTATCTGGTATTAGAACCATCTTGTCTTGGGCAAAGACTCATTATGCATGTAGGTATTTCGGCCTCCAAATTATTGAAGAATTACTGGAAATTTCACATGAACTGAGAGGCCCGTCAACCAAGCTTAAGTTCACTATGTACATATAATGTAAAAATACTAGCCAGCACAAGTTCTGGAGTATAGACGACTCTAGATTAAAATACACTCAACTTAACGTGTTTTCCGGCACTGGAGTAACTTGTGAACTCGATAACATCGTTGAATGAAAAATAAGTGATCTGTTCTGATTATTTCAGGCATCTAACACATAGGTACTATCTTGGGTAGTACTGTACCTATCTACACATCACAAACTAAGTAGGGCTGTAGAGAAGTGGGTAGTCTCCCCAGAATGAGCCGATGGTCATATCACTAGAAAGGTTTTTTTCAATTCAAAGCTGCCCAATCATAAACCATGTGAAGATCGTTTCTTGTGGCTTGTGGAGAGCTTGGATATTCAAGATCAAGCCCTGAAATCAGAACGTGGGCAGAAAATTGACTGGCCGCCGCAGGGAAGCCTCGATGTGGAAGAACTCCAAAGCAAGACACGGCCGTTGGAACCAGCGGATAGAAGTTGAATGGAGACACCTGTATTCTGGTCACCTATCAAGATCAGTGATCAGCACTGCAACGGAACCTTCCAAAACAACATTTACCCACTTATTGCCACCGCATATGAGCCCTGTTGCTGTGAAATCATCATGAATGTAGATCTCCTGACGTTAGGTGACGCCAGATCACACTGAAGGCTTCACGGATCTCACTCAACACTGGTTCCGAGAAAACCTTGGCCCCCTGCTCGTCGAGTGACATATTATGCATGTCTCACACTCATCCTTGCCCACACACCTCTTTGATGCATAAACCCAGACCCCGCATCCGTGTTTATGCAGCCACAACCCCAAACTGTAACCGAGCTTTTCAAGTTTCTTTTCCCCATTTCTACGAATTAATCTAGTCTAGCACACATAACTTAGCCTTTTTGATTGGCTCGATCTCTGTGATAAATTGAGGAGCGGACATGACCACCTTCGAATACAAGATTGCAACAGTTACGTTCCAACAATCTCAAGCTTCTGTGCCCGATGATCGAACATGTCCAACTTTATTCTATCATGTTCTTTGGTAAACCGGCCACAACCCGCATTTGCAAAAAGCCATGACCAATGAATCGTAGCGACATAAATTTCAGAAGTTCGGGAAGTTCGAGATCAGATTATGTAACTCGGGAAACTGAACTGTGTCAACCAGAATGCTATACTTTATTAAAAGTGCCCATTAAGATACCTATTTCTCGCAGGATTTGGCTATGAAAGTCAAGAAATTCTTCGACATGAATTGTCACTCCTTGGCGCGTCATTTATCATGGGTATTGTATGCTTAAACCTATCTTATATAACGGGCAGCAGAAAATCAAAAAGAGTCTTCTAATAGAAATTCGTTAGTATGTAGTAACTTGTTTCATTTGAAAAGTTGAATTGAACAAACATAAATTTGAATGCATGAATGTGGATGACGATGTGTCCAGGTATTTTGTAAGATCAGCAATACCGGCCACTGTATAATTGATAGGTATACAGAGTTCTCTCATGACGCATGACCATTGGAGCCTCCGTATTAGGCTTACGTAGCTCACCAATAGAAATGGTGATATGGATAATGATACTTTAACTAATATGCGGCTGAATAGCTTTCGAACCAATAACGTAGATACGTTACTTCGGTATTCCACATTGCTTCTTCCGGCCTCAGCTCTAGAGTAGATAACCCGACCTATTGCAGCCATTAGAACAAGCCAATCACACAATCGTAACAGCCAAATACAAATCCGTCTTAATAGATACTTACGGATCTTGCCGTTAGATCATATTATCTGATCATATTCCTATGCCAGCCAGCGCGGTATCGTTGTAGAGTACATATTTGATGAACCATCAAAGATCTTGCTGCACGAATTTCTCTTATCGTGGGTTCGAGTTCCACTCCTGTCAATATGTCTTATGTTCATCTAGAGATCAATATCCAGCTTCATAGCTTCTTTTCCACAAAATTCAGTCATAAGAGCAGTTTGGCGCTATTGATCAAGATTGTCGGTCATGAATGATCACCCGCTAAAACTGCCCGAACAGTCCTTTTAGCAGTATACAGCGGCTATACCCGGCAGAACTGTAATCAAGTGTATTCCAATGTGAATATGTGCTTTTCTCTAGCGAAATCCCTCGTGTCTGCCCGCTTGATCTACCGAGGAACTAGGAAAGCTCAGATCGGGTAACGAGTGGTCTGGTTGCGAGACAAGCCATATCCTAAACTCGAGGCCTTCAAAGCCTTTATCAACCCATTGAAGGTGCTGTTTTAGTTGAGAACATAGCGTAAATCCCGATGGTTTCCTTTAAGTAAAACAGTGCTTGGGTATATTCTATCTTTTCCTGACAAGAACTATTAAAGCTAAACAGAATAGCGTTTATTGTAATCAGAAGTGATGCACTAGTGTGATTGTATGAGTACTGTCACTTGGTATATTCGAAAATTTGTCGTGAATGCACAAAATCTTAGTGCTCTCTTAATTAGCTATTCGTCATATTTCTTAAGTTGTCGGCCACCTAGATACTTCACAGCATTAGAAGCTGTCCCTTATGACGAGTGAGCTTATATTATATGATAACAATCGACAGTTAATATGCTGGGCTGTTTACAATAAAACCTTCACTTTAACATTTATTAATAGCTCAGATTTAGTTGGGATGTCTCTGCAAAATGAAATAGCACCAAACGACAACGGAAGACCGTCTATTCAAGTCATGATAATCACTCGACAAGGTCAAATTTCAATTCTAATAATATGTAAATGGTCAGCATCATACTCCAAGCCTGGAAATAACCATATAACGAGTTTTCAAGCCTCAAAGATAATCCAATTGATTAACTGAACCTACAATTTAGATAATTCTTGATTTCGTCGACATAGGTAGGGTTCCAATTGTTGGAGACAAATAATGATAGAGTATGTTGAAGGGATGAAGAGCTGTAATGGGATGCATCGATGAGGGCACTAGCTAGCAAGTGGAAAAATATGAGTGCTATGCATGCCTGAAACGCGAAGCATGGGCCTCAAACCGAATGGCCACCCGTGCAGAGTTGCTATTACAACACCAATTACATTATAACTATTTAGTAACCAATTTTATTTGCTGTTGATGTCCGTTCTTTGGCTAGAATGTTGTACACCTCCATCTCGTTTGGATCCCAAAAAGAAGCCATTCTTATACATGTTCCGACCGGTACACCAAGATGGCCGATTGGTCTATCGGTCGACGGGTGAGCCAAGTAAGGCACTTAGCTACTCGGTTGACCGACACACCCACACTTCAAAGCCACCGAGGCGACAAGTACTTGTGGAATCAGTTCCGGATCCGGATCTGCCGCGTGTAAAGAGTGCTTATTGTTATGAAATACAGCGTTGGTACTGTGATTGAATGTACTTGATCAAGTATATTGTGGATTTTCAGTCTGTAGAATATCAGTATGCTTCCCAAACAATAAGTTCTGTCAAAAGTACTGCATGGGCTGGTAACGGAACAGACAAGCACCTCGGCTTCCTACATGCTCTTCCCACAACAACCGGAAGCGTAACATACTTAAACTGTGCATAAATTAACAGAAACTGTGGAAATGCCCGGGATTTTACGGAGTTGTGTGCAGGAGACCGAGGTTATAATGTGTGTATCTCGTACTTTTAGCAACTTCGTGATATGGCACGAGGTGAGTTGATATGATCTCATGTGAGAATTCGGGACAGCAATGTTACTTTTCAATGTTTCTCGGATTAGGCATGTTTTAATTACAGAGACATGCTGAAGATTGGCCAATAATTACGATGGAATTCGAACTTTGGGCGGAGGCATGTGCATGTGATCGAAATTTTGTGACCGAGCATTCCCGAGATCACTCTATTATGAGGCTACCGGGGATGCAACACGATGTTATACACGCATGTAATAAGATGTTACACTTCGGATTTGGGAGACTTCATATGTGTATAGTATCATTCAATCTATGAGCTATTACTACAACCCGACAAACGCAGTATCTATCTAGACCCCCAACACACATGTACAACCACAAAATTGGCCACAACATCCGATCATCAGATCCATTTCTTTTGCAACCTCGAGTTTTCGGATACTCGAGAGTTCTTTTGTCAATGCCTTCGAAGTCGTGCTCTACTTCTATTTGGCCCCAATCAATGACAACAAACATACTATCCTATCATATATCGATACGCTTGAAAAGGTATTATGTTAGTAATTTCAAAAATGTAACTGTATCTATCGTCATCGTATTCTTCCGGAAACTAAGCCGGCTATGGTGCTTCGATCGTTTAATTCTCCTTATAATCGGTGGTTTACTCCGACATCCTGAAAGGTTAGGCAATAATACTCAATTCCAATGGTGTGGAGTTAAGCTGCTCCAGTTAGGTATATCGACACATGCCAATTGACGCAGCCAAGGCTCCAAATATGCGGGGTACATGTCTTTAAATTCAATCGCGTTGTCCAATCTAGAATGGGTATTCCGGGGATGTCTATTTGTTCAAACTAAAGATTCCACAAACAGACAAAGGAACACCCTTATATAAGCGGTGCTGTGGGGGCTTGGCTGCAGCGGCCGGTACCATGTCTTCGGGTTCCGAGCTCGGTATCCATAAAGACATATTCCAGGTACCGACTTCTGCCCTGAAATTTCAACGAGTCTTCGAAACGTATCTGTAAATTAAGTGGCTACCGATGCACGCAATCATAGCTCATATGTAGAGCACTCCGTAGTTCGTAGATCTCTAGGTTCGAGCTTTTTCTGTTCACATCTGAATTATCGCTTCGACGGCTAACGACGTCTACCTAGGTAGCTTCGTTTAGAATGCCGCAACTGCCTACTGTAGTTGCTTATGCAGTCTAAAAGAAATCCAGGTTAGGGCGACGCAGGTTTTTCTGATTGCAGCGTCATACGGCCTATTGAAACCCATATCCTAGGTTTATCCTGGACGTAATTAAGGAAGAATAGTGTTCCTTGACCGGCTCACCATAGACCGTTGACCGTGCTGTCGGGGAGGTTGGATACGGAGTGGAGTGCAGTACGTATTTCATTGGCCGCCGATGTCAAGTCTTTCCTAGGATCAAAACGAAGGAGACTAAAACCAGGAGCTAAAATATCCGTAGTCCCCGAGAAATTAGGCAAAAATACTTACCAAAATCAAAAACACTCTCAACAGCTTCAATAGAAAATTGTGTAGAATGCAAAACGGCATTTCTCTAATAGTGTTTCTGTTTTTTATAACATAATATAAGACTCATGGTTAGGTGTATTTCCAGGCCTAGCTGGTGAGCCTGAGCGGCATTTTTATCTTCAGCGAATACGACTGTTTAAGCGCCTTAAATGACTCTACTAGAGCATAATGAAAACCTGCAACTATGCTGGGATACCGTGGAGTAGATATATAGAAGTGTGAGCACGTAGTGGGGTACCTGTGGGGGTGGTTTCCGGCCCGCCGGGTAACTCAACCCCACACGACGCCGTGAACAATTGCTTTTCTTGGTCGAAACCCCGGCCTCCGGATAAATACCCGGATCGCTCTTTCCTTAGGCGCGTAAGGAGCAGATCTGGGTGTGAAGAATGTGACGTTCTTGGGGGAATAGCTGGTGACGGAGTAGTGCTGTCCGTTGTTGTCGAGTCAGTGTGCAATTGTAATCCGGCCGTCGTATGTCCGATCCGACTGAGCTGAGCTGTTACCAACCGACTTCTTGGTCGCCACAGGGCGTGAGTTGTTACTAATGATTGGCTGGGTACCTAAAGAAAGAAAGTATTCCGCAGGTATGATCAGACAGATGAACGTTAAGCATTCCGGGGAAGAACACCCGGTACCTTATCTCGCAACACTCACGAAGCGATACTTCAAAGGCCATAGTTAATTGCCACATGTGCTAGCCCTATCTCAAAGCCCCAAGCCCTATACTTCATCTTGGTTGCTGGAGCTCCAGAACCTCACCGAACTTCCCCAGCTCCGTGGAAAAGTGGACCTAACGCACGAGTAACCCCGCGCCGTTTCTTCAGTCCTTGTCGCATGGGTGTGATAAGTAAAAACCTTCTGTCGCAACCAATCAGAACATCAGATTCCTTATCTCTATGCCTCCTCGCTCACCACACCCACTTGCCCGTTATTACATACTATGCCCCATGAACCGGTTTTGTGCAGTGTGCGACATAAAAAATTGGAACCGTGGGGAACAGCCTTTACAAGAAATCCACACCCTGAAAACAAACGATGTTCTGGTGTTTCTCAGATCTCTGCGAACAGATGGGAAATGCTTTTTCTAAATGGTTGGGTGCCTTTTATGAAATGCTTGCTTTTTTCGTAGATGCAAATGTTGGTTGCCCTGAGCGGGGTGGTGGACATGGTTCGCACCAACGGGTGCGGATGCATGTAAGGTAAAAAAAAGCAACCCATGCTCGCCGTCCGTTCACATTTCGGCGACTGGTCGCACCATGCGCAACAGGCGAGAATCTTGCGAACGAAACGGAGGGAAAAAACTTTCATCGTGATCTCGCCCTCACATTTTCCAGCTTTTCATAGAAAATCTGATATAACCATTTCAATAGACTCTGGGGCTGCATGTTTGCACTGCAACCAAAGGGAGATCACCCACATTCATTCCACTCCTCCGTCATAAATTTGCTTGGTGTAGCACTACTGCTGCAGCTCTTCTCAATTCCTCGTGCAAGAAAAAAAAAACCGACGGCGCGCGGGTGGGATTTTGAAGGTGACACACACACTAAGCCAAATCTTCCGGGAATCCCCGAATAGAACAAAACGTGAACACGACCTCACCGTGCCCACTCTATCCCCGGGCGTTTGGTGTGAAAGTCTACTCATAAAACCCAATTGACTCCCGCCCTTCTGCTCTCCTACACCATTAAATTATCACGCCATCCTATTCCGGTCTTCGTCAACATCCAAGACATAAGAGGTCGCTGCGTAATCGCCTTATAAAAGTCTTACTACCCGCAACATCCGCTTCCGCTCTACAATAAAGAGCCACTGTCCCGCACTCTTATCCCTTCTACTATCCACCGCTCCTACTACCAACACACCTCCCCAACTTCACACCTCTTCAATACAATCGTCAAAATGAACGCTACACGTGCCCTTCAAGCTACCACCCGCACACCCATGATTCAGTTCCTGGGCAAGCGCACCATCCCTCGTTCGTAGTCCCTTCTTCAATATTTCTCCATGATTTCCCAATACTAACAGAATCTCACAGAGAACATCGATCACACTCCTCGCGCTCACCCCGAAGCTCCCAACCAGACCCTTCCCTCCTCCTTCGCCGAGTACCGCAAGGCTGCCCAACAACACGGCCCTCTCGGTCCCTACAAGACTGCCCCGACGGTCAACACATCGATTCAGCCCAAGGCCGGTGAGGTCTGGGACCGCAACCAGCTTCCCCAGCGGTTCTGGCGCATGCCCATAACTCGCGAGGAGATCGAAATCATCGAGAGTGGTGGTGCCGCGGCGTTTGCGTAAACAACAAACCAAAAACAAACTGCACAGACGAGATGAGGATGTAGGAATAATGTACATTGCACAGCATAGAGCGAGGGCAGCACAAAAAGTACTCTTCGGTATAGCGGGCGGGTCTTCTTTTACGATCGGATTTCTTTTTATATCAGCGATACGATGAAGCGACGAGCCACTGTGGTGGAATGCAAAACACGAGTTTGAAACATCTTGTGACGACTGGGCCGCAATGGACTTCTTTCTTTTCTTTTCAGCTTTTTGACTTAATGAGCTTTATTGCGTGATTCACATGTTTGGGGGGTTCGGGTTTGATTTGGTTAGGTACGGCGGAAAGTTACCTATGCATCTGGAGTTCATGTTTTCTTTTAGGTTTTGAGTGTTTTTTTAGGTTTTTTTTTTTACTCTAGCAAATGGAATAACAAATCCGTTTTGTCTTGACAATATTATTCCTGCCAACAGACGTGAAATACTGATTGCAAAGCGCGCGTTTTGTTGAGGCTTTCGGCCGATCGAGATCGACTGTTCCGTTTACATTTCCATCGTTGAGGCCGCGGAACGGATGAAACGTTGAGGTGATGTTTGGGCCCTGTCTCGCCTTGTCACTGCGGCGCATGTCCCATAGCTGTTGCCTTATCTCGGCAGCGGTCTCCCTAAACGTTAACTGGCCACAGACCTTCCCTCGCTCCCTTGCTCCCGCACGTGCGCCTTAGCCTAGCCCTGTAACACGACATCAGATCATCTCATCAGGGCAGACAGATAACCAATCGCTCAGAGCTGTCAAAATTCTCTCGATTCCACTGTGCCGGTATGTGTTGTCCAATGGGATACCACATATAGGGCATCTGATTATGCACCAATAGAGTGCACTGTACGGTGCACAGGAGCCCGCTCTTGTGCTGTAGGTATTGATAAATAGTTTAGGTCAGTCATGCAAACTATGTGTAATCGTCAATATAGCTATGCATATTTTCCCTACCGACTTTTTTTTTTGTTTGTTATTCGCGTCAAAGGGTTATCCGGCATATCTTGAAGCGAATAGCGCATGTATATTTACCTGTGCAATCTCTCTATCTATGAATCTTCGGCCTTTCTTTTCACTTCAATTATACGCGCGCGTGACTGGACCCTCATTGTGGAGTGATGAGTGCATCGAGCCTTTGGTCGAAATATGCAGGGACCTACTATGAACATAATGGTGGCGGGGCCGCATACCACTCTAATTATACTATGCGCTGCACTGATAACGACGGAGCTGATAGCTTATTCTCACTACGTTTGGAAGTGGTGGTTGCGGACCCCAGTCTTCCGGACGATAGCCGGAGCAGTGGATAACGTGATCTGGGGTGAGTCTGACTGAGGTCATGAACCAATGAGTCGTCCGGAGTTTGAACAGATTCATGATTATGTGAAGCTAGTTATGGAACGTGCTCGAATCTATTACTCACCCTACATAAGGAATTCCGATCAATCAAGATCACAATGTCCATAGACTTCGAAAAGCTTATCAGAAAGTGCGCCTTGGTGTGCGATTTATGCCAACCCCTAGCGCGGTTTATGTATAAGTGAGCCGGTGCGGCCCGGTCCAAGAATATGGGGCCGTCCCGGCCCCGACCTTGCGCCCTAACCTCTCAGTCCAATTAAACTGGACGTACAATTACGTATTTATGAATACTGGACCATAAAACACCGGTGGAATTATCAGTAAGAGAGACAAGGTGTCACATAAAACTCGGTTGCAACTACAATAACTCACAAAACACCCAGATATCTATCGGATCCTGTAAGATTTTGTGCCTTGTTTCGATATACAATATCCTCCATTAACACAAAGAGCTATTAAGCCCAATGAACTAGCCAGCTCTACCATATATCATAATGTTTACGCAAATTCTTGATATAAGATCAAGTCCTTCGGATCCCTCAAAATACATAAGTGAACTTAAACATAGTAACACTATGAGGAAGCTTTAAACATACGAAATCACTCGGTGTGTTTCAACTTGTTCTTGCGATTGTTCTAATATGGTGTAGCAAAGTTTTTGTATAAGGTATTTACAGTTTCATAAGATTGATGGTAGTTCTGACCTAGGAGGATTGGAAACCAGTTGACAGAAATGTGCGAGAGCGAAAGACTGGTAACGTAGATATAAACTACGATGGAGAAATGGGATATCTAGTTTGTCAAACCACACTTTGTGTGAGTTTATCGCTGCACATAGGCTCATACCTACCCTAGATGGCTTATTACCGGGCGATAAGCGAGGTAATACAAGTAACAATACCACAATTAGGACACGAGCCTACACTGTACACGTGGACTTAAAAACGTGTAGGCAACGAGTTTGATATCTGACTTCGAATCACTATCTCTCACCCGTTCCGAAGTGCGGTTGTGGTCCGGGATTGCCTGAGTTGACTGGCATGACGATATTGATATTGCACGCTTTATGGCATACTAAGATATATGTATTTTCTCCATGTGTGTAGGTGTTCGAACTTCGAATATCGGGAACGACGCTAATTTGTGGTAGAATTTGTAAGATCTATTTCAATTAGAAAATTGAAGGAGGAGATTTTCTGATTTATGTACTATATGAATCATGTAGCACACCATTAGATGACCCAATGTGACATAAGCCGTTTCGTTTTGTAGGAGTACTCTACATATTTGCAGGGGGTTTGTCGGGGAGGAAGTGGATAAACTGTTAGGGGGCGAAGGTGATGTTACCAAGTATATGGAGCTACTCCTACGGGCCTTGTAATATCTAGATTCAAAACTTGAGAAACTCTTTCTAAAATTTAAAATTAATATGGTCGATGATTCGAAGGTTTTATCACGTTGAAAAGTTGATGATCGATATTATGAGGACTGATGCTTGGGGTTTTGATAGTTTCTGTTAAATAAGTTGTCGAAGGCCGATATCTTTTTATCAGTTAACAGGAAAATCAGTAACAACAATTGTTGATGCTAATCTTGAATCATGTTTCATGAATCAAGACCATTAGGCGTGTCCGTTCTCAAACCTACAACACCACGTGGAAGTTTCCGTCCTGCCACATCTCAGCCGCCTCAACACACCTCCGATCTCGAAAAAGTTCCCAACGTCAGCCCCGTTGGCCTCAACACAACAACAATGCCCTCTCTCCTTATACTTGTGGTCCTTCTGACCACACTGACCACAATAATCAGTACTGTTGGCGCAACCACAATCAACCAACTTGTAACACTCCCTTCTTTCTATCTCTATTCACCGGCGAAGTTAACACATATGCCAGTTATGGAACATCTATTCACGGATTACCGGCTCGGCAGCAGTAGCCAAACATGCGGCACTACGTCGTGAAGTGCTGGAGCTACGGAAGACGCTCGTAGGGACGAGTAGCCAGGATGAGTTTGCGAAGTGGGCAAAGGTGCGACGGACGCTGGACAAGAAGCAGGCAGAATTAGAGAAACTGCGTACGGTTATCCTCCACATACCCCTGGAACTACCGCTGACATTTCACTATAGAAGCCGGCGTTCAAGGTATGCGTTCTGGTTTCGATGCTAAAGCCTCGATGGCCCGGTGGACGCTTACTACTGGATTGCGGTTCTTTTTACAATTCTGGTATAGCAAGCAGGCCATTTTTTGGCTACCAGAAGGTTGGGTGCCGTGGTATGTTGAGTGGGGCCTGAGCTTTCCGAGAGCACCTATGGGGAGTGTGTCCATCCAGGTGTGGACATTTGCTGTGGGCCAGGCTATGACGATATTATTTGCGGTGGGCGCATGGGCGATGGAGAGCTTGCTTGCTGCAAAACACTCACAGGCTGAACCAGTCCCCATGCAGGGACAGCAGCAACAAGCAACAGGGGATAAGAAGAAGGCGAAATAAGCAATATTTACATTCGGGCAGCCGGCTTTTGGGATAGAAGGGGTAGAATGCCACGATGGGACGAATGTTATGATGAGAAAAACTGTATCATATAAGCGCATGCATCACGATTCAAGGAGTTTTGGTGCAGATAGCATACAACGACATGGTTATTTGGGTTATCACGTTATAAAAAGAAAAGCATTTCCTTCAGAAACTACGACCTTCGTGGATAGTCGTGTCATGTGCATTATCATTGTAAAAGAAACTACATAGCTATACAAATATGGTAACAGTATGCATTAACGCCTAGATGCAAAAAAATATGTGGAGCTGCAACCAATTCATTTTTTTTTTTACGCCTTAGATTTCTTAGACTTCGTTGCTTTCTTTGCCTTACTCTTCTTCGCGGGCACTGTCTCCTTAACAACCGTTGTCTTAGCAACATCAGTCTTGCTCTGGCTTCCTGTGGATTCTTTTACAGTTGTAGATTCCTTAGTATTAATTACGACCTGGATGGTGTCGCCAATCTCCTTATTATCGTTGTTCTCTATCGTCTTGACAACAGTAGTCTCCTCGACCGACTCTTCGGTAACAATGGCAACAGTCTTCGCCTTTTTAGCAACAGGCGCGTCAAACTCATAGTCGATACCCTTAGCCTTCAACTTTTGTGTGATAGCCTTTCGTTTACTATTCTCCGATTTGATTTTGGCTGACCATTCCTCCTCGGTCCTCTTCTTTTCGAATGCAGCCTTGGCTAGTTTGGCTACCGGTATCTTCTTGAATCTCTTATTGGCGCCCTTGAACAGCTTCTCGACATATTCAAGATTATCCCGGGGAACCACCCGGCATTTCAGAATGTGCCCAAACAGAAGATAATTATTCATAGTGTCAGCTGCAATCTGGGCAACGTCCTCGTCATTAAATTCAATGAAGGCATAATGTTTTGATTGTCCAGTTTTCTTGTTACGGGACAAGCGAAGCCTTGTCACAGTGCCAAACTGTGAAAAGTATTGCTTCATCTCATGTTCATAGAAACCGTGAGGGATACGGCCAAGATAAATTATACCAGGTGTAGTCTGTAGCAGATGATTAAGTTAGTTATCATGCTTTTGCTACTACTTATAATCAAGGTTGTGTATGAGAAATTTAAAGAACATAATATCTCAGAGAATAAAATTTCTAACCATGTAGGTGTCTTCAAGACTAATCGAATTTTTTATAACTCATCATTGTATGTCTGGGGATATCTGGGCAGTACCATAGACAGGAGGGTACGAACGAGGGAATCCACATACCTTTTCTTTCATAGGAAGACCCTTTATCTTCTTCGCAACGGCCTTCTCATCTGGAATACCAGCCTTTACAACTGCCTTGCCATTGATGCTCACACCGCCTTCGTCCTCTTCATCACTGCTTTCAAAGCCTTTAAGTAAGGTTGCAGTCTGGTCATCAAGCTCCTCATCGGCCGAAGAATCAGCGTCTTCGATATCATTGTCGCCAGCCACATCTAATGATATTTTTTCGCCCTCGTCCTCTGACTGTGGTCCCGACTCTGCCTTTTCTGGTTTCGCCGGTGATTCCTTGGTCTTGGTCTTTTTATCCGCGACGGGCTTTACGCCTTTCTTGCTCTTTCCAGCAGCCTTTTCCTGGATGGCGGTCCAGCCCTCATCCTCACTGTTTTCGGCATCATCGGAATAAAAGTCCGCAGCCTTTTTCCGGGCTACCAATGTATTCTTTGCGGCAGGTGACTGCGCACCCTTCTTAGCCGGCGCGGCTGCTGCAGGCGACTTAGGCTTTGAAGTAGGTGGAACAAACTTCTTCTTTTTCGACGAAGATGGCGCTGCGCCAGAGGCTATGGGAGATGGGTTAGCTGATTGCAATTGAGTATCAAGGAATGGATAGGGGAAGTAATTACACTTTCTCTTCTTTGTCTTTGACTCTGGTGCCATTTTGAAAAACTGGATGGAGGGGGAAGTGGGGAGAGGTTCTTATAGGGTGGATGGGAGGTGCTAGAGATTGGGAAGTTTTTCTGTGAAATTTCGCGCGCTAGCAGCAGCCCTGTCGCCAAGATTTCGCGACCACACTTCATGCCTACGCACTCGAGCTGATCACTCGATCGGCAAGTACTCAAACACAATCTACTTTCTCCCGTTGTCTTACTTTGATCAATCAAGCTACAATTTTATGAAGTATATATTGTGTGAATCATTAGCTATGTTATGATATAAACCACAATTGAAACAAACTTTACAGCATGAGCGCTCTTAATGCTTCAGCTCGTCGTTATATCATAGTAATCCATAACTGTTACGACCGCGAAATCAACAGTTAGCCATCCCGAGAATTCGAACGCAAACTTAGTATATCCAATGATTTTCTTTTGTAGCAATGTTATTTGGAGAAATCCGCTTGGTTTCAGTCCATACAATCATAGCTGTCAATGTGGCCAGGCTACAAAGTATATATATATATGTAACTCCGAGAGTCTTCCTAGATCAGATAATGGCCCAGTGCTAGGACACTGGTCTTACTAAAAATTCAAGCTAGCATTTATCATACGTTTAGAGGTGTATCTCATTCTTATTTGAATTCTACCACCCTGATGACAGAGATTCTAGTGGGATATATAAAGGATTTTCGAGATTAGGTTTTGGGGTATACATAGTTTCTAATTAAACCTAAATCTGAGAATCTTCATCGGTATTGGTCCAGATCTAGGAACCCCACCATAGATCCTCTATTGACGACTTAGTACCTACACAAACACAAACATTTCTCTACGAAAGCAATCAATTCGAGTTGACTAAGGGATCATCTAAGTTGCTATTTCACAACTCACCATAATGTGTCTCGAATTGCTAGAGATCCTTCCGGAAGACTGCCCGCTCCCCAGCATCACTCTCTCTGAACAGCGATTCCTCGATCCCATGCCTTCGCAGTCCAGAAAAAATACCCAAGACCTCAACGAGTTGGAGCCATCCTTACACACTCTCTTACGTGCGATGGACCGGGTACTTTATTCCAACGATTGGTGGTCTCGCCACAAGCGTTTATTCGAGAGTTTCCACTTTGGTGTGCATTTCTGGCGTGTGGCGGGCTCCAACACAAATGCCAAACTTGCAAATGCGCGTGCAAAGCTTTTAGAAACAGTCAGCGACGTTAGTACCGAGTGCTATATGGAGGTAATCAAGAATTGGAAGACGATTTGGATTGTGGCTGTGGATATTGAAAGAGTGATTATCGGAGAGGAGCCTAGTAATCCCGATATGTTCCGGGAGTATGTTTTGTCCTCAACCCCCAAGAGGTTAAAGCTATCATGATATATTTGGTGGTAGAAGAGAAGTGCTCTAGAGGGTTAGAAAGTACATCGTATTTCTAATTCCGATTTTGTAAGCTCAAGCTTCATTTAGTGGCAATTATGATGATGGAGTATGATAAAGAAATAAGTTCATTGCTAAGTGATAACTATCCTGGAAGAATTTCAAGTCATATCCACCATCATTCCTGAACCTTTCTCATGACCAGCCGAATATGGCTTTGCCTGACCCACTAATTAATTCTTGGTGCCTGCGTGGACCGGACGATAGGTACCTAGTTTGATCCACTGAGAACTGAGGAAAATTCGGATTAGGTAACGGGTTGTCTGGGCACAAGGAAACTCCTCAACTACAATTAATATATGTAATGTATGCCTTATCCCACGAAATAATTCGATGATGTTGCGCATTTAGGTGGCGGTACATTCTTCATGATGTTCCGACATACCCCAGCTACAGTGCGACTCGATTGCAGCTCTATACTCCTAAACGCCGAGAAAAAAAGTGCTAATAGTACAGTTTTTAGCACCACTAATTGAAGAGAGCTCGGGATTTAAAAAGTCGCATGGATCATAAAGAAATTCAGGTCACAAAAGCTATATTTACTGCTTTCATGTACCTTTACAAACCCACAAGTGCAAACACCACCGGATATGCTTATCCGCATTACACTGGGTCTATCATGAGGCACGGTGGCGCGATGGAATAGCCGATATCTAGAAGGGTCAGAGGCATTTTAGTTTTTCAACTTGATCGACAGTCGTAGCCCGGCTAGTTGGCATCTTATACACAGTTGATCGATGATGTGCCCAGTCAAAGACAGTACGCAGAAATGTGGTACACCCAGTCTAGTTCTTACATGGAGGCGAGTGCATTATGTGCATGAGTAGTGGCCTACCATACCAGGGCTGATGCTTGCTACCAAAAAGAACCCAAAAATCTATATAGGCCATAGGAGGGTGTGGAAAAACTCTGATGTTAATATAAGACAGACATGCACATAGCAAGGCTTCGACATAGCATACGATAAGCTGCATGGAAATTTACAGCGTGAAGCAAAATTAGGGTGGAATAGTTTAGCTTTTGTTTTGATGCAGGGCCCTACGACATGCATATTGCAAACCGGTTTCATTTCCTCACATCATAATAATTTGAGAAAAGTGTCTCAGTATGTAAATACAAAGAAAATATCATGCAGCATTTGGGTATTTCAGATAGTCGGGTGATTAGACCCCTCTCAGCACGTGTGCGGCAGTTTATATAGTGGTTAGTCACTGATTGGTGGTTGTACAGTGCGATTCCAAGGATATTCAATTCAGCCGAAAAAAAAAGATGGGCCTTTTATTCAATGCTGCATTTCACTCCCCGGTAAAATACAGATGATGAAAAAGTCGTAGAACTCCAATTCGTTAACCTTTTTTCCCAAATCACCACAACCCATGCCGCCGGTTTACGATCTAGGCTTCTCCTTCTTCTCAGACCACAGACTAGAAAGACTCTGTTAGTATATAAATGCATGCGTGATATAGTTGGAGAGCTTACGCCTGCAGACCCACACCAGACACCTTGACAACCTTGAAACGCACACCGGGAATATCACCCTTGGCCTTGCCCTTACGACCGAAACCAGCGAGCAGGACCTCGTCGTTCTCGTCCACGAAGTTCAAGCAACCGTCATTGGGGACTAAATTAAACCCCTGTTAGAAACCATTCCCTATGATTTGCCATCCTCCATTCCATAGTTTATTTGCCACCCAGAAATGCGAAATTGAACGTACCGAAAGCAGTGACCTTCTTGCCGTTCTTGATGAGCTGAACTCTCACACATTTCCGAATGGCAGAGTTAGGTTGTTTGGCCTCAACACCGACTTTCTCGAGAACTATTCCCTTGGCGTGGGAAGATCCACCGAAGGGAGACGACTTGAATGCGGTACCGAGAAGACGCTTCTTGTAAGATTGATCCGCCCATCGGCTGCCATAGATATCAGTATCCAATGATGTTTTGATTTAGATATGTTGGGGAACCGTACTTGTCCCGACGGTGAGTGCGGAGTTTACGAGCAGCGTTAAGACCTCTGGGCTTTCCCCTGTATGAAAGTTAGCATTTTGCTGAAATTTTCGTGTTTTCGAGATATTTGACAAAAACGCACTTTCCCATATTGGCGGTATCTGTTGATGGTTAGAAAAGTCGGCGGTGGGCGGTAAGCAGTTGTTGGTTGAAGGTGATTGAGCCACCAAAGTATTGTGGGGGATCTGGATTTGTGCGGTTGCGGCTGTGTGGTCTTAGGGCTTTGCAGATAAAACCCCGGTGGTCGAGTCACATGTGAAGCAGAGCAGGTTACATCAGAACAAAGAGTTACCCTACGCAAATTCTGGCAGTGCAACATCTCAGAGAGGTAGCTATGGTTTCGATATGCATATGCCGATTCATTAACTACAGCTGCCAGCAGGGATCTAATTCCACATCATGAATTAATGGTTATTCATATCATTTCCATGATTGCCCTTTCCACAGCATTACGCGACTATAAATTATATAACCTACAAATTCATCAAGAAACATAGACAAATTATTTTTACGCATAGGATCATGATTACGATGATTACGATATACATGTTAAATTCAATTATTGACCATTTTCTAGATAGATTTACACTCTCAAAGGAGTTCCACAACGAATTGAATAGAAGTCACTACCTGGGAATACAAATGGAAGGGAATAATTGTTCTCAGTTTTTGATTCGCTACTTGACGTTATGTACGAGACTATAAACAATATTGTTTACTCGACCGATACTCTAAGCTCCGGTCAGATTAAGTAATAACCAACGCTACCTTGCAAGATCTACTATAATCACTACGTAGTGTAGGTAGGATATGGTGCCCAAATCTTACCCTATAGGAAGATTCACAATGCCAGTCTCAGTAATGAAACAGCAACAATGAAACAGATGTTAAACATCAAGTCTGATCCCAACTCTGGGGACAACTGCGTATTATGTGGAGCCTTCTGCTTTTTGCCAGGCTTATGAAGTTGGGACGTGATATTTGTTACAGAATATAAATTCTTCGCCAGGAGAGGGAGCCATATCTTTCGGCACTTGGTAATTGCGCACGAGACTCGGTGGTGTATCCTGCAGTTGGCGGTATAATAATTACCAGGAGGTTGGGATTAAACTTACAGGCCTGAAGGTATTCTCACTAAGATTTATTCAATTGACATATTTACGTAACAGCATACATATAGGGCAGTTGGCTACGATTTCAGAGCATTGCTTTAGTGTTCTTTTTCAAGGCTATCGGTCACTAACATGAAGTTCACCAGGTCGGCTGGGTACAGACCTAGGTACCGCATAGCCTAAGGTATCTTTTTCGATCATCTCACCAACCGACACTGACGTCTGGAGAATTTTAATCGAAAATTCGCCTGTGCGACATAATCCACATTTTGAACGCATGCTATCCCGACACTGTCCGAATAATTCAAAAACTATGTGGGCAACCTTGTACATACCCCGTAGATATGCAGATTAGATATTGGTCAGGGATGGATGGATGGATGGATGGATGGATGTTCATGCAGGGACTTTCCCGAAGAGCATTATGTCTGACACCACCAGCATCTCGATCACATAGATTGTGATATGGAGCGTGAATTATAGAAGCAGTTGGCTAGGTAGGCGATGAACTCTGTAGTTCTGAGCATTGATATCAATACTTGAGAGGTATTATTTGTGTGACCTTAGTTACGATATGATATGCCGGTCCAAGGATCTAAGTAGTGAATCAAATTTATCTTGTCCCAACCTGGAAAGTTTAGCCAATAAGTACGGATATCTAGAGCACGTTAATATGTAGTGGAACTCTAGTTCATTAATTCGGTCAACACCTGGGCACGGACTAGACTCTACATAGCCGTTCCAATGCTACCAAATAGATCGTGATTTAAACCTCTTTTTCCTGACTGCAATTCTGCCCTACGGGGTACCTATGCCCAAGAGAGAAGTTCTGCGCGCTCACGCTTGCTATACGTATGCACATATGAAGGGTATCATATGAATTTCTGCCACCAAATAAGTGTGTTTTGTATCTAGTGCTTGCCAAGAGTTTCGCGTGCAAGCACTATCGGCCCGTTATCCTGAACCGGATTTACGCGATCAGCAGCAAGACTTACTTACTCTAACCTGGCCGCAGTGCCGCACATGAATCGGCTTCAATTATTTTCCAATGCGCAGTGCGCATCCAGTTCATATAAACACAACATACGCAGCTCGGCGCATTGCATCTGCACAATCAACACACGGCTTTACCCGTCAAGACCCTTATTTTCACCAGAATCTTGGGTCTTATCTGTAGGAGCGCGGTACCCCTCTTCAACGCGGCCATAAAAACCGATCATTGCGTTCGTTTCCGTCTATGACCTTCTTTCGACTCGATTCGATCCCATTCCAACTACATCCTTCCAACCATTTACTGCATCTGAGTTTTGATTAACTCAATAAATCTTGCTCGATGAAGTACGGCGACGCTTTACCACAGCGTTCCGTGTTGGAATGGCTTCCATGTGCGTATACCTGGTTTAATTGAGCTATGGCATTGAACCAACAATCTATAGATAACCTAGACTATACGGAAGTCAAGGACTTGATAAAGCGGTATACTATATCGCAGCCACTTGTCGAAGCAGCAGAACAGAAAACCGACTTTGAAGATGAGCTATTCGAAGTTCTTGCGGATCAGCTAGGACGCGTGGGTTAGCTCTGTTGATTATTTCATCATTTATGCTTATCTGAATAGATTGATTTGTTCGTCAAAAGTAAATCCGGAGAAATCGACCGCCGATTGAGTTAGAACAACCCCTTTACAGCCTTTTTTCTTTCCTACTAAGATAATATTAGCCAACTGCAAACGCCAGGTTTCAATGTTACAGCGGCGCGAAATCAGTAGACCTTCAAGCAAGCTCTCAAACCGGTACGCAAGAATTGAGAGTGATATTGAGCGGTAAGAAACATGGCTAAAAATGTGCCAGCTTGTACTGACATGTGATTACAGCGCAGGAAATGACATACAGTCACTCTCTCGTTTTGTGAACGTTCAAAGGACTGGGTTCCACAAGTTGTTAAAGAAGTATCAGAAATGGACTGGCTCCGCACATTTAACTGCTCGGTTTGGGATTCTTTTAGAGTCGCCCACAGCATTTCATAGACAAGATTTCGAAACGAGCGTACTCGAAGTTTCCGAGCTATTAGCTGCGGTTAGAAGTGCCATAAATGCTCTTGCCGAAGCAGCTACAGCACCACAAATCCGTCCTTTCGAGAGTCCTGTGACAAATACAGTTGCCAAAGCGACCACTGTTAAATTCCGAAAACCTACATTTGAAGATGACCCGCAAGCTCGTATTAGTCAATCAAGCTTCGACACATCAGGCACACGGTCGGGTGGCAGAGCTGTGTTATGGGTGCATAATGATCAGTAAGCAGAAATTATGTTCAATTACTCTGGTCATCAGTCTAACCGAAGATTAGTCAAATTGAATTGCAAGTCGCTTTGCTGAAATATATGACGATCCAGACCTCGACGCCTACCACCACAGCGCCATCTACACCTGCGTTGTCTAGAAGAAGTTCTTCCGCCGGTGTGGTGAGTGGGAAAGATGATGAGATAGCTTCTGTAGTATTTGATGATCTTGAGAGCTTTTCTGGCATACAAAGTTCAGCTACAATTGAGAGTGTTTCGCAGTCTGGCATGAGAACCGCAGGCCAGGTTTGGTGGAGTCACCACGATCCGGAAGCCCACTTAGTTGTGACAGATAATTCTATGCCTGGACCTGGGCGAAGATCCAAAACTCTGGAGATCGCATTGAAGAGAAAACATGTTGAGACTTTGGTCGACCCCAGTTCTGAACTCCCAATCAAAGATAACCAAACTCCAAATGATCATATTTTGTGGGACATTCAAAACTGGTTTAGACGGCGCCCCACTGTTGTTCCACTAGCAAAGATAACATGCAGACGAACCAGGTTCACCGGAGAAATTCCGGAGGGACAGGTTTCTGTGGTGATTGACAGGGACATCAGAATGAAAGCAGTGAAAGGTGTCACAGGCTGGAGTAATCCCGAAAATCAAGATGATACAGGATGTGATACGGATAATCAAGCCCTTGAATTTCCCCATGCCGTTGTTGAAGTGAAGTGGGATGGCATTCAAATGCCTAATTTTGTTGATGAAATTATCCAGAGTCACATGGTTCGCTTTCCAACCCACAATTCAACAAATGATGTATACCAACTAACTTGAACTTTTTCAGGTTGAAAACATGCCTGGTTTCGCATTAGACGTCCATGCAATTGCGGTGCTTTATAAACCTGAGGGAATGGCACCACCTTTCTGGGTATGTATATGCTTATCTATCTTTCTCGCGGAGTAGCATCTTAATAGAACTCTAGTTGAGAGCACTCGACAAAGATATTAGGAAAACACCCATTAACGGGTCCCGGCAACATAGCAGGCGTAGCTCAACATATTTTGTAGTTTCTAATAGTTCTTCCAAAAACTCGTCGACTGTAGCCGGTCACACCAGCAGCCAAACTCTAACGCCAGGAACATCGGACGGTGCAGTAATGGAAATTTCTTCGCTTATTGCTGCAAGGAAAAAGAAACAGCGGAAGATGAAAACTCGAAGAACCATGATTGAATCTATATCTGGAGAGCATTACTGGAATGAGTTCGGAGACGGCTCAGATGATGATCAAGAAGAGCCGTATACGGTGCTGGTAGCACCTAGTATAACTGGCTCAGATGACGGGTATACTGACAAGTCCCTAACAGACTTTGTAGTGAATCCCATCACTCGTGTTTTTTCACGTTTCAGAACTGTATTTGGAGACAAACCCCGAAGGACAGATGAGAATTCGCCATTGGTGGATAGACCCGAAATCGATGACTCGGAGTCTTCAAGCGATGATGATCTGGTGCCGGGCGGAATAAAACATAGTCGCTATAAGTACGGAACATATTCAGAACCTTTAGTCAACCATCACTCTGTTTATAAAGCTGGCCATTTGGGGTTTTTTCTAGTCTCGTTCCTCGTTCTTTTGATAACATCGATTCTGGCACTTAATGGATCACTAGAGCGTCGCCGTAGACATCACCATAGAGATCCTGGACAGCACCTGGTGCTCGATTTGGGTGTAGTCACGGGTGTTATGGTGTCCTTGGTTTTTGCTGTTATTGGTATTACTGTTTTCTTAATGGGTAGGTTTAGAGCTAGTTGGTTACACACAATTTTGATTTGGTTCATGTTTGGAGTGATTTGTGTAGGCAGTGGGGCAGTGTTTGCATTGGTCGGAAGGACAGAGGTTGATTCTGGGGTTGCATGATCATTCATCCCATTGTATGATCAAGGCCCCGAGTAGTTTTTGACTTGATTTTCTTGTTTGTGATAAACGACTTCATGCAGCCAATATGTTTCCTTTTTTATTAGAAAAGGCACCGGGCGCAGTGTCTAGGTTGACGAAATCCTTTTGTGTCTTGAATCATGATTGACATTTTCATTAGCGCTATCTAAAAGCATTCGACTTATTTCCTGTTTACAGCGGCGTACATAATACAATGTATATAGTGAATATTTCTGCGAGAAATTCATGTTTTCATGTAGTGTTGTGCAGCAGTACGAGCTAAGCCACAAAATGACGAAATTGCTAATCGGTTAGATTGCGCCTGGAGAAATACGCGTGTGTGACAACCAGCAGAGGTCCGGTTCCCCCTGACCGCACTATTCATCACAACTTTGAGTTTGATGACCTGCTTACTCCTTTAAACCCTTCCCCCCACAATGTCTGGCAAAGCTGCAGTTTAGCACCCAGATTGACCTCTCCTTCTGAAAGTCAACAATCCGGTCGGTCGACCACTAATCTATCAATCTTTGTCCACGTTGCCTGCAGCCAGCTTACTGCAAGTTTTCTGGTCTGTCAACCCCAAAGAGTGCTCTTCCAATAGGAACATCCCATTTTCAACACGTTGTTCGGAACAACTCTATTATCGCCAATGTCGTCCATTTCGTCAGACTCCTCAAACAAAAGGAAGCGAAGCAGCACCCGCTCTTCCGCCGACTTCTCCCGCATAAACGCTGCGATGAACAACGCCCATCCTACCTCTGGGGAAGAGGCTGACGCCGAGCTCTCCTACGATTCTTCAGGCGCTACCAATGTTGAAACCTTACAAAACCACCCCTCGAAACGGACGAAAAGGCATTCGGTTGCTGGAATGAAAGAAGACGAGGGTGAGAGGTCATCTACTACGGAATCTAGCTCGGTAATCGAAGAAAGAGTCCGGGACGGCCGAGAAAGGAGAAAATCATCAGCTTCTTCTAAGAGATCTCCCCGAGAGAACAACGATGAAATTAGTATCGATAGGTTGTGTCCTACCGGCTATTCGATGAATCCTCCGCCGACGGATCGCCCTGCGCGGGTTTACGCAGACGGTGTCTTTGATCTTTTTCATCTTGGGTGAGTTTTCTCTCGCCATGGTGAGGCTGTAAACACAAATCGAGGATTCTAACACCGTGACGTCAGTCATATGCGACAGCTCGAACAAGCAAAAAAAGCGTTCCCAAACACTTACTTGCTTGTTGGATTACCGAACGATACCGAGACGCACAAGCGAAAAGGCCATACTGTCCTAAGCGACAAAGATCGCGCCGAAAGTCTCCGACACTGTAAATGGGTCGACGAAGTTATCGAAGACGCACCTTGGATTGTCACACCAGAGTTTCTGGAGGAGCATCAAATTGACTATGTTGCCCATGATGATGAACCATATGTTTCTGCCGAGTGTGATGACATTTACAAACCTTGCAAAGAGGCTGGAAAATTTCTGGTTACACAGAGAACGGAAGGAATATCTACAACATACATTATTACGACGTTTGTGATCTTTTGAAATATCTAATCGAATTACCACTGACTGGCAACTACAGAATCGTTCGCGATTATGAGAAGTATATTTCGCGTCAACTTAAGCGCGGTGCTAGTCGACAAGAATTAAACTTGAGCTGGCTTAAGAAGAACGAAATGGATATCAAGCGACATGTTACTGAGCTACGAGACACAATCAAGAATAACTGGTCGACTACTGGCCGAGAACTCCGAGACGAGTTCCGCAACTATTGGGCACCATCTCCTAGACCCTCGAGCCCATACATGTTTGGTGCCAGTTCTGGCTCCAAAGAAACACTTTCACTTGATTTAAATCGGTTGAACCCGAACCTGTCGCATTTGGAGCCTCTATCTAGACCGCAAAGCCCCCACACGGAGTTTGCGAATGGATACTCGCTAGGATTAATTGGCGGTGTCAGATCATGGGTTGATTTTCCCCTCCACATTTGGTGACTTCTCAGCTAACCAACTGGCCCAGATGCGGAACCGTGCAAGCCGAGGCGGGTCAATGGCGGCGTCGGATGTTTCGTCGGACGAAGAAGATGCCCAGAGCCCGAAATCTCCCCAGTCGGGAAAGTCACAAAAAGTCTCACCCCCTGGTCAGCTCAAGACTGAGTCCCGGCAAAACAGCGGACTTTCGGTCGATTAAGCGTTTGGTTTGTATTCCGAGATGTGGTTGCGCGTTTAGGGAGGGGGGCCTAGTTTTGTCTATTGGTGCAAGCGCAAATTGTTGCCTTTTTGATTGCGGATGCGTGCCGTAATGCTGAGCTTGAAGGGAATTCCCAAAAGTTTATATCGACTTCCTCATTTTTTTTGCCATATTTCTTCTTTGGATCCCGGGGTTAATAGTAGATTTTAAATTATTTTATACTTTCTTGTTGCATCTATCTTCTTCCCCCCTATTTCCTTAGGGGATCAGGTTGCCCATATGTTGAAAATATATGTTACGGAATGTGTGATGTAAAGATACTACATTTAGATTAAAATTATGGCTAGCATCCTAGCTGGTTGTGAATGGTATATGTGGAGGTGGAGAGAAACTTTACGAATCGCTCCCTGGTTAACAATAACCCACCGTGCATGTAGCTTTATCCTCTGTAGTTTAGAATATCAGACTCATCACACCCTCCCTGTCCGTCTCTCTTCTTCTCCGGTGCTCTCCCAAATGCTCCCACTCTCACTCTCGACCCTCCCCATCGCCTGTGCAACCTCATCCAACTTCCCTGCCACAAATTTTACGCCCTTAGCAACCTCCTGAAAGTGCGCGTCCGTCCTTCTCCGGCGCTCCACCTCCCCTTCCTGCCGATCGCCGGTCGCGGCCGTCGCGCTCGTCATCCACGCCTGCGCAAGACGCAGCTGCGCCCGCCGCAGCTCTTCCAGCGCTGCAAGATGGCTGGCATCAAAGAACGGCGGCGCCGATGCGAGAGAGACGTCCGAGAGCGCGGACCGCAGGGATGCCCAGTGTGCGTCGGCTGAGGTGGCGGCGGGAGACGGGGAGGGCGGCGCGTGGTGGATTATTGAGGACGAGGTCGACGGATATGGTAGTGGCGAGGGAGGGTGATGGTGTTGGGTTGTTGAGGTTGGTGAGGGGGAGCGGAAGGAGGGCGATGTCGGCGGCAGGGAGAGGGAGAGGTGGGTGGATTGTGTTCTTCGTGGCTGTGGGGGTGGGGCAGCGCGGAAGTTCGACATAGCAGGTGTTATTGTTGTATGTAGTGGTGATGGTGATGGTTAACGTGGAGAGCTTGGGTACTGAGGCAGGGGTAGCTTGAGGCGGCCTCGGAGCATGCAGTATCACTCGGTAATCGCTTTTTCTTCTTGAAAAACCTCTGTCTCTCTGTAGTTAGCCGGTCAATTTTCATGGTCAATTCGTGTTGTCTATCTAAATTCTCATGGGTACACGAAGGTGGCACACATAACAGGTCGTTATGGCTTCACAGAGTCGACTACATACTCGTGCCAAGGTTGTTGTCTCAAGTTTTTGGTCCTCGCAATCCAGAGTAGTGCCCGACAACTCAACAAATCTTCGGATGAGTATGAAACTCTGGTTGAGCTGTTGGTCACTCCTCTAGAAACTTTAGACAACAACCTTAGCATGAGTACTCTACAATTCGTGACGAAAATCACTTTTCCTAAAACCTGCTTGCTGTCTGGACAGAAGCTTTGCTATGGGAATATGTGCTGTGTTATACTTCTTAACATATAAATGCCTTTAATTGGCAGATCCCGCCCGCTCGTACAACCATTTCTGCAGACACCCAATCATCATTTACCATGATCGTAATCTGCAAAAAACGGTCGATGCATACCTCATCGCCCTATAGATGCCCTCTATTTCCGCCCTATGTTTACTAACTGATATAAGTCAGTCCATGCTCCAGTATCAACTCTAACCCTTGGTTAGCTACGCTGCGCAAGGCCACGACTACATACGAAGCTGTGAAAGGCATCCCTTTTCAGCTCGGCTGAAAAAAGTCACTAGTGTGATCCTCGCCTATCGTGTTTGGGTACTAGATGCTAGGCCCATATACCGCTCTTGGACAAGCGTTGTTTGGATCTACAAACAACCGATCTACTTTATTATATGATAGGCCTGGCTTTTTCCATTGTGTTTGCTAGTACATAGCGTTGTTTAGGTATTGCGGTTACGTACTGCGGGAAACAGGCATAAATCATGATTTGATCCAAAACTAGAGCACTGAAAGTCGGCCGAAAAATCTGCGGAAAGGCACCAGTGAAGGCAGACGTATGGAGGGCCGAAATTCTCCGGCCACGTCGTACAGCTGAGACATCAATATCTACTCTAGTCCCTTACTTGCTTTCGGTTCTCCTTCTTGCTTCTCCAGCTTCTTTCCCTCTCCCTCTCCCTCTCCCTCTCCCCCTCCCCCTGCCCCCGTAAGTACTGTATTCATAAACTACAATGGCAACAGAGCTGGGCCATCCGATTCCAAAGCATCCCTATGTATGTATACTTATGTTAATTGAATTTTGGAACTGGCCACTGATAGAGAGAAGGCTGTAAGTGTCTCAATTCCAACATGGAAGACCAACATGGCATATGGACGGAAAGAGGCATGGGTAATGGATTCGCTGCAAACTGGTTATCCTAGGTAATAATTGGCCAGACCCTCACTCGTCCGCCCACCGTCTAACAACCTCAGATTTTGTATCCCCCGCAATATTGAATCCTTCGCTTCTGTGCTCCTTGCCAGCTGGAACGAAGACCCTAGTACCCGAGCTGCCATGCTCTTCCCATCCTCTGCAATCGCTCACGAGCTTGTCGACTTCCTGGAATTACGGGACGTAGTAAACAACGTGCGGGTCGTAGATGTGGGTGCGGAAGATGTTCACGCCGTCGTTTATCCGAAGGAGCATTTCCCACTAGCAAAGAGCTTTTGGCAACATACAGGCGAGGGAATCTCGGGGCGGCGGTGTGACGCAGCGCGGAAGCAGTGGGAGCTCCGCCATGAGCCGCCAACGCCGCCTGCTGAGGATGCGGGAGTGGAGGGGGATTGGGCAAAGGATACTATACGCGCTCGGATTTCGGAGCTTGCTGGAGCGGGAACTACGGAGGAGGATGTGTGGCTTTTTCCGTCTGGGATGAGCGCCATGTTCAATACGCATAAGATGCTGCGTAAAGCACTGGGTGAGCGAAAGGCGGTGTCGTTTGGGTATGCCCATTGCCCCACAGTCTATCCAACCCCTCAAGCTGACAGTGTAGATTTCCATATGTCGATACGCTCAAAATTCTTGCGAAGTGGGGCCCAGGGGCGGTCTTTTACGGCCATGGCAGCTCTGGAGATCTTGACACACTTGAAGCCAGGCTGGTGGCTGGGGAGCGCTTCCTGGCGTTATTCTGCGAAACCCCTAGCAATCCCTTGTTGCGCTCACCCGACCTGCTACGTATCTGCCGGCTCGCAAAGACATACGACTTTGCTGTTGTAGTTGATGAGACGATTGGGAACTTTGTGAATGTAGACGTGCTTCCGCATGTCGACGTGATTGTCACCAGCTTGACAAAGGCGTTTAGCGGTGCTTGCAATGTGATGGGCGGGAGGTAGGGAGCCAAATACTTATATTTAAGGGACCGCGTTGCTAATATAACACAATAGCATGGTGTTGAACCCTAAAGGTCGCTATTATACCCGATTCACCGCCACTATGACCGCCCAGTACGCCGACACCTGGTACCCCCTTGACGCGGTAATACTCGAACTCAACTCCCGCACCTTCTCCTCCCGCGTCCCAGTAATGTCCTCGAATGCCACAGCCCTCGCGGCCCTCCTCTCCTCACACCCCCTAATCCGTATTGTTCACCATCCTTCACTCCCCTCACCATCTCAACACCACTACCAATCCTTCCGTCGCCCCAGCGGAGGTTACGGATTTCTACTCAGCTTTTATTTCCACGATGAGGAGCATGTGCAGCCTTTCTTGGATGCGATTGATACACCCAAGGGGCCGAGTTTGGGGACCAATTTTACGCTTGTCAGTCCGTATACCATTCTAAGCCATTTTGGGGAGCTGGAATGGGCGGAAGAGTTCGGGGTTAAATTAAGGCTGGTAAGGGTGAGTGTGGGACTTGAGGAAAGAGGTGAGTTGCTGGAAAAGTTTAGGAAAGCGTTGGAGGCGATACCTTTGGCAGAAGAGGAAGAGATAGAGAGGGGAAGGACGTTGAAGAGGTTTGGCGAGTGATGGTACGAGTATGAAAGGCACATGGTACAGATAACGAGTGGGCTGGGCACAAGACAATAATTAATACGAATACATACAAACAAGGATCACATTTTTATTGTGACTACCATAGTGCACCGCGGGTTTTTGCGGGTTCGAAAGACTTCCAGGGCACGTTCAAGTAGACCAATCTGAAGCCGAAAGACATATTACATGCAGAGTCAATCTTTTAAACGTTAAATATCGCGCCCTTGGATGATGCATTATCTCTGTCATCCGAGAACTAGAAACTCCAAGAATTAACTAAAGTAAATTTGTATGTCTAAGAACGCATTGAATTTCCACACAAAGTGCCTTATCGTGTCACCGAGTGAGCCTGCATGCCTGACTCGTCCAAATCCACCGGGGGCCGACATCGTTGGCCGGGCTCGCCCATCCCGCCCTCCATAAATTCGTATACTCAATACCACTACCTCCGCTGCCGCCAGCTGTCAGCCTCTACCTCTTCTACCACCAACCACCATGCCTCTCCTCCCCAAGTTCAAGCTCTCGCGCCTAATCTCTGGGTCCATCCCCTCCGCCCCTCTCTCTTCCCACAACGAACCTGCTAACGCATCATACAGTCTGAAAACAACAACGAAGCTCGTCCTCTGCGCGTCCTCGCTCTGGGGCCTGAACGAGGTGTGGCGGTACAACAAGGATCTACAGCGCAGCCGGAAGTGGGGGGTCATGTGCTATCGAAGTTACATGCCACCTCCCGATGGGAGGAAGATCTGGAAGGGGAGGGCGTGGGCGGCGAAGAGGGCGGCGAGGAAGGCGGCAAGGAAGGAGGACGGGAAGCCGAAGAAATAGAAGACTTACGTAGATGCTTGGTGTTCGGTGGGAAATGAAGAGTTACGTTGTCTACATTCGGGTTTGGAAATGTGGGCTCAGGTCTCCTGGCGAAGTCTCATCGTCCTAAATTTGCTCGTCTCTTTCCCTTCCGGTACACACCTAACTCTACAATCTAATAGGATCACACTGTCATCCCAAACATGTTATCAGCACTAATCTTTGAGCTTCTAAGCCCATAGTACATCACAATCTCTTTGTATTCATCTGATCATCATGATGTGTGACGTGCTGTATAATCGCACAAGCTTGTTTTGGAATTGATCTATTTCCAGCTCTCCGCTGCTTCATGATCTCAGACTCTGTCAATGACAGTTCAGCTAACTTTCTTGCTTCAGGTTCTCTCATTTCGTCGCTGACAGCTCACACACGGCTTCACAAACTCAATTCAATTCATCATACCAAGCTTTCATCGATAAGCTAGTCTCTACTGTGCCCAAAGAAAGCAATCGACCCAGAAATCTTTCTCAGGGTTTTCTACTGGCCATTATATCTGGCCAACAAGTCGAACGTGCAGGACCATCGGTGTATCACTCGAAACATGTGCAGGCAGTCTGTATGTATCTGTATATGTATATGTATATGCGGGACTACTACGCCCAAAAAAAAACCACCACCAAACGCATTCCCGCTGCCCTCTACGCCCGTCTCCCCAAATACGTCGGCTCCAACAGCGGGTTTGCATTCTTAACCAACATCTGCACAAACTCATCAAACCACGCGCCAGCCTCAGGCGCAGGGGTCTTCGCATCCTCGGACACACAGTTCTCATCAAAACGCGTGGCATTGGCAGCACTGGTGCCATCACTCTCGCCGCCGGGCTTACCCCAGATAATGGCGTCGACGCTGCAGTCGCCCGTAGCCGCAGTGGGGCGGCGGCCGAACCCTGCGCCATCGATGTTGCACCAGTTCCCGCCGGTCTCGCGCAGGTTCTGCACGCCGCTGCGGCCCTGGTCGATGATGAACTGCGCGGGCAGCCCCTGTGCCGCGAGATACGGTGTGAGTGCGTGCGCGTAGCGCAGCTCGGACCAGTTTGGGTTGTCGGGGCCGGCGCCGTAGATTGGGTCTGGCGTGGACGGGTTGTAGCCGTTGTAGTTGGAGACGTTGGTGGCGAAGCCGCGGATTTTGTTGGTTGCGGCTGCGGGCGAGATGTTAGCAGGTCTGGTATATCGCTATGATATGGGAGGAGAGGGAACTATATACTGACCAGTAGAGTTGGCCGTGGCATTCCCGTTCGCCAGGCTCAGCACTTCGCCAAATATCTTCGCCGTGGGCTCCAAGTTCCCCGGCCAGCCCAGCCAGTTGCTGTGCGCAGCATCGATATACAGCGCCACATTCCTCTGCTGCAACTTCTGGATCGCATACGCAACACCACGCTTATACGCCGGCGCGGCCTTCGCACAGCGCTCATTCGCCATATTCGTCACCGCATTGCCCAACGAGTCCGGCTCCAGGATCACCGCAAACTCAAGACGGTCATACGGCCGAATCGCCGCCGCCACCTCGTCCACAAACAACCGATACTTCTCCTCCCCCCCATCGTCGAGCGAGAGCTCCCCCGCGCTCGCCTTCGCGCTGCAGTCGCGGTCCGGGAGGTTGTACACCACGAACGGCACGAGCAGCTTCTTCCCCGGCGTGCGCCGCCCGGCGCGCTGCGCTTCGGCGAGGTGCGTCTCGAAGGACCGCACGCCGGCGAAGTCGGAGATCCAGATGAAGGTGGATGCGGACTGCACGGTGCGTGTGCGCGCCGCGTTGAGCGTGTCGTTTTGCGCGGTGAAGCTGGCGATCGTTTGTTCCAGCTTGGCGGCGTAGGCGGAGTTGGCGTACTGGGTGCGGTGCAGGAAGGGGTTGTTGGCGTTGCAGGGTGGGAGCACGGCGGCGGCCGAGGCTGTGGCGGCCGCGGCGAGGGCGAGGAGTGGAAGGAATGAATGCATTTTGGGTTAAGGGAGTGTGGGATGGGCAATTGAAGCTGCTGGACGGACTACAGAGCGTGAGGACGACTGGGGGGTTTTATACCAGCAGCTCTGGCGCTGGAGCTGCCATGGCGGAGGAATTGCAAAGAGGTTTTTGATAGAGTGGCCAAGCTCCGCAAGGTACCGTCTGGAGGAGGTACCCGTCTGCAGGTGCGCGGGGAAGACACCCATGCGCCGACAAATATAGTGGGGGAGAGGCGGAGCGATCTTCCGCTAGAAATACATCCGGGGTTTGAGGTTGAAGGTTAATTTTGGGGGATATATTGCTGTAATGTCCGGTCCGGTACGTGGAGTAGGAAGTATATTAGTCAGCAGCAGCAGTTACGCTGGGTATTAGAGCGCCGGCCCTGAAGATCATATCCATTACTTTAAGTTGTTATCACTGGTTATAGATAGACGTGAGGGCGAATCTGAAGACATTGCAGGCCCATTCGCAAAGTCAACATCCTGTCCCCAGCGTCCGACTGGGCCCCGTAACTAAGTATATACAGTACGTACTATATCTGACGCCGCTCTTCTTGGACATGGATCGCAGGCCCGTAACGCCGCGCCGCCGTTTATTGCTCCACGCGCTATATAAGGATTCAGCCGATACGGGATGCCGCCCGAGGTACCTAAGTACCTAAGTTTAATTTTCTTGGAGACGGACGTCGCGGACCACGGGCCAGGGCCGAAGCGGTGGGGTGGAGGACGGCTCGGCGTCGGCGGAGTCGGGGCACATATCGGGGAACAGGGGGTGCGCATGGCACAGTGCGAGTGCAACGACCTGTTAGAGTGTTGGAGGTGTTGATTTGGTTAATACTACACAAACAATCGCCTTCGAACTCAAGATGCGGAAACAATTGCCTACTTTTTGTCTGGAATGTGAAGGGTTATGCTGGCTCATGCCCCCCGATGTGTCAAAAAGTAAGATGTAGTTGTAGCAGTTGCATCTCTGCAGCGCCGTCCAGTGTCTCTTTCCCGCTCGGTATCAGTTTTAGTTATCCAATTGAAGCTGTTAAACACATGCCAAACATCTTGTGACTTGTCCACTGCCCACTGAGTCCCAAAAAGTCCTCAATCTCAGTCGAATGCACGTCAACATAATCCATTGACTTCAGAATTTTTCCGCCGCAATGCAACCATCAGCCCCAATGGAGCTCGCCGCCTGAGCACTCGTATGCACGGAGGCGGCGCTGGAGACGCAAAGCATCTGCATTCCTCGCTCTTGCATCCCAACCACAAAGCCCGGCATCGACGACGCCACACGATACGCGCGCCTTCGTGCCGTGCCGCTGTCACGCTACTCTATCACTGCACTACATGTCCCGGGCAGCCGGTACACTTTCACCGGGCCCAAACGTCCAACCTGCAAACTACAGTACATCTTTGTCTGTTTCGCAGCCCGCTGGATGCAACTCGCAAGTCGCAAGTGCCTGTCTCTGTTTCTAATGCACGTGTTTGTTCAGCTGCTGTCGCCGCACAACTTGCTGCTGCTCGAGCATTTGGGCTGACGTTGACAGTAGCCGGCCTTTGTACAGTGGGTGCTATGCTATAGATAATAGAACCGTTGTGGTATTGAAACGCCGGCTGGGGAGTTATGCTTGCAATAGCGGTGGGTGCGCGGTGCGTGGTTATGGTTGTGGGTTGTGGTTGTGTCCGGACCTGCATGAAGCCCCGGCGGCAAAGAGACATCATCAGGCCCGCCATCCGGGCCTGATGGCGGGTCACAGTTCTCGCGTATCGGGCTGCCTTAGTGTCGTGTGTGTTGGATGTTCGGTCCATTGTGTGAGGTTTTGGGACGTTTCAAACGGTATGTCCAGTTATGTGCATATCGACACAGCTGGGAGAGCCACAGGGCCAGATCCGTGCCACTAAGCCACATCATGTCAATCTTATGTATCGCTGCATGAGTGAGTGCCTGATACATCTTGGAACCTGAGATCTGGGCCACTGCGAGGCGTCGATTGATGTTGACATCACATGTATCGACCATTGCATCCATGTATCAGCGATAAGCACCGTTTCGCATGCATCCCCCACCCCCCCCAAGTCTCAGAATTACTGACGATGTTTCCACATGCGCATGCATTCCAAACGGTGCACAGCCACGCCGCGAGTGAGATCCCACGATGCGCATGACGCGCTGACGCCGCCTGTCAATGCCCCATTCCAGAGCCGCCACATGACACATCTCTCAAAGCACGCCCTGTCCATGGATGGCTCTTCGCGTATCTGGATCTGGATTTGGATCTGGCAGGTTGCGAATGCTGGAACGCATTGCGTGCGGGTAGATATCGGTGAATGCTGTTTTTATAATCTCCAGCCGCCACTCATACACTATCCCCCAGCACATACAAAACTCTACAAAGCATCCTCATCATCATCCCATCACTTCTCCTCCGTCCTCGGCACCCACAGCTGCAGCGGGGCTCCATAATACCTCGACCATCCATAGCAGCTAAGGTCCCAGGCCCGTTGGGCATACTCCAAGTCCATGTAGTATTCGTGCACCGCCCACACCCCCTGCAGCGAGGTAGTTGCAGCGACGGCAAATTTGGCGCTTCTGAACAGGCGTCTAGATGGCAGTGGGTTAGCGAAGCTGGAAGGGACGTGGATGCATGCGCTGGGCGCTGGGCTGGGGTGCTGACCTGAGTTTGGGTAGTCTGGGCATCGTGGACTTTTGCGGGAGGAGGGGCAAAGCTTAAGAGAGGGGATGGGGCGTTGCGGGGAGACTTGGGCTGGGGGAGGGCCTAGGGGGATGGAATGGGGAGTGACGAATGGGGTTAGATGAGGGCCCTGGTTGATTTTGAGGCTGCTTTTATCTCACTCGGTTGTGTAGCCGGTATAGCAAGATGTAACATTATGGACGCTCGTCAAGGATACAATGTGTTTTGAGATATATGTGTATGATCTGGGTTATAGTTGCAAAGTATCTTTATTCTTTTCTCACGTTAGGGTAGCTTTAATACTCATCAAGTGAAATGATATTGTGCTTGTCTCAATACATAATGCAAGGAAGTGGCGTAGTGGTATATACAATACCTACATCTGTAAGAAAGACTCAAAGAAATGAATTGCGCCATACGCCGTAATACGTGTAAATAACCCAATATCAGCACTTCACTATGCCTCAATCCCTAGATCCCCCCATTTTCTAAGCCACGCCAATGCCTTCTTCTCCAGCTCCCACTCCCTCTGCGCCTCCACCCCCTCTTCTGCGCCATCTCCAACCCAACCCTTCAACCGCTTTACCGACTGCGCCATCTCTACATCTTTCCTCAACACAGTCCTTACAAAACACCAAACACTCTCATGCCCGCGCAGCAAACGGTGTGCTGTATCCATCACCTCGTCCATCACCTCCTGCCTCAACTCACCCATCCCCTCGCGCTCCAAAAGCACCCTCAAAAACTCCCACGGCGAACAACAGCTCACCGCCTCGCGCAGACAAAACTCCCTCACCATGCGCACGATCTCCTCCATCTCGCGCGGCTCCTCTTCCCAAACCCCGCACGCCCATCTCGCGTGCGCCCACGCATAATAGTTCCTCGGATGCTGGCGCTCGGCGGGGAGCACAGCGTTCTCGAGCTCGTTCCGTAGGCCGCTCCACGGCTTCAGCTGCGCCGGGAAGGTGGAAAATAGCCATCGCCGATGCGCCCACAGCGCCGGGCTCTTGGTGTGTTTCGGCAGCGGCGAGCTAAAGAGGCTGGTAAGCAGCGTGAGTTCGCGCTCGGGGGTGTAGTGGTCGTGGTGTAGCAGCAGCAGCCGCCGCCGGAGCGAGAGGGCTGTGGTGTGTTCGGGGGCGCAGAGGAGCAGCAGGAGCGTGCTGGCGAAGAGGGCGGATATTGCGGGAGATCCGGGAGTTGTGTCAGGGATGGCGGCGACGCCGGGTGGGATAGAGAGGGGCTGGGCGTGGGCGTAGCTGTAGGCTGCTAGGAGGAGGGGTTTGGGGATGCCGATATCGCGGTCGGAGAAGAGGAGGGCGGGGCCATGGTGCGCGGGGAGGAGCGAGATTGTGTAGACATTGCCGCTGTGGAGGTGGGTGGAGATTTGTTCGCAGAGGGAGGCGCCGTCGGGCGGAGGCGGCGGCGTGGGGGAGGATGACATGGTGGTTGGTGTTCGAGAGGTGCAGTTACGCGAGAGAAGATGGGGGAAGCCCTGGCCCTATGCCCTGACAGCCGTGTCCCCGACGCTTAGCCACCCGTTTGCATGCTAAATTTCGTGAACTCTTGTGATTAAATCGGTAAAGTATATTGTAGTTTGTGCGATTGATGTGCGGCTTGGTATCTAATGAAAAAGTACATGCCCATAGGACCGAGTGATTTGACACACGTGAAGGCTGGCAGGCCTGTGTCTGTAGCGGTCTTTTTTGGCCTGCATACTATTTACAAAGTAGTATACAAGTCAATCGGAACTAGCGATCATAGTTTTACATAGGCTATCATCAAGATTGCCACTGATTCACCAACGAAAATGAGATCTCATCGTGAGAACTTGCCGATAAGTGGAGAATGCAGCTTCAATATTGGGGTTTACACTGTTTTTGCTTTCTTTATTTTTACTGATATTAGGCTTGAGTCTTGAAAATTGATGATTTGCAGCTTTGGGGCGGCAAAATTTAATGCCAATGAACTATTGGGTCTGATTCACTTGTAGGCTGCTGCTCCAACCAATTGACGCAATCCAGGTGTACATTGAAAGCAAGCTCCACAGCTCTCGATAGCCGAAAAGCCGCAGTGATCGGACTTATAACTAATAAAAGCAGTCTGAAAAAAAGAGTGCACATGGTCAAGTCACTTCATGCCATTAGCTGGTGCACATACAATCTCCCAGGCTAGCCAGCAACACTCACGATTACAGTCATGTACTACATTAACAGATATCCCCCATTTTCCAATGCATGAGTACATTGCATAAAGCCCTCAAGACCTGTGCATAATCCCCCTCACGTTCACGTGCCGCACACCCCCACCCCACGCATAAACATAGTTTATGCTCCACCCTCGCGTATCTGAATCTCCCTGCATCGATGGCCACGGACACCACATCTATTCATAAACGGCGAGGAGCGAACGTGGGCACCATTGCGATCGCATTGACAAGGCGAGTGAGGGGTCGCCATATTTAGGTGTTATGTAGGTGGCCATGGTACATCAACACGCCGAGGCATGGGGTGCATGTGCCCTCCGAGGACATTTCTCCGGCCCCGTCTCGGCGCACCTCCGTCTGTGGATATGCTGAATCGGTCAGTGGATATATCTAGGCACACGATGGTTCCCCGGTGTAGTGTGTCGTCGCCGGCGCGCCTGACCTGACTTCGATCGTCGAAGCCTTGGTCGATTGTGACCTCCTCGGACCCGTGGGAAAGCTTGCCCTCAGGCTCGATATGTGTGTACTTACTTCGACTGTCGTGCATCCCACCGACAACGCTATCGATCGGTTGGTGTCATCACGGGCACCCCACAATCAATCCCGCCCTAGCTTCCCTATGGCCTGCATCAATCAGCCGGTGGTTCGCACGCTGTCCGCCAAACGCCCATCCACGCCGTCCGCCTGGCACTGCATGCTGCCTAGGGAAGAGTTGAGGCTGGCGGCGTAACCCACAGCGTCGGATGTCGAGACGTCCCTGGTAACCACGGCAGTCAGTACGCTGCAGATGCAGGTGCAGGTGCAGCGTAAGCTGTACGTAATTAATAAGGCATTCCCATCCAGCCTGCGTGCTCCGACGTACAGTACAGTACAGTGCCTGTCAGTCAGGGCGCGCGAGAAGTCGACTCCTGTGCGGTTTGTGACGCAGGTTCACGATGTCGCCCGGCCCGCTAGTCACGGCGTGTACAGTGCGCGCTGCCCGCAGGAGCTGGAGCGGAGGAGTGACGAGACATCAGCCTTGGCCGTACGTGCTTGGGCTGCGGTTGGAAGTGCCGTGGTGATACATATAGCTGGTGCTGTAGCTGCTGCTTCCGCTGCGATGTACGAAGTCTGATGTGTAGACCTTTCGTTCGTCGTCGTCCGGGCGTGCGTGCGTTCCATGGTTTTCGTTCGGCTTCCGCTGTCTGTACCTGCGCCTAGAAGCCTGAGGCTTCTCTATCTGGCAGTTATAGAAGTACTCAAGCCTCGTGTTCCTAGTACTTAGCTACACGTCGAGCAGTTAGTTCTGCCATAACCACCATAATCCATGGTATATATGTAGAGTCGACAGCAGCCTATGCCGGGACTCTACAAATTTCCCCGTCCCCTTGTCCAGTGCGCAAAACTGCTGCTCGGGCATGTAATGTAATCCACGGGTTCGTCCTGCACGAAATAAAAAGAGTTTTCACCGGAACGCACAGCGTGTTGTACACTACACTACATACATGCGCACATCGGCCATAGTGCTGATAGAGCGCGCGCGCACGCCAAAACCCGGGTTGTTCTCAGGTCTGGTACGGCCTTCCGATTGGTGTCGGCAGCCCTACGTGTAAATTAAAGGCAGACGCCTGCCTCTCGACTACCGGCGGCGCTCCCAACTGCCGCGCGTGTTTGCCGTCCAGGGTCCGCAGCGTGCATCGTGGGGGACCAAACCCGGGGCCGGCACGTCGACCGCTACCCTGCAGCTGCAAAACACATCGCAAGCAGTCTCTCGAAACGGCGGCGATAAGGACGGCCGTGGGTTACGTACGAGTACCGGCCCGGGGCCCGGGGAAGCCTTCAGCAAGGACGGGAGTCGACTCTGTGAGCCTCCAGGCGAGTGCGCGACTGTGGCCGTGCTGTAGCGCCTGCTCCCGAACACGATGACTAAGTCATCACGTGGTTAGTCGGTTTTCAAGGTTTGCCCCACGTGACGGTGACCCTTTGTGTATGCAAGACCCACCTGCTCTTAACACACTGTCTGATCTGTAGCTAGAAAATACACATCTCCCCTTTAACACCACCCGTGGGCTCAATCTCTAAAGTGTCTCCTTCGCGGAAGTCAACTGTGGGCCAAGCCGTGCACCTTGCTAGCTACCGTCGCGTCTCCCAAGCTTCGCAACTTGCAACACTCCGCGGACGTGAGTCTCCATCACTACCACTACAGCCATGGCCAACCCCCCGCTTCAACCCCCGCTCCCAGAGCCGACGACGTCGTCGCAAGCACACCTCGTTCTCCTCCTCGCTTGTCTGCTCGCCATCGGCGTCCTGCAGCACGATCGCATCGCCGCCGCAGTGCGTGCGCGGTTCAGCCGCACCGCACGACCGACTATCAGGCCGTCGCAGGCACTCGTGAAGCCAGATCAGGACGCGCTCATGAGAATTCGTCCGATGTCTGATGATTGGATGAACCATCCACAAGATCCAAGATACCAACTGATGGGGGCGATGGTGGGGTTCTGGAAGTACAAGAGGTATATGGAGAAACGGCTGGAGAAGAAATCGTATGGATACAAATACCTATCGGCGAATCTGAATCAGGTACGTAGCGTCCCTGCGGCAACAGCCTTCCTATCTATGTTACAGTATTCGTATCTAACGGTCATCGCAGTATCTAGCCCCCATCGACTACCCCGCCAAAATCGCGACCACCGCATCACACATCGCGACAAACGACATCGTCGCCCGTGCAATCGTCTCACACGCGCTGGAGTACTACCAAATCTCCGAGCCAGAGCTGCAAGCCTTCTACCGGCACTACCACCCCGAAGACCGCAGACGCGGCTGGCACGTCGACACCGTGCTGTCGCTGCGGCACATCATCCGCGACTGGTCGGCCGACGGGCTGGCCGAGCGCACCGAGACGTTCCCGCCCCTCCTCGCCCTCCTGCCGCCAGGGACCCAGCACATCCTCGTCCCCGGCGCCGGGCTCGGCCGCCTGGCGTACGAGCTCGCGGCGCGCGGGCACTCCGTCATCGCGAATGAGTTTTCGTATCCGCAGCTGCTCGCGCTGCACTACATGCTCTCCCTCGCGCCCGGAGCGGCCGGCATGCAGACGTACTATCCGAACATTAACAACTGGTCGCACCAGCGCACCACCGACGCGCTCTTCCACGCCAGCACCTTCCCGGACGCAGTCCCCCTCGCGCCGGCGGTGGCGCGGATGCGGATCGTGGAAAGAGACTTCCTCTGGTGCGACAACCACTGTCCCCCCCGCGGGAACAAGAAACACGACGTGGTGGTGACGCTCTTCTTCATCGACACCGCCGAAAACCTGCTCCTCTACCTCGAGAAGATCCGGTCCGCCCTGAAGCCGGGGGGTCGGTGGATCAACCTCGGCCCATTAAAGTACGGCACGGCGCCAAAAATCGAGTTATCTCTAGACGAGCTCCTCATCGTCGCCGAGAACATGGGCTTCGAGCTGCAGCCGCTAGCCACCGTTTGCGGCGACCGGCGGCTGTCAGAGGGCGAACAGGACCCCGGCGCCTGGGGCACCGACTCCTTCCCCGACTCCCCGCGCTGGCGCGGCAAGGTGCGCGAGAACCTGGCCGGCTACGGCTGGGACCGGCAGAGCCTGAGCCGGAACGCATATCTCTCGCAGCTGTGGGTGGCGGACCTGACCGCGCAGCCACCTACAGACGAGTAGAGTAGCACCGGTGCGCTGTACCACCCGGCGAGGCGACACAGGCACAGTCCGCATCGATCTCGGCTCCGGCGTCGCATGGCTATTTACGCTAGATACGGCTTTATGTAAACATCCCAGATCCCCCACCGCTCGTTTCTTTCGTGTCTAGATAAACGAACCCCGAACCCGCGCACCTGCTCTTGTCATCGGTAGCGTCGGCGGCAGTCTTACCCGCCCCCTTCCCCCGCACACGTGTATCAGCGGGGGCACGCCAGAACCCGGGTCCTGTCCAGCCGGTCAGTGCCACAATAGCTCCCCTGCCCGACGGTGCCACGACGCACGACCGGCGCCGTGACCGGATGAAGTCGCATCCAGGCATCGTTCCGGCCGGTCAGGCGGTACTGCCATGGTCACAGTGCGCAGACATGTCGCATCCGTAAGCCCTGGCGCCGCCGTGGCCGCCGTCGCCGCGCGTGCCCACTGTTGCGACCACACCCAGTCCAGTTGGGATTTTAGTTTTAGTTTTAGCTTTTTGGGGGCACGGATGGGTGTGGCAAGATGGGATACAGCCGTGCTCGAAATAAATAACGGCTTCCGAGGCAGTCGCTTTTTGGGTGCAGACACAGTACACTTCCGTCCGGTAGAACTCTCGACGCCCGACAACGTCACTTGGGAGCAACAAATTGTGAGATCTGACGCCAACCCCAGGGCCGCAACAGCACTTGCCAGACCCAGCTCCCAGAATCGCACAAGCTTCTGCGGAGAGTTTCTGCGCGACACGGTGCGGTCAGCTGGAGCCATCTCTGTGGCATCGAACCGCTGGAAACACTCTATTGCAGCGACCCCAAGCACAGCGCCCACCGTTTTCCGGCTGGTTTGGAGGGTGGGCTGGGAAGGAAGGGCACATGTGATATGACACCGGTACGGAATCCAGGTGGAATATGACACGATAGATAGAGAGGGGGAGAGGTGGTGGAGCGGTGCTGGTGGGTGCTGGTGTCGGGGCCTCGTCAGCCCATGCAGCCCACCGGCGTGTGTAGCACCGCTGTGTGAGGCGGGCGCCAATATCGTCTTCTGTGTAAATATTGCAACTATATCGTCCGTGTATGATAATGATATCGACTGTCGAACTGGCTGGCCGAGCTGCGTGTTATTATATTCCGCGCCGGAATGCCTTACAGCCGCCCGGCGTTGTGTTGTCGCAGCGGTGGAATGGGTCGTATTTGCACCCATAGGTGCTTACTTATACTATAGCCCCGACGATATTATAGCTATATTGTAAGTGTCGATATAGGTATTGTATAGCTGGTTAGTAAAATAGGCGTATTCCACGGGCACCTGACTGTGCATACCTCAGCGGCGCGGGTCGTGTCTGCCTTATCCTCCCACCCGTCTAGCCGTCTAAGGGCGGTTCTATATCCCATTGACCTGCGTGCACGCCTTCCACGTGACCCTTCCCATCCTGCGTGCCTGCGTGTCTGCGCCCACATCCCTATTGAACCCCGATATCGATCGCCTTTCCTGCCCTTAACCCTCCATCGCCATCGCCAGCCCCGTCCGCGGGCCGTGCAGATCGGGCCATGTGCCTGCGTGTAGTTTATCGAATTCCATCGCAGGCGCATCGATATGCATCCCCGATGACGTAGCGCCGCCCGGAGGAGCACGTTTGGGTTGACAACACACACAGCGCAGCCGGCCTGGCAGGAAAGCGGCGGTCGTCCAGCTGGCCGAGGTGTTGCTCGGGGTGGAGCTGGCTGCTGGCTGCTGGGTGGGTGGTGGAGCTGGCGGGTGGTGGCTCGGTGGCTGGGTGGAGCTGGTGGGTACGGGTGCGGACAGGACAGTCGACGCGAAGCTGGTGGGTGCCAGCCACAGCGCACATGAGACCTGCAGCCCTGGCTGCTGCGCTGCGCTGCACTGTCCGTACTGTACTGTACGGCAGCAACGAAATTTTCTTCTCGCTGCTCGCTGCGGTGGTAACGCAACGCAGCGTCTGTAACGTAGCTCTCGCGAGTCGCGACGACCGGGCTCCGGTAGCCGTGGCGCGTGTGTGCGACGATGTTGTATCCGCAATCGCTGTGGTGCTACAGTGCTGTGCTGCATCCTCCCCTGGCCGGGTCCACCGTGCGGCGAGGACTGACGGTGCGCACAGGTGGTCTGGGGAGGAGAAGTAAGCAGGTGCTGCCGCTGCCGGTCACGTCAACCCATACCGTCGATCGCATCTGTCGTGCATACCATACCATGCCCAGGTGCATACATGCTGCATACTCCGCCGCAGCTACAGCGCGAAAAAAAAAAAACAGAGATAGAGGTGAGGGTGAGAGGGCTGCAGACAGACAGGAGGTGCAGTCGGAGCGGTTCGCCGAGCGGAGGTCGAGACAAACATGGAGGGAGACGGCAGGTGCCGCGGGCCTGGCCAAGGCGTGCGGGAATGCAGATGGAACCGGGAAAACGAGGCTTCGCTGGGGCACTGTGGGTTAGGGCCCGCCGGTGGGTCGCGAGTCGCGGGGCGCGTTGTTGGACAGCTATGGAGGTGGAGTGGAGTGGAGTGGAGCGGTGGAGTATATACTCTCGAGTCTCGATGCGGATGTGGTGGTATAATAGCGGGGTGGCAGGACGTACAGTACAGTACAGTACATCCACAAGCCCTTCTTCCGACGAGGATGTCTGCAGTCTCTTCAGTCTTCAGCGTCAGTGCAGTGTGTCATTGCTGCCATCAGCTAGCTGCTACACACTGCGGTGCCAGTCAGTCAGTAATCATCACCGCCGTCACGACTCACGTCGAATGGAGGCACTCAACGGTGAACGGCAAAACATGTACCCACGATAATCCGGCGCGCCTGCACGGTGGGTGGATATGGATACATACGGATGGATAGATCTCCCGTGCGCCTTAAAAGCTAGTGATCAAGGCCATGCTCTGATCTGATCTGATGGGCACGCACGGCACCCGCACGACACGCTGCGTCGCGTCTGACCAAGTGCCATGCCGCGGCGTCGTGCTCGTGCTCGTGTGTGCTGTGCTGTGGTGTGGGGCCGACGTCGTTCCTCGTGTGGGGCCCGGCTCACCCGGCGCCGGCTCTCGAAACCTTCCTCTCGCCCCAGCCCAAACCCCATCGTGAAACTCCACCTGGGTCCAGCTCTGCTCGCAGTACGTGAGACGCCGCATCTGTCGCGACAAATCTCTCGTGCCAGCCAGTATTCCTCAGCAAGTGTATCGCAATACCGCAGATTGCAGGTCTGCAGACTGTATCTGTATCGCACCGGACGAGGCGTGGTTCCCATCCGCCGGAGCCAGAGCCAGCCTGATCCCGGGCGGGCATGGGCGTGGCCGACTGACGTGCAGCCCGACAGCCTCGTCGACTCGTCGCGATGCCGAGTGCCGCCCCCGGTCCCCGTCCCGCGCCTCGCGGTCCTGACGCGCTCGCCGCCCGGCCACCGTGTTCTGGAAGCCTCACGCACCCACGCACCCACGCACCCACCCACGCCACACCATCCAGGAACGTCGCGCGCCCTCCCCTCGGTTGCTGCAAAAAGCAAAGCGGCGCGGCGCCAGAACACAAAAAAGAAGAAAAGAACAGCCGGGTCCCCCTGGTGTGCACGTGCAGGGGTGGCTCGCAACTCTGATACTGAGCTTCCGAGGCCGCCGAGCAGCAGCACACGCTCCGAGAGATGAATGCATGTATGTATGGCGCGGATGGAGGATATGATGGGATGGGATGGCACGACCGAGACGTTCTTTTTCACATGGGAGACGCCGCGCCCAGATTATAGTAGAGTAGGTATGTAGCGCAATGTACTGCAATGTCACTGCTGCGCTGCGCTGTGGCGGAGCTGGACCTGCCCACGACTCCTCGCCAAAACCCGCGCGTTCGTAGGGAGAGCGTCGTGTGGGTATGTACTTTTTTCCTGCTGCTGCGACTTTGTCAACGGCAGCAGCAGACACGGCCAATCGAAACCGTGAGCGCTGCAACGTCTCACTGGGCCGGAGCTGTGCGGCGGCGGAGGGTGTTCACTGTCCAAGTGCGTGCAAGCCACGAATCACGGATATACACTGCACACATGCCAGGCCGAGTCCGCGTCGACCGACTTCGCCGACTGCGCGATGTCGCGATAGCATGATAAGGACCACTGCTCTTTTTACCTCACTCGACGAACCGACCAGACCAGAACCGAGCAGAATCCCACACAGCAGTGGTGCGATTCGGCGGCCATGCAAGCCCACAACAGAAACCAGCAAAACCCAAACTATACATACACACAGCCTGGGACGACGGCCGCCGTCGTGTCACGCTGTGCCGGCGCGGTATCAGATGCTCTGCTTCCCCGCCGCCCCGTCATCCGCGCGCTCGCTGGCGTCGCCTATCACCTGACCTGCCGCCGCGTCGCGCGGTGTGGGGAGCGAGTCGAGTGCACAAACCCAACCCCAAACTCAAACTCAATCGACGACGAGAGAGGCACGGTGCGCCGAGATCTGGGTGTTTGTTTGTATCGCGCACGCACGCACGCACGCACGCGAAATGACGGGCCCGTGGCAGGTGCCGCAGGGAGATGAAGAGCACATATATATGAGACCCGTACATAGAGTGCGAGAGGCAGTCTACGCTGGGTGATTGCGGGTGAGGTGGAGGGTAGACGGGCAGACCTGGAAAGCGCCCATTGGGCCGCGGGGGGACGCTCAGCGCAATATTGGCCGGAGCCCTACGACTACGTACAAACAGACCCAAGTCGACTCTTCAGCAACAGCAGCACATCAAACATACGCAGATTCTGGCCACCGCCACCGTTGCAATTTTACTTTTTGGGATAAAGGCGAGCGGTATTCAGAATTACGGGACACACGCGGCCAGCGTCATGGTGCATGCAGAAAACAACAGAGCCCCGCCATGGACGAACTGTGGTATGGTAGGAGGGAGGGACAGCAATAAACGTTTGCTCGCTAAAGTAATTAAGCAGGGGAGCCCCCCAAGATCGCGTAATTCATCCATCCGACACGTGTAGCACCACTGGTGCCGACACACCATGGGGCGATACGTCCAGTGCCGTAGATGGTGCAGTAAAATTGGCCAGGCATCGTACATGAATGATGAGGGTATATACATGGAGCCTGCTCAATATATCCCTCCACTTGACAAATGTGTATCATAAAGCCGCGGCAGCAGGCCCGGACGTACAGTGCAGTGCAGCATTAGTAATAAAAGATGTATCGTATCTGAAAGGCGAGTAAGCGGCCAATGGGAGACTCAAGCGGGTGAATTTGTCAGACGAAACGTTCACAAATTATTTTTCGCCGTCAGGGCGGCGCGCATGGTGGCTGACCCAAACTTTGCTCGCGTCTGACGGTGTTGGCCGGCCACGAGGGCTAGCGTGTGGCGCAAATACAGGGTCCAACGCACCGCACCAACGGTTCCAGTGGCTGTTGGGGGTTCCCAGACCGCCGGAAATGAGCTATCGAAATGGGTCAACGTGGTTGAGACACACTACCACAGGATGAGGTAAGCGCCTGAGGATAGACCCCTAGTTGGCTGAGCTCTCCTGCCCCAGGCCATTTGTCTCAAGCAGCCCTCCTAGCACTGTCGTCGGTCGAACCACACTTCGCAGCCAACCTCTACACAGCGTCGTCGGCCGTGCATGGCACAGCCGTGTGTGTTGTGGCGGCCCAAAAACAGAACCGACCGTGGGCTGCCCGTGGGCCTGCCAGCAAAGCTGTGTGGTTGATGCCATATATCTACCGGCATCTTTTTATTTAAATTATGTGCAAACAGGCCGGCTGAGAAGGCCAGACATGTGGCTTCGAGGATCTAGATAACATAGCTTATGCACCGAGAATAGCGTCGAGGGACGAGATAGGATGGGAAGGGATGACGCCAGTGCGGCGACAGCAAAGGGACTTCGCCGGGTCAAGTCCCAGGCACTAGGTATCCACCTCTCTCCCGCAGATCTGAGAGCCGATGGTACATATCAGGTGTATATTTGGTGAATGCCGTACGTACGGCATTGACGGGAGATAACTTTGTTTTCAGGCTGTTACTCGGCGTAACAGCTCCACTCTCAAAAAGGCATGTGTAAATCTCGTAAGCATCGTCATTCCCGAAGGGTAGTACCACTAGACTTGTGAAATCATCCTGCTACCCTCATACACGCCTCTGGTGTACCCCGCGAAAGAAGCCGATCCAGGAACTTCCAAATCGCGTAGCGTTCGTGTTCACACGTGAGGAGGCGTTCCAGATAGGATGTTTAGCTGGCTACTTATTTTGTCTGGTATGGCGAGTCTCGCACAGAAAAGTAGTTACATTACATGTTGAGTTTGATGTATGGTGACTTGCAGGCTTCTCTAACATCCCTCGACCCAGGAAGTACCACCAACCGGACCTACCATGCACGCACGCCATGTTAATGGTGTTCATGCGAGCCCTTGGCCAACGCCTGTCTTGTGAACTATTTACCTTCCTTTTGGCCCGGTGCGTGCCAGAGTTGGCTCCACCCACTTGATGCGTCCCACGTAGTAGATGTCGAGATCAGAAATTCTGAGGGGCCCGAAAAGCGACTGTCACGGGCCCTCCGCCAAACAGCCAGTCCCAGGCCGACAATTTTTCAAGCCATTGAGGCTGGGTAGCTCCGGGTCGTCTGCGAGACACAGGTGCGCACACGGGTTAAATTTTTTTCAAAAAGCGCTGCAGAATTCAGATGTGGGTAGGTGAGCGACACGGTTGCGTTGCTCTGCTTTGCTTGCAAGCAAGCAAGTTCCCTTCGCCACGGGATCCGGAAGGAGAGATGTGGCACGCTCTCTGGTCTTCGCTCGGCAACGACAGCGATCGCAGTGCAGATGGATGGAAGGGAGGGTTGTGGGTTGAGTAGATCAGTTAGGGCGGGGCGGACAAAGGAATTAATAGGGGAGGACGGGCCGGCAAGGGGGGGGAGTGGTTCACAGTTGTTGGGGGGAGGTTTACCTATTCAATTTTTTCTCGCCAACGAGCGAACTCGAAGTGCAACTGAAGCTAGCAGCGAGGCCGAACGGGCTGCAGGGTTGGGGGTTCTGGAGCTTTGGGCACTGTAGTAGGTTACCGGGACTGAGCTGCCTCGACTTGACTTATTTTGCGCGCAAACACTCTCAGGATCTGTTGCAAAATGTTGCAGGCCGGCCAGCCAGTAGAGTGGATCCAGTCGATATTTGGGGCTGGAGGCGATCGATCAATCATTGTGTGTTCAAACAGAAGGGTGGAGAAAGGTGTTGCTGTGTTGCTGTTGGCGTTTGGGCCGAGTGAAGTGTTATTTTTTCTTTTATCGGAGCTTGGAGCTCTGCGACCTTTTTTAAAAAACTGTGGTGGTTGGTCCAACAGAACGAAAAGGTTGAAAGCTGTGGTAGCTCCAGACTGCTTTTTTTTTTCTCTTTCTCTTCAATGTGTGCTTCTTCTGCTGCGGACGACGAGTTGATCATGAAGTCAATCGAGCGTACGACGAAAAGTTAGTTGCGCTTCCCACCTCTCGGATGTCGAGTTGGTGGTTTGTGGGCTCTAATTATGTAGAGTGCACTAAGATTCGATTCTCAAGATCGAAAGTGGGACCAAGCCCGCCTACTGCCTGGGTGTCGCAACTACTGCTGCTGTTTGGATCTCCGACTCGTCGCATCTAAAGTACGATGTACGAATATGTAGGAGACAAGAAGTAGCAAGTAAGTTATGTATGTAGCAAGTAGCAGGTAGCAGGTGTGCCCACACATACATGCATCGCAGCAGCAACTGGTACACAAAATCTGGATCATGACCTGCTACTCCGTCTCCGAGGTCTGCTAAGAAATACATGAAGCAGGTAGTGTCAGAAGCAGCAAGCAATAACAACCATAGAAGCAACCACAAGCAGTAGCTGATGTAATTAATGTAAGTGAACACAAATCTTTTTGTGCAGTACCTGCAGAGCACATGCACATGTACTACCACTGCTTACAATATTATAATTACACTTGTTGATCATTGGGAGGCACGAACACGAGCACAGCTCATTCATGAGCCATGTAGAGTACACACTTATTGCCTGTTATGATTGCAGCTGGTTGCTTGCTGCTGCTGCTGCTGCTCCTGGTGCTGCTGGTAGTCGCGTCGTGCCTGTATCGACCAGTAAAGGCCTCCATAGCCGTAGAGGACGGTCATCACTATCGCATCGGTCCTGCACGTCGTTTCCAAAATAAAATAAATTTTAATATGGGCAGCAGCTCAGTCACAAGCCAGACCCACGGACACCCACTCACCCATTAAAGCCACCCACACTAAGAGCTACTGTGACCCGACTAGCTAAGTAGCCCCAGTTTTCATGGGCCGGACGGAGCCAGGTTTGGACTGAGTCCCTCCCTTTTTCACCTTCATGCACATCCTTCCGCCACGACCCTAAAGTCGACTCGTCTGTCCGGCTGCCCTGTCCACTCGTGCATCCCTCCCAGACTAACATTGCTGCCGTATTTATATGATGTTGACTGCCCTCCCTCCTGACCCGCTTCCACTTGCTCTCCTTCTGTTCTCTTTGATCCGGTGCTGACAACTTCATTCGACCGACTACCTTTAACCTTTAATCGCCTCCTCGTCCTCCTACAACTACAATCACTACTATTAGGCGTCCCTTTCCGCCCAACTTTCACCATCGTTCAGCAGCCAGGACTCAGCAGAACAACAACAACACCCCCAACAACCTAGTCACCACCGGCAATAATAACCCGGGTCGACTACAGTAATTTTTTCTTCTTAAAGAATCTCATAAACAAACCGTCACCCTGGACCACCGCCGCAACTCCAAGTCGTCCATGTCCATGGACCCCAACCATGTCCCCCACAGTGCCCGGCACAACCAGCACCACGGCAGCCAAACTTTGAGATTGCAGCAGACGGAAGGCGAATACGAAAACACGAGTGCTACGGCACCCCAAACAATTGAGATTCCAGCAACCTCAGGTCACAATGTTCCTTCAGCAGTGACAACGCCAGGTTACGACTACCAATCTCCAGTGTCAACGCCACCATCACCAGCAAAACGGTCGAACGAATCAAAGACAGTGTCGGAGATCTGCCCAGTACCAAAAAGAATCCGAGTCGCCGGTCCCAACCCTTCTACAACCGCTCCAACATCCGCATGTACATCTCCCACCTCGCAGGCTGGTCCCGAGTCCTCTTCAGGTTCAGAATCTTCGTCCTTAGACCGATCATTCTGCCAGAGAAAGCCTCCAAAGATTGCACGATCAAGATCACTACCCGCATCGCTAAGAACGAGTAGAAGAACTACTAAAAAGACTCCAGACCTCGCAGAGCACAAGCCCCCAGTTACATTATCCACACTCAAAGAGCTAGATTTGCACGAAATCTACAGAAACCCCAAATTAAGACACGATGTCGTCTTTGATTCCCAGCTACATTTCAGGCCTAACCTCGACGGAAACAGGGGACGGAAAAAGAGAGAGCAGGCGGATGTTTACTGGAAGCTTGTATTGCACGAATGTGAGATGCTGTTTGCAAATGTGCGGAATCGACAGGCGGGCGTTGGAGGAATGGCATTGAAGCTGCCAATCTTGTTCTCAACGATGCGAGATATTCTACTCACGTTAGTTCCCAAGAGCGATCGGGTGGATGTCGAGGCAGCATTGGATCCTCCCCTCCTCATTCAGCAGCTCGAATACGGTGTTTTGGACTTTAAGAAATTGTCGGAATGGTTGGCGTGTGTTCTGAAAGCGCACTGTGCGCCAATGCGAGATCAATGGGTGGAGCAGATGGTTTCGCGGGTTGCGTATGGTGTCGAAAACGGAAAAACGTCGGCGTTTGTCGATGGTCTGAAGATGGTGTTCGGAATTTTGGAAGCAATGAAGCTAGTAAGTTTATTTTTTTCACCACGTGTTTGATCATTCCATCTAATCGTATTTTTTTGCTTAGGATGTTGCAAACCACCAAATTCGCACGCTTCGGCCTCACCTAGTGTCGACAGCCGTTCATTTCGAACAAGGCTACTTCCAGGAGAAAATCGAATCAGGACGGCTGAGCATGGCAGAGCCGAGGGATTGGTATCAGAGGGGTGCGGCGGCAAATCCCGGAAGCACAGACCCCTATGTCATCTTCACGCGAGCAACCACGGAAATGCTCACCCCATCCAAATACGCGACCTTCCCCGGAACATTCCAATTTGATTTCGAGCGCCTCGAAGGGATTAGGGATGATATCCGGGAGGCAACATGCCTGAAGGTTGCGATATTATATTTTCGCCAGCACACCGCCGGCTCCAAGCGCGACTTGGACCAGGCGACCATCAACACGCTTCGCGCACAGCTGCTTGCGATCCTGAGCGAGGAGGAGGGCCCCTACCGGTGGATCAAGGGCAGCGACGCAGTTGCACTGCACATTGCACAAGCGGCCAACGAGTTCAACGGAAACCGCGGGTTGGTTGATGCAAAGACAGTGGACATGGCTGAGGGCTGGTTCATGAAACACCTCCGCGTCGACTCCAACATCTACGGGCTTGTGGAACGGGAAGTGGTCAGGGATATCACCACACTGGTGCTCCAGGTGATGAAGAGCTGGTCCTCTCTGTCGACGTCGCCCATCATGCAGGCGGCGGCCCTCACGGGCTCGTCGTTCGAGCTGCCGACCATCTCGCAGCGCATCTCGCACATCGCGTTTCTGCACTGGCGGATATTCGGCAAACTCTACACCACCACCTAAACTCTTAATAATTCTACTCCGCCACCCCTCAACTCTCTTACATGGCTGGATCCTATCAATTAATTCTCAATCCACCAACGCTCGCTTCGACAGACTTCCTCTTCTCTGTTTCGGCCTCTTGAGGGGCGTCAGAAAACACCTTTATTGATATCCTAGCACCGGTTTATTGACAGTATTTCGCGTCTCCTATTCATGGTTGTCCATATATAGTATACCACCCTTATCTATTATCTCCTTTTATTTTTGTGTTTTTGCGATTGGTTGCTGTTTCCTATAAATTGGCTTGTTACTATTTGGGAGGTGTGTTGGTTCCGCTTTATCGGGTTGCTTTGCTCTTTACCGTTGTGATTTTCCTATTACACTTATATCCGGGTCTGTTTGTTTGTTTTGTTTCTGTTTCTTTTGTTGCAGCAAAAAAGATTCTCTTGTGTTTTTTTGAAACTATGGGGCGTCTAATAGAGGGCTATACTTGTGGTTTTTTTCATACTCTTTTTTTTTTTTACTCTTCCGTCGGCAACAAAAATTGGCTCTTCATTGTTTCCTTATCGACTCTCCTGGACTGCGAAACATACCCCCGGCTTACAACTCGACCTATTCATTTCATTTGTTGTTCGGAACGGACACCCCCTCGGCGCCTCGACTGAATTATCCTTTCCACCCCGGCCCCCTACTGGCGCCGACCGACGATTGTACAGAACCCTCTCATCGCACCCCCCTGGCCAGTTCGGACTCGACCCGGCGCGCGCGCGACCAGCGATTTTTGTTTTGTTTACCCCGCAGCGGTGGCGCATGCATGGAGCGGGGAGGACTGGGTGGGGAGGACCGGGTGGGGAGGACTCGGGTGGGAGGACTCAGGGGGGTGGGTAGTAGGGAGCGAAGGGAAATACATGGGCTACAAAGCGGGCGTGCGTGCACCGGGTCCGGGTTTGGGCGTGCGAAGGGGCAGAATAAGGGCCGCAGTGTCATTTGTACATAGCAGGAAATAGTGGTAATAACAAAACAAGACTTTTCCAAAACAAGCGTGTTGTGCCGAGGCGCCCATGGATATGTCGTGTATGTGTGTGCTACATAAGTCTGCTACGGACTTGGACTGCGACTGTGGGTGCGTTCTGCACAGTGGAGAGTACATATGGTGTGTGTGTGTGCATCGTGGGTTGCGTATTGCTAGTATCAGGTGCTTGCTGTGGTTGCTGCAGACAGCAGAAGCATGGTATGGCATGTATGGTTTGGTTTGGTGTTGCATGGTGCGGTTGAATAGCCCGAGCGAGCCCCCCCCAGACCCGACCGCAGCCACCGCTGGTCTGGCCGACCCAATTTCGCATGCAAGTCAGCACCATGACCATAACCAGCACCACAACCAGCACCAGCATCATACAACACGCAACAGCCGCCACCGCCGCCGCCGTCTGCAAGCCCGATTACATATGTAAGGGGGTTTCAAACGACTGTTTTTGTTTCTCTTTCTCTGTTTCTCTTTTTCGCTGTTTGTGGATTGTGGTTGCGATTGTGGGTTGTTTAGTTTGGGTTGTGTTGTTTCAATTTGTTGAGTGAGATTGCTGGTTCACGTTGTTGGTGTTACAGTGCCTTCCATGGTAGTCATCCGGTTCGCTTGACTCCTGCGTGCCTGACCTCGACAGCCTGATCCATCAACACCTCTATTGCCATCTCCACCTACATCACCACTACCGCCACGACCACGACCACGACCGCCACCAGATCCACGACGTCAGCTGCAGCGATGCCCCCTCCCCACCGCGCGCGCAGACGCGCCGACTCGCACGCGCCACGCCCCACGGCAGCCCCGCACCGGCGCCACCGCAGCCCGTCGATAGAGAGACATGCAGCGCCACCTGCCCCTGCGTACAGAGGCATTAGCAGGAGCCGGAGACGGAGCCGGAGCAGGAGCAGGAGCAGAATACGGAGTAGGAGTAGGAGACACAGTGAGCCACAGGCAGGCGCGGCGCTGGATGTGTTGCAGTATTTGGACCCTGATAGTGATGGCGACGATGATGGTGGGTATGGGGGGTATGATGAGAGGGGCTGGCCGCTGCCACCGCCGCCACCACCACCACCGCCGCCACCGCTGCCGCTGCCGCTGCATCAGGTGCCACCGGGGGCGTATGTACACACGGCACCCGCGCCGGCGATGCATCAGGGAGCGTACATTCACGCGACGCCCGCACCCACGCAACCTCCCCCGAAGCTCGATGGCGCTGAGGAACCGCTGTGGCGGCGCTTATGGAATGCGGCGACTGCGACGACTGGTACGCCTGAGAAGGGAAGAGCGGGGGGCAAGATGGTGCAGCGCAGGGCGCGGTCACAGTCCGCGCCGCAGCGGCAGGTCGTGTTTGCAGGACCTCCTCCAGCGGGGCAGATGATGGTAGTTCCGAGGGATGGCAGCGGTGCGGCGGCGGGGTCGTGGATGACCGCCGTGACATCGATGATGCCCAAACTCGCCCTCCAACTCCCCGCGCTCCCCTGGCCCTCCACCTCCCCCGCCAACCCCACAGCTCTCACCACAACCCCCCGCCGCCGCCTCACCCCCCCGTACCCACCCCTCACCGGCGAACCCCTCTCAGCAATGCTCCACTACCTCTCCCTCCACTCCGCGCACGCAGCGCACCCCACGCCCCCGTCCCCGCGCCTGCTGCGCGCCACGGACCACATCTTCCTGAATCTGTCGGACCGCGCGGGGACGCAGCTGCATAAGTACCTTGCGAACCTGCGACGGTTACCGCCGCTGCCCGGGGAACAGCCGTGGATTGATGGAAGACATGTCAGGTGGTGGGTAGGGCGCGGCGGGGAGCGGGATGGGAGGGGGAGGGGTGAGGAGCGGGAGGAGCGGGAGGTGGCGTTGGTAATGGAGGCGCTGGGGACGTTGGTATTGCAGCTGGCGGGCGCGGTCGAGGGCGGGGGCGTGGTCGCACCGGGAGCGTGGCCGGAGTAGCGGGCACTAGCCACAATGACGACGACGATGATGACGACGGTGCCACTGCGTCCCGGCGGTGCGGCGACGCTTTCTTTTGCGGCGCACACCAGCCACAATGACGATGACGACGTTGCCACTGCTTGCGGGACCCTTCTTTTCTTCTTTTTCCTTTCTTCTTTTCTTCTCTTCTTTTCTTCTTCTGCCCCTACGCCCCTCCTGTATTCCTTTTTCCCGCACCCATCCGTTCGTCTCCCCGGCGAAGCCGGGCACAAACGCATCGCTCCCTCCCGCCGCGTCGCGGTCGGAGCTGGACCAACCTTATTTCTATTTTTTCTTCCGACGCGACGAAGCCAGCCCCGCCCAGCCCAGTCGAGTCCAGACAGGTCCAGTCCAGTCGAGTCCACAACCCAACTCAAGTCAACTCAAGTCAACACAGCCCACCGCACCCCGCCCCACAATGGGTCCGCTGTGACCCGCCACGCACCGTCCCCAGTCCCCAGTCCAGTCCCCAGCGCACGCGTGCTGACCTCCAGACCTATGCGAGCACCGACGGAGTAAACCTTCTTGAACTACCCCGCCGCAGCATACTCCGTACTCCGTAAAACTCTACCAGCTGGGTGGGCTTGCCCTTGCTGTTGGTGCTGTTGGTACTGTTGGCGTCGGTGGTGTCGGTGGTGTCTGTCGGTGGTGGGGCTAGGGTGGGCTGGCGGGGCTAAGGTGGGCGCGGGGCTAGGGATCGCAATGCCGCATCCGGCGTAGGCGCGTGGCTAGTGCTAGCTTACCACGATTGTACCACGATTGCGGTGCGTGAGGTGGCGGACGGACGGGGGCACGTGGGAGTGTCGATGTGGGTGTGGATGTGGGCGTGGATGTGGGCTAGAAGGAATGGAACGAATGGGGCTGGGAGGGCTGGACTGGCGGCGGGGTCGGCGGCGCGGGCGGGGGTGGGGCGCGGTGGGGTGCGGTGGGGTCATGGTGGCTCACTCAGTTGATGGTGATGATGGCCATGGTGACGGTGGTGGCGGTGAGACATCCGCCACGAGGAGTGCGATGGGAGGGGGGGACGCAAGGAGGCGGGCTTGCTGCGCGCGGTTGTGCGTACATCGCGACTCGCGAGAAGCGGGGTATGGGGAAACGGACAACGGCGTCGAGTGGCCTTGGGAGGGGGCGCACGACTGGAGCGGGGGTTTCAGGGGCCCACGGAGGCACGGAGGCGCGAGACATGGCGGTATTGTATGCACTGGCCGCTCGATGGTGCAATCCAGCTGGAACACCCTCGTCGAATCCCACAATCCACCATCCCTACTTTACCTGACCTCCACAGGTAGCTTGTACATATAGAATAGAAGGTGTTGACTTGAGATTTGATCGCCGCCACGGGCAGACCGGCATGGATGGTGATATTGAGCTGGAACCAGGCTCCAGAGCATGGCTCTGCGGTATGCTGCTTTGGCGCTTGGCGCTTGCTAGGCGCGCATTGATGTCGTCTTGGGCAACAGGACACACTTCTCCATGGCTGGCTGACATATATGCACAACTTTCCTACGGCCGAGATGGCGCATGGGGCTCACGTGAAGGTTGATAGACTTATGGGTTTGTATGTAGCCACTGTGGCTATGGTCGAGACCGTGTGTGGCTGCGGACCTGGAAATGTTGAGGGAGAGGACTGGTGGGTGTTGATATCTTACGTTAGACTTTATGAAAACCACATGTGGTAATATAACACGGCCAATGTCACCGGCCATCCATGATCCATAACACAAAATTCCTGTGACAATACATGCGCGGGCTGTGTGCGTTTCAATACTAAGCATTGTGGTAATCCAAATCTGACTGTGAAGCATGCATACTTACAGCATGTGCAGGGCGATATCAATGCCAAGTACAAAGTCAGGCGCCCGGCACACTATATATAGGTCTGCTTGGACGGCGGACGGCGGACCCATCGGCCCAATGCCCGCATCTGTGCCGCCGTCCCAGCTGTTGCAATGTGCATTCTGCACTTTTTATCATTCGGGGTTGGTTACGCGGGCTCAGGCAGCCTGGCGTCTCGCCGCTCTTCTCTTTCTCTTCCTGTACTCTACAATACACACTTGATCTTACAACGAAAGCGAGCGTATTTGTATCTCCAACACTCTCCAACCATGCTGTTGCTACCACCATTTCGTTGTAAATACCGGGCCGCGATATCGCGGGGATTCGAGAGCACAGCCTGTTAATACTGGCAGCGCAGGATCACGTTTGCGTTTCAATACTGGCATGATGCAGTGACATGTAGTAGTAATCGGCCAAAGCTGACTACGCAGCATACCACAGCATGTGCAGAGCGGTAGCAACACCAACCCAGCTTATAGGCGTCCAGCATGCCAAAAACGCATCATTGCGTCTGTAGCCTGCTTGGACGGCGGTCCCGGCTGTGGAACGCCCCGATAGCTACCCGCAATGCGTTCCAGTGTTCGCAACCTGCTAGGGTTGGTGCTAGATACGCGAAGATCGTGCTTTGTGGGATGTGGCGGCTCTGGCATTGAGCATTGACAGGCGGCATCAGCGCGCCATGCGCATCGTGGGATCTCACTCGCGGCGTGGCTGTGCGGTGTGGAATGCATGCATGCACGTGGGAGCTCTAGAAACATCCTAAGTGCTTGTGAGATTGTGAGGGGTGGGGGATGCATCCGAAACGACGTTGCTTATCGCAGCACTGCGATGGATGCTTTTGCCAATACATGTGATTTCCCTACATCTCGCAGCGGCCCAAGTCCACCCGCTCAGAGATGCATGCATAGGATTCACACGATAGATTAACAACAACCGGCATACCATAGAAGTATTACTGCGGGGTTCCTCCAACTGTCACTCGAATCGACTCTCCTCTCCTTTTAGAGCTGCGTTAACCGGCCACAGTCAGACTAGAAGCACTGCTTCAGCTATATCAGAGGGTGATCAAATCGGGATATCGCTGTTTGTTTCCGATAATTATCGTTAGAAGTCGTTATGTTTAAATCTGAACCATCGAGCAAAGCTCAAAAGCGTGCGCCCACTTACATTTCTGCGACAAAGAACTCGAATTTGACGTTTAAGCACTCTCAAGAGCCGTCTTGTCTTATTATGAAAGTCCCTCGAATCGAGTTTCTGGCACTCCATATCGAGTGACACCCCATGTCCACCACCACTAACATGCCTGCATGCATGCCACGCGCCTGCATGGCATGGGTCAGCGATAAGCTATCCAACCCCAGTCACCGTATATATCTCAGCTTCATCATCCGCCAACACACCACCGCCCCACCACCCCGCCCACAACATCACAATGTCCGGCCGCCCGCCCCCCCAAGTCCAATACTCCTTCACAGCCGAGACCATCGCCGCAGCGCTCCACTGGTCGCCCGAAGCCGTCCGCATCGTCGCGCACAAGAAACGCGTTGTCCCGCCGCCTCCACCGCCACCGGAGGCCGCGAAAGAACCCGAACCAGAGCCCGAACCAGAGCCCGTGAAAGAGCCTGAGCCGCTGCCGTTTGTGTGCACCCCGGCTCCAGTTGCGGCCGTAGACGCAGCTGTGACCGAGGATGCGAAGAAGGAAGAGGAGGTGAAAGTGGAGGAGAAGGTGGAAGAGAAAGTGGAAGAGAAAGTGGAGGAGAAGGTGGAGGAACCGAAGCCAGCGCCGAAGCCGGCCATGGCTTACCGCCGCAGCTTCGGTAAGGCGCGGCTGGCGGTGGCGCAGATCCAGAGTCCGTACCTGGTGCAGCTGTGGCCTGACGAGAAACCCGCACCCGCACCCGCGCCGGCAGCTGCGCCGGTGCCGGTGCCGGAAGTGAAGGAGGAGGAGGAGGAGGAGGAGGAGGAGAGTAGTGAGGAGGAGACGAGTGAGGAGGAGACGAGCAGTGAAGAGGAGACTAGTAGTGAGGAAGAGAGTAGTGAGGAAGAGAGTAGCGAAGAGGAGAGTAGTGAAGACGAGGCTTAAGAGGGATGTAACGCCGGACCTAGGTGGAGGGGACTAATTTGCATAGCGATTTCGGGACTGATATTGGTATTGAGCGAAGCGTGGGGTTATCGTTACTGTTACTGTTTTTTTATTCGAGAGAGGATGGGTTCTATTCAGATATTTACAACTCTGTCTGTTCGCAAAGTCCTGCAAAGGTGCCGTCATTCATCGTGATATATCCTCCAACACTGTTTGGTCCTCACCGGTGAAACGGTGTGCCGTAATTTCAGTCCTGTGTCTGGCGAGCTGTGAGATGTGCTTTAGGGATGTCTGGATGGAGATGGTACGGTTGGTCTTTCATACGGCTATGGAAATCACGTCCAGGAGAAGACGAGTGAGACACTAGCTTTCTAGTGTTTGGTTGGAAATGCTGCAACTTGATGCTAGGTCTAGACTTCGGAGAGAGAGAGAGGGAAATAGAGAAACATAGGGATAGAAAATACATCATAAACCTAGCTCACATGTTGTACGAATACTGGAAGTGACAGTGGCATGTAACATGTAGGCCAGGTTGGAATTTACAAGCGCCTAAAACGATGCACCATCATCCAACGAAAGCACATTCTTTACCAAACATTCTCGGAAACTCTCAGCCATGCCCGTGTGCTCTACAATCTTCCAGCCATCTCCTCCGCGTCACGTGACCCGCGCTAAACTCACACTCTTTCCCCAACCCGGCTAGCCCCATCCCCACCATGCGTCACATCAGGTCATGAAGCTTCTCGAACTCTCCAGCATCCGCGCACCAGTTCCAACCCCGCGTCAGGAATTCTGTATATAAATCTCCCTCCCTTTCCCCAACGTTGTCATTTCTTGCTTTTTGCATTCAGTTACATACTTTTCCTTACACAATGCTTTCGCGAGCACGCACACGCACACTCACGGCCGCGCTGTCGCGGCGACCACCCACGAGAACACTTCCACGACTATCATCATCCACACGACCTCTTATTCCAATAACACGAAATGCAATTGCGATACTGCCAACAACGGCAGTGCGCACCTACGCCAACCGCAGCGGCCCGCACCCCCCGGGCGGCACGCACCGCATGAACCTCGGCGGCGAGCCCGAAAAGCCCGCGCTCGAAACCTACGGCACGGACCTCACGGCCCGCGCACGCGACGGCAAGCTCGACCCGGTGATCGGGCGGGACGAAGAGATCCGGCGCACGATCCAGATCCTCTCGCGGCGGACGAAGAACAACCCCGTCCTCATCGGCAACGCAGGAACCGGAAAGACCGCGATCCTCGAAGGCCTGGCGCAGCGGATCGTGGCGGGCGAGGTGCCGGAGAGCATGAAGAGCAAGCGCGTGGTGTCGCTGGACCTGGGACAGCTGATTGCGGGCGCGAAGTTTCGCGGAGACTTTGAGGAGAGGCTGAAGGCGGTGCTGAAGGAGGTGCAGGAGGCGCATGGCGAGGTGATACTGTTTATCGATGAGCTGCATACGCTGCTGGGGCTGGGGAAGGCGGAGGGGAGTATTGATGCGAGTAATCTATTGAAGCCGATGCTGGCTCGCGGGGAGCTGCAGTGCACCGGCGCCACGACGCTCGCTGAGTACCGCGCGATCGAGAAGGACGTGGCGCTGGCGCGGAGGTTTCAGCCGGTGCTGGTCGACGAGCCGTCGGTCGCCGACACGGTCAGCATCCTGCGCGGCATCAAGGACCGCTACGAGGTGCACCACGGCGTGCGGATCACGGACGGCGCGCTCGTCGCCGCCGCGTCGCTGTCGAACCGCTACATCACCGACCGCTTTCTGCCGGATAAAGCGATCGATCTGGTGGACGAGGCGGCGTCGGCGCTGCGGCTGCAGCAGGAGTCGCGGCCGGACGCGATCCAAGAGCTTGACCGCGCGATCTTGACGCTGCGGATCGAGCTGGAGTCGCTAAGGAAGGAGACGGATGTGTTGTCGAAAGAGAGGAAGGCGAAGCTGGAAGAGACACTGAAGGAGAAGCAGGCGGCGCTGAGTGAGCTCACGGCGACGTGGGAGAAGGAGCGAGGAGAGTTGGAGGCGCTGAAGAAGACGAAGGAGGAGCTGGAGCGCGCGCGGATAGATCTAGAACGCGCACGGAGACAAGGCGAGTTTGAGACGGCCTCACGATTACAATACGACACCATTCCGCAGCTCGAGGCGAAGCTGCCGAAAGACGGCGAGGCAGCGACGAGCGACGGCACGTCCTCGCTCCTCCACGACTCCGTCGACGCCGACGACATCGCGCGCGTCGTCTCCAAGGCCACCGGCATCCCGACAACCAAGCTCATGTCGGGCGAGATCCAAAAACTCCTACACATGGAAGACACGCTCCGCCAGTCCGTGCGCGGACAAGACGAAGCCCTTCGCGCCGTCGCGGACGCCGTGCGTCTCCAACGCGCCGGCCTCACCACCGGGACGCGCCCGACCGCGTCGTTCATGTTCCTCGGCCCGACCGGCGTGGGCAAGACCGAGCTGTGCAAGAAGATGGCCGAGTTCCTGTTCAGCACCGACAAGGCGGTCATCCGCTTCGACATGAGCGAGTTCCAGGAGAAGCACACGGTATCCCGCCTCATCGGCTCCCCGGCGGGCTACGTCGGCTACGACGACGCCGGGCAGCTGACCGAGGCCGTGCGCCGCAAGCCGTACGCGATCCTGCTGTTCGACGAGTTCGAAAAAGCGCACCGCGACATCTCGTCACTCCTGCTGCAAGTCCTCGACGAAGGCTTCCTGACGGACGCGCAAGGGCGCAAAGTCGACTTCCGCTCCACCATCATCGTCTTAACCTCGAACCTCGGACAGTCCGCGCTCATCGCGGCCCCGCCGAGCGACACGCTGGCGCCGGAGACGAAGCAGGCCGTGCTCGACGCCGTGCAGGCCGCGTACCCGCCCGAGTTCCTGAACCGCATCGACGAGCTGATCATCTTCCAGCCGCTGTCGCGGGAGGCGATACGGGAGATTGTGGATATTAGGTTGAAGGAGTTGGCGGTGAAGCTGGAGGAGCGCAGGATCCGACTGGAGGTGGGGGAGGAGGCGAGGGAGTGGTTGGCCGCGAGGGGGTATGATGTGAAGTATGGCGCGCGGCCGTTGAATAGGCTTATTGGGAAGAGACTGTTGAATCCGACGGCGGAGAAGTTGATTCGCGGGGAGCTGAGGAGTGGGATGACGGTTACGGTGGGCGTCGCTGAGGGCGGGGAGGGGCTGGAGGTGGGGGTTAGTGGGGAGGAGGTGAAGTTGGATAAGTGATGATACGAGGTGTGTGGTTTTACGACGTTTCTTCTGTGTACATTTTAGGGAGTTTTTGCATGTTTGCGAGCATTTTTGATTGGGATTTGGGGGCATGATAGTTGGGTGTCCTCTGTACTTACTTGTATTACTACCGGGCTTTTCTAGCTTGTAAATATTTTTCATCAGGAACAAAAGTACTTCTTTTGACAAACATCTTCGCTCTTCAATCTCACTGACAGCTGTGTTCCCATCTATCTCTAAAACCACCCAGCCTCCGTCCCTAACCCCCCAGCAACCCCCGGCAAGCTCCGTCTCGTGCAACTTGCGGCTCAACCAGCTTCACCTCCCCTCCACCCTGCACTCTCCACCGCCCTCCCACACACCACCACCTTCCCTCCCCCCTCCTACCACAACCACAACCACACCCACCACCACAACCACACGGTCACTACAATGCAAGAACTCTCCCTCCACGCCTACTCCGCCGCCACGCGACACGCAACGCTCACCAAAGTCCTCTCGGGCATAACCGGCATGGCGCCGGACGCGTTCACGTCGCAGCACCTCGTGTACGCGCCCAAGGCCGGCCGGCAGATACCGGGCGTGCCGAGTAGTGGCGATTTGTACTATATCCAGCTGTATTCGCGGGTTCCTGAGGCCACGTCCTCTCCGACATCCTCTCCTACTTCTACTCCTACGATGGCGACTGCGACTGCGACGGCGGCGGCGGCGGGTGCGACGGCGGGTGCAGGCGCGGGGGAGGTGGTGATGGCGGGGGCGGGTGCACAGGGGGCCAAGGGGGAGGATACGGTGATGGGAGAGGGGGGGGATAAGCAGAAGGAGGAGAAGAAGAAGCGCGAATGGGTCATAAAGTTCGAGGACCTGCCGGAGGTCACCAAGAAGCCCGTCGTGAGCCGGTACGTGATGCACGCGCCGGTGTATCTCGGCGACGGCGTTGCGCTTGTTGAGGCGTTGGGGTACCGGTTTGTCTTCCCCTCCCTCCTGCTGCTACCCCGCAACTAACACTATCGTGTAGCCTCGTCCGCCCCTACCATCAACACAACCTCCGCTGGATCCACCACAACGTGGTCATAACCCTATCCCGCATAATCCTCTCCAATCCCGGCGAAGAAGAAGTGCTGCTGGACGAGACGGGCGGGTGGGCGGTCAAGGCTGAGGTGCGCGTGCTGGCGAGTACGGATGTGGAGAGCGTTGCGGGCGCGATTGCGGAGCTGCGGGCGCTGCAGGGCGTGCTCAGGGGCGTGTGTGAGCTGGAATTGGTGGAGAGGTTGGCGTTGGATCCGAGGGTTCGGTGATGTGGGAGAAGGGCGTGGGGAGAGGGGGGGAAGGGAGAAGGGGAAGGGAGAAGGGGAAGGGCGTTGGGTTGGCGTTATGTTTATGTGTTTTTTGGGATCGATGGCAGTGGGGCGATGCAGATTCGTTGTGAGGCTTAATGGTATATTGGTGGAATTCTTGACAGCATCGATATCACACTCTATACCAACCATTCACCATATATGCTCAATGTGAACAATGCCGGTTTTCAGCTAGCGAAGTAGCCCTACGCTACGTGTTAAACCCCCGATTCTGGCAGCAGCTCTCTACAAAGCAATATCATAGACTAGTGAAGTCCTCATCTCTAGTTATGGATGAACTCTAGCAATCACTGGCGCAGCTGAAGCTGCCTCTGGAATTCAATTCCCTTTACTGCGCGAGAACCAGGTATCCTAGTTTCTCGTCGTCCTTATTATGCTCTTCCCTTTCTCTTTCCGCACACGTGTGTAACCTTGCGATTCATGAACACAATTATACGTCCATTTCCAACAGTTACTTCAGTATTCACGGCGGCAATTGTCCTTGCTTGATTCAATTGTTTTTCTCTGCGACCAGTGTCGGCACTGTCTCTGCTTCTGCTTCTGCTCCTGCTCCTGCTCCTTCTTCCCCCACGACGTACTCGTGCATGTTGACGGTGCAATTCTGCACCGCTAGTCATTCGGTTTTGACCATGTAGCACTGGGTTTCGGTCTCCTGCGTTTCATCGGCGCCCTTGTTCTGCTCTTCTCTTATATTCTCTTCTCTTGCTCTTGCTCTTTCTGTACTCTACGCTTAATATTACAACGAACACGATGATATGTCCGTTTCCAGCAGTTAGTTCAGTGTTCACGGCGGCAATTGGGTTTGCTGCATTCAATCTCTTTTTTCTCTGCGGCACTGCTTCTGCCTCTGCTTCTCTCCCACTCGACGTACGCACAGCAGTTTGCGGAACACTGTTTTCAACGATGCTCGGCATGTTGACTCGGCAATGGGGACAGATTTGCAGATCTGCACCGACGATCATTCGGGGTTGGGCATGTGGGCTGGTCCCCTCTAGGTTATTCTACTTCTTTTCCTGCACAAAAGTACACTTACATAACCTAACAATAATCAACAAGATCGTACGATTTCCAACAAACCGCTTGGAACTTCTCTCCGTCTACGCAACGAACCAGCTCGGTTGCTGCTGCCACATTTTCGTGGTGTTGGCGAGAGCATGGTTTCGTGGAAGTGAATGCTCTAGTTGAGGAACTAAGGAGCGTGGGAGCTAGCTCGCCCTATCAGATCCAGCCCTATTCAGGTCCCAGGCCCCAGGTTGAGCATGCGACTAAGTGCGCTACCGATAACCAAATGTAGACGACTCTGCAGTTTTGTTTGCCACTTCTGCTGCTATCCTGGTACCTTGTTCAAGGGAGTTCTTGATAACTTCAAGCTTCTGTATGTTTTCGGTAGCACTCGTGGTTGAAGGGGAAAGGATTCTCACGCTGGAGACGGTTCGCTGTTGACAAACAACTTACTCCTTTTGCTCGACATGGATCATACCGGAATCGCCTAGCCCCAACATATCACACAGTTTTGCGATGTTATCGACCGGCGAAATGCTCGCTTGCTGTTGGTCGGTACATTCTACCGAAGCCTTGCATAATCTCTAATTCCACACGACCAGGCAGCCCCTGTTGACCGGATCACTGGTATTTTATTTTTGGGCGTTCTCGACTTTGTGAGCAAAATTACCTCTGCGGTAAGGGCGAATTCAAGTGTCTAGCACCAGCCAGCCGCACTCGATGCCAGTTCAGCACGCTTCCCCCACGGCGTTAGCTACATGTCTTCTCACACGACGGCCTGAAGCCACAATATTGGACTTGCCACCGAGCGGGTCACCTGGACGCGGAATGGAGCCCCTATGTATGCTTCGTGGGAGCAATGGGTTCTGTTGCAAACAGCAATCCAACCCAAGTGCCTACCTCACGATACCTACTCCGTATGCAGAAAATCAGCAATGCCTGGATATAGCAATGAATGCGGGTCTGGGCCACAACAAACCTTCAGACGCCGTGCCTGGCTGCCCAGTCAAACCCGCCACAAAGCTTATCTAAACCGATCTGCGCCTAGCGCTCAACACCACCAACTCCTGTGCCGTCGCACGCAGCCTCTGACTGGCCCATAGCCGAACGTGACACACGAACGCAGCCATTTGTGGCACTGTTTCTGGCAAACTCTAACTGCACACGATCGTCAAATCCCCTATATCGGCGGTCTGGAGCGCCGGCCGTGGTGGTATAAAACGCCCCCGATTTCTCGCCGGTGGGAGCCCACCAGCAGCAGCCATGGCCCGTCTCGTCCAGCTCCTCCTGGGAATCCTCCTGCTGGTGGCCCTCGCGGCCGCCGCCGCAGCGCCGGAAGCACACAGCCAGTACGCCCCGCAAAAGAAATACGTCGCCCCGAAGAAGCCCGCTCCGGCGCCGAAGAAATACGTGGCCCCGAAGCCCAAGAAATACGTCCCCCCCCCACCGCCGGCAAAGAAATATGTGGCCCCGAAGAAGCCCGCCCCGGCTCCTAAGAAATACGTTCCCCCGCCGCCGCCGAAGAAGAAGTACGCGCCGCTGCCAAAGAAATACACGCCGCCCCCGCCGCCGCCGAAGAAGTACACGCCCGTGAAGAAACCGGCGCCGATCAAGAAGTACACGCTGGCCACCGATTGCTGCCCGAAGGACGTGGTCTCGCCGTGGTGCAAGAAGTACGGCCTGACCAAGTGCTGCAAGAAGAAGCCTACGCCTCCCCCGCCGCCTCCACCACCTCCACCACCACCGCCGCCGCCGCCGCCACCACCACCACCGGTGGTTGAGCCCCCTGTGGTAGAGCCTCCGGTCGTCGAGCCACCGGCACCTGAGCCACCGGCACCGGAACCGCCAGCACCTGAGCCACCGGCACCAGAACCACCTGCACCTGAGCCACCCGCACCCGAGCCACCGGCACCAGAACCACCTGCACCTGAGCCACCCGCACCGGAGCCACCAGCACCTGAACCACCAGCACCCGAGCCACCAGCACCAGAGCCACCCGCACCGGTCTGCCAAGCCAGCAACCAGCCCTGCGACCTGGCCGACCCCGGCGCGTGCTGCACGCTCTGCTGCATGAGCCTTGTGGGCGGTGGCCCGCCGTCGGTGTGCTGCTAGGCTGCCAGCTTGTGCAACCCGATGTTTCGTGGCTAGTGCATGTTGAGTACATAGGTGTACAAAGGACGCTGAAGAGAGGAGGATAGTTTTAGTTGTGGGGTATTGTTTTGTAATTAATATATATATACATATGGATTGTTTATTACCTATGGATTGAGTGATTGTGCAATGTGATGTGATGTGATGTGATGTGACGGGATGGCCAATGCCTTGGGAGATCGGGAGAGACGTCGTGCCGTGATGGTGATGGTGATGGTGACGGGGTAGAGACGTGAATGGGGCGATTGAATTAGATCTAGAGGATGCCGCGTTGATGGAGATATTCATGGTGCCGACGGTGACCGCAGAGGCTTGTCGGACATGTATGTGAGCACCCAGGTCTCTTTTGTGCACCTGCGTCCATTCACGTTTGATCTACACACACAAATCATCGATAGCCAACCCCTACAGCGTCTCACTCCTACCTGTATGTCTAGGTTTTCTGCACTCAAAGGTATCTTCTATTCTATAGTGTACTCGCACCATCCCGCCATCCCAATAATCAAACCCCCCCAAAACCAACCCAGTTCCTACCCCTCCACCGTCTCCCCAAGTCCAAACACACTCACCGTATTCCTCCACGCCGCCTCACACACCACCTCCTCTGTCACCCCCTTCACGCGCGCCACAACCGTCGCAACAAGCGCAATCGCAGCCGGCTCATTCCGTCCCTTCACCATGCTCCCCTCCCTAAACCGCTCCTTCTTCACCGCCGGCGTCCCCGGCAGCGCCCGCACCTCCGCCTCCTTCAGCACCCTCGCACTCGCATGGCTCGGCCGTATCTCGCACCACGGCCCGTCGCTCTCGAGCATCAGTCGGTCCAGCGGCACCTCTCGCACGACGTCGAGGTTGTCGTCGGTTTTGAGGCTGCACCCGTTGATCCCGATATACAGCCCCGCCGCGACCAGCCGTCGCATCTCGGATACCGTGCCGGTGAAGGAGTGCACCACACCGCCACTGATCTTCCCGCCGTTCACGGCGAGGCGGGGGAGCAGCGCGGCTTCGAAGTCGTCCGCTGCGGCGCGCGAGTGCAGGAATAAGGGCAGGTCGAGCTCTTCGGCCACGTCGAGTTGCGCGGCGAACCATTTGCGCTGGACTTCGGCGCTGGCGTGCGACAGCCGGTCGTAGTCCAGCCCGATCTCGCCGAACGCTGCCACCGTTCCCGCGGCTTTGCCTTCGAGCGCGAGGGTCTTGAGGGACGCCATGTACTCCGCCGCCGCGTCGGGGGTGGTGTCGAGTTGCCAGGCGGAGCAGGGGTGCACGCCGACTGTTGCGAAGAGGAAGCCCGGGTGCTCGCTGGCGAGGGCGGCGGCGGCGCGGGACTCGGACAGGTCCGAGCCCGTCACGAGGAGTTTCTGGCAGCCCACGGCTTTGGCGCGCGAGATGATGGAGGGGAGGTCGGAGTCGTGGTGTTTGCGGCCGTGGTAGATCCCGGTGAAGATTGGGTCGGTCAGGTTTATGCCCACGTCGATGTAGCGGGGGGTGTAGGTGCGGTCATCTGTGACGGAGGTGGCGGCCGTGGAGGACGGCGTGGGAGTTGTGCCGGAGGAGGGGGTTGAAGTTGAGGAAGACATGGTGAACCGGAGAGGCCGCAGTGGACGGGAGAGCGTGCGCAGGAGGGAGGGGCGGCTGAACATGTGTGAGCAGGAGCTGGAGATGGGGATGTTGGTGGGGTGGATGGGGGCCTTGGCACATACCTTCTCACCCAAGTTCACTAGTTAGATAGAATTCGTCCCGCTGACAGTCAACACTCAAACAGTATCGAATTTCCGGCTAGAGTTTTTGGAGATAGTGTTGAATCGCTCGGTTGAGTGTAGTGTACTCCACAGGAAGAGAATTTAAAGAGAAGATTAGAACAAGGCGATAAGACTCAACGAGACCTGAGTCTAAATGAGTCATGACCAAAACCGAATGACCACAGGTGCAGATGTGCTATTTTCAACAAGAGTAGCACAGAGTATTACTGATCTCGTGTTATGTTCCACTTGTGATACACCCCCAGAGGTTGAGCTCCCCGCCTGGCCGCCAACATGCTCCAAGCCACTTTCACTACCAGTTGTGCTGAATTGAACATGTAGGTAGACATAGCAAACCGTGACATTGCACAGCAGAAGACGTTTTACTTACATTGTCCAAGTGCTTTACATTACTGGCGAGTAGAACACGATTTTATTCCAGTCATTAGATTGATTTCCCAAGAATGAATGAGATGAGATGAAGATCAAGATGATCGGGGTTCTTCCAGTGTAATTTGGGATTTTAGCACTGGCTGTCACTCAATGGAGTACTTCCCGTACGGCTGAGGACCACTCATAACCCAGATTCTGGGTCATCGCTTCCGCAAAATAACATTTTTCTAAAATTGATGTCTACAGCATAATAGACCCAACTGTCAAATTTCAGCCTGTTTATGTCTCTCAAAAACTTTCTTTGTGGTTGTGGCGGAAACTTGGATGGAACTTGAAAATTCTGAGTCTGAAATGGCCCCAGCGGTACGGGAAGTACTCCAATGTTAACACATTTGGACAATCAAAGATGCATATGAAAAGGGCAGAATAAAGCCTTGAGTAAATTAACGAACACCATGGGGTTAGGATATTGCGCTTGGTTACACACCGTATGCGGTCTGTCAGCGACTTGTAAGTATAAATTCTACAGATTTACCAAGAACAGAGAGCTTTCCACAGATCCGCTGTTTGGTTGCCCCAGTTGCTGTGGAAATAAAATCATTGCAGACTCCACATACGGGAAGAAATCGGTGCAGACTTCGAGAGGTCTTTTTGTGGTGTGTATGTCACGAAGCCACCATCGCTTGTTCATCGCACCCTCTCTATTTTATGTTGACCATAGACAACCAGACACCCCACTGTATCTCCAGCCGACATACAGAGCTGACATACTCGGAGTAACCAAATTAACGGGCCCTAACAAGTCTATGTACAAGTTTTAGAACGGCGGAGCTGTGCTAGCGCCTTGGTGATCACACACGTGCACCGACACCGACAGAACATGTTAATGATATCACAGAATCTTGTGTAATGTGTGATTAATCTGGATCTCGTCCAAGACATTCTTCTTGTACTCCGTCAGTAATATATTGCCGGTTGCACACGTACGTTTCTGGTCACGTGCAGCGGCTACTTACCTCACGATCCAGCTCGGAGCTATTCAGGTCTTGTCGGGCGAGCTCCGCCTTGGCCTTCTCCACAGCTGGCCTCTCCTCATCTCCTCCTCGCATCGCACCTTCGATTCTCTGGTCCATATATTCAAAGAAGAATCGCCAGAGCTGTCTTCACCAACCAGCGCCAGAACCTCCATGCCCTTCGCCCCATCCCTGCACCTGCATCCACGCCCACGCCCATCAGCCTCCCTCAACCGCCCGTCACCTCGCAACTTCTCCCTGCCCAGAACAATGCCTTGAAATGCCCGCCCACGCCCCAACCCGCCCACCGCCGCACGAGCAAGACGCCTCGCTGCTCGTCTCCACCTCCCCCGTCTCCCCCCTCTCCTCCTCCTCCTCGCGCTCCTCGTCCGGGTCGGACGAAGACCTCGTCGTCGCGTCCACGCCCGACATCGCCGTGTCCACCCGCACCCGCGCCCCCTCGCTCTCCGCGCCCAAGCTCGAGAACCCGTCCCCGCGCACGCCCGGGCGCAGTGTGCGCTTCGCGCTCGACGACGACGACATCGAGCTGCAGCAACATTCACCCGATGCGCCGTCGTGGACTCCGGCCGACGACTACCCCCCGAGCGACCACAGCGACGACGACGATGGCTCCGACGACGGGCGCCGCGCGAGCAGCGGCAGCATGCGGGCCCCGTTATTGAGAGATATCGAGGCGCCGTCGGTCACCGTGGCGAACGACTACGACGTCGCGGCCGCGCTGCAGGAGCGCCCGAAGAGCGGGATGCGCATGGCGTTCATGAACATGGCGAACAGCATCATTGGCGCGGGCATCATCGGGCAGCCGTATGCGTTCCGCCAGGCCGGGCTGTTGGCGGGGATCGTGCTGCTGGTGGCGTTGACGATTACGGTGGGTGGCTCACAGACGGGGTTTTTTTGGGGGGGGAGAATAAAGCTGATGCGGAGGGGAGTAGGTCGATTGGACGATAAACCTGATTGTTGTGAACTCGAAGCTCAGCGGCGCCAACAGCTTCCAGGCCACGATGCAGAAGTGCTTCGGCCGCTCCGGCCTGATCGCGATATCCGTAACCCCCCCTCACGTCCCCGTCTGCTGCACGCGCTGAACTGTGATAGGTGGCTCAATGGGCGTTGTAAGTTCTCACCACTCTACCACAGGCCAGAGTTCCAATCTTAATACGGAGGTTATAGCGCATTCGGCGGCATGATCGCGTTCTGCATCATCATCGGCGACACAATCCCGCACGTCGTGCTCGCGATCTTTCCAAAGATCCAGAGCGTGCCCGTGCTGGGCCTGCTCGCGAATCGGCGCGCCGTGATCGTCATCTTCACGCTGGGGATCTCGTACCCGCTCACGCTGTACCGCGATATCGCAAAGGCACGCACCCCCCCCGCCCCTCCCCCGGCCGTCTCACACCTACTAACAAAAAACGTATACACAGCTCGCCAAAGCCTCCGCCTTCGCCCTTGCGAGCATGTTCATCATCGTCCTCGCGGTCGTAACGCAAGGCTTCACCGTCCCCGCCGCCTCGCGCGGGCACTTCTCGCCCCAGCTCCTCCTCCTCAACACAGGGATCTTCCAAGCCATCGGCGTCATCTCCTTCGCCTTCGTCTGCCACCACAACTCCCTCCTCATCTACGGCTCGCTGCGCACGCCCACGCTCGACCGGTTCGCCCGGGTCACACACTACTCCACCGGCATCTCCTGCGCCATGTGCCTCCTCCTCGCGACCGCGGGGTTCCTGACATTCGGCGACAAGACCGCCGGGAACGTGCTCAACAACTTCCCCGCCACCAACACGCTCGTCAACGTCGCGCGCCTCTGCTTCGGGCTGAACATGCTCACCACGCTCCCGCTCGAAGCGTTCGTGTGCCGCGAAGTCATGGAAGAATACTACTTTCCCGGCGAGCCGTTCAATCTCGCGCGGCACATGCTGTTCAGCACGTCCCTTGTCCTCGGCGCCATGAGCGTGAGTCTGATTACGTGTGACTTGGGTGCAGTGTTTGAGCTGATTGGCGCGACGAGCGCGTGTGCGCTCGCGTACATCCTGCCGCCGATTTGCTATATTAGGCTGGCGAAGCGGAGTTGGCGCACGTGGGTTGCGGCCGCGGTGGCGGTGTTTGGCTGTGCTGTGATGGCGATTAGTCTGGTGCAGAGCTTTGTGAAGATTGCGAGGGGGGGCGGGGAGAAGGTGGAGTGCGGGTTCTAGGGGGCTGGGGGGGCGCGGGAGGTCGGGGGGTCTGGGGGGATCTAGAGGGGGTATTCTCGGGGATCGTAGACGGGGGATAGCCGCATCGTAGACGGCGGCGGGAAAATTATTCGGCCCGGGCACTAGCTAGCCGGGCCGAAATGGAGATTCATATTGGACCAATAGACTGCATTTGCTTACCCATCACATAAATACTATAACTTTACCGGCCGTTTGTACGCGTATTTGACAAAAAGCATGGTGTTCACTGTTCACTGTTCACTGTTTGATTTGGGTTGCGTGGATTTTTGTTTTTGTGGCTAGAGCGAGTTTGTTAGAAAGCATGGTAATGTTCTCATTAATGAACGCGCGCACCCGCAGGGGCCACACAGCAACGTATTGGCGTCGTGGCGGGGAGGCACAGCCGATCACGATGGCTGAGATGTGAGACGTGTCTGGGGCTGGCTAGATGGATGGATTGGGAATGAACGCGAGCATACTCTCTCGTCTGCTCGCTGATCACGCATCACGAATCACGAGCGAGCGAGCGAGCGAGCGAGCGAGTGCTGGTGCGAGTGCGAGTGCTCGGCCATGCTGCCCACACCCACGCCTTCTGCAAACCTAAACTGTATGTACATAGTACCACCATGGCCAATTCGTGGCTACGTATGTAGAATGAATCATCATCAACCAAACCTTCTGCATCCATAAACCTTAATGGCCAACACCGAGACAGCTACACATCTACCGGTGCAAACTGACTCACCCAACACCATAGCCGCTGTTAAATGTGCGCATCACCGAGTGCTGGCTGGCAACCCCCAACGACGTCCCTCGCATTTCGGCAAGTCCACGCCGCCCTGCCTCCTGGCTCCTTCCCCAACGTGCCAAACCCGCTCTCTCGCAGTGCAGGAGCTATTGAATGTATTATGTCGGCCCGCTGGTCATGCGTCCGCATCACCAGCCCCATCAAGGTTTCGGCTGAGCACGCTCCATATCCCGCGCACAAACCAGCGCACCAGCGCACCGGCGCAGCAATGGGACGCGATACATATCCCCCCCCTCCCCATCGCTGCCGTCTCCCCTCGGTAGCGCACCGCTCTCGAACACCCTCAAAACCACTCTCACCCTCACCCTCACTCCTGCTCTCGCGATGTGTGGTTGTAGTAATCACAGTGCGGCCTCCTCTATGGCCGCCGACTCCTCCATGGCCGCCGAATCCTCCATGGCCATGGACTCCGGCTCCTGCGGCATGTCGATGGGCGGCATGGCCATGACCTTCACAACGCACTGGCGCAACACCCCGCTGCTCTTCAACTCCTGGGCGCCCTCCACCGGCGCACAGCTCTTCGGCACGCTCGCTGCCATCTTCTTCGCCGCCATCTTTACCCGCGTCCTGCTGCTGGCGCGGAGCTGGCTCGAGCGGCGGTACTGGAACCCGAAGGGCTCGATACAGCAGGAGTTTGCGATCGGACGTGATCTCGGCAGGGCGACGTTGGCGGGCGTGACGGCAGTGATGGCGTATGCGCTTATGCTGGTGGCGATGAGCTATGTTGTCGCATACTTTTTTGCGATTATTGTGGGGTTGATGGTTGCGGAGGTGCTGGGGGCGCGGTTGGTGGGCGGGGGCGGGGGAGGTGGGCATTGTTGAGGGGGTGGTACTTACCATTATAGTGTATGTAATGGCGGAGCCGTGGCTGAAGAGATGTCGACCAGAGTGCCGTGCATGAGCCGTTTTCAGATTTATCTAATGTATCTTATGAATTCATGATGAACGAGCTGTCCTTCTATTTCTTTTTTTCTTGGATGCCACCTGTTGGAGATCTTGTTCAATTAGTTTGTAAAGAGATGAATAAAGGAGCAGAAAAGGAAGCCAGGAGAACTGATCCTACCGTCTCCAAAACCAAATGGTTACCCGTATAGATGTGTTATCTTGAAAACTCCCCTTTAACTCTGAACCGTCTAGTGAATCAAAGCAGCCACGGGCATATAGCACTGGGACTTGAGGTAAACTGCTAGAACTAGTATATTGAAAGAGACTGCCACGGACATGCAGCATTGGACTCCTCGGACACTGAGGTATATAGCTTGGCTTGAAGTAATAGAGAGTTGTATGTGTAGGTATAAGGCAACCGAACAGAGCCATAGTAAAAAATCTAGAACGCAAAACCATGTTAGAATTTCAAGAAATGGTACAGAATTTGGTAGACTGATGTAGATTAGACTGCCCCTGTAATGTTTCTTGCAGTTTCCCAGCGAAAGGAACACCTAGAAGAGGTTAATTGATAGAACGAAGGATAGTGGCTAAGGATCTTGGTGCTGATAACGCCCTGCGCATCGTATTTTATGGTTCGGTTAAGTGTGTAAAAGAAAAGTAAGTGTGTAAAAGAAAAGAAAGAAAAAGAGGGGAGCAGAACAGGACGCCAGGAGGTCTGAGGCCGCCATGTCTAAAACCGAGTGATTACATATGCAGATGTGGTCTCTTCGACATCATCCGTTCTTTGCGGCTTGATCAAAGCTCGTGGTTTTGGAGTCCCTGGTACTGCCTTGGCGGATTGCACTATACTGAAGCATCGGGCTCAAGAAAAAAGTGTATTCTCAATAGATTTTGACATGTTGCTAAGTGCTCTCAAGGTCCAATGTCCCAAGCCAAGCTATGATCAATGCATCAAAACGTACTATTCACATGCAGTTATTCGAAGCTACAAAAAGACGAAAGGATCCAGAGCCGCAGCCCTATCTAAAAGTACACCTTACACAATTTTACTATCCATTCATATGTGTACACACTTTGTGGGGTTCCATGGGTGCGCGCAAGGCTCATATGAACCTCTTATGAGTGTGTTATACCACACAGGCTATTTTTGCACGAGATTCTCAGCCAAGTACTCTCATGATGCGCAGGTTGTCGTACTTTGAAATGTTTGCACCCACGTACGAGTACAAGCTCTTTGAATAGTGATAGAAATACAACTATGATAGTGTCTGCGTGAGCATGTCACGATTGTCAGGCTGTTGTACACGACAGGCTCACCGGAACATCTAAAATTTAGTAGTCCCGCAAATTTGGCAGGCTCTTGAAAGTCTCGTGAAATCTATTTCATATCTAGAAGCCTTGCTACGACATCTAGCCAGTGGTGCATTTACACAAGCAGATGTACAAGTACGAGTACTCAGTACTCGTGTAGAGGACTGACCCGTTGTAGTCAGGTTAGCAGGAATGCTCCTGGGCGTGGTGGATAGGGATGGCATGTTTAGCTACATATTTCAAGTAGATGTGGGTCACGGGAAGTACTATCAGAGACGGTGCATTCATACTTGATCCATCTACTCTTCAAAGCAAACCCTTACATCTAAGTACGCAAGTACCCAGCCTGTCTACGTCTACACACCCAACCCACCCAGCCCACCCACACCATCCCCTACTTACTTAAGCGTCACCAGCTCCTCCGCACTAGTCGGATGAATCGCCACACAGGAATCAAAATCCGCCTTGGTAGCGCCCATCTTCATCGCCACGCCAAAGCCCTGCAGCATCTCACTCGCCGCACTCCCAATCGTGTGCAGTCCCACCACCTTCTCGTTCTCGCCCGCACACACAATCTTGTACGCCGTCGGGCCCTTGTGTTCCAGCAGCGCGTAGTACATGGCCGTGAACTGCGTCTTGTACACCTTGATATTCTCGTCGCCGTACTTCTCGCGCGCCTCGGGCTCGGTGAGCCCGCACACGCCGATCTCGGGGTGCGCGAACACGACCGAGGGCACGTTGGTGTAGTCAAGTTTTGCGTTTGCGATCCCGCCGAAGAGGCGGTCCGCGAGGCGGCGGCCGGCGGCGATGGCGACCGGCGTGAGCTCGATTTTGCCGGACACGTCGCCGAGGGAGTAGATGCCTGGTGTCGACGTGTTTTGGTACTCGTCGGCGACGATGTAGCCGCGCTCGTCCTGTGCGACGCCGGTGGAGGCGAGGCCGAGGTCGCCGACCTCCGGCTTGCGGCCGATGGCCCACAGCAGCATGTCGACGCCCTCGAGCACGCCGGGGCCGTTGGCGTCTTCGTAGTGGATGCTCAGCAGCCCGGTGGCCGGGTCTTTTTCGATCTTGGTCTGCTTGGAGCGCTTGTGGATCTTCATGCCCATGCCCTCTTCGTAGTGCTTCGTCATGACTTCCTGGACCATTGGGTCGAAGGAGCGCAGGAAGGTGTCTTGCCGGATCATCAGGTGGGTTTCGGTTCCCAGTGCTTGGAAGATCCCGGCGAGCTCGACGCCGATGTAGCCTGCGCCGACGAGCACGGCCTTCTTGGGCTGTGTCTCGAGGTCGAAGAAGCCGTCCGACGTGATGCCGTACTCGGCGCCGGGGATGTTGGTGGGCGTGACGGGGTAGCCACCTAAACACCGTCAGTGGATCACACCGCAGAAGATGGGAGGCAGCGCATACCAGTGGCAATCAGGATGTTGTCCGCCGAGTACACGGCCTTGGACCCGAGCTTCTCGCCCTCAGGCGTCTGCTCATCGACCTCAATCTCGTTCTTGCTGATGAACTTTGCACGCCCGGGGATGTACGTCACCGCGTCGTTGTTGAGGTTGCGCGAGTAGATGCCGTTCAGGCGCGTGATGTACGCATCGCGCTTGGCCTTGAACTTGGGCCAGTCGAAGCTCTTGACCTCGACGTCGAAGCCGTAGCCCTTGGCCTCCGCCATCGTCTCCGCCATCGTCGCGGCGTTCCAGCAGACTTTTTTCGGCACACAGCTGTTGCGCCACCCCGCATCAGCCCCAACACAACTTCACAACTACACACAGCACAACGACGACGGCGGAGCAACTCACCCAACATTGACACACGTCCCGCCCAGTCTGCCGCTCTCGATAATGCCAACCTTGGCCTTGTACATCCCGGCCGCGCGGCGGGCACTCGCCAGCCCGCCGCTGCCGCCGCCAATCACGAGGTAGTCGAAGTGCTTCTTGATGGGTGCCATGGTGGTTCGTTCGGAGGTGGAGGAGAAGTGGCGGGACAGCGAGGCGAGGCGGGGCACCTGGCGCGAGGACGAGAGGAGTAGTGACGACAGCTTGAACGGCGGGGGCGGGGTATTTGTGCACAAGCAGGCAACTGCAGTAATATGCGTAACGTCAAGAGATGCGGATAAAAAACTTTTGGGTGGATTTGTCAAGAGCGAGCGAGCAGAGAGGCAGGCTCAGGCACCAGGTGGACTGTGGGTTGCTGGTTGCGGATCCCTGTCACCCGCTGGTACTCCACATGTCACGAGCGAGTGCGGATGCCGCTGGAAACCCTCCGAATGTTGCGATATCGTCCCGAGCCTCAATGCCTCTCTCGGAGCATTGATTTTAACGCCGATGCAACTGCATCCAAGTAAGTATTTCTAGGTACGTATAGATGCGTGGAACTGGAAATCGAGAGATACGATTAGTAATTCCACCGGTCGGCGGAGGTCCGGCGTCAGCGATGCGGGGTATTTGTCACCATGCACGAGCGAGACTGCGAGTGATAGACAGAGGGTGCATGGAGGATCCCTATGCATTTCCAGCCTCGGCCATGGAATGATGTCAAATAGTTGCTCTGGGTTGATACTTGCAGCTCCGGGTCCACAGTTGAAGCTCATGTCCTGGCACTGCCAGCTGCGAATCTACCACCCCAGCCCCCTGTAACGAGTACGAGTACAGACGGCGAGGCTATAACGATGGGGTTGTTTATATTATTTGAAAGAAGTTCTATTCCATTCGATTCGGGGGCGCTTTCCAAGCAGAGGGGTTGGCTAGATCTGATCCATTCCAGGCTGGCTAAGTGAGCCAAACCAATTCGGCTCCATCTGCCAACACAAACATTCTGGCACTCACCCACCATCACTCTCCACAGTTGCCCTAAGTAAACCTTCTAGAAGCACCCTTCAGAGAAAACTTCACTACAGTCTCTCAGCCGTTTTTGATCATTTTTGCTGGATCGGCTTTTTGTTTCTATCCCAATCCTACCACAGCCCGGTACACCATCGTGTTGAAGTGTGCAATCCTGCATCATCGATGGTTCGGGTTGTTGGTCATGTGAGGCTCGATCCCATCGCCCTTGTTTTCTGCTCTTCTCCTCTCTTCCTGTACACTTCGCACACTTAATTCAATGAACACATTTTACACGTTCAACAGCCCTCCGTGCCCACACTGAACCCTGGAATCAAGAAGTAAGACACGGGTGAGAATACTTTGGGCATTTTTCGGTTTTGTATTGTTTAGAGGGCGGAACACCAGAACCGCGAGGGGATAGGCCTCGCTCCTTAGGATGCCGACTGGAATCAGTCGAATCTGAAAGTACAGGCTTGGGTTAGGCTATCCCATTCAAGAAGTCGCCATAGTCAAGTGAATACGGACCGCGGGCCAAGAACAGCTCTAGATCTAGAGTGGAGTAAAAAGCAGTCAGAGGTCTTCGTTTTTCTATTTCTTACTCAAGCACTCTCCATACTACCAGCATCCCCAAAATATGGAACACATTAGCATCATCATCATCGCATCCCTCGGACGGCGTCCGGACCCTGCTACTCTCATGCCGTCATCGCAAAAGCCGCTCCTAGCGAGTATTCGCGGGTCTCGCATAGAGTACGTACATACATGTACCTACAAAGTTCGCCCTGCCCAATATCCATTCCCTTGAGGCTTGAAAGCTGTCCACCTCCAGCCAAGCCGAATCACTCGCATCTTCGCTGAATCCTTGCAGCGCCGCGCAGCCCGCTTGGCCTGCACAATCTGAGAGTCTGTTCCGGAGACGGTTTTCCACCTCTCTTCTCTCTACACTGCAGTGGACGTCGAGCGACCTCCTCAAGCATGCCCCACCAATAAGGTCTGCGAACGTACTTTACTACCTATTAGGACACTGCAATATATAAACGACATAGAGACTATCATAGCAAGCAGCACAGTCCGCACGCCTTCCGATCTTAAGATGATATCCCTCCGTGCCAGTGTGGTGTATGGTTCTTCGAGTGAGTATCCGTGAACCAGTCGACACGAAGCGAACAGTCCAATATCGAGACATGACCTGCCCCTGGGCCCTATCTGTGATGGGGAGTCTATATTTCCTTCACATCGGCCATTTTTTACTTACCCAAGAGTGCATATCCATGATCCATCTCTCCATCGTGGCGTCTCTGCCAGCGGCATGACTAAGCACCGACCAACCCCTGTCACGTTCCTAAAGGCCAGCTTCCATCTCACGCCCATCTCACACACTTCTCACACGGCTCAGCACAAGCAACACATCCACACTCCTTCCGCACTCCTTCGAACTCCCACCACGCCGACGTCGACGCCGACGCCGAAGCGACCATGGTCTCCTGGTCAACCCTCCAAACCCTCCTCCTCCTGCTCGGTCCCTACCTCTACACCAAATCCAAATCCCTCTACCTCTCAACCCGCATCTCCCTCCCGCCCCTCCCCACACCCCCCTCCACCCAGACCGTCCTAAACCTCCTCTTCCTCTCCGCCCTCCTCTTCCTCACCTCCACACTGCCGTATTTCGCGCCCGAAAACATCTTCACCGCCACCGCCTCGCGCCTACAGACCCCGACGGACGTGCTGTTCACCCGCCTGTCCACCCACCGCGACCCGACGGCGCACGACGCGGCGCTGCGACAGCGGCTGACGAGCCGCGAGGGGCGGCTGCTGTACGCCGCGTACGGCCCCGGCGTCGTGGGCGGGTGCGAGTGGTGCGTGCTCGACGAGCCGCGGACGTGGCTGGCGTACGCCCTCCCCTCGCTCGCGTGGCCACACCTGGCGCACCTGCTGGTCCTCGGGCTCGCGACCAGCCGCGTATTCGGGCGCTTCGGCGCGCTCTGGCGCACGCCCGCCGCACTCGCGGGGGTGCTCCTCCTCGCAGGCGAGATCTGGGCGGTCGCCTTCCGCGGCGCCGACGCGGCCGCGAACCGGGGTGCGCGCAGCGCGGCGGAGGTGGTGTGGACGCACTGGCGCGTGCGGGTGTGGCGCGGGGCGGGTGTGGCGGCGGTGGACGCGGCGGTGGCGGGGGCGGTGTGGGCGAGTGCGACTAGGCGGTGGAGGTATGGGTGGGAGGGGGCGGAGGTGGAGGGGATGCTGGAGGCGCTGCGGGCGGTGGTGGAGAGGGCGGGGGGGCGGATGAGGGCTGCTGGGGTGTTGAGGCAGACGGTGCTTGGGGATGAGAGGCTGCGGGGGAGGATGGTGGGGTTTTGGGAGCGTGAGGAGGCGGTTGGGAGGGAGGTCGGGGAGGTGGCGGAGGTGAGGGAGGCGCGGGAGGGGGCGGAGGGGAGGGTGGGCGTGAATAGGGTAAGAAGGGAGGCGCATGCGGCGGCGAAGGCGTTTATGAAGATGGCCGGGAAGGAGGTGGTGGAAGAGGAGGAGGGGGAGGGGGAGAAGGCATAGCGGGCGGCGACTGGATAAATGAAGAGGGCTGGGTAGGAGGTCTGAGTTGTACTTATGTAGTGATGCCGAATCTATAGACTTTAGCCGCTGAATATACATGCGCCGATCAATGATATAGACTACACCAGCGCGGCATCTCCCTCAACCTCCTCCGTCTCCCTCAATTTCCTCGGTCTCCCTCGCCTCCTCTTCTCCTCTACCACCACCTCCACCACCTCTGCGTCCTCCGTCTCCCTCAACTTCCTCCGTCCCGGTCGCCTCCTCCTCTTCTCCACCACCACCTCCACCACGTCCTCGACCTCCTCGACCTCCACCTCTGCGTCCTCCGCCTCTTCCTCTTGTCTCACCCTCGCCCTCTCAACAGCCGCCAGCTCCCACTCATCCCTCCCCTCCAAAACCTCCACGGGCATCACGCCCTCCTCCACAAACCGCCTCCTCCGCCTCATCCACTTAATCCACGTCACCCCCTGCAGCGCGCAATCCGCCAGATCATCCAACTTCTCCCCTCCCCTTACCGTCATAACGCCCCCCTGCACCCTCTCCGCCAGCCCCCGCATCCCCTCCTCCTCACCGACCTCCACCTCCCCGCGCCGCAGCAGCGTCGCCAGCACGCGCACCTTCTCGCGCTTCACGTCTGCCGCACGCACCCCGCGCCCGCTCAGCCCCCACGTCTTTGCGACCGCCAGGCTCTCGACGCACTCGACGGCGGAGAGGGAGTGCGTGGGTGACGCGAGCACCGCGTGCAGCATCGCCTCGAACGTGTTGACGCGGATCGTCCACTGCAGCACGCCCGCGCCGCCGTGCGTCCGCCAGCGCTGGTGCTCGACCAGCGCCGTCCGCACGCCGTCATGTTGCGCGAGGAGGGCGGGGACGATGCGGTGTGCTTCGGCGGCGTAGGCGGGGAGCGAGAGCGTGTCGTCGAGCGGGAGGGAGTGGCGCTGCCAGGCGTGGATGCGGATGGCGGGGGAAGAGGTGCTGGTGCTGGTGCTGAGGATGCAGGTCGCCAGGTTGCGGATGCCCATGTCGATGCTGAGAATGGGCGCGCCGGCGGCGACGGGCGGGAGTGTGGCGAGGGAGAGGAGCCCGGCGGTGAGAGTCGCTTTGGTGCCGCTGCGCGGCAGCCCCAGGTGGCCACTGAGGTTTGTGAGCGCGCTGAGGCGCAGCGGCTTGAGCAGCGCTGCGAGGTCGGGGGGCGCCATGGCCATTGGTGTGGCGTCGGCAGCGCGGCGGGCGCGGCCTGAAGAGAAAGTTTCGCAGTGACGGGGTTGGACGGAAGGGAATGTGTAGTGGGGTTGATTAGGTAAGGAAAAAGGCCAAGGTCGAAATCTGTTGTGTTTTCTTTTGTTGGTGATCTTTGTCGGCGACGAAAGAGTTTTGATCTATATTGCAGTCAGCTAGGAGTCACGATACTTGGTGTTTGGATGTTGGGGTAGGATGTACATGCTTGTATGGGTCGTTAATGAAGACTATTCCAGAGATCTGATGCTATTGCTGCCACATCGCTTGGTAACTTGAGCACTGTTGAATTGCTCTACTGTAGTTTTTGTTTGTCTCGCTAGTAAACATTCACCGTCGGACACTATGGCTCGCTCGAGAGTCGATGGCTATCCAGGTCCGTGTATCTGTGAGTCCAAGCTTCATTTACAGCATGTCGAGGACTAAAGCTTGCCAATGTGTTTCGATTGAGATGTTTGGCTCCATAATGGTCGGGTCGTGGCATGTTCGCTGCTAGAGGCAGTCGGCTTGAAAGCGGGCAGTGGGGACGTCGAGGACGCAGTTGGGTAGCACCGACGTCGACTTGTGCATTGACACATTGAGCCGCATAGCTCCCTACACGAAGAATGTGTCTACCTTTTGAGCGAGTGCGTAGATGATGTAGATGGGCATAAGGATGACCAACTAGTAGCTTCTAGCCTCAAGGTGACTTTTCAGAAAGAGATCGACGATCGTACAGGTGGTGTTTGTTGACAATGGGTTGGAGGCGATGAGCAGTCGTTTAGCTTTGTGTTGATTTAGGTTCGACTAAGCATCGGCCAACGCGAGGATGGTTGATAGCGAGCAATCGGCATGGAAATCGTAAGCCTGGTGTACCGGAGCTTTCATCATGATTGACTGTTGCTGCAAACGTTCGGTCTTGCAGAGTGTTGCCCTTTTGTGTGTTGCACGAGACAGCTGGATTTCGAAAACACAAAACAAACACCAGTGAACCTAGATGTAACTTTGGGGATGCTGACGGTATTTATTCCCTCCCCCTCTCCATCTCTCACGGGATCGTGTTTAATTTCCGCATCGATCGCTCCCCCACCACGCCGCCAAAGATCTCGATGTCTCCCTGGCCTCCCCCCACGTCCCATGGAAGAAGCATGTCTGTACGCCTACAATTCCCGCCTCTGCATCTGCCCAGCGCGGCCCTCCCTCCCTCCATCGCACTCCCAACGATCCGGTCGAGGCAATCGCAAACCAGACCGGGCGGAACCTTAATCGATCGGCGGCGGTTTGGGGGATCCGTGCGAGTTTGCATCGCGAGATGTGGTGCAGCTGCCATGCCGCACTTACTGACTGAGCTGTTCCTGAACGCCACGCAGCGGCTGCGCCTGGGTTGGGTTGGGTTGGATTGCAGCATTAGCCACGCCATGACGCGGGTTCCCAGTGCCGGCTTTTTATTCCCCGCCGCAACCCCTCCAGCGTCAGACTGCAACCACCACACACACCGCCATCAGACCCATTGCAACGCTCACGACTCACGAGACACGCGACACGCCACGAGACATTGTGCGACTGTGCGAGTGCGGCGACCACCCTACCTCCACTGCATCTGCTGAACGCGGGGGGTTCCCACCACCATGACCTCGTACACCCCCCTCGCATCCCCGAAATCCTCCACGTCCCCCCACTGACACCACCCCCCCTCCAGCACCGCAATCCTCGACATCCCCTTCCGGCGCTCCGCCGCGCTCGCGCTCTCCTCCGCGATCAAGCAGTACATCTCGGCCAAGTATGACCAGCACCCGGACATGTTCGCGGCGGACCTGGCGACGATCGACACGCTGCGCACCGAGGCCATCCTCGTGCAGGAGCCGCACGTCAGCGGCATCACGAAGCTCGCGCGCTACGCCGCCCACCTCGCCTGGATCAGCGGCAAGTTCCCGATCGACATCGGCGCCGACTTTACGTGGTTCCGCGAGGCGCCCGTGACGCAGAACAACCTGCAGTTCGAGCGCGCGAACGTGCTGTACAACTTGGCGGCGCTGTACAGCCGCCTGGCGACGCAGAGCCCGCGCGGCGACGCGCAGGGGCTCAAGACGGCGTGCAACTACTACTGTGCCGCCGCGGGCATGCTGAAGTATCTGAAGGAGGAGGTGATCCCGGAGCTGCGCAGCACGCCGCCAGACGATATGGATGTCGCCACCATGGAGTGTCTGGAAAAGCTGATGCTGGCGCAGGCGCAGGAGTGCTTCTGGCTCAAGGCCGTGGTCGACCAGAACCGCGACAGCATCGTGAGCAAGCTGGCGGCGAGCGTGTCGGACCACTATGATGCCGCCGCCGAGTTTGGCGCAAAGAGCTCGACGATCACGAGCGAGTGGCTGCACCATATGAGGGCGAAGCACCACCATTTTGCGGCCGCGGCGCAGTTTCGGAGCAGCCTGGACTGTCTGGAGAGGAGCAAGTATGGGGAGGAGGTGGCAAGGCTGAAGGATGCGCTGGTGTGTGTCAACGAGGCGATCAAGTCGGAGGGGCGGTATGTCAACAAGAACGTGCTGGCGGATTTGATTGCTCTGAAGGAGAAGGTGATGGAGACGCTGAAGGGCGCCGAGAAGGACAATGATATGATCTACTTGGGTGGGTATGCTACAGACGGGGAGCGTTCAGATATCTAACAGCTATACAGCTACGGTACCGCCAACATCCGCGCTTAAGAAGCTCGGACGGGCGAACATGGTGCAGCCTCGGGTACCCAAGGAGGTCTCGGACGCCAACAACTACCTCACCGACACGGGCCCCTTCGGCCCACCGCTATTCGCCAAGCTCGTGCCCTTCGCCGTGCACCTCGCCGCCAGCATCTACGCCGAGCGTCGCGACCGGCTGGTGAACAACACCATCATCGACGAGCTCGAGGTTCTGACCTCCAAGCTACACGAGTCCGTAACCCTTCCCCCGCTCAGCAACGCTGCTAACCTGACCTCTAGCCTCCTCCAATCCCTCAACCTCCCCGGCTCTCTACAAGCGCTCGAAAAGCCGCTCGGCCTGCCGCCCGGCATCGTCGCACACGCCGAAGAAGTCAAGCAGCACGGCGGCGTCGACGCGCTCCTCGCCAGCATCGCCGACATCGACAAGCTCAAAGCCAGCAACGTCGGCACCTACCAAGACGCAGTCTCGCAGCTCCGCGCCGAAGCGGCCGAAGACGAGCGGCTGCGGCAAAAGTACGGCACCGACCGCTGGGCGCGCGCGCCATCAGCCCAGGCCGCCGGGAAACTCTCGGCGCAGGTCGACGAGTACGGCAAGATCCTGGAGAGCGCGGACCGCAGCGACCAGCTCGTGCGCAGCAAGCTGACGGACTGCGAGTCGATTCTGCGGCTGCTGGGTGGAAGGTTGAGCTCGCTGGAAGCGTTTGTGCCGAACTCGAGTAGGGCTCAGTTGACGGCTAAGATGGACAAGGAGGTGGGACGGCTGCGGCAAAGGTTGAATGAGGTTACGAGGCTGGAGGCGAGGAGGAAACGGAAGATTGAGGCGTTGCGGCAGAAGGCGAAGGCTGATGATATTAGTGAGTTGTCTCCCCCCCTCGACAGCTGCAGGGCCTGCTGCAGTGCTCCTGCAGGGTCTGCATCTATATATACCCTACATACGCACCTACATATACACCTACATATACATTACATACACATATACACTACATATACATGTACACCTACATACATCCCTACATCAATCTATCCACCTACCTGCATCTCGCCACGTCCCCCCCTCCCAGACGCCGCCATTAACCCCCCCGCCCGGCAGATCCCCAAATCCTCGCCGAAGCAGCACGCCTAGAGCGCACCCAAACGCTCACCAAGCTCGAACCCGCCTCCTTCGAGCCCCTCTTCGCGGCCCGTCTCTCAGCACACTACTCCGCCGACCAAGCCGCCCTCTCCGACGAAGCCGCGGAACAGTCCGAGCTCGCCGCCCAACTCCAATCCGCCAACGCCGCGTTCCTGGCCGTGCGCAAAGGTGACGAGACCCTGGCGGAGCGCGAGGCCGCGATCCAGCGCCTCGAGACTGCGCACCTGCGCTTTGGCGAGCTGATGAGCAACCTGGACGTCGGGCGGAAGTTTTATAATGACCTCGCGAAGCTGGTCGGCAGGTTTGCGGAGGAGGCGAAGCATTTTGTGGGTGTTAGACGTGGGGAGGCGGGAAGGATGGAGGAGTGAGTACCCCTGAGCGACGTAGGAGTGAGAGCGGGGGCGGGGCGAGGGGACGACGAGAGTTGGCTAACAGTGTGCTAGTGAGATCGCCAACGCCGCAATGCGAAACCTACACCTGGCATCCTCATCCTCGCCGTCGGGGGGACCCCACACCGGCCACCTCCCGCCGCAGCAGCTGCAGGCATTACAAACCCAGAACCAGAGCCAGAACCAGAACCAGAACCAGAACCAGAACCAGAACAGGCCCATGAACACGCCGCAGACACAGACGCGCGCCGCACAGCCGCCGCCGCAGAGCGTGCCGAAGCCTGCGCAGAAGCCTGCGCCGGGACTGTGGCATGGGGATGCGACGACCGCGATTAAGTTTGCGCCGCCGCGGAGCTGAGTAGATATGGGATGACAGGGCGGGACAGGGCGGGGCGGGCAAGGGTAGGGAGGGAAGGGTAGGGAAGGGTAGGGAAGGGAATGGAGGGAAGGACGGGGGGGGGGGGGGGGGTGCGGCGGGGAGGGGTGGACATGTAAAAGCCTTTACTTTTTTGGCAGGATACAGCAACGACGATGTTGACGGGGGATGCATACGGGAGTTTTTCGTTTTGTGCAGGTTTAGGAATATCATCAGTGGCGGATTGTGTCCATGTTTTTTGGAATAGAGTAGCAGCAGCAGTAGTAGTAGGAAGTAGGAAGTAGGAAGACTTGGGCGTGGACTTGCACTTCTGGTCTTGGGGCGCAGTGGTGCAGTGGTGCAGTGGTGCAGTGGTAGAGTGGTGCAGTGGTGCGGTGGTGCGGTGGTGGATTGTGGGAATTGTGGGAATTGTGATATGCCACGGCGCCGTCGGGCATGGCATGGTGGCTAGTGGAATCAAGTAAACTTCCACCACCAGGGCCGTCGGGCATGGGCTAGACTGGGCTGGGTTGGGAAGTGTAGAAACAAGTGCACCACCACCACTACCACTACCGCTGCCACTACCACCACCACCATCACTGCCACCGCTGCCACTGCTGCGGCGGCGTAGGCGCCGTTGTAGATAGCTACCTACAATGCACCCACCTACATCCCCACTACCTCCACCTCCACTACCGTCCAGCGACGCATCCGACACAGCAGTCCGTTGCGAGCAGAACAGCGAGCAGCTCCACAGCGCAGCGCGTCTCTAGCTTGCAGCAGCAGCACCAGAACCAGACCACCATCCATCCATTCATCCAGCAGCGTCTCTAGCCCATCCTCCAGCCAGTCGGCAAACAATGTGATATGAATCCCACCCCCGCCGTCGTCTGCGGACGCTTATCAGGACGTGGGGCTGCGTTGCGGCATATTCTGCGAGGCCGGGCCCGCCGTGGCGTCGCGGACGTTATCAGTGCTTGCAGGGACGCAGGGAGGGGACGCAGGGTGGCCAGGGAGCGACGAGGGGGGACGTATCATTTGCGTGCTGTGCAACGTCTGGGAAGGCGCCGTCGCTGGTCGGCCCCTCGTGTTCGCTCGTCCCCCGTCGCTCGTCGCTGGCCCCTCGTAGCTCGTTCCTCGCCCCGTCGCTGGTCCGTCGTAGCTCTTTCCTCGCAGGCCCCTCGGAGCTCCTTCGCCGGAGCTCCTTCGTCGCTCCTCGTCGCGCGTCCCCCACCCCCCCGAGTGAGACGCGGTGCACGTCCCCGCCGCCTCCTACGATAGCGGGGCACTCGTCGGAAACAATAGGAACGCCCCCAGCGCCCCACCACCATGCCCACTGCCAGGCCACCCCCCCGTTGCTGCACTACCGCGCTCAGCAAGACGCGACGAACGATCAGCCCTACCCTACCTACCGGCGCGGTGCGCAACATGCGAACCACCAGGGCAGGGGCCCGAAATACCAGCGCCGATGGGACGATGGCGTGCATAGCCAACAGAGTTTTTCCGCGCGCGCGCAGGGGGGCGATAGCGGCCTGCACCGATCGCAGGGGAAGCTGCGATCGCTGGGGCGTTCCGCGACGGCGGTAGATGCGCTGCACGACTCACGCTGGGCCCGCGCGCCCCTATCAGTGGAAGCAGTCGGTGGGCGGATTGCACGTGGGATTTGCGGACGGGCGAGGGAGGGCTGAGGGCTCGACGCTCGTGGAGGCTGGTGGTGGGTTGGAGATAGATGGAGATTGCGGAGGGAGCGAGAGTGATAGATAGAGCGATGGCCGTGGAGATAAGAGCCACCACCACCACCAGCGGGCGCGCGCTGGTCGTGGGAGCGCACCAGCAGGAGCTGGGTCGTCCACGCCATATCTCGTCGCCATTTTGTGACTGGAGCAGCGCTGGCGTTCCTTGATTTCGGCCCTGCCTGCCTGCCTTCTTCTCGTCCACCAAGGTCAGCAGCAGCAGCAGCCTAGCCATATGTAAGTCCGTGTCTCGCATTTTCGCTTTTGCACCGCAGCCGGGCGCGCAAGATGTGATATATGTAGCCCCCGACCGTCCCAGTCGAGCCACTGGAGCAGTCGTCGTCGCGCTCGCAGCTGCCGTGCACCCCCCTCCGCCGCCGAAACCCTTGCAGCGCATAGATAGCGGGTGTACGCGAGAGCATAACCTGCAGCGCGCACCGCGACATGGCATCGACATGGCGATGGCCGGCAAGGGTTGTGCGATCGGGGCTGTGGCGGCGGGATCGGTGGGACGGACGTCATCCGCAGCCTGTCTCGACGTTCCATGCGTCGTCGGGTCGGGTCCCTAATCTATTTTGTTTCGAAACTTTTTTCAGACTTTTTTTTTTCTTTTCCCGGACGGACTCTGGCACGCTGGGTAATATGTATGCATGTATATCGGGCGTGTTTTGTTTTGCGTTGCCGCCGCGTCCTTCGTTTTGTACTTGTGCTTGTGTTTTGTAAGGGTGTGCGACAATGCAGGGTGCTGCTACTTATGATGTAAGGACCGACACTCGCGACCACCACTGCTCCTGAGGAATGTAGAGACGCTATATCGTGCTAAAGCTCGGATGATTGCGAACGCAACTGATCAAAGGCGGGACGGGCGGTTGCGGGGGCGGGCGCAGGTCGCAAGCTGTGGAGGAGGAGGTTGCCCAGGAGTTGGGTTTGCAAGTGGGCGATGTTAGTCCAATTGAAGTGGCTGGGCTGGGTGAGTGCACTTCCTGGACAAAGGACTTCACGATACATGTTGGAGGAATGCACGACGGAGGCCGAAAGATTACAAAGAAAGTTGAGATGCATAACCATGGCGGGATAAATCCTGAGCTATGCAAATTATACATACGTTGAGATGTAGTCTGTGTGGATGCATGCCGTGAGCATTATATTGGACCAAGTATATTTCTTTCCGTGTGAGTGGGCCACCATCTAATCTTATCGCGACCTACATGCTAGAGTACATAAAATATTTCCTACGAGCACACTGTTTGGTGGTGTTGTCTTGCTGGCTGACCCCTCAGTGTCGATTATTATCCGCTAGGAATTTGAAGGTGGTGCGGCTTTAGTTGCCCTCGCGTGTTTCCCATTAGCCCTCACCACATCCATCACCCTACATGGCTGTTGGCCCAGCCCAACCCAACCAAACCCGTGCTGCCCTGTCCTGTGCTGCCAAACCAAACCAAACCGATCGCCCTGGCTGAACCTCCGCTTCCTTTAAAACTCTCACCATTCCACACTTTTTTGGTCCCGCCTTGCCTCGTCAGTCAGTCAAGTCGTCAGTCAGTCCGGTACCGCTACAAACACTTCGCTCTCCAAACCTTCTCCTCTACTCTTTCCTCCCTTCCTCTCCCTCGCAGCTCAATCCCCTGCTCTCTCCGTTCCACGTCGCTAGCAGCCATCATGCTTCTTCCCCAGACCTCAGAACGTCAGATCACTGCGACGCCTTCGGCAACCGCAACACAAACTTCGACAAACGCTCGCTCCAGCCTGCGTTCGCCTGATGGCACGTTGAGGCTCCGCGGCGGGCCCGTTGAGGACCGTCGTGTCCGCTGGGACTCCGACGTAATCGACAACGAAGGCATGGGCAAGAAGAAGTCAAAAGGTATGTCGTTCCCCCAAAAATCTCCCGACTCCCGACGTTTTTTTCCTCCCTGCCTCATCACATCGCCTAGCAGCCACCGGCTGCGGGCTTTGGCGCCCCCCTCACCTGTTGCCCCAAAGTGGCCAAAGTGGCCACCTTTTTATTTGCTTCTGCCAGACGTGGGGGTGCAAAAGCGGAGAAGCTGGTATGCAGGGACTGACATGGGTTGTTGGCACAGTCTGCTGCATCTACCACCGTCCCCGGGCGTACGACGAGAGCTCCAGCGAGGACGACGACTCGGACAGCGACGACTCTGACGACGGCGGCAAGTGCAGCGGCCACGGCCACGGGGGACACGGGCACAGCGGCCGCCCCGCAAAGAAGCTGAAGAACGCGTACGAGAAGATGCCCAAGCACTCGTCGCACTCGTCGGTGTACCGCAAGTCCAACTAGAAGCAAGCCCGCAGTCGGCACCTCTAAACGCCGCAACAAAATGCCTCACTTTTAATGGTCACGATCACCGCAAAATAATTCCTTCTTCTTTCATTTGCTCTTCCTCTTCGCCTAGACTGGGTGTGTTTCGACGGCTGTGTGGTCCGGATGACCTCCTCCGCCATCGCCATAATTCGCCGTCAATGAACTCTGCATCCACCACCACTTCGCCGAGCGGGTCCCTCTTCTGCTAAGCGTGCTTGCCACCTCCACTTCACCACCACCACCACCGTTCCTTATTGCCATCCAATTCTCCTTCCCATTGGCTGGGATGACCGCCCCGCTGCTGGCCGCAATTGCTGTGCGATCCAAAAATTGCTTTGGACTTGACGTCTTCTGTGCTGTCTCTTTCGTTTTTCCTTTCTGTGTGTTCTTGCTTTTGGGAGTAAAAATACCGGCGCCATTCTGCTTTTCTTTTTCTTCTTGTGTGTGTTTTTTTTCTTTGGCTGCGACAGGGTTGTGTTCTTTCCTAACGGGTCTCGTCGGACGGGACTTTACAAAACCAGTTTTGGCTTTTCCACTCCACCACTGCTTCTTCTGTCGTGCATGCAGTCCTGTGAAAGTGCTTCTTACAGGGCGGCACGACGAAAAAACTTGCAAAAAACTTAACATGTGTATCTTAATGAGCATGCATCTTGGTTTTCAACTACATACATACATACATAGTAACCCGTGAGATCTTGGTATATACCACACATACACACATACATACAACACGTGATTTTGTGAAAACAGAGCCGTTCCTAAATACACACTTCTTACTTGGATAGTGCCGGCACGTCTTGATGAAATCTTTTCGACTTGGTTAATTGAGTTGTGGAGTTACAGGTACCATCTGGAGCACAGCAGATTAGGTAGCTACCAGAGATAGAGTGTTTATTAGTCCCTGAGCGTCCCTGACATATCGACCCCTGTCGTCGAAGAGATCACCCCGGCCGTCCAGCCATCCCGGACGTTGGGTGTTAGTGGTGATGGTGGTGGTGGCGGACGGATGTTTCAGAGTAGATAGATAGCGGAATTGTTTGTGTGGGTGTCGCGTTTTCACGTGTTTGACGGTGCGGGTTACGGGTTACAAATCGTGTTCAAGAGTGAAGAACGCGACGGTATGGCTGGAGGGGGTGAGGGGGGTTGCTGGGGACACCTTCCTATGCTATATTGTTTTGCCATGCTATGCTACATGTCTACACGTTTATCTATCTAGTCTTCCTTCCATCCTTCCATCCTTCCATCCTCTCACCCGTCCACAGCATCGTCATCCTAGGATACCCTGAAAACGGGGCAGTGTAACACCGTGGCCTACCAGTGTGTCCGTACAATATCTAGCAGTGGTGTGCACACCACCCAGCCCAAGCTCTGTAGATATCGGCACTTGCACTTACACTTGCTTGGGTGAGTCTTTTGTCAGCCGCGACCTTCCACAGCATCTAGCGATCGAGCAATCGGCGGCGATCCGGGGTTTGCTCTAGATTACTGTAGCTCTACATAGATTTCGGGGTGGGTGGGTGGGTGGGTGGGTCGGGGAGAACGGGTATTGCTGGACCCTGGCGGTGCTGGTGCTGGTGGTGGGAACCTGGATACGCGCCGTTGTGGACCGGTTTGTTCTATGGAACTGACGGGTATGAGAACATTGCCTATCGGCGTTCTGACGCATACTAATAACATAAGTTTGCACCGAGCTTCATCCTTATACATGCTTACTGGCATGGCTTAATAACATCTCATGCGACATTAGACACGGCGGGCCACGTTGCGACGTAGGAACTGTGTAGGCGAGTGGGACTGGTGTTGAGGAAATTTCGTTTGGAATTCGGGAATGCAGCAGAGTGGAGTTCGAGTTGCGGAGCTGTTTATGGTGGGCGATGTATGATTCGGCTAGGTGGGTTGCGCCGTTTGATAGAGCCGCATCACGTGCTGCTGGAATGTCGAAACGACGTGCCGGTCCGCGATATCAGGTGCGAGTGCACCACTCACCTCACCCACGAGCACGACTACGACCACGACTACGAATTCACGACAGTGAATCTGCCGCACGAACTACAATACACGCACATCTACACCCCCCTCAATCCCCCACCCCGTCTGCGCTCCACCACACCCACCTACCTCTCCGCCCCCCCACCACTACCACCACCACAATGTCTACCCCCTCCCCTATCGGATCCCGCTCCCCCTCCCCGGACACAGAGCTCCCAATAACAGGCCTCTACAACCCCACCGCCGCGCTGCCAATAGCCGCGCACGAGCGCTCCCTCGTCTACACCGTCGACACCACGCCCGTCACGATCCTCGTCGGCGCAACAGGCAGCGGGAAGACCACGCAGCTGCCGCAGTTCCTGCACCGCGCCGGGTTCACGGCGGGCGGGCTCGCGATCGCCGTGACGCAGCCGCGACGGCTTGCGGCGACGACGGTGGCCGCCAGGGTTGCGGAGGAGATGGGGGTGACGTTGGGTGATGAGGTTTGTAGCTCCCCTCTCCCCCTAGGTGTATACTGCGGCTGATGGTACGGCGGCTGATAGTGCGGCAGGTCGGCTACTCGATCCGCTTCGAAGACGTGACGAGCGCGCGCACGCGGATTAAATACATGACGGACGGGATGCTGCTGCGCGAGATCCTGGTGGACCCGCTGCTGACGCGGTACGGCGTGGTGATGGTGGATGAGGCGCACGAGCGCAGCATCAGCACTGATATTCTGCTGGGCGTGCTAAAGAAGATCAGGCGGAAACGGAAGGACTTGAGACTGGTGGTGTCGAGTGCTACGCTGCAGGCGGAAAGGTTTAAGGAGTTTTTTGAGGAGGGGGAAGAGACGGCGAAAGTGAAGGAGGCGAAGGGGAAGGAGAAGGAGAAAGAGGGTGAAGCGAAGGGGAAAGAGGTGGAGGGGAAGGGGAAGGAGACAGCGAAGGAGGAGGACGGGCCGGTGGCCAGGATCGTGAGTATCGAGGGCCGCTGCTATCCGGTCGATATCCTGTACCTCGAAGAGCCGACGGAAGACTACGTCGAGCGCGCGCTCCAAACGGTGTTCGACATCCACCTCAAGGTCCGCCCCCGCCCCACTTCCCCTTCCCCGCCCTCTAACACACTAACACCCCCCAGGAAGGCGACGGCGACATCCTCATCTTCCTCACAGGCCGCGACGAAATCGAGCGCGCCGTCGCAGCCATAACCGAACGCTCCACCACCCTGCACCCGCGCGCCCCCAAGCTCCTCCCATTCCCTCTCTACGCCGGCCTCCCCACCGACGAACAGCTCTCCATCTTCTCCCCCGCCCCGCCACACTCGCGCAAAGCCATCTTCGCGACCAACATCGCCGAAGCCTCGGTGACAATCGACGGCGTCGCCTTCGTCGTCGACTGCGGCTTCGTCAAGCTGCGCGCCTTCGACGCCGCCACAGGCATAGACGCGCTCGCGGCGGCCCCCGTATCCAAGGCCGCGGCTACACAGCGCGCGGGCCGCGCGGGGCGTACGAAACCGGGAAAGTGCTTCCGGCTGTACACCGAGAAGACGTATAACGAGGAACTGGACGAGGCCAGTATCCCGGAGATTCAGAGGAGTAATCTCGCCCCGGTGATTCTGCAGCTGAAGGCGCTGGGGATCGATAATGTTGTGCGGTTTGATTATTTGACGGCCCCGCCCGCGGAGCTGATGGCGCGCGCGCTGGAGCTGCTGTATGCCCTCGGCGCGCTGGATGATTATGCGAAGCTCACGCGGCCGCTGGGGACGCGTATGGCGGAGCTGCCGGTGCCGCCTATGCTTGCGAAAATCGTACGTGTCCTCCCCTTCAACCTCTTCCCCGCTCCTCCCTGCGCCCGCTGACACGCCACAGCTCCTCCACGCCGTCACAACCTCCTGCCTCCCCCAAATCCTCTCCATCGCCGCCATGACCACAGCACCCCCCATCTTCCTCCAGCCCACACCTCACAAATCCTCCCCCGCCGCCTCGCACAAGCGCCTCTTCACAGTGACGGAGGGCGACCACCTCACCCTCCTCAACATCTACACCGCCTTCACCACGCTCGGCAAGCAGTCCGCAAAGTGGGCGCACCAGCACTCCCTCAACCACCGCTCCCTCACGCGCGCGGTCTCCATCCGCTCCCAACTCTTCCGGCACCTGCAGCGGCTGCACGGGCCCGGGCACCCCGCACTCATCGACGCGCCGCCAGCCACATCTCAAACCAAAGCTCAGGCGACAGCGAAGCCGAAACCGACGGCCGTGGAACTCCAAAAGTGCCTCGTGGCGGGGTATTTTGCGCACGCCGCAAGGATGCAGCCGGATGGGACGTACAGGCTGGTGGCGGACGCGGCGAGGGTGCTGTGGGTGCACCCCAGCAGTGTCATGTTTAATCGCGCGGCCGAGTGGGTCGTGTTTGGAGAGCTCGTGGAGATGAGGGGGAAGGTGTATATGCGTGATGTGACGGCGGTGGAGAAGGCGTGGATTGTGGAGGGTGCGGGGGGGTATTATCAGGTTAATGCGCCGAAGAGGATATAGAGGTTGGTGGGGGGGGGGATTGATGTACAGGTTAAGATTAAGGTTAATGGATATAGATTGTGCCCTCTCCTCGACTCTGCTTTTCTTTCACAAGTGCGTGCATACGATGTTCCGAGTGATACAGGTTGTGTTGAAGGCTACATATGTGAGAACGAGCAGGAGAAGGAGTTTTAGTAGAGCGGGGAAGAATTAAGCACTGGGTTTGATGCTTAGGACCCGGTGGGGAACATACATGAGCTATCGGTCATGAGTACATAGGTAGCAACACCGTGGCTCCAGGTCAATTCTAATCTGGCCACCATCCACGCCCAGCCCACCGCGGCTCAACTGACGTCCCCACCCCACCACCACCCCACCACCACTAGTCCCTACCCCTCCACGCCCGCCCCCCACCACAGCACCACCACCACCACCGCAACCATGCGCCTCACCAAAATCACGTCGATACAACTGCACTCCGAGCGCGTCTGGCAGGTCGCGATCCACCCCTCGCAGCCGCTGCTCGCCACCGCGTCCTCCGACCGCTCCGCCCGCCTGCTCTCGCTGCGCACGCTCGCGCCGCTCTCCAGCATCGACGGCGGGCACAAGCGGTCCGTGCGGTCCGTCGCATGGAAGCCCAACACCACCGGCGAATCGGTCCTCGCGACCGGCTCCTTCGACGCCACGGCCGGGATCTGGCGGCGGTGGGACCTGGACCCCGCCACCACCACCACCTCCGCCGCCGACCCCGCCGCCGCCGCCGCCGACGACGCGGACGACGACGAATGGCGCTTCGCGGTCGTCCTCGACGGGCACGAATCCGAGATCAAGAGCGTCGCCTGGAGCGCGGGCGGGACGTTCCTGGCCACGTGCTCGCGCGACAAGAGCGTGTGGGTGTGGGAAGAGCTCGACGACGACAACTTCGAGACCGTGGCCGTGCTCGCCGAGCACACGCAGGACGTCAAGGCCGTGGCGTGGCACCCCGCCGAGCTGCTGCTCGCGAGCGCGAGCTACGATGACACTGTGCGGCTGTACCGCGAGGATGTTGATGACTGGGGGTGCTGTGCGGTGCTGCGCGGACATGCGGCGACCGTGTGGGGGATTGCGTGGGAGCGCGCGAACACTGAGGCAGAGGACGGGGAGGGGAAGGGGGGGCCGAGGCTGGCGAGTTGTAGTGATGATCTTGAGGTTAGGATTTGGAGGAGGGTGGAGGCGAAGGAGAGGAAGGTCCCCGGTGCTGTGCCGAGTATTCTCAGGCTGCAGCCGTTGGAGGAGGAGTGGGTGTGTGAGGCGGTCCTGCCGAGGGTGCATGAGCGCAGTATTTATAGTGTTGCGTGGAGTGCGACGAGTGGGCGGATTGTGAGCTGTGGCGGGGATGGATGGATTGTGGTGTACGAGGAGGTGGAGGTGGAGGCGGCGGAGACGGCTGCGGAGACGGCGGGCGCTGGGGAGACGGCGGAGGGGGAGGCAAAGGTGGAGGGTAAAAAGAAGCAGTGGCGCATCCAAGCCCAGATCCAAGGCGCGCACGGCGTGTTCGAGATCAACTGCGTGCAGTGGAGCAAGCGCTGGGACGCGGGCAAGGCGGGCGAGGACGAGGAGATTGTGGTCAGTGCTGGCGACGACGGCGAGGTGGGGGTGTGGCAGATACAGGAGGATGTGAAAAGCGGTAGTGAGGTGAAATAGAGTAGATATGGGTAATAGATGTTTTGCAGCAAGCGTACTTCTCAGGGTGTTGGTGAGAATGTGGAAAGGGCGTGAAGCACAAGGGAACAAAGCAAACGGTCTCGTTTGTGGGAGAAAAAAGTAGCAACCAGAGCAGTGATTATGGGCCTGCCAGTTGTTGCGTAAAAGAGCAGGCTATTGCTTAGGGTATAACATAACTTGTGAATGTTCACGACGAGAATCCGTCTGGTATAAAATTGTATCCACGCCGTCACTAACTACTCTTTCCCCTCCCCCTTCCCCTCCTCCCCCTCCGCATCCCCATTATAAAAATTCCCCCCCACCTTGCCCAACAAATGCTCCCCATAAACCACACTCCCATACCTCTCCACGCCCCCCGTCGCCTCCACACACCTCCCCAACGGCTTCACCACCGCCTCAAAATCCGGTTCATAAAAAAATGGCACACTCACACGCATCTTGTCCCCACGGTGAATGACACGGTGCAGCGTGCTGCGCCACAGCCCGTTCGTCCACACCTCCATCATATCGCCCACATTGACCACGCAGCACCCCGGACGCGGGTCCGCATCGATCCAGTCCCCGCCGCGGGTCTGCACCTGCAGTGCGCCGCGCGTGGCGTCGGCGTAGAGGAAGGTGGTGCAGCCGTAGTCGGTGTGTTCACCGCACGACACGCCCTTCCCCGCCGCCAGCTCCCCCTGCAAGGGCGGGTACCCAATCACCCGCGCCACCCAGAACCCCTCCCGCGTGTGCCGCAGCAACACCTCCTCCCCATCCTCGCCCGCACCCTCGTACCCCAGCGCCCACGCCATCGCAACCATCACCGCATCCCCCAGCTCGCGCAGCGCGTCCCAGAATGCGCTGAAGGTGTCGCGGAACCCGGGCTGCGAGGGCCAGAGGTTGTCGCCGCAAAGGATGCCGTGCGCGGCGGAGGTGGAGGGGCGGTAGAAGTCGAGCGCTTCGTGCGCGTCGGGCGCGCCGCCGGTAACGTTCTCGCCGAGTTTTTGGTAGCCTCGGGCGCCGGTGCCGCGGGAGAGAAGGGTTTTGTCGGGGGTGGGGGTGGTGGTGAAGAAGGTGTGCGCTGCGGCGAGGGCGTCCTGCGGGGTGTTAGTGCGGGTATGGTAGAGGGATAGGGGTGTTTAGAAGGGTGTATAGAGGGATAGGGCCAGAGGGGGGTGGGATAGAGGGGCAGGCCTTACAGCTTCTAGTGTACCCGGCAGCTTGTGCTGGAGATAGAAGAACCCCACATCGCGGCAGGCGGCGTTCAGCGCTGCGGCGGCGGTGCGCTTGGACTCCACGCTGGAACCGGGCGTGAGGAAGGGGGAGAGGTCGAGGACTGGGAGGGACATAGTGGAGGGTTTTGCAGTGCGGGGCGGTGCGGGGAGTTGGAGCTGGGAGCTGGGATGGAGAGATAGCTAGGGTTGATAGCTACAGCTCGCCACGCACGTGATCGTGGAGAGCTAGCACTCGATCCGAGCTAAAGAAAGGGATTCTGCTATGGTAGCAACAATTGATTAGCACAGTTGACACATTTATTGTCAATGGTCTACTGCTATGGCCTCAAGTTTGTGGACGTTCTTGAAGCTTATGTAACACTGCAAATCACAACAAACAGTGAGCAAGGTGGGAAATTGACAGTTTCCTTTGTTTCCTTGTGTTTTATTATACCAATCCTCACTTGTAAAAACAATTGACGTTCTACATAGACTGATATTTCTAGCAGATTACATGGACATCTTCCTACCCATTCCAATCCAACCTCCAAAAAAGCACACGCCCTCAAATAGCAACCAAAAACAAACACCATGAGCTTTTATCCAACCCTTCCCACCATCCCATCTACGCCTTCTTGGACAACAAATTCAACGCACTGCCCGCAAGCACAAACCCACACTGATCCTTACTCATCGTATGCTTCACGGGAATGCGGAACGTCTCACCACCCTCCCTACTCTTAACCTCCAAGAAAACCTCTCCCTTGCCTCCGCTCTTCAACATATCCAGCAGCCCCACAGTGCTAACCTCATCACACGCCTGGATGCGGTCATAATCCGCCTCGTTCGCAAACGTCAGCGGCACGACGCCCTGCTTCTTCAAGTTCGTCTCGTGGATGCGCGCAAAGCTCTTGGTCAAAATAATACGCCCGCCGAGGTAGCGCGGCTGCAGCGCGGCGTGTTCGCGGGCTGAGCCCTCGCCGTAGTTGGTCTCCGCGACGACGAGCCAGGGTGTGCCCGCGGCTTTCCATTTGCGTGCGAGCTCCGGGATGCCGGAGGCGGTGCCGTCAATGTCGTAGGCGACGTTGGTCTCGCCCGTCTCGGCGTTGACGGCGCCGATCAGAGTGTTGTTGGCGATGTTCTCGAGGTGGCCTTTGTATTTGAGCCACGCGCCGGCGGCCGAGATGTGGTCGGTCGTGCATTTGCCCTTGACTTTGAAGAGGACGCGCAGGCCGGTGAGCTCGCTGTCGGGGAAGGGCTCGAAGGGCTCGAGGAGCGCGAGGCGGTCGGAGGCCGGGTCGACGACGACTTTGGTCTCCGGCGAGGGCTCGACGGCGCCGGGCGTCCACGCGAGGTTGCCGCGCTCGAAGCCGGCGGCGGGGAGCTCCGGGCCGGTGGGGGGCGAGAACTTGAACGGGCCGTTGGGGGTGGGGATCGAGTCGGTCATGGGGTTAAAGGTGGTGGTGCCGGCGTAGATCATCGACGTCACGATCTCGGGCGAGGTCAGGAAGTTCATGGTCTCCGCGTTGCCGTCGTTGCGGGAGCGGAAGTTGCGGTTGTAGGAGGTGAAGATGGCGTTGGTGTCGCCCTTGGTCACGTCGTCGGTCCGCTTCCACTGGCCGATGCAGGGGCCGCAGGCGTTGGCCAAGACGGTGCCGCCGGCTTTCTCGAACACGCTGAGAGTCTGGTCGCGCTCGAGCGTGGCGCGGATCTGCTCACTTCCTGGGGTGACGAAGAAGCCGACCTTGGGCTTGAGCCCGGCGGCCTCGGCCTGCTTGACAAGGTGCTCGGCACGCAACATGTCCTGGTAAGAGCTGTTGGTGCAGGAGCCGATGAGACCAGCAGAGAGCTTCTCGGGCCACTCGTTCTCCTTCACAGCTGCCTTGAAGCCGGACAATGGTGTGGACAGATCAGGGGTGAACGGGCCGTTAATGTAAGGTTCAAGCTCGGACATGTTGATTGTGATCACCTCGTCATACTCGGCCGAGGAGTCGGCCCGCAGGAAGTTGTGCTTAGCATTCACCTCCTGTGCGGCCTCCGCAATTGGGCCACGGCGGGTAGCATTAAGGTACGAGATCGTGCTAGGGGTCATGGGGAATAGAGATGTGGTAGCTCCAACCTCAGCGCCCATGTTGCAGATCGTTCCCATACCAGTGGCGCTCAGCGTCTCCACACCCGGGCCGTGGTACTCAATGATATATCCGGTTCCACCACGCACCGTCAGCTTTCCAGCAAGGTGCAAGATCACATCCTTCGGCGTGGCCCAGCCGTTCAGCTGGCCCTCGAGCCGGACACCGAGGATCTTGGGGGCCTTCAACTCCCAAGGAGCATCAACAAGTGCATCTACGGCATCCGCACCACCAACACCAATCGCAATCGCACCCAATCCACCAGCATTCGGTGTGTGCGAATCTGTGCCCAGCATCATCAAACCCGGTGCTGCGTAGTTCTCCAGCACAATTTGGTGAATAATTCCAGACCCTGGGGCCCAAAACTGGATACCATACTTCTTAGCAGCACTCTCCAAGAAGTCAAACACCTCTTTGTTTCCCTCAATGCTCTTCGGTAGATCGACGTCCGCCCCACGCTCTCCCACAATCATGTGGTCGCAGTGGATGCTCGCCGGCACCGCCGTCTTAGGCAGGCCGCACGTCATGAACTGCAGCAGCGCCATCTGCGCCGACGCATCCTGCATGGCCACGCGGTCGACCTTCAGCTTCAAGTTGGCCTTGCCGCGCACATTGCCGCCGAGGCCGCCCAGCGCCTCCTCAGCATTGTCCAGATGCGAGTACAGGATCTTCTCAGCCAGCGTGAGGCCCTTGCTGGACCCGAGCACGCGCTGCGCCTCGGCCAGGTTCGCGACGAGCTTGGTGTAGGGCGGACATATCGCGGCCAGCGAGGCGGCGGAGGGCGTGGCGGCGGCGGCCGGCGTTGCGAACGCTCGTTGTTGCAGCTGTAGGACGCAGGTGGCTCGTGAGCAGTTGCCCGAAGGAGTGAACCTTGTGCAGTGTACGTACCTTGCCCCGTGCTACACGGGCCAGTTGGGGCAGTCGTGAGAACTGCATTTTTCGCGAGATGTGAGGTGGGAGAGTGGTTCCTCCGACGTAAGGATATAAAGGACGGCAGGAATGGGGGGCGCGCGGGGGAAAGGAATGTGCTCTGGGGCGGCGGCGAATGAACGGCCAGAACCCTTGCGGCTGAAACTTTTTTGTCTTTTCTTATTTTTTTTTCTCTCCTTAATTGTACTTGCTGTGATTGGTCAATTAATTGCGGGACACAAATTAGTGTGTGAGGGTTCATGTAGGGCGTTAGCGAGTGTGGGGCCGAATACGGTTCACGGGACTAAACACGGTCCGGGTTTTACTTTCAGCTAAAATCCAAAATACATATCATAACGAAAAAAGGATTACACAAGTTTGTCAAACAAACCCTTGATGAAGCCCTTTTTGATGGACCACTAGACATATATTGTTTCTCACATACATGATCTTAATGTAGTTGATACAACAGAATTCATGAAGTTACTCTAAGCTGTTGGTCATGTTTCTCTAGCACATAGTAAGTCTGGGTCTTTATCATCTTCATAAATACCAACTACGTCTTTGAAGGAGGAACCTGTACCATTCTGATTATAGCTGGTCTTTGGCACTCACTTTGTGGGCCCAAGATCGCCGGTTTTGATGCAAATATTTGGCAATCCTTTGACTAAGAATGTATTCTACTCTACAGAAATACAACACCTGGCGTCTCTCTAACCTTTATGCCCACGTTTCTTCATCAGCGCCGGACGTACCCAATAGATATCCGTAGCTCGCACTGCTCCGAGAGCTAGTAGTTCAATTGCTTCTATAGTGAGTCGCAGAGAGCTCAGATCTAGCTAGCGGTTAAGTGTGTAAAGTGCACACTAGAGGGGACCTTCGGCCAATGGCGAAAGTGCATGGTAATGTGATAGCTGATAGTGGGCAATTCCTGAATAGTACTCGTACGTAGATCTCAAAGAGCTCCCTACTATAGCTATACTTTATACCCAACCTTCTTACAAAAAAAATGAAAGTCTTAATACTCTTAATTCATGACATCTGGTGTTAGACATCAGCACACACCACACAGACCAGACTGTGGCCGCAGCCCGCTGCAGACTCAGCAAACAGTCCTATCCACTCTCCTGCAAATTCATCTTCTCGCATCCCAAAGCGCAATAGACCCATGGGTTTAGCACCAATCCATCTTACAGCATCTGAATCTACCGTGGCAAACCGCAACAATGTTCTGCGCCGGACGACCTGGAGGGTACAATTGCTATACAGTTTCCTCACATCATATTCTACTACACAAAGCTGTTACGAGATATGAAGTCTGTGTAACCTTAAACCCAATACAATTTCAGATGTTGAGTCACTGTCGATCATTTGGAAACACTTCAGATTGGAATAGAGTTGACATTAGTGAATTACGCTACATCATTCCCGAGTGACGCCATATGCTCCACCTCCGCCACAAATAGCTGCCAAAACCCAGTGATATCCATAAAAAACACCGCTGAAAAGCACGAATGAAACATTGATCTCAACCCCCATCATACTTCTCACGTTTATAGAACCCACGGAATCCCAGCCTTCCGCTTTGGCGCCTTCGAGCCAAACTTCTTCTCATACCACCGTTTCCCCTGCAGAGCGCGTGGAATCATGGTGGCAAGCTCGTTTACGAGAAATAGAGTGGCAGGGAGGAACACGATGGGGCCTCCACCGGCAATCATAAAGCCGGTCCATTCGATCCACTCGGAAAAGTACTATATATACTGTCAGTTTATGCCTGTCCATAAGCCGAAGCAGCCACTCATCCACTTGTTAAGAGGAACTCACATGCGGGTACCAAACGTATTCAAATAGTCCACCACGAGGCACCTTGTATACGCGCCCATCTTCTGCCATCGCGGTGTCTTTATCTGGCTTAACCATACTCACATCCTCCGTCTGGCGCCTAATGTCCCGAAGCACCTCTTCGTGGTACATGTTACCCCATAGACCTGTAATAAACATGATGCATCCTAGCGCGACCTGCCACTGCGGCACATTTGCGGCGCTTCCGTAGCCACCAAGCCACCCACCGATTGCTGCACCATTTATAATGTTAAATGCGATACCACCGAGCGTGAGAAGCGCGTGCACTGGCGCCATGCTAGGGTTGCTCAGCGGCGAGAGAATCGCGCGATGAAAGTAGTGCATAAGGTAGAGCACCGTCAAAAGGAGATGCACAGGCGGGAGCTTTTCCTGAGAGGTGGTGGACGAGACAGTGTAGAGGGTTGTCACTAAGGAGATCGGTGAAATAATCTCCATTGTTACCCACGCAGGCTTGCCAGGGAGATTGAAAACACTCGGGAGAGATGTCTTGCCCATAGGGTACCAGTCGAGGAGGAGCTGGACGGGTGCGACCTGATGGGGGTGTTAACTCAAAACTGACTGCTGTCATAAGGGAGACGCGTACGAGTGTGAAGTACTTCCAGTAGGTCAGCATCACACTCCAGTTATGATGTGAGAGCGGTAAGAGGCCATTGCTACGAAGGGTCTCCAACGTAGACGCCAGGTGTGTGGACGCAGTTTCAATCGCAACTGTGAGGTGATCCATCGTGATGTGCTGTGTGGATTGTTCATAATGCACTCCAGTTTTGTTTGCCGAAAGTGCACGGGCCCTGCCAAGAATAAATCAGCAATCCAATCATGAAGCTTAAATTATTACAGTAATCGAGTCGTGGAACAATGCCGGGTAACTACAACTACGGTTACGATTTGCGTGCAAGTCTTAGATTTTCGTCGATAATCATGCGGGCCTGGGATCAGACATATGCCCGCTTCCGCCGACATGCAGCGCATTCTCCCCTCACTCCGTAGTACGGTGGCATCCTTTGCTACTTCGTGTAACAACATTCATATTTTCCCTCGCTCCCCCCAACCCGTCCAACCAGGTCCGCTTTACATCCTTGATTCATCTTTTAATCCGCCTACGCTTGCACACGCAAGTCTGGTACTCTCCTGCAAACCTAAGAATCTTCTACTCCTACTCGCAGTTCAAAATGCCGACAAAGCACCTGCGCCGGCGGAGTTTGAAGACAGACTAGCAATGATGCAACTATTCGAGGAAACCTTACCCTCCGATATAACTGTTGATATCGGAATCACAAAGCACGCACGGTTCATGGATAAAAGTATTGCAGTGGCAGAACATTATGGGACACTTGCGAATGAGCAGGTGTATCTTACAGGCTTTGACACATTGGTAAGAATCTTGGACGGGAAGTACTATCCCCCTACGCACAGGCTGGATGTGCTGGACTCGTTCTTCAACGGCGGCAATAAGATTAGGTGCATGATGCGGGAGGGGGCCTGGGGCGAGAAGGAGATGCAGAAGGGTTATTTAAAGGCAATTGCAGATGGAGAGAGGGAAGCGGAGGGATGTAAGAGGGAATGGGCCGAGAGCATCGAAATGGTAGAGAATCCACTAGGGCCTCTAAGTTCCACAGTTGCAAGAGAGGCGGCCAAGATAGGAGATACCGAAGCGCTTGATAAACTGCTACCGGAGTACGTGAAGTGGTGGATATTAGAGAAGAAGCTCTATACTGAGCAGGCTCACGAAATGGATAGATGACTTGGGCTCGTCAATTCAGACTGTCATATCATAACAGCTTAGACTGTTCTGTTGAATTACCATCAGATTAACCATGATGTTCTAACTACAAATCAAAGTAACGCGATGCGTATTACTATGTTGACACTCTATATCCTCAGCCCTGCAACCCGTTGGCAGCTCCGTATGCGGAATATAGCAAGCAAGCTTCTATTATTAAGAAGCCAGGAGTAGTACTTTGTTAACCACTTATAACTATTCTTGAGAATCTCGCAGGCATTTGATTGTGCATACATAGCGTTAATGTAAGAGGCTATATGAGCGTGTATAAGGCACTCACTTACATTACAGTATGTACGATACTTCATACTAACTCCTACAACAAAGTACCCATAAAGGAATTCAATCATGACCCATGTACTTAAGATTTACTCATGTATGTACGAGTACTGCCTAACAGCTGTGGCTTTTTCGAGTGACAGACAGTGGACATTCCAAGATATTTATGTCATCGGGCTAAGGTCAACGGTTGCACGCAAAACAATGGTCTAGATTTGACTGTTTACGTTATACTAAATCTAATATTCCCCCTCGAAATCCACTAGGCTTCACGTATTCAATTTACATAAGATGGAGAATATCACATACGAAAATGGTACCTGGCCACGCCACATACGTGGAGATTCTAGAATAGTAGTTGGTATCTAGTCTCGTGCCCAGTCGGTGTGTCAATGCTCGTTCCTCGGGTGTAAGCGAGGTTACGGGCAACCGCTGGGTACGAGACTAGGTTGTATCAAAATCACGCATATATGTTCATAACACATTCCAACTAGAAAATCGCATATCCTGGTTAGTTTATTAACGGCATAGCTCTATACTTTAATCAACGTTAAGAGGGACCTGTAGTGCTGTTAAAGTGAGGTACTAGTCGACTAGACATTCCGAGCGGTCACCCAACAGGCACTAGTGGTAAGTAAGTTTATACTTTTTTCGACATGATGTACCTTCACGATAGGGGCTATGTGTTAGGAGAATATTCATCAAGGGGTTTGGAGTTTTCGCAGCCCACATAAAGAGATTTTCCCGGTGATATTGTGGGTAATCAGTATCTTCCTTGCTGAAATTCGGATCATCCTTGATTTCTCGAACTTTAAGGCGTTTCTTTATAGCTTTCATGAAGGTTAAATCGGCCTTTGGTTTTGATAGCGGGTTAGTTCAGAGACCAGTCATTGAGAATAGAAGGGGATTGATAGCACCCGTCTCCGTTTCTTGAAACAAAAGAACACGATGGTGTTCTCGGATACCAGATCCACAAGTGTTTTCTCGAGTAAGGGGAATGCCGGTTCGTAGTATACCTACACCACTCAGCCACAAATTATAGAATTGGTACATTTTATAGCTTACGCAGTCAGCTGCTATTATAAAGTCAACCGGCTTCTCGACAATTACTTTGGGGGCCGGATTAGCCCTAAATCCCGTGGTTAGCTAGTGGTTAGACTATCGTAAAGGTTACATACCAATCTAGTAATTCAACCTTCACTTCCTTTTTATTTTGCATGTCGTTTAGTTCAAGATTCTTATGGATCAAATCAATCATCGCATGCATATCAGTAATATATAACTCGCTCCCTTCAAGGTCACATCCTGCCGCAACGGCCAATCTATTAATTATTAGTCTTGACCATCAAGATGCAAAAGAATGATTCACCCAACTAGTCCACCTCCGGCCCCAAGCTCCACAATCCGCTTACCCTTCAATGAATTCTCCCCATTTTTATATCTCCGTAGGAGATACTTTGTTAGAATTTCGCCCGCGGGCCATATCTGCCCTCCACAACCCTTTGCCAAGTCTTCATGTAGCTTCAAATGTGTATCCAGAAGCCCACCAAAGTCAGTTTCTGTGGTTCGCGGTCGTAATATCGGCGCTGGTGCAACTAGATCAGAACCTAATGGCTCAATTTCGCTGTCGCTGTTGTCAAAAAGATCCATCGTGAGTGAGTATTGAGGCTGTTTGGTAAGGGATCCGATCTGAGGAACACCTCAAAAAATGCACGATAAGGGAGGGGTTAGATCACTTATCTTCCATCCCTGTAATTGAAAAGAGCCATACGGAGTGAGTCCCTAGTCGGCGGCTCTTGGGGTTACCGCACAGGTAAATGCCGTCGCATTGACTACTACATGTCTTGGCTTTTGCAAGTATAGATTTGTTAAATTCCTTAAGACCTGTCTTTACATTCTTCAAATAACAACCTCCTTCTCCCCTTTACAATGGCGGACCTTCCCCTCGACCTTAATAGTCTAAGCTTTACAAAGCTTCCAGCAAAGAGTTTGAAGGCGTCACGGGATCTACTTGCCGGTATCAAGAATGTGGAAAAACGCACCTTCCCAACCAAAGAAGCCTTTGAATTTGACAATGAGCTAAGGAAGCGAACTACTAGTCTCTATTGTGCCTACGATGAACATGCGAAGCTATATGGCTACGTGGTATACGTACGCTCGAAGCTTGCTACACGCATCCACAAAGTTTGCGTGATTGAGCAGTACCGGCAAAAGGGTGTTGGAAAATGGATGATGAGCCTAGTTTTAAGAGAACTTCAAAAAGGGGCGGCCGGGAAAGTTGATTTGTGGGTTGATACAGCCCGGGAGCCTGCACGCCGGTTATATCACGCCTGCGGATTCCAGGAGAAGGAAGTAGTGCAGAATTATTACTCTGCTGGGAGAGATGGGGTTCGAATGGAGATTTATTGCGAACCTTAGCGATTGATTCGGAGGTCTTTTTCTTTGGGATGTCGTATAATTGTGCCGTGGTGGTTGGTCGGTGGTTGGTGTTTCCCCGTCATGGCCATCAACCACCTCCTTGCATGGAATAACGATAGTTGCATGCCATTCCGCGGATCAAGAAACAGAATTCCAACCACCTCGAGGGGCTCTTGCCCCAGGGGCTGACAAGGCTGGGTCTTATCCTTCCACGTTGACACCCCGCATTCTTCGAGATAGGGGATAGAGAGACGTCACGCAAGGAGAATACCGTCGCCGGCTGGTTGATAGTCTCACCGAAATCACCATGAAGCTCTTCCTGCTCGTATATGCTCCTCCGACCATTCACTACATTCGTTCACTGTGATTTCGTCCTCCTACGTGATACCGCATCACCTATATGCATCGAAATTGCTAGTCATCCTATACTATAGTAGTAATTAATGAAGGTTTGTGTTGTTCCTGGGGTGCGAAAACCTGGATTAACGAGGGATAAGACGGCTTGGAGATTTCGAATGATCAGACGGACCATTATACTCTCTCTGGTTCGAATCGCAACGGCTGCACCATCAGTATCATTTCCCATCAACGCTCAAATACCACCAGTAGCACATGTACTGGAAGAATTTGAGTTTATATTCTCGCCCTCGACATTCACTACAATAGTGCCTCCCATGCAATACACGCTTACCAGCTCTCCACCATGGCTTCAACTTGACAGCTCCCAGCGTAAGCTCTTTGGGAAGCCAACAGAAGTTGGAGCAGTCAATTTCAAGATAAGCGCAATAGACAGTAGTGGTGCAATTGAACACGAAGCTACATTAGTTGTCGCTAAAGAACCAGCTTCAAAGACGGACACAAATCTCCCCGAACTTTTATCATCCATTGGACCCACAGACGGCAAAGACGCATTTATACTGCCTCCACAAAAGCCGTTTGAATTTGTTTTTCCAGAGAATTTATTCTCTAAAAGCAGCATAGAGGCTGTCTCTGCAGATAACACCCCACTACCATCATGGATCACATTCGATCGCGCAAACCACAAATTTACTGGACTGACACCAAGTCTAGCTTCACAGCTTGTTCCACCCCTGAATTTTGGTATTAAATTGGTTGGTTCTGATTTTCCTGGGTTCGGCGATTCATCTCTCTCTTTTAGTATTATTATTGCCGGGCATATTCTGCACTTCAAGGAGCCTTACCTCAAAACAAACGCAACGGTTGGGGAGGGCTTCAATTACACATTAGCACGAGACAGTCTTGAGTTAGATGGAAGCATAATTGAGGCGGAAAAATTGGCCAGCGTATCTACCAATGCCACCGGCTGGATTAAGTTTGACCCTAGTTCTGCAACTCTAAGCGGTACGCCACCAAAGGGTACAAACACGACGACAGTCATTGTCACAGCGAGAGATACAGATGGCAACGAAGCCCGAAAAGTAGTTGAAATTGTGATTGCTCCTAGTCTTTTTGCAACAGACATTCCCGATGTTATCACGCGTCGGGGCGATATGTTTGAATACACCTTAAACCGTACGATTTTCTCAAATACAGATACCAAAGTCATGGCCAAAATTGGAACAAAAGATGACTGGATATCTTTTGACGAAGAGGAGTTGAAATTTCAAGGAAAGGTCCCTGAAATAGCCCCAGAAAATGTCTCAATCGGTATTACTGCATCATTAGATGGTAATGTTGAGGAGGAAGAATTATCAATAGTCGTGGAGGACCAATTAAAAAGGCCGCAGTCCACAGCCAATAATACAACCCCCGATGCGTCACAGATAGCAGATGCCACAAGTTCCGAGTCGTCGAAAAATGCGAGTAAACGTAATTCGAAAAAAGTTCTTACGATCTGTTTAGCGACTATCTTACCGTTATTGCTAGTTTTAGGGCTAGCTTACATGTGGTTTTGTGTAAAACGGAATAGCCAATCACGTCCAGTTTCTCCTGCAACCATCATTATATCGCGGCCTGTGCAGCCTACGGACGAAGAATGGTCATTGGCAGCAGAAAACTACACTGGAGATGGATCTGTACGAAGATTTTCGGCCTTCGTTTTCAAGAGCCCTCAACTCCCCATACAAACACCCAAAAGCTCTACCTTTGTATCCCCAGTAGCATCTTTTGAGAATCTTCAGGGTCGGGGAGATTCTCCTACGATAATGGTAACAGCGCCCCCTCCTCTCGACCCCGTTGTTCCAGCCTCTACTCCGAGCGTTATATTCACTCCAGTAACACCACCAAACCAATCATTGTCGTCTCAACAGACACTGTGGAATACACCAAAGAGCCCCGTAATACCGGAAAAGAGCCCAATGCGAAATGAATTTCAGAAAAGCGGTAGTGAAATCCCTCAACCCAGAAGCATCATCCTAGCCGGGAAAACGAGAGACAGTAGACACTACCCAAGTCCAACGGGCCAACCTCATGGCCAAAGAATGAGCGGCGTTGGCCATGGAAAGCCAGAGGCTGGGGGGCCGCCGGGATACGGTACCCCAAAAAGATCATGGCGGCGGACCATTAGTTCGGGGAATGGAATTATGGGACGGGAAAGCGATAATACATTGGATTCAGTATCTACGGGGATGCTATTTAGCCAACCCAGCGTGCGTCTTGTCTCAGGCTCGGAGGCCGGTGATCTCACAATTGAAGAAAATAGTAGAAACAGCAGCTACACATCACGGATTTCCACATTGCCATCTATCTATACTCCATACAGACGGACTTTAACTATGCCATCCCTCCCTGTCACACCAAACCCACTCGGCTACCAGGATAGTTTGATAGATGAGGTGATGAGCGCACTCAGTACTGGAGATCACAGCCAGCGTGCATCTCTCGGCTCCCCCGAGAGTCCTCTGCATCGCTTTGCACAAGAACCACAATACCCACGAGGAACAGAATACAGCATTTCTCCCTCTCACACTCCCTCTAGTACACCAGACCACAAAAAGCGGCGAGGTAGCGTCGCCACTGAGGGCAGTTTTATGCAAGTCACCGACGAGGATGGCCACAAGATCTGGTATCCCAAGAACTCTAGTTCCAACTCCCCATCCACTGGAAGTGAGAGAACGGGATTCACAAGACGAACTGGATCGTGTCCTTATGAACCGTATGAATTTGGTGTGGCCCTTACTTCGTCCATGGTGAACCGCCCAGGCGCAGATGATCTAGAGAGGTTACGAAACGAGGATGGGCAGCAACGGCAGCGTGCAAAATTGGTGGAGTTTACGAGGAAGCGCCCGGTTAGTGACCTAGGGCAGCAGAGAAATCAAGACAGTAGTTATACTGGGGACGTAGCATTCTTGTAGTTCAATGATTTATGGTACACGGGGCGTTTGTTGTTTGTTTTATGCATGTATGGCTGGCCTCTACGTGTCTAGACCTGAATTGGTCCGGTGTATATACAAAATAGTGTTATGAAGCTGTATAAATAAAATGCATCACTGATCAACGCTGCAACGTCTACGTTCAAGCAGTGTAATTTTCATGATAATCGCTAACCGAAATGCAGTTTTAGATAAGGTACTTATCAAGATCTAGCTATCCGCTTAGCTACATGCGAAAAAGCGGATAGTTAATCGGGTTGATTAGTATCCAAACCCCGCAAAGCGCGGAGAGTCATACTGATTCTATCAATAGATATTCGTTGTTTTATATTGTTATCGTGCCACAAACAAATCCAAACTCATGTTGTAATTTGCATGTTCGCATAGTTTCCGCTCTGTGCATGATGTAAAGCAGTGTAGTTTGACAATCTCACACTTTCGGCTTATGATTGTCATTTTCAGGCCTAATGTCCAACACTATCACAAATGATGGCTCAGCTGCACTTGTGCGGCTAGCACTTATGTACCTGTTCGACGCCCAAGGCGTAGACTAGGGATCCATGGACTGACCGGTTGAATCTACAACCGCGGGGTAAATCCTCTAGAAAAAGTAAATAGTATGTAGCATTACAATGGTTTTGCCCCCTTGTCCACCAATCACAATGACCCTTATGCAGGCAGTGTGCGGTCCACTGCGGTTGAGTGGTAAAAATACTTCTAGTAGTAGTAAAGAGGAAGAAGATCGTCTTCATTTATATTAGCCAATGCGCGTCAACGCAGAATGCTACTTTTGTTGTTTTTTTTTCTTCCTTTTTCCTTTAGGAAGGGCATGGATTTAGTTTACTGTGGCAGAGGCATGCTGAGTATTCTGACACATCAATAGTCCTATCGCAGTCGTGCTGCTCTTTGTGTATCGTACCTTTGCATGATGAATGTTGGTCGGGTACCACTGACAAAGGTCCAAAGTGAACGTTGTAGTACAGTGTTGGCACGACAGCCGGAGGATTTACAGCTAAGGAGAGCACGCGACTGTGAAAAGCATTTCGTTTCAAACGTTTATACAAGAGCCAGGTATATGTACTTTAGAGCACTGCATGGTTTCAGTACCCATTATTTTGCCTGGCTACCAGATCGACTGGCGGATCTTCAGGTGTCTCAGGGTCATTTATCAGAAATAGAGTTTTCAAACAAAAATGATTGGAAGCGAATCGGATCCCATCGATCTATTACTTTCCCATCAAGTAAAACAACAAGCTCCTGAAAATCTCTTCGATGTTGTTTGCAACCGTTCGCAACAGTTACACTCTAGAGAGTGAGCCAATCGACAACTGCTGGCTGTTTGCGCTGTGGTTGATAAAAATGTGCAAAGACGATAACCGTTGCATTAACTCGTGCGTTCCGCGAAAATCTAGACTATTTCCCCGAGATTTCATCGATGTTGGATAAAAAACCTCTTGGACATGCTATGACACGTGCTCGGTTTCCTGCTCGAGTATTTTGCGTGTCTAAGATGTAGGTTCACGATTTACGGTGACTAATCGGAAACTTTCCCTTTGTTGTTATTATTAGGGATAAAATAGACGCGTTCAAATTTACAAGTAGCCAATCCAGTTGTTATGATATAATCGACAGGAGGTGTTTCTATTCTCATGACCCCCTGGCGATGAGAGAGGTACTCCACAGTAGCCGCGCACAGACTTTGCGGGACCGAAGAAGGTCCACCGAGAAGACAACATTAGACCCCTCCCCTCTCCAGAGTTCTCACTGCAACCCTCAACAACGCAGCACTGACTCCCCGACCACCCATCTACAGACCAATATTTTCATCCAAATTCATCCTTAATACCTTCATTCAAGTCTCAACGGCCTGAACCAAAGAATCCATCTGCCCCGCCCCGCCTACTTTTCAACCCCCGCTTTCTATCGATAGACGCCCCATCGATTTGACCGCGCCCCACGTCCCTGTTCTTTCATCGACACAAAAACACTCCCAATTTTAACCTAGGCAACCCGCAGCCTAACATCCCTACGATGGGTCAGACTCTTTCAGAGCCGGTGATTGAGAAGGTACGTTTACAATCAAGCTGAGATGGCTTCTCCTTGTCCTTAGAGCTATGCAAACCCGGAGGTGTTGCTTCTCCTTATCCTGAGTATCGGGACAATTAGGAAGCATTCTTCTTGTTGGTTTCGATGATGCAACCATCCTCTGGAATTGTCTCTAACTATCTATGTTCTGCTTTAGCTTTCTGAGAGTGGTGAGGATGATAGACTTGTGTATGGTCTTTCGAGCATGCAGGGCTGGCGGATTTCCATGGAGGACGCCCACGCAGCGATCCTCGACTTGCAGAATGCCTCCAAGCCAAAAAAAGTAACAACAAAAGAGTCGCGACTGAGTTTCTTCGGTGTTTATGACGGTCATGGAGGAGATAAAGTTGCACTATTTAGTGGCGAGAATGTACACAGAATACTCTCGAAGCAGGCTGCGTTTGAGAGCGAAAACTTCGAACAGGCCTTGAAAGATGGATTTCTTGCTACGGATAGAGAAATATTGCAGGGTACGATTCGATAATCTCTGCTGATGTGTCTTTTGCTGCAAAGTTTCAATGCGAACTGGACCCTGACATGGGCCATTGACAGACTCTCGCTACGAAGACGAAGTTTCAGGTTGCACAGCCTCTGCAGCTCTTATCACCGGTACCAAGATATATGTCGTATGTAACTTTGTGTTCTTCGTGTGCCTAGCTATGAAGCTTATTTCAAACAGGCAAACGCGGGAGACTCAAGAACTGTTCTAGGGGTAAAGGGTCGAGCAAAACCTTTGTCTTTTGACCACAAACCCCAAAACGAAGGTATAAAATCTCTTATAGATCCATCATCAAATGTGGTTGCTAACTTGTTTATAGCCGAGAAGGCCAGGATAACAGCAGCAGGTGGTTTTGTCGATTTCGGCAGAGTCAACGGAAACCTTGCTCTCTCGCGAGCAATTGGTGATTTTGAGTTCAAGAAAAGCGCCGACCTTCCACCGGAGCAGCAGATCGTGACTGCATTCCCTGATGTTGTTGTCCATGATATCTCCGAGGACGATGAATTCCTTGTGGTGGCGTGTGATGGTTTGCAACTACTGGTTCTTTCTGCCACCATGGATTCGAACTAATATCATACAGGTATCTGGGATTGCCAGTCTTCCCAAGCTGTGATAGAATTTGTGAGACGCGGCATCGCTGCCAAGCAAGAGCTACACCGCATCTGTGAAAATATGATGGACAATTGTCTTGCTCGCAACAGCGATTCGGGAGGTGTGGGCTGCGACAACATGACCATGGTAATCATCGGTCTATTAGGTGGCCGGTCTAAGGAAGAGTGGTATGAGGCCATTGCGAAGCGTGTTGCAGATGGCGATGGGCCCTGCGCACCCCCCGAATACGGCAAGTTTCACAAACACCCTGCCAAGGGAAAATTAGATGATAACAGCCTTATAGCAGAATTCCGCGGTCCTGGTAATCGGAATTTTGAAGAAAGCGCCGATGAATACGATGAAGACAACAATAGTGCAGTTAGAACGACGCTTCGTTCTGGTGGGCGCATAATTATGCTAGGTGATGGTACTGAGGTACTAGCCGATTCCGATGAAGTAGATATGTTCGATGACGAACAAAACCAGGATGATGAGAAGGACGATGAAGCTCTCGAGAAGCCTAAAAAAGCCGAAGACGACCTTGACATGAAAGACGCGCCAAATTCGGAGAAGGACAAAGAGAACGTGTCGACCAAGGATGCCGAGAAGCCTAAAGCGACTGCATAGTAATCCTATCATTAATGGAATTCAGTATCTCATGCTGTCTTTCGTCAATTTCATGTCGTAGAAGAATGATAAAATGAGAGGCACAGGTACTTGTGAACGTTTTTTTACGATACGAAAAAAGACATATATTTGACCAAGTAATGCATTATGATGGCTAACCGGAGGAACTGATCGTTTTATACATATGCTCTTAGTTGTGATTGATGCTTATTGGTGAGGTTATTTGGGGGGTGTTTGGCTGGGTAGTTATCGAAGCATTGACGTAGGCGTCATAAAGACCCAATATCATGTGTGACTACTTGCAAGGACTTGTTTTTTCTTTTTTCTGATGTGTGATCGTAGTATTTTCTTTTTCCTTGGTTGTTTGGGTTAGTTGGCACTTAAAGAAGCATGATTAACGTTTTGCATATTTATCCTCCGATCGTGTTTGTTCAACCTACTTGTGCTATCTCTCGGAAATGATACTTGAAACTTGCTAGGTTTTATAGTTATAGTCTATGGCGGCTTATACTAATAGTCCGCCTGTCACTGTGTTACGAGTACTCATCAATTAGCAGGAAGAATCTTTGTTTAGGCGTGGTATTATGAAAATTAATGTATGAGTGTAGTTGAAAGGTTGTATAGTACAGTCTAGATGCTAAAATCAACCTATAGAGTAACTCTTTGGTCCTAAATAACATCACCGCTTACCAAACCCCTATGTTGTCTACACTCTGTCATTTGTCCTACTCCACCGTTCTGTACGGGTATATATTCATGAAATGGCTTAGATATTTCCGTATACTGCGAATAGTAATCTAGAGCCAGCAGATATCTGATCGAGCTTAGACATATTAAGTAGACGTGAAAATACTAATATTAACTATTCAATGTGAACGTAACCCTTTGGCGAAATATTATTACCTCAATAAAGTATGTTCATATATTGCCCGAGCTGAATCAGCTGTCTAAGATCTACCTTTCTTATTAATGCTGGGAACTATGTACTATTCGGTTCTAGATCCTGAGTTAAGGTATTAACATTTCTACATATTTACTTTATCTTGCGGCCTAAGGAGAAATGCAGGAGACATATCAATCCATCCTATCCCCCCCCTATGCACCAACCAAGACCCTCCTGCAAGTCTCACATGATTTTTCACCATTTCTATCAACACGGAGGTCTACCCCCTCATATGGTGAGGATGTAGATCTTGGAATGCACCTCTGACACGGGAGCCTTGCTTCCATTATGGTGTCTGATAATTCCGAGGCCTTTACTGAGAGCTGTAGCTGTAGAATTCTTCGTAGAGTTATGTTGTCCATCTTAGTTTACGGATCATATAGGTAATGGGTCGCAGATCCGTCTTTATATAAAAACGACCATACATCGGTGTCGGGTTGGGTGGAAATTCCGGGCTGTGGCTGAAACATTGGCAGACAAGCCATTCTAAATCGGTGAGATGGCTACTGAAAAGGAAAACCATTGGCTTGTTGGGATATCTTTCATGTCAAGCTGTTCAGGGCTACCTATTGGTCTTTCTAGGGAAATAAAGGCTTCAATTTTGGCTCAATTTCAACCTACATATTGATTCATGTGCAGGCTACATGCCCTCTAGATTACCACCCTTTCCGGATTTATTTTGAAGGTCACGAGTGTTGACTTTTTTAGGATAGAAGCACAACTTGAGGATATTATTAGGTATTATAAACAGAGCACCCATTGAGAACACTATCAACTAGCCCACGAGAACAGTATATGAAACCACCCAAGAACGAAAACAAAAACACCAGTGACCCATGCGATCTCACTCGACTTCCAGCTAAAACAATTGTCCTTTATGCACCGACAAAAACCTGCCGCAAAACTTGCAATAGTAATAGATGCCTTGCAGTCCCATAGTCCCAGGTGCGTATGGTGGCCATGTCGAGCGCGGCGTGCAGCGCCAACATGGAGTTTTGATGCTCGGGTCCATAGCGAGTGTTGATAAGAAACACAAAAACGAATGTGGAGAAGCGAGTGAGGGGGATCGCAAAGTGAGCAGTATCGAAAGGCGAAATAAAAGTGTTGATGATGGTAATAGGAGATAGGAGAACGCAGAAGTATCTCTAAGTGAGATATTTATATGTGGAGATTTACAGATCTGCAGACCATGAAGTCCAGCCTTGCCGGGAAGCATATGTGTTAAACGTAAATTTAGCAGTACCATGATCAATGTACGCGTCAGAATTGAGGGACATATGTGCGAATATACATATACTATGGTCTACTCGTTCTACACGCCTAGGTGAATTGCACGCAAAACACACGATCTCCACAGCTTACTGGTTGGCTATTTCTGTACGGCCATAGTATTGACCTCACATGAGGGGCCGGTTTCATCCGATCAACAATGCGTGATAGAAATCTCGGCAGTATAGAATAGTACACAATTCCCATGCCGTTCTATATATGTTCCGAACGGGACAACGAGAATGTCCGTAGACCCATAAGCCGACCGGTAGGCAAAGCCCCAATCTATTTATCTCGCCGTACTCCAATTATCTTGAAAAGTGAGTAATTTATGTCCCTTTGTAGTCTGGCCAACCTCAGTGCCTTTCTACGGAGGCCGAGTTCTTCTCAAAGAAAGCCCTGCATTGGTCAGGCACTACGTTTGACGGACTTCGGGCCTCAAAAGAATAGTTCAACCTCATCATAATTACGGAACTCTGCACTATGTACGGGCCCGCACCGGGTACTGCATATACAATGTGATTGATATTCCAATATAAAAATGAACTCGACTTCAGTGTCTATGCCAAGACGTATCCAAAGCTGCTGAACAGACCATCTTAAGCATCATGAATATTTGTTCTGTTCTCCTAACATTAAAATACCGTGCCTTTGTCAGGCCCCGTACCATCCTCAGTGGCAAAACTAAAATACCTCTATTCCCACTAACTATAGTTAGACAGATTCAAAGAACCGAAATCTATTCATATCAATGAAAAGCAATAGAAATTCAAGATGCCTAAAAGAAAACACTTTATGCCACGCTCTAAAGTTCTGCTGTATGCAGATGGCGAAGTAGTCAGTGGTCAAGGCCAATCAAATTGTAGGAAGTGCTGAAGATTTTCGGTTCCGGTAGGGTCGACTCTTGCCTCGTGCCCAGCGGGATATTTTTTGCTCGATCTAGCAATTCCTCGTGTCTACGGTGACTCGGGTGACATCCCGCAGTATTACTTCATGGGTGCGACGACCTGGGAACACGAGCCAAGAGCGATCCCAACAATGGAGAGGTAGTCACAGTATGGGGCTCAATTTGTTTTTGTGTTATAAATGTAAAATTATGAGGTTTGTTTTTATGTGTGCAGCTTCAGCCCTAGCTTTTGAAACTCTCATCATCGATACTTTGTAGCTTTCGGTCAACGACCATCATATGCTCCATCAGGAACTTCCCATTGACTAGATCGTTTCTCTCCGCCCTGTCAACTCCCTCTTCATATGTCTGGACAATCCCAGCCTTGACATGTCTCTTTGCTAGCCTCTCCTTCGCTACATTCTCGTCAACTTCCACAAACCATCTTATGTCAAACTGCTCTGCAACGTCCGCCCAATCCTTGGGCTCAGATAAGGCGAGGTAGTTTCCCTCAAAAACGAGGATGCGGTGAGTAGGTAAGATAGGAATGTCGTCTTCTACCGGGTCTTTCATTGCATGGTCAAAAGAGGCTGCATGAATCGTTTGGGCGCCAGACTTAGAGATAGGAAGCTTGCATGCAAATATCAAGGCACCGAGGATCTGGGGCGCAAAAGTCCAATGCGCACCGCGGCAAAAGTGGGCGAGCTCAGGGTCTGGCATAGCAGAGAGTTGTTGACGTGTCAGATGATATCCATCCTACAGAGTGTTAGAGTAGATTTATTTATGCAGGAGAGGTTTACCATAGGAATCATAGCTGCCACTTCACTCCCAAGCTTCTCATTCAGACCTTTCACTACGCGGCTGGCAAGTGTTGTCTTGCCACTACCAGGAATCCCCGAGACGGATATGAGGAGGCGTTCATTCTCAGGTACAGATGTGAATCTAGCTGGTAGGTATTAGCCAATTGATATCAAGCTCGAAGATGCAAGCTTACTTGCTGTTGATTCTATAAGAGAGTCAATTTGAGCTTGCATATTGCCTTTTTGTGGGGTATGCTAGGATCGAGCTTTAAAGTTGGAGGATCCCAAAATATCTTCGAGAATGACATGTTGCAGTAGTGCTTGCTTGTCGGGCGGCGGGGTCCGGTGCGGGGCCACACATGTCGATCTTTGAGAAGCTTAATAAGTGTGATTACATGGAGCTCGAGCTTGTGTGCGTTCCTCTGGAGTAGCAAATATAGGTATTCTATGTGTTTATTGAGTTGAATAGAGAAGTTGATCATTCACTTTTGTTTGCCTAAATGACTTTCAAGAGGTGCACGTGAGGCAGCTCCTGCTCGATCTTGAAATTTAAAATAAACAAAAAGATCTAGATACACTTATTTAGGATCATACTAACTAACTACACTGAGAGTTTCTATTAGCTCCATAGTCTTACCATAAATACTCAACTTTTGAGATTCTTCTCACATTGAACCGAGAAACGCATGACCAAACCCTAACCCAATTGTTCGGCTGAAGGTCGCATCAATAAGCACATATTCGCAATTTATATTACATCCCTTCTGTAACCTGGGTTCAGAGGGTACACGTGTTCAGTTGATTAATTGCTGAAATCAATTGCCTTCATGCTTGCAGCCTAATTCTAATCAGCACATATCTTCTAGGCTTCAGCCTCTCGAAAATCAAAACACGTTTGTACGACATACAATCAACGCACGTGGTTGAAATATAGGCACTCTTGTTATTTCTCTGTAGGAAACCTAACTTAACCCCTGTTTTATCAGTTAACATTGCTGACGTAGCTGTGTACGTACATGGTGCTTGATTTTGAAGAAAGGCTACATCAACTCATAGGTTTGTGATCAAGACAATTGTTTCAGAACGGGACGAACTCCTGCAGACTAAGACTACTTAGAGAAGTGCTACTATGTTGTACTAAAGGTACTTCTTGGTTTGCTTCTTGAGGTATCCAGAATCGTGTAGCAGTGTTTACTAGGAAATACTATGCGATGATCTAAAGTCGTCTCAAATTTATGTCTTACAGCACTAAATCGTAACTTATATTTTGGCATTATGATATGTAACGGAGGACGACTTGAATAATACATATATCACACCTATGTAGGGGTGAACTCGGAGTTCGGGCAGAAGACAACCGGCACTCTTCAGCATAGCCTAGCTGTGACAAGGCTGTGATTAGGCACCAGGAATTTCTCTTCTGAGTTCTATATGAAAACCGTAGGCAACCAATTGTCTCTTGTGCGGCCCCAAATGTCTGTAGCCTTGGACTTATGCGCTTTGAACACCTCAGCCGGGTTGCAGTGGCACGTTGCTTTGAATAAATAATTAGGCAGAATCACAGCCACGGGATACCGGTGTGTGTGTGTTGATCCTGCAGCCTAGAGTCCAACGTGACTATGTAGTAACGGCCTTTTACATACACGGAAAGTTAAAACAGAGCTGTGTTGACGACAGGTGATCACACGGGTCGCTTTATATAGTTGAAACCTCTTTGCGAACTTGCATATGCACGGTAAACTGAACACAATGGCATGTGTAGATAATATATCTTGTCTAACAAAAACACTAGCCTTGGTAGTAGTGTTGAATGATCTAAAATAGCTACAACACAACGAATAGTGTTGATATTGCTATCAGTTGCCATTTAGTTAGCCTCGAAGAGCGAGACTAAGATGGGGTACAATATGTAGATCTATATTCTCTAATCGTCTAGTCTAGGAGATTATATAGAACGGACGACATGGACTGTAGTCTTAGAAACTAAAGAATTATAGGTATAATCCTCAGAGAGAACGGACTATGCATAGGACTACCATCAACGGGTATTTGCTAGCGGTAGACCCTATCCTATCTTTGACTACGGCCAAGGCATAAAGCTGAGAAGCCCAAGCAAATTTCTGTTAATTCTGATGAAATAATTGTTTTGATTCAAGAAAATAGTAGATAAATGCCTTGGCAATAACGGGCGTCGACGTCTGCAGTTTTTGCCGTCCAGAGCAACGTTGGGCGACATAGACTGGAGTGTTTGCACACCTTGGGCGCACTGGGACGGCAGTTCAAGACTGCAGTCTGCCTTGGACTTGACCAGACGACTGGAAGCACTGAGACACATGTTTAGTACAGGTACAGGATATAAACATCGTCGAATGATGGGAACAGTCACAGAAACAACACTAGCACCGTGCGGAACATAATTCTGCAGTTGGAATACGAAAGGGTTCTGCATCTTCCCAGTATAGTCTTGCTTGAGCTTTTGGTGTGGATTCTAAACATATAGATTAGTACGTCTACTACCCAAAGTTAAGTACAAATATTTTATGGTGAGCACTTAAAAATGTATTCTACATTAGAAGAGCGAGATACCAGTGCTCAACATGACGATTACAAATCAAACACCCGTCAGTGAAATCCTGGAATTGAACTGTCGGCATAGTGAAAGCCGAGATCACCGACGCTCTGTCGATTGGTCCATAAAACATGAGCAACATAAATGAGGCTCCAAAAGAAGTAGACATCAAAGACCAGGATATGATTTCACTCATGCATTGTTTTTACAAATTTCTCAAACTATAGGGCAAATGGATCACGCTGACAAGCTTATGAACTTTTCAGCTTTGCATAATACCTATCTGCATAGGGCTGATTCGGAGTCCTCCGTACCAATACAAGGTACAACACCAAGTCCACCACTTCAGCCGGAATCAAAAAGCTTGGAGGTGAATTAGAAGCTTTGGTAATTGACGAATAAGCACCGAATTGTAAGCTTCACGCATGTCTTTAGTATTCTGTCAGATAAAGAACTGGGGCAAAACTGGCACGTTTAATTACGCCGAAAAATTGTATGAATCACAAATATTCACAGCTATCTAGAGTGAGAGGAAGAAGCTTTAGAAGATACCATGGGATTATTGGGGTGAGTGTACGTCAATCTACAAGTGACATACCAAAAAGGTAGCTGGTTCCCATTCAAACATAGAAAACCCCCTATCACTCTCAAAAGCACTATATCTACTTGGAAGAAATAATAAACCGTATCGCCATTCCTAGTCTAACACATAGAGAAAGACGACCACGACAAGTATGCAAGAGATAAACGCATTTAAGTGAAAAAAAGGGATACCCAATTATGCTCCGTTTTACCGATCCTAAGTAGAGGTATCCTCCAGCGAGCCAAGAGAAGAAATGAAATAACAGCCCACAAAAATACCAAGGTATTCACATATAACACCGTAAGAAATGGGAAAGGGGGAAGTAATTTGCCAGTAGAAAAAAAACTTATTGTAAAGACACCATACAGTACCGCTGCGCCGGTTCACCTATTTCAAGTCTATGGAACGTTACACTCCGAACATACGCCATCCCAAAATCATCTACATTCGCATGTTCATACCCCCCATAGCACCTCGGCCCATGTTTGAAGCCCCATTCCAACCTGGTTGACCCCAGCCTTGAGCCGATACGCCATAACCGTTGGCCATTTGGGCCCCATCGATAGCTCCCTGGTGTCCTGGTGCACTCGACGATCGTGGGAACATTGATACCCCGCCAGCATTCTGTCCCAACATTCCATTACCTCCCCACCCAAATGCTGGTGGAATCCGCTGTGCAGATAAACTAGATTGATTATTGTACTGTTGGGGCATTTGATAGGGCATTTGAGCCCTATTGACTGCTGGCTGGTTCATTTGGTTCATGACACCTGGTAGAAACCCATTGGAAGCCTGCTGAGGAAATCCTCCGGTGCTAAAAGATGCCTGCATGGGTGCTGGCTGAGGGCGTGGATTGTTGTTATAATTCACATTCAGCATTGGCTGGGGTTGACCGTTGAATGGCCCATTTCTCTGAGCGGGGTACAGGGGCTGTGCCATGGGTTGTTGAACTGGGTATGTCCTATCACTAACATTCGGAAACGAAGGAACTGATCTACTCGCAGCTACAGGAACGTATGGGGCACCAGCAGATGGGTATGTTGAACCAGGTGGTGTAAAGTTCGGCGTCATGGGATTGAACCTAGGTTGTACTTGGCCTGTCTGCATATGCAACGATGGATCCGCATAATTTGCTTGTGGATAATAAGACGACTGAGCTGGAACTGGAGGTGCCATTACAGGATAAAACTGTGACCGGCCCGAAAAATCATCGGGCTTTTCTTGGCGCTTCAGCTTTTCCTGCTTTCCAGGCGGAGGCGTCTCTGGGGGCGACTCTACAAAGTCTTTGAATATCCGTGCCCGTGCTTCCTGGTATGCAGCTTCTCGCTCTTCTCTTGAAGTTTTGGCCGAAGTCGACGAATCTCCGTGGTCAGAAGAGGCCTCCGATCCAGCTTTGCTAGCCGTAGTTGAATGTCTGGGGGAACCCTTGTCGGAAGGAGTGCGTCGCATTATCTTTACTGCGGATTTTGCAGGACCTGGCACAGGCTTCTGCTGCGCTTGTTCAGGTATACTCGTAGGCCAGTCACATAGTTGAGTTGGTGGACTGTATATTTGTTAGCTCATAATTTCCTTCAATAGATAGGTATAAAGTACATCCGCGCTGCTTGCCCTCTGAACATCCGTACAGATCCACCAGTCACATCAGCAACATGCGTTAATCGGTAGTACTCAGCCATCTTATGGGCGAGCAAGCGATGGTAAGAGTTGATCTGTGGCATATCAAAAACATCACAACTAAAAAAGGTAAGCAATGTATATTTGAAGTAAAGCCAGACAAACACACGATTTTTCGTTGACGAAATCAATGAGATCCTTTTCGAGCCTGATCACAAAAAGACGGTCTCGCGGATTTGCAAGCGCATCCATTAGTCGTGGATCTGGCTGATCGACTGGGTCAACAAGCATTTGCTGCAGCTGGTGCGCAAATGGCTCTTGACCGGTGACAATAATTGCCGGCGAAGACTGATCGGATGTTTCCGAAAGTGTTGGTGTGGACTCTCCACTGCGGCTCAACAACTGTACGGTCGAAGTGTTGCTAGTGCCATTTGCTTTGGAAGGGAGTTGGCTCGAAGCAGTGGTCTAAGATGTGGTTAGATGCAAAATTACAGCAATCCACGAGTGAAACTTACAGCTAGGTTTGCCTCCGAATCATCATTTTCAGTTACAGTAGCAACCGAGTCCAGAGTCTTGCCGTCGCCATCAGAAGGATTTTCCCTTGATGAAATCGACATGTGCTCCAAAGATTCTGTCATTAATTTGTGTGGTTCGTCAGAGGCTTTATGAAGCGAAATAATCGATTTCGGTTCAGCGTGATTTATAGTTTTAAGTTGGGGCTCGATAGAAGACATGCTTGTCTCGTGTGTAGAGCTTTTATCAGTGTGAGAGTTTGAAGGTATGCGAGGACCTTTCGGGGGTTCTTGTGCATCCATAATCTGTTGAGTATCAGTAGAGGCCCATAGCACAAAGGTGGAGTCGAAGAGGAGCGATCCTACCGTTAACACCGAATAACTAAGGTGGGTGTGAAGTTTATAAGAAATAGAATTGCTTTCAAGGTGAATTCAGACGCCGGTCCCAGGAACTAGGAAGAATGTAAAGAAGAAGTGCAATGTATGAACCAAGAATGATCTAAAGGAAGCGGTTTGAGAGTGTAAGGCTCCCGAGACATATTCCTATGCAAGAACTGACATTGGGCGAGGGTCGGCGAAAAGTCGATTTAAAATAAGGCCCAGAACAAGGACTCAAAGGATCCTTCAGGAGAACTGGGAGTGAGGTGAGGCAGAGTAGTCCGGGGGGGGGAGATGTGCGAAGACGACAACCGATGTTGGGCGGTTGAGAGGTTCTGGAGCAGAGGAGCCTTGTCAGTTGAAGGCGACAGAAAATAAGTGCGTTGTGTGGGGAAGGCCACCGAAACCCAAAGTGAATGCGACAAGTTCAGTTGAGTGGGGCGCCAGGGCTGCAAGCCAGCAGTAAGTAACAGTCAGACCAGCAAAACGGTGTACACGAACCAGACAGAGAGAAAGAAATATACACACTACTGGCTGGCGGCGTAAAATATCCCCTCCATCCTGTGTAGTACTTTCTCTACACAAGTTTTTTCAATTCACTAATATCTTACATACGTCCGCCTGCAATGACAGGACTCTTTTCCCTTGCATGTTAACTTTGAAGAGATGTACTCATTCTATAGGCCACGTATTATAGGCCCTACATAACCCAACTGAAAGGCTACATGACGTATATTTTGTAGGTAATACGTACACAGTGTACATAGGTGTACCTGTGTAAGTATTGCATGGGAGAGCTCAGCATTCTTCCATCTGCTGTTTTTTTTCCGAAGCGGGAAGAAACATTCCCGCTGTTTAGTCTGGCTGGCCGTTTCAGGGCAACAGCCGCAACGCCACAGTGTGGCTGATGTCACATGAGGAAGGGCTTGAGCAGTTTAGAAGTTACACCCAACCTCTTGGTGCGTAGCAATGCTTGTCTTCTAAAGTAATATCGGGCTCGCCTCCAACCACACACTCTCTTCGCAGCCGTCCAATGCATCGCTACCGCGGACCCACCGCGTCTGCTTCGGCATCCAGAGCGACTCCGTCAACCCGCTGCCAAAAATGCTTGAAGCTTGGTGAGTCCTGATATCTCTAGTTCATGCACTGGCTGCATGCAAACTTCAGCCTTACCCCTCTTACAAACGGATTCGTTTGCTGCCATGCCGTCTGTCGATGTCTTCTCAATGCTTACGTCTGATGTACAGGCCATTATACCTTTGAATGCAAGTCTGCCACGCAGGAACGCCCATACATCTCACGTCCGTCCCGCACACAGCAGCTTTTCAATCCCAAGCTGCAACCCAAGCTGCAGGAAACAGCGCTGCCCGACCAGGTGTCGCTTGTCAATAAGAAGGGTGTCGCAGACAGCATTCTGAAAAGGAAAGAAGAGGAGCGGGAGGGCAGAAGCCGTAAGCGCGGTAGGAATGGGTGGGTACCCGGTTTACACTTTTGTGTCGACCCACGCTGACGCGCATTCATTCAGCTCAGGTTCTCCCCCAGCTGGTTCCCGTCGATCTTCGTCTGCGAGTTCCTTCTCCTCGTACTCCAGCATATCGTCAGGTCGCTCTCCATCGCCCCCTGCGCAAACTGGCGAGCCAGCGCCAAGGGCGCGCTCGCGTCGGCGCCGTTCGCCCAGCTACTCTCGCAGCCCAGATCATGAGCGCTCGGTGCGGCGAAAATACCGCGATTCGCCAAGTCCTGCTAGGAGAGGGCGGCGATTGAGTCCGACAGATTTCTCGCGAAGAACAAGAAGTCGATCACCACCGCGCAGACTCAGCGGCACCAAGCGTGTTCCAGGGTCTCCACTGCGGCGAGAGAACTATAATGATAATGGAATGAGAGCACCGCCCAGAAGACCAAGCCCTCCCAGAGAGAGGAGCCTGAGTCCATTTACACGCAGAAAATTAATAACGGAGGCTATGCAGAGGTGACAAGGAAGAAAATGAATTCGTGTTCCAAAAAGAAGGGTTTGCGGCGGCGGTTACGAGGTTTGTCCTACATTTGAGTTTTACGTCTCACGCTCGTAGGTATATCTATTTCAGGGTTGCTTTGTTTGCGGTGATAATGCGGGAGTTGGAGGTGTACGAATAGGATCCATGGAAATGTTATTGTTAATGCCATGTTCACACCTCGTACTCCGCCTGAATGTCCACATAAAAGAATTATTGTACACATAAATCATTAAAACCCGCACTAGAATCGCTAATTGTGAACCACAACGGGAACTGCCATCCTGAAACAAAAACACCATCCCATTACTCCTCCTCCTCCTCCTCCGCCTCCCCATCCGCATCCGCATCGGGGTCCTCCTTCTCCCTCGCCTCCACCATAGCCGCAATATTCCCCTCCACGCCCTCCGCCTCCCCCTCCTCCGCCCCCCCAGCCTTCCCCGCCTTCTCCCTCCTCGCCTCCTCAATCCTCGCCCGTATCAACTTCGCAATCGCCATCTCCGTGCGCGCCTCCAGCGGCGCCATCTTCCTGTCCACATCGCGCTTCAAATCCCAGTTCGGCTTCTTGGGCTGCAGCTTGAACAGGTCGATCGGCGTGTCCTCGGCCTCGGCCTCCTTGCGCGCCTCCAGCGTCTGTGCCGCGATCTGGGCGGCGACTTCTTCGAGCGTGGTGACGCCCTCGTTCGGCGCGGAGAGGAAGCCCATCTTCGGCGCGCGCTCGACCGCGTCGTAGTTGCGCCCCGAGAGGAGGTGCGAGATGTCTTTGTCGCCTGAGGGCTGGGCGTCGGCGGCGGCGCTGCTGGAGGAGGTGCTGGCGTCGGTGCTGGCGGAGGGGCCGCCGCCGGGCTGCTTGCGTTTCAGCGATTTGAGCTGCGAGAGGCGTTCTTTGCGGGCCGCGGCGGCGGCGTCGAGGGAGGCGGTCGACATTGCTGCGTTCTACGATATGTACGTGCGTAAAAAGAAGGTTTGGTATCGTGCAGCTGGCCGGCGTAGTAGAACGCGACGTTGAGTTGAATTGAGTTGCTGGCCTGCCTGCTGGCACACTCCGGGCACCGCAGCAATTCTGGATGCCGTGGCCGGGTAAGTGTCGCAGCTTTTTTAGCTGGACGGATTTTTCCCCAACACCTCCGAAAAGCGCGATACTCGGCGGCCGGAACCCTCTACAGCCCAATGTCAATATGCCTGTCCTGTCGGTCCTCGCTCGTGCTCCGCGGGCAGCCGGCGGTGCTGCCCTTTCTCGCGCCGGCCGTCTACACGGCGCACTGGGCGCCGGGCGGCCGGCGGTTCTCGTCGGAGTTTGGTAGCGACGGTGTGTCCCCGCCCCCCTCCCTGCATGCGCTGGCTTGTGCTAAGAGTGTTTGTGGTAGGTTGGCGGTCGCGGACAGCGACGCGGAAGATGGAGGGCCGCATCACGCGGCGGGCGGTCGAGGAGATACGAAAAGACCTGGAGGCGCAGGAGCAGCCGGCGGTGGAGGCGAAGAAGGAGGAGCCGGTGGTGCGGAAGGAGCGGCGGTATCATTTCGATGGTGACGAGATTGCGGCGGCGGTAAGGAATTTGGAGGCGGTCAAGGCGAGGATTACTGTCGAGAGGACGGGGCTGGAGAATCTCACGAAGCGGACGTGGACACGCAGGAGGCCGGAGTATGCGCTTGTGATTCTGGAGGATGCGGTGAGGGCGGTTGAGAGGGAGTCGAGGCAGGTTGAGGGCCAGGTCAAGATGCTCGATGTCGATAGAGGGAGGCTGCGGGATGTTCGAAGACAGATACGGTGGCTGCTGGATACTGGTCTTACGCCAGCGGCAGTTGCAGAGCAGTTTCGGAGCGCTCCAAAAGGATTTTTGGATAATGCTGCTATATTCGCATATCTGATATTGCACAAGCGGCTATTCAGATTGTCCATGATGGTCATGGATGGGCTTTCAAAGACGACTCCTCCCCGCGATTTCGGCAGCGCATTCCTCATGCTATTTAAAGAGACAATGGCCCCGTACGAAGAACTTGGGGAATTGGGCCGTCTGAGGAAACGAATCTGGGCGGTCAAGTTCATGAAACTGCTATCCACGGCATGGCACGGCAAGTCACTCGATTTGCCACGGCAGGTTATGTACATGCTGGCCGGGGAAGTACCGCACGAGCAGATTTTGGAGACGTATCAGATGCTACAGAAGGTGGCGCCTGACAAAATGAACTTCAATCTCGGGCTTCGGTTCGTGCTGCGACTCTGCCAGCCCGATTCCCAGACCGGCGTGTCGAGGTGGCAAGAGGCATTCGAAATTCTGCTAGACATGGAAGCCAAAGAATATCCCTTTGGCAGGTTTGAAATGAAACATGCCGTCCTGCGCACTTTGGACGAATGCATCCAAGCCGGGAACGAAGAGTACACCAAGCGGATCATGGAGTTTATGGTCAAAGTCGGGATGGAGGTGGGCACGGCCGTGCACAACATGGTGATCAACGTCGCCGCAAAAGAGGGCGACATGAAGACCATGCTCAAGCACTTCTTCGCCATGATCGACAGCGGCTTCGCGCCCAACCAGCGGACGCACCTGATCCTGCACCATTTCTACAAAGTGCAGCGGAAGCACGAAGACTGCCACCGGGTGCTGGTCAACGCCTCGCAGGGCAAGATGAGCAAGTACCTGATCACCGACATGCTGCACAACATGGTGCTGAACGAGCGGCCGTACGCCGACGTGTACAAGGAGTTCTGGCGGCACTACGACCCCGAGTACCTGCAGCGCTTCGGGATCGCGCTCGCCCGCGGCGGCGCCGACGACGGCAGCGAGGCGCTGCGCCGCAAACCCCAGCCAGACGATAAAGTCGTCGCCGTGATGCTCATGTCGTTCTGCCAGCACGAGCACAACGTGGCGCACATCTGGCGGCTGTACGAAATCTACCGCACCTTCCTGTACACACAACGCAGACTCCTCGAAACACCGATCCGCGAGCTCCTCATCAAGAACGGCGCGTACATCCCGCACATCCTGATGATGGGGCTGGGCAAGTGCCGCGGCGGGCTGCCGTTCGTGGCGCGCATCGTCGAGGACATGCACCGCAAGACGTCGAAGGTGCGGTGCGACGTGTTCACGTGGTCGATCCTGGTCAAGTTCCTGACGCTGGCGGGGCGCATGGACGCGGCGAAGCGCGTGCTGCCGCTGATGCAGGAGCAGGCGCTGGACCCCAATGTCGTCACGTGGACCACGCTGGTCAAGGGCCATGTGCGCCGCCGCGAGACGCCAGAGGCTGAGTTCGTGTTCTCGCAGATGCTGGGCGCGGGCGTCGATCCGAACGTGCAGAGCTGGAACTCGCTGCTGCGCGCGTATGTCGGCGACGGGAACGACTGGAAGGCGGGCGCGGCGTTCAGGGAGATGCTGGATATGGGGATTGAGCCGGATCATCATCTGCTGAATATCGTGGCGGGGGTGAAGGATAGGGTTAAGTTTGAGGCGGGGCTGGCGGGCGAGAGTGAGCAGAGTGAGAGCATGTTTGAGGATGGTGAGGTGCACTGGCCGGAGCTGCAGAGCGCGGAGGACTTTGAGGCTGAGCAGCGGCGGCGGAAGGGAACGTAGAAAACTATAGAGGACTTTATATAGAGGACTAGAGGATAGAGGACTGTAGATAGCGCATCCAGCGGCGTTGCATTGCATATATCATTGGTTATTTCATACTGTACATAGAATCCCAATACCACCCCAATGCAATTCCCTCCTCTCCATTCCCCATCCCTCCCTCCATTTCTCCTCCATCCCCTCCATCCCCACCGCATCCTAAACACTCCGCACCCCCGCCCTCCTCCTCCCACAAGCCTCAACCAATCCCTTCAGTTCCGCCACCTCATTCTCATGCAACCTCTCCCCCTCTCCCTTCCCCCCATCCCTCCTCTCCTCAATCCCCAACGCCCTCTCCGCCATCTCCGCGGCCGCCGCATAGTCCCGCAAAAAGTACCGCTCCTCGGCCTTCGCCTTCAGCGCCAGCGGCGTCTCGGGCGGCGGCCGCGAGAAGCTGACATGGTACGCGGCCTTCTGCGCGCGGAACGCGGCCTCGGACTGGTTCAGCTTTTCGGCGCGCCGCGCGGAGTTGCTGGCCGCTGCCGGGGAGGGCTCGGTGTCGGAGAGCTGGAGGGAGGCGAAGGGGTCTTCGTCGGCTGTGTCCGACATTGGTAGGAAGTGGATGGTTGGTTGGGTGGGTGGTGGGTGCGGCGATGGGATGCGGTGGGTGAGTTTTGATGGTGGGGCGGGGTGGGGGCGTGCGTGGTGGGGGCACACTGGGTGATGTGGGGTGAGGATAAGCTTTGTGGCGACGATGAGGCGGACGCACGACGGCCGCTAGCGTGGCGCTGGAGTGGTGGCCCTGGGCCGCGAGAAGGTTAGGTTTGGTGGGTTGTTAGGCGGACGGTGGGGCGCAGGCCCTTAGTGCACGTCGTTGGTTACGCAGTGGTGAAGCAGTTGTAGGCGCACATGATGGGTTCACGCACACCTCACGACACCGGTGCGTCTGCGTCCTGACGAGCCTGGATGTATAGCACAGTAATGGAGTAGAGTAGAATGGAGACAACCCATGCCAATCATATGTGGACCCGCACCAGGGTCGGCCGTGGCCGTGGAAAGAGCATACAGCGGGTACGGTTCACTAAGATGGTGGCTGCACTGCGGTGCTGCATGTTCGACCGTTGGGCCGCAGCCGCAGCCGCACCGGTAGGTGCAGGTATGGTGTCTGCAATCATGCCGTTGTAAGCGCTGAACGGGAGGAGCAGGGACAGTGCATCCATCTCCCGGTACCCAAACTGTTGAACCCACATCACTGCAGAGATGGCCACGAAAGAGCGTCAAGTATACCGTTTTTGAGATTAGAAAAAAGATAGACGCGTCAAAATTATTCTCCCACATCCCATCCGCTACCTCTTTTCTATGTATGTCATGCAACATCTAGAACCTGTAGATACCACATTTCCATGCAGACGTCGTTCATCAAGCGTGACGGTAAGTATCGATTTCATCCAGCCCGAACCCCCCCCCCCAAAAAGACCAAAACGCAAAACGCAAACCCCTTCATCCATGGACCATAAGTAAATAATAATAATGATGAAATAAAAAGTAGGGAATAATACACAAAGAACTGAAGCCAACGACAGGAGCAAAAGCAAAACATAATAAGTCAATACACCCCAAAAAAGGTTCCAATCCTGTTACAGCAGCTTTTGTTTTCATCCATAGAACCAACTGTTCCAAAAGCCCGGTCTTTTTTTTTATGCGTTGCGGTTTTGCTGCCGAAGACTGCGGAGACTGCGGGCACGGGCAATAGCAACATTCCGGCTCCTCTCTCTGAGCTCCTCGAGGAGCCGTCGTGTATTGTCCGCCAGCCGCTCGGAAATCTCGAACCTGCGCGGCTCCCGCCCGAGCTCCCGCGCGAGCTCCCGCCGGACCCACTCCCGCTCGGCCTCCTCAGCCTCCTCACGCCGCAGCCGCTCCAGCTCCGACTCCTCGGCCTGGCGGTGGTCCCACAGCTCCCACGTCAGCTCGTCGCTGCCCTCGTCAGCGCCGCCGTCGTGCTCGTCCATCTCCGCCTCGCTGTCCCACAGTTCGTCGCACGCCGTCGCGAACCCAAGTTCGTTGGTGACCAGATCCCACTGCGCGGCAGCGTCGTCGGGCGTTTCGTCGGCGGGCGGGTCGTCGGGGCGCGTGCGCCGCATCAGCGCGTCCATTGAGGCGTAGTCGGCGAGCGGCAGCGCGCGGCGCGGCGGGGCGGGGAGGCCCGGCGCTATCATCTCGTGCCAGAGACGCGCGGAGATGCGCGAGCGCTCGAGGGACGCCTCGCCGCGGAGGAGGTCGAAGAGGGTTTGCGAGGAAGGAGCGCCATGCGGAGGTGCTGGTGGGAGGTGCGCGCGGCGGTGAGGACGCGTTGTGGGGCGGCGGCGGATGCCAGCGCGCGAGGGGGAGGTGGAGCGAGGAGCGTCGGATTTGCGTGAGGACGGGCCTTTCCAGAGGGGGATTCCCATTGTACGTGGTGGTGGTGGTTTGGCGGTGTCTTGTGTTGAATCGGGTCGGTTCGATCGCGCACGGGTAGATGACACTATTAATCTAGAAAATAACCGCGACGCGAAGTTCAAAAAACAAGAGTGTGAGTGGTCCGGTTCCTAGTGCTGCTGGACACTTCACTGGTGGTTATATCGGCACAAGAGCGGGTCGAAGCAACGGCAGAAGTGGAGGGGAAGGCAGAAGGGAGAGCGACGGGGGATGGACGGGGGATGGATGGCGACGGCCTGGGCAGCTCAGAGCGAGCGCCTGGGGTTGGCTTTGGGTTTGGCTGTGGTTGGTTGGCTTGCACGCACCAGCCAACCGAGACCTGGAGCTAGCCACTTTGAACATGGCAGCTTGTGTAAGTCAATGATTTGTAAGCTGGAACTCCAGTATTAACATGCACACATTATAAGATGTAGAAGATGTAGATTACGAGGAATTGCAACTAGTAAGTATTAGAGACAACAGAAGTTTGCCGAAAAGATGGACTATCAAGCCGAACACGTTGCGTAGCCTTAATAATATTGGCCCCTTCTCGTGAGAAAGCGATCTACCTGCTTGTCGTACCAGGCTTTAAAAGACGGAAGCGAGGCCTTCAATTTTGCGTAGCTTCCCTTGCCGAGATAGCCATCAACTGCAGCAACTATTTCCCTATGAACTTGAGTTGTCATGTTTAACCGGATTTCTAGATCATCACGGCTATATTATACGAAATATTTTAGCTCACCCCAACCATTTTATTCTTTCAATAGGAGGGTATAGACTTACTCAAAAAATGGTCGCACTATGAGCTGAATCGAATACGGAAACAAGATATTATCCTCTTCGTACTTATTTATCGGGTTTAACATGGCGAACGTTTCGTTATTTAATGGTAGCGACATTAAACGTTCCTTTGTCAAAGCATTGTTTAGAGTTATCTGAGGAGGCTCGTTTTTGAAATGTGATATATCCGCAACATCAAGTGCCTCTCTAAGAGATGCTTCACCGTTGTGTGCAATCCTCGCTTCATTATAAGCTTGTCGGTCCAAGTTCAGTTGCTTCAAATGTGCTTCTTCAAGACGTTGACGTTCTTTCTGCTCTAGAAGCTCCTGCTGACGTTGACGTTCTGTCTGCTCTAGAAGCTCCTTCTGGCGTTGACGTTCTTCAAGCACACGTTGACGTTCTGTCTGCTCTAAAAGTTCCTTCTGGTGTTGACGTTCCTCAAGCAGACGTTGACGTTCTGTCTGCTCTAGAAGCTCTTTCTGGCGTTGACGTTCTTCAAGCACACGTTGACGTTCTGTCTGCTCTAAAAGTTCCTTCTGGTGTTGACGTTCCTCAAGTAGACGTTGACGTTCTTTCTGCTCTAGAAGTTCCTCCTGGCGTTGACGTTCTTCAAGCAGACGTTTACCATTTTCTTCCTGTTCGCGAAAAAGGCGCTCCTCGATAAGGGTACTTAGAGATTTCTCGCCGGACACAATCTTTTCTGCGTGGATCCGGATTTCGGTTTTGATCACCTCTTCTTGAGCCCTGAGTTCAGCTTGGGTCTTTTCCAGGTCGCCTATTTTCTGGCTCCACGTAACAAGATTTCCTTCGAGTTTAGATATCATCTTTATCAACTCATCCGTAGGAAAGGATCCCATAGCGGACCGGCGGTCATTAGACGCGACTAGATCTTCTTCTAAAGAATTGGTTACATTTGTTTCACCAGCTTCTAAATGATTAATCGCTTGTTCGTCTATAGATAATGCTGCATTCTCAGCAGAGACTGGAACCGCATCCAATACATTGATGCCGTCACTAGCCGTCGGGCGGAAAGATGTCGGATCGAGCCTGATTTCAATAGTCGAAATAGATCGTGGTGGTTGAACCCGCCCATCACTATGTACACGTGAAGCCGAATTATCCATAGCAGACGCATTTGTAGTAGATTCTATAGGTATCGGAGCGACAGGTGTTGTAATTACAGGCTCAGAAAGTCTATCATTATTCACTACAGAAGCCGTTGCATCTTTGATTTCCAGAGGAGCATGAATGGGCCTCGCACCAAACCAGTTCAATACACCCAGACCTTTATTTCGAACATCATCATTCGTTAACAGGCCTTGGCCATGCCAACTTCTTAATCAGTATTTCTCCCTAATCAAACATAAATATTACTTACTGTCCGGCGTTTTCATCATTCGGATCATTATTTGGAAGCCTAGGGGGACGTGGCACCAAGCCCGAATCGTCCATAGCTCTTCTTGCTACTTGAGGCTTGATCTTTTTGATCGGCGGTACTGGCTGAATGTTTCTACGAGGAGAAAAATTCCCACCGCCACGACCAGCACGACCGCCACGACCACCGCCATCGCCCCTGAAGTTCGGCCTATACCGTTGGGGAGAGCTAGAACGCGCTCTTGGACGCACGCCACGTATATTCATTGGATTGTTTAATACCTTTAGGTCAGGCAAAAAAGCTGCCCCCCTTCGATGAGCTTGCCCACCCCCAAGCCCGTCATGACGATCCTTTTCCTCATCTAAGGCAGGATCGTATACGGCTGTTGAGAAAAGTATTAGTATTATTACCTCTATTTCTATAGAGAACTTACTTTTCCAAAGAGAAATCTGTTCGGCATTTTCTATGGTTTTGATTACTTCTGTCCGCCCTATTCTACCGGGGTCGGCTCGCGGTGGGGTCCGCGGCCTTCCAACTGCCCCCTGTAACGGTAGATCTATATGTCTATGGACACCTAGGTCGTCCTGGGTGAGTAAGTCGGTATATAACTTTCCATTTGAAGAAGTTACGCATTTACCAATTGATTGGTCGCAGAGTAATCTTCTAAATCAATCAGCTGCACTCGAGCGTCTTGTCGAGGTAATTTGCTACGAGGCATCTTCAATATAGGCTAGTACCTATGACATATATTAATTTTGAACAAGAATACGGATGGTAGTCGAGAACATACTTTGGTTAATGAGTTATTCTAATTAACCTCACCGGGGTGGCTGTGTCGCCAAAGTACTTACCTATACCGAAGAATACCTGCAACTTGTTGTTTTTCCGATCCTGGGTTGTTGAAGTGGTGCTGTAGGGTTGAGAGAGAGGTGTGGAGGCGGCTGCAAAAAAAAGCAAGTTTTGGGATGAAAATTAGGCTCGCATTTTGTAGCCCATTCCCTGTACTTAACCGAGTGATTGTGTGTGCAAATGCAACAAACATGTTGCTTGTACAGACAAGTGATGTCGCCATCTTTGTGCATAATAGTAGTTTCATTGATACATATAACCAGACATGTACTTCAAGCATTTGCGTCCATGCATTCCATGCATACATGTACCAAGCCGCAATCCGACTCTTTTGTAGATGATTATACGCGCATATTAATTATGCTTTATTCGTATGGTATGTTCTCATAAAGCATTGATATTACATCAATCTTCGAACAGCCATAGTGCACCTTTTACCATGTCCTTCTCTGCGGCCTCTGATTCTGGTAACTCTGGTTTTTTTAACCAAAAAGTGTGCTCACCTTGGTATACATCAGTCTTTACCACGACTTTTGCCGCTTTTAATTCATCAACGTAGCATAATGCGTCCATTTGCAGAATATCGAAAGCACAACTTTGGACATACGTCTTAGGAAGATCTGTGAATTCAATACCGTTAAGAGGGTATGCTTCCGGGCTTTCAAGCTTCTCTAGTGGTACAGCAAGCTCCTCTTTTCGATAGTGATTAGAGAATAGCCAATCATCAAAGGGATGTAAAATTTACCATGACACAGGCGCATCTTTTCGGGTGTTAACATCAGCTTAGATGTATCTCCGTCAAAAATGCCCAATCTCCAAGAGTTATATTTTGTTTTGTGCTTTTCCGGAACAGAATTGGGATGTACGGTAACCGGGCATCTCAAGAGCATTCCTGCCGCACGTCGTAGCTGCTGTTTGCTGTCCCTAACTCTGGCTGCAAGTATGGCTGCAAGGTGTCCCCCAGCAGAAGAACCAACTAGAACAACCGGTAACTCTGGATATTCAGATACAATCCAAAGATAGGTATCCCAGACATCTTGCATAGGTGTTGGGAATGGGTTTTCGGGCACAAGACGGTAGTCAACCGATATGACTATCGCGTTTGTGTCCAGGCAAAGCCGTCGACAACTTACTAGTTCTCGGTCAGTAAGTCCTGAACAAGCTTTTTTAATGTGTACATACGGTCACCAGCGTTTAGATCGCCAAATCGCCAGCCCCCGCCATGAATATAGTATGCTATTCCCCTGACGGCATGGGAAGATTTGGGAACATATGTCCTAATCGGGATTTTATAGCCATCCGAACCTTCGACTATATTATCTGAAGTGATCATATTTGATAGAAGTCGCTTTTGCAAGCCACTCAGTTGTAGGTCATTGATCCTAATATTTTTGGCGTTATAGGTAGCTCGCAAATCCTCCATAATGATTTTTGAAAGTCTGTTGGTGAGTGTTATTATGGGGAGGTGTGGGGTAGTTCTATGAAACGGAAGATACTAACCCGAGGGTCGTTACCATATCTGTGACTCGGTGATAACATACCGTACGTTGACAAATTATGTCTTGCGCAGCGCTTTGCGAGCCCCCCAGATTCTCTTTATTTCATGACAGCAAGCGACCAATATGGAAGTTTCAAATTTTGTTATTCATTCTGCGTATATAAAGTACATCCTCACCGGATCTCCAGTAATTTGGAGTTGTTGTAGTTGAAGGGGTGTATGCTTTGGTGTGGTTGTGGCCGGTTGCTGTACTCGTACATAAGACTTTTTTGTACGAGTACTGTAGGTCCCAAGAATTTTCAAGTTTTCAAGCCTGGATTTTTAATTATGAAGTTCATTAAGATGTACATACGTCATGAGTATGTTTACATAACATTATGTACTCTACATAGCTACTGGCTACCCTCGTTCCTAGACTAGTTTGGCGGTTCGTACCTCACTCGCTTGTCTCTAGATGATGGGCAGTGCGGTGCTTTCTTAGATTTTAACAGTTGAAAACAGAGTTAATGGGAACTACACAAATTCCGCGCCTGACACAAACATCAAGCAATTAAACCTTAAAAATAGTGTGCGATGAAGCTGCAGGTAAGATGTACTTACTTTATCTGATGCCTCCGAAGAGTCTGCGACCTCTTAACAACGTTTAAACACCGAATAGAGTACAGACCGTCTGCTCACCTAGCTAACGTCTCACCTAATTGTTATCACGATAATCGATAACGGCTATGTTGAATATTCAGACTACTCAAGTGGTTGTAACTATAAAAAATTACTTTTTGTGAGGTATCCGTGGTTGTCGAGAGGGTGCACTCCTACAAGAAATTACTTAGTATGCTGTATGTATGTAAACCCTTAAAACAATACAATGCGTACTCGCTCGCACACGTTAAATACCAAACACCCAGCCTCTACTTACTTAGCTAGTACTCACAGTGGCGGCTACTTACTATATATAATCCTAGTGCCAAGAAAATAAGCTCAGCGGTAAATTTTGGACATTGCGCGCGCACTCGTCTGCAGTAGTTTGTCGCACTCGAACAACATTCTTTCTCCTTTACAACAACAAATTTCCTTCAACACAACCAACCTCGGTCTATATCACCACTATGGCTGCGACAGATTACGCGTGGCTCGATGCTGCGTTTCCACCCTCTTCCCAGCGTCCTCTTAACCGTTCCGTACGTGATGCAATTGGTAACTCACGTCATTACCCTACGCAGCGACGGATACAAACAGCTAACGTTTTTCTTCGGGAACAGGCAAAGACCCAAAATACCTCAATCTATTTCAGAATATTGGATCTTATATCGTCTCTCTCCAATCGGGGATTACGGATGAACCGGTGATAAAGAAACGAAAGCTAGACACGCCGACCGAGGGGTCCTCGCCCGCCGCTACAACTGTACCTACATCAATAAAACCGACGGCCAATGGGGCATTGTTGAAAGTGGAGGGAATCAGCTTCTCAGTACCTCAGCGGAAAAAATTTACATTAGTTATTTCCCGACAGTCATTAACGGCTGTCACGCCTGCTGGTTTGGTGGAGTTTGGGGTGGAATTAGACAATATAGGTAGGCCCTATTCTTACAACAGAGATAGGATCATGCGCTGACAGATTTCAGAATACATCTGCTGTTTGCCTGTCCCAGACAAGGCTGCAAGGTTTTACCCCCCCCCCTCCAAATTACTTATCGATCACCTGTTGACTTAATCTCTCCAGGCAATGGAATTTCTGTATTATTCCTGTCGGTGGGAGTGGATTGGGGGAGAGCAACGATGATTCAATTGTTTTTACAATAGCAGATGGGGCGCCGAAGACAGCCTCCGGCGATGCTATGGGATCTGGGTATGACACATCAACCTACCGAACGTTATTGGTGGATCTACTCAATGCATTGCTCAAACCATCGAAGAGCCGAATTTCGAGTGTAGAGGAGCCAAATGAAAAGATATTCTTTTCGGCTCTTCCCCAGAGTCATCGGAAGGGAGAGAAAGCGTTCCACGTCAAAGCCCATCGTGGAAGTAAAGAAGGTTGGTATTTTTAAAAAAATTGATTCAACTACCCCTAACTGAGTGGGATTATCTAGGATACCTATTCTTCTTGCGACGAGGGATTTTATGGGCATTCAAGAAGCCACTAATGCATTTTTCATTTGGAGACGTTGAATCAATATCCTACTCATCTATCACAAAGCGAACTTTCAATCTATCCATTCACGTAGCTGCAGACCGTGGTGGAGCAGAAATCGAGTTTTCCATGATCGATCAGGAAGAATTTGCCGGAATCGATTCTTACATCAAACTAAACAAACTTAATGATGCATCAATGGCAGATCAACGCAGAGCTAAGGTTTTCAATATTAATGGTAAGGCTGATGAAGTTGAAGAGGGCCCGGGGGAGCTAGAGAAAGCTTGGGACGATGCCGAAGATGAAGAAGAGGAGGATTATGTCCCTGGCCAAGACGAGGACGATGATGGTTCTGGGAGTGATAGCGATAGCGAGGATAGCGAAGGCGATGATGCTGGTAGTGAGAATATGGACAGTGACGAAGAAGGCAGTGTGGACCTTAAGGAAGAACTAGGAAGTGAGATGGAAGACGTGGTGCCGGAAGCACCAAAGCCTAAACGGGTCAAGAAAGTCCGGGCCTAATAAGTAGCACAGCACTGGAAATTTTGGAGTAATTAACGCTGCCGAAGGAATAAGTGAATTTAGACTATAATGGCCAATACCATCAAGGCAATCCGATACCGGCCTACATGGTTGGCGCAGGGGACAAATTCGAGTACATGTTAGACTTACGTAAGAATATTGTTTTGTCCGAGACTTTGTACCCCGGTTTTGCTAGGTGCGGACCGCCTGTGCCCGGGCCCGAACCGGGTGTCCGTGCTCCATTTAGAGCCCTCTCCGTCTTCAACTTTATTCTACTGTCACGTGTCGTACCGTTCAAAATACTGCAGAGAGGTGCTTCCCAAAAAATACATATGTACTCTTACATTCCAACACCTCGAAGCATTGGCATCCACTAGCACTGCTTCAGCAAAATAATAACATATAGACCTTTCAATTCTTGTGCGAAGATTATCCGCATATCACTTTTTATTGTCTTGCTGCTTCCCACCTTTTTTACCATGTCTGCTTGTATAATATAATGCTACGGCTGTTAATTAGCTTAGCCCATTCTATTAGGTACTTGGAGAATAGCTGATCCGTGCTTTCTCTCCGCAACATCAATGACATGTAGAGAGGTTTGGACGAGTGATATTGGACGATGGATAAACAAAAGCTTTCACTTTCATTTTAGAATAAGTAATAGTTTCGTGTCTAGCCGTGTTTATTAACCCTCCTACTCTAAGCGAGGTTACCATACTTCTACCAGCTATGTAAAACAAAGGCCTGACAGACTTTGGAATATGTATCTATCAGTACATATTCAAAACAAAGGATAACATTGGCTCTAGACCCGTGTACCGTTCCTCGTTTCCCATCCTGGGAGCAACGGATATATTTGATATAACACTAACTTAGCGGATGTGAACAATTGATTAACAACTATTTATATTATATTGACAGTCTTTTCTCAGGCCGCGTCGACAACCAGTCACTAATACTAGACACTGTAGAAACCACTGAAAAATAGTACCACCACGGCAGAGTAGCAGACTAGACCTCTAGGGCGGGCAACAATTCTAAATTAGGCAAGGAGGTTCCGACCGTATGCTCATTGGGATCCTTAGGACCAATTCCACTTCGGTTTTCTTGACTCGTTGAATTGGACTGGCTTTGTATCGTGACTACTTCAAATGAGGATTCGCTTTGTATTAGGGATATGTTTCCACTCTCAGGGCGGTTTCCACACATATCAGAGCAAGTTGAGGATGATGAAGGTGATGTAACTAATTTCTCCATAAAAGTCCAGTGAGGTGTTTGAAGCATAGTCTTTTGGGCTGAGTTTTCATAGCTGTTTGAATTTCGAGGATTTACTAGCTCGGCTGCTTGTGCTACAATTCCAGAGAGGTAAGTATATTGCATATTATGTAGATAAAATGATAACATCTGAAGCCTGCACCGGCTTTTATAAGGGTCATTTTTGATAGTTCACTTACCCTTGGATTTCTTCAGTATGTTATCCTTGAATCTTTTGTAAGAGCCTAGTAATTCCTCTTGAAATTTTGCACATGAGACTTCGATGTCATGGCTAGTTATCGGTGGACTTTTGCTCAACATCACTGTCAGGCCTTTAATAGTTTCCTCCATTTCACTCACTTTCGTCTCGAGTCCATAGAGTTTTTTATCTTTTTCTTTGATATCTGCTAAATATTTTCCTTCTTTGTTGAGATACCTTTTTTTCCATTTAGCTTCTAAGTGGTCTATTTCTCTCCTGTCTTCTACTGCCTTTCTGTTGCGATATTTAAGCTGCTCCTTCATATTTTCAACTTCATCTAGATAGCTCATTACCAGCTTAAAGGACTGGCTCTGGTAGTATCCATGATTGGTACTAGTCCCATCAGGTGATTTGTATCGGGAGAGGATTACTTTTTTCGTTTCTGCGTCAACATTGAAGTCCTCCAATAAAGCTCGCCGCAGGCTATCAACAGTAATTTTATTTGGTGCCTTTGAAGCAACTAAATTGTTATACCAATTCAGGGCTGGCCCAGTTTTAAAGCAAGAAGGTATAGACTCGAGAACTGCAGACTCATCACAGGATGCCTGCCATAAATAATAATCTATTTGATCGATAAACCGAAGCGCATGAACAGGTGCGTTAGGAGACCTGAGAGTGGATCCTGAAGAGGGAGTTCGACGATCAAAGAACGCATCACTATCCATAGGTCCGGGATATTTTGTAAAAGAGGCTGCCTCAGCTCAGGAGTATACTTGTTAGGAATCTGGTACTTTTCTGAAAGTTGAATGCCACTTTCGGTTGTAAACATGTACTTGATCAATGTGTCACGACCAGCTACATGTCAGATTGGTACGTCTTATATTCAATATTCGAAAAACAAACTAGGATGTAACTATTTAAAAGTAATAATATCTTACTAATTTGCAAACATGTAGGAACTGTTTTTCTTGAGATACATTTCTCTTAACACTTTATATTACGCCTTATGTGTTTCATGTATGTAAACGCTCTACATTGCAGCACAAGGCCATGGATTTACCTTCATTTTACGCCGATAGGCGAATTAAGCCCATCTTAGATGTGATGTAGGTAAGATGCTAGCTCTCAATACTGGCTTACCTATGTACATACTACTATTCCACCATAAGCTTAAGTATCTGCTAGGTAAACTTCCGGGTAACAAATATACATGGTAGATAGGCAATGCATGGGATTCCAACCCCCTGTAGGAAGCTATCACCGCAAGTTCATTGTATCTGTCACTCCATCCACAAGCCGCAATAACAAAACTGCTACAAGTAACATGGCTGATATCGATGATTCTGCCAAGGCTGAAAAGCTTGCCGCCGCGAAAAAGCGGGTGTGTTCTTTAAACAGTCAAGCGTCACAACAGGCTAGCTGACAAGTCTTTGGTTACCTTTAGTTCGAAGAATTGAAGAAGAAAGGTAGCAAGAAGGCATCGAAGAAACCAGGTAAAGCTGCAGCTTCGTCTTCAAAAGTCGAGAAATCTGTGGAGGAATCCGTGACCGAAGAGCCAACCAAAGCCGAATCACCTATCCCAGAAGAGAAACTTGAAGACACCCCCGAAGAAGAGTACGTAATGGCTGCATTTTGAAGAACTATATACAAACCGGTGTTGACTTGGATACATAGTAAAAAAACACCAGTTTCCATAGAAGCGCAACCCCTATCCGCACCGTCTCCAACCTCTTCGCCGGCTCCTACACAAGCGCGTAATGCTGCTGCACATGCACGCCGTACCTCTTCGTCCGGGTTTCGGCGGCCCTCGATAAGTGCCACAGATATTTTACGCTCAGGAAATAAATCACCTTTGAGTCCTACAGATGTGCCAGATATATATCGTAGACAGGCGGAAACTATATCGGGTCTTACAGAGGAAAATGAAAAACTCGTCGCGGACGTCGGACGTCTACAGTCAAAGGAAAAAAGAGTGACGGAACTGGAAGCTGAGAAGGATGAGCTGCTGGAACAGCTTTCCGATATTAAAGAAGAGGTCCGAGGCCTTAAAGACAGGATACATGGAGCAGAGGAAGCCAAAAAGACAAGCGAAGATGCACTTTATGGGGCAGCATTCATAGAGATAAAAAAATTGGTTGGTTAGTTCAACCATTGGTAACAATTTCTGATTAAAATCACAGAAATCCGAAGTAGCAGCCTTAAATCGACAGATATCTCACTTGACATCGCAAGTATCCGCGAAAGACAAAACGATATCTGAGCTTCGACTTCGTTCTTCGTCGACCTCAGGCTCTGATGATAAAGAATCTCTTACGGCAAAGGAGGATCAGATAGAAAGTATGGAAATGGAAATCAGTAGAATTCGCAATGAACTAGAGCGCTGTCAAAAGGCATCGAATTCCTTGGAGTCTTCATTGAAATCTAAACAAATCGTCTGCGACGAACTCCAGGAAGAAATCTCGAAGACGCAGAATAGTCTTGAAGCTGCTCAGGCTAAGCTCGTGGAAGAGCTCGAGCAGCGCTCTTCTGTCGAAACTCAAATCCAAGATTTACGGAACGAGTTAGATGCTCTTCGGACAGAAGATAGAAAGAAAGACAGTTCAATTGCATCGTTGGAAAAGGATTATAACACTCTGAAGACATTGTACCGTGATGCCGAGGCCAAGTACCAGGAATCGTCTCGTCTGTCAAATGCTAAAGCCCGTGAAAGCCAAGAACTAGAAGATGAGCTTGCCGAACAAAGAAGAAAAGCAGGCCAGATGGAGGCCGAAAATGAGGATTTAAAGCTTAAGCTTGAACGCGCATTACTTGAAAATAGAAAACTTACCGGTGCAAATCCTGAAGATGACCGAGAAGTTGATGAGCTCGAGGATGCAGAACGCCAGCGACTTAGAGAGAAAGTTCACAGTCTCGAAAAGGCTCTGGATAGCGAGAGACGCCACGGCCGCCATCAAAGAACTGAAAGCATGAGATCTGCTGGCGGCTTTCTTGATGACGATGATGTTGATTTTGGGGAACTCATGAAGAGAGAAATGGAGGTTGCAAGAGCCAGGGAGGAGGAAAATAGGCAGAAAATCATAGATGCCGAAGCGCATAAACAAAGGATGGAACAAGAACGTATTGAGCGTATCAGGGAGGTCAAAAGAGGCTTGGAAAAATGGAGGGGATGGAGAATGGACCTGACTCTGGTTGGAGGAAGTGCTGTTGGTTTAGGTGAAATGTTCGAGGTTTAGACTTTAGAATAGGGATTTTGGGACAGGTTCCATAATCATGTGATATTTTTATGTTTCCGGTACATATTGGAATAAAAATAATTATTTCTTTAAACCAAGCTAAGTATATATATCCTAACTACGGAAATCCATCTAGATGTTATTTTTTGGTGTAGGTTATTCCCTATCAGTGTGGTAGTTTGATCCGAATGAGGGGAACATATCAACGGGTATTCGAATTTCAACAAAATTGGACTCAAAAAATTATTTGTTGCAAATATTGGTAAATTTCGATCATGATGCACGTTTGCATAAATCGACTAGAGTATTACAGCGTTCCTTCGCAAGTTTGATACAAGTTGCGATGGTCTCCATGCCGCTAGTAAATCCCCCACCTTTCTCTATCTTGGCAATCTTTCCACTCTCTGTCACGCAGACTAAGACCCTTTCCGTGCATACTGACTCCTCGAACTCATCTAGATCACTCAAAATCCAGCTCTCGGAGGTTTTCTCACCATCGTGAGTATATATTCCAAAAGAAGCAGTAAATGCCAGCTCTCTCATATCCAAAGGACGGTATAGATCCTTATCGGGATTACACAGAACCATCTCCTTATCTGGATCCCAAGAGGCGATGGGCAGGCGAGTTGAACGCAAAGCTGCAACCATTGATGCCCAAGCAGTGTCCAGAATGTTACCGTCCAAGGATATGCATACAATGTCGATGTAGAGCACCCAATATGCCTTTGTTTCATTCTCACTGTCTTGTATCCGCAATGTTGAAGCTGGGATAAGAGATGTAGTATCTATAAGCAGGGATCTTAAGCGTTCTGCAACTGCTTGAGCAAAGTCGGATGGTGGACCAGGATGGTAATCACGAGAACAACCAGTTCCTGTTAATCGTTAATGAATTATTACACGGCAAAGCATGCCAAAAATTACCTAATTCCAGATTTGGCACTAAAAGTGAATGTGTTGTAATCTCTTCATCTTCGTCCTCCACAGCACGGATCCCTTCCTCTGTGTTTCGCTGCACGGTGATCTTCCCTTTCATTCGACCTTCACCATGCGTGAGACCCAGAATTTCGCCGCGAATACCACATACAGCAGCCGTATCGCCTGTCCTCACTACGGCAGATCCGTGGGCATGAGATAGAGCATTGGTGTGAAGAGTTGGGGAACGGAAGGTTTTTGGAGTACGCAAAGACGGTCGAGTTGGTGGTTCAGACTGGAGATGGTGTAGTAGATATAAGGATGGTGCAAGCTTTTGAAAGGTTTGCGCCGTGAAGGACAGTCCAATTGTGTCCGTATTACTAGATGTTTCCATTTTTTGCCAATGATTTGTCGGTAAAGTTGAGTCTGTGAAGACCCAATGTCCGGGTGGACTTCTTTGTAATATTACCCGGATGTCTTGGATTAGTCTTGAATGGTGTAGGACCTACTCCGTATGCAGGTGTGACTTCTGCGAGGGAAACACTTTAGAGTTTAAGCGCACGGATGGTTTGTGTGAATCAAAGGATGAAGTGTGTATTAGGGGTGTTCACATCCAAAGAATTATAGAATGTGGCTATTCTACGAATCTTAGAGCCTCACATCCTGCCAAAATTGAAAAAAAATTCCGGAGTAGCTCCAGTGTTATTTCTCAACCAATTCTTTCCCAATTCTGGTCAATTGACCACCAGTTACCTGGCCTCGCATCAAACTCAAGTAAACAAATACCCAACAATACCTAGATTAGCAGCGGATATGCTGTGTCCAAAGCATGTCAGAACCATAAAGCTACCATTTGCGATACATGTCAAGATCCTTCTTGTTAGCTTCTGAACGAACCTAAAATCGTCTCAATTGAATAGAAACTGATATAGATTCCAATCAGTAATAAAGAGTTTGCGGGTGCGGCATTGAGGTTGAGGTTGAGGTGATGGAAATGTAGCTTTGCAATTAAAACGGGTGTTCACATCCAACCCATTTTTCACACTGGTGAATTAATCCGGAAAATTTTCGAAAAATGGCAGAAATAGACTACAATTCTTTGGATGTGAACACACCTATTATTTCTTAAGTACAGGATCAAACAGTGCCTTAAGAACATAGATTTCCGCACATATCGCACACACACAAACCTTATCCGTCTGGTGGGAAGCGCCAATATTCCACATTTCACGTGATGGCTTAGTCGTCATACTGGGAATAGGGTCACACACGGTACAATACTGTTATATACGTTGCATATGGTACACCATTTTTTCGATTCAATATCCAAGTGCATATTCCTTTCCAGTGCTGATGCTATACCATACGGGGTATAGAAAATATTGGGCTATATTATCCGTTCAAATGTTCTAGGAACTTAGCAACCGAACGGATTACTTAACAACCTTCTAGCTCCCCCGCTCGCACCTAGCTAGAGCTCAATGGTAATGAATCAACAGTACAGTTTGTGGAATACCTATAGTCAGGGCCGGTGGCTTTGAGTTCTCCTTATTAAATAGTAAGATAAATTTGAAGATGTGTGTCCTTGAGCTGCATGCATGCGCAAGCGATTTAAAGTTGCACGAGTACGTGATAGGGTGACCGTCCGGCTGACATCATACTCTTACAGGGGGCCACGGGGCGTAGAGCATCTATCGTAGAGTACATATCAACACTTGTGCTCATAAGAAGTGTTTTGCATAATACATTCTCTACATTAACGTCTTGCATACTTATAGTTGCGCACATTCTCAATCGGCTCAACTAGATTCATGAGATGAAAAACACGCAAAATGGCCTTTACCTTCAACTGGACGCCTCTCACGGCCCCGACTAGCTCTCCTGAATTCTATTCACACGCAAAGGAATTGCTTACTACCGCGCTCAACAGCTCTTCTAATTCATCAACTATACTCAACTCGGATATTGTGGTAGAAGATCTCAATCTCGGCCAGAATGCTCCAGAGATAGAAGTGTTAGAAATTGGTGAACTGGCAGACGATAAGTTTCGCGGTGTGTTTCGAATCAGCTATGAAGGGGATGCCTGCTTAACGTTAAAAACAAAAGTTCAGGTATGATGGGACAGCCTTTTTTTTTTTTCAAAATCGTGGCTTTTCACTAATGAAAGTAGATTAACACTTTAAGCGAGTATCTTTCATCATCAGCTTCTTTCACCTCCCCAGATTCTTTGGCCGCTTCGTCGCCTCTTACCATTCCCCTTCAGATCACACTTTCTGACTTCAAATTGTCTGGCTTTGTGATATTGGTTTTTTCTAGAGCCAAGGGTATAACCATAGTTTTCCGGAACGACCCACTGGAATCATTACAAGTTCAGTCAACCTTTGACTCTATACCTTTTATTAAAGATTATCTCCAAGAAGAAATCGAACGCCAAGTCAGAAACTTATTCCAGGAGGACCTACCCGTGGCCATTTACAAATTATCTCTCAGAATTTTTAACCCGGATCATGCTACGTCCCTTGGCCTTGATACTGATGCCAGGGATTCGCTAGCCACCCCGAGAATCTCCAGGAGTCCAATATCCTCCCACGAAAATTATTTATTGAATCCTCTTTCAGCATCTTTAGATAATTCGGATTTGCCCCGACAGTTTTCAGAAACAAATTTGTTGAGATTAAAGGCTTTGATGAACTCACAAAACACACTTTCCTTATTTACACCCGCCATCCCCAACGTTTTGTATAGAGGAAAACCTCCTAGTAGTATTCTGTTTGATCAAAAATTGGTCATAGATTCTACGCCATCGACCCCATGTACGGAGCCCTGTCTAAATAATGGACCCCGTCCTGGTATTTTCCCTTCCAATAGCAGTTCTTCTTTAAATGTGAGCCTACCCGGTCGCCGAAAAAAGAAGCATAGAATTGTCAATTTACGAAATGAGAAAACCCACATGTTCTCACCTACTTCGTCTGAACGTGACGATACTGCAACTATTGCATCCGCTCCTGAATTGATGGCAACGACTGAAAAGGACTTACATCGTCACATGTATCCACGTCCATATGCCCCACGAATTCCACCAGGCGGTATTCGTTGTCGGTACAGTGAATTCGCTCACATAAATACCGCATCTTCAGACTCAGCCAATCACACTGTGGGTGGGCCACTACAGCCTGCAGAAGATAATTCTGAACTGTCATCATGCGGAAACCATACACCGGAGTATCAAAGTACATCTTTAATGCAGGGACCCTCGCGTCACGTAGGTATGACTGCTCAACGTCCGCGTCTGGTCGACATCCCTAGGAATCCGAGTGGTATTTTGGAAAAGGCGTTTATGATCAGATTGGTCGGCGAACTCCAGAGACGAGCAGACGAAGATCGCCCAAGAAACAAGGAGACAAATCCTAGCTAAGCATGCTATATGTTATGATGCTAGATGTCTCATACTGGCAACGTTTTATCATGCCAAGCCCCGACGTTTTGCCCTCGCCTGCAATATTTACTGTACCCTCAAAATAATATAGATATTCAGATGATTTCTCATGGTTATAAAACATATGCTTGAGGATATAGGATACTTTTCTTGAGAGTTATTGCCAACTTTGAGGGTCCGGTAAATAATCATCTCCGGTTTAAGACGTCCAGCATCCTATCTCATTCAGGCCTGAGTGATCATCGGAGATGTTCCACTCCTTCTATAGCTTGAAATACCTTTTTCCTTGGACACTTGTATGGTTATCCTTGCTCATTTTGTAACCGACACAAATGGATAAAACTAGAATTTAGAGTTTTGAATTTCGAAAACATGGTAAGCCATTGAGGCTTTAGTGCATGTCACTACAAATTCTTGTCTGTTTTTTATTTTAGTTTTTACAACCCTACTAATTATAGTTTTGTAGAATTGCCATCTTTTGTTATAACTCCGAGTGATTTATTATGGCCGACAAAACTTGCGACTTTAAACTCCAATGACAACTCATTGTATAATCTTTAAACAAACACCCTTTTATTCTAATTTTCGATACTTAGGAGAATTTGTAATAGCATGCATGATACTACATCTACGCGCAGAAAACAGTCAAATATAGTGGGGTTCTCTGCATAGTACTTACATACACGTGCCGTGAGACAAAATCTGCAGGTATAAGTAGCCACTTGAATGCCCACATTTCAAACTAGACTCTGCTTCTTTGCGCGTGAAAGTATGTCGTGCAGATACAGGAATTTACTGCTTATGAGGTTAATGTATACATATGAAGTCCATCTTGGACTCTTGATTCCCGTCTGCGCTAAGGCCCGCTTCAAGGAACAGTCGGACAAGATGCATGGAAAGCAATCTGGACACACACAAGGCAAGACAACGCTCGTCTCAACGGTACAACGTCGCAATGGTGAAACCCCACGCGACAGGGTACCTATTTGGTAGGACCCACAGGGTCCGAAAGGCGGGTGAGTAGCTTGGCAAAATGGTTGGGGAATCCAGGCGCACCAGGTTGAGGCGACGTTGAGCCAATGTCAACATACTGACCGAGCTTCAGTCCAGGTAAAGTTCTCATGCTTACGAGTACCCATGACACTATGTAGGCCTTAGGCAATCAGTGAGCTCAATTAGAAAGTATGTGGCTTGTAACTCGGCCTTCATGAATGCTATCTGATACCAAATGGGTCATAGTAATAAGTTCAAAGAACTGATTATAAACGTATTCTATCACATCGCCATTTTATTTGCTGCTGAAGTGAAGTTTACATATATGCGTCTACCAACTTGAGGAAAAAAAAGCATCAGTCAATGCACTCATATCAACACAAAAGCCAAAATCATTCCAATTATTGTACTCGTACGCATCTAGTCATCTGACATGCTGGAGCTTACGTCTGATGTAGACCTGAGGAAAGGAGTACATACTTAATGCATATAACACTGAATAAAGCTTCATCTTGTAAGTGTATGTGGGGAAAAAAATAGGATTACATTGTCGGCAATTCCCAATGTTCGCGACTGGTCCCAAAACATAATTCAATGATCTAGCTGAACCCAGCCCATGAAATCCATTGAAGCTCACTGTACGCTAAGAGAACATGAGATAATGAGGCTGAAAGTTTATTTAAAAGGACAAGTAATATCAAACCCAAACATCAGTTCTCACAGCATGGTGTTGTCAGCCCTTCTCATCATTATCATCACAGGCAAGTGCAGAGTGCAGAGTGCAGAGTGCTGCACGGGTAGCGGACGCCACTGGTACACGCACACATACAACTTTATCCGTACAAGGGAAACACTGCCCTGCTTGATCGTCCCCCTAACGTTCTCTAGTGGGACGCGAAGGGGAGACAGTCTGATTGGCAAAGCATAATTAGCATTTATTTCTGCGCCTAACGTCCCCCGAACCGCCATTGCCTCCAGAATGCCTTGACCGCACACCGCACACCGCATACTGTACCTCCTCCTCAGTGTAGCATTTCTTCTGTGCTGTTGGTTCTTCGTTGCCCCACGAAAGACATCTGCAAGGCCCTGCATAAATCTAACGCATTCTGGCCCGCGGCCGCACGTACCCGGCTCGCTACTTAAACCATTCTTTTCGCACACTCTCCTCAGACTACTTCCGTCACCTACTTCTAAACTCCTCTGCTCTTATTAAGTTACCGTTGCACGGGACATTGTTCTAATTGACGCCTGGCATATATCGCCAGTGTCTGCGGCACTGCGCGTTACATCTTTACCCCGTCGCTTCGTCACAAAAAGCCGGCCACACACCCTAACAGTCATATTTAAACTTTAGTCGGGTTCCTGCATACATAACTGTCCCAATCTCTCATACTTCCTGCAACCTTTTCCTATCCACATACATATTTCACAGCGAAGAGACTCGGCTCACGGTTCCTTCCTTCTCGAAGCCTTGGCTCCCAACAAGGCCCTTTGGTCCTTCTTGCAGCAAATGCCACACAGGGCTTACCTCCAAACACAGACAACAGAGCCTCCTATCAAATTTCACACAAACCTACCTGCTACTTTGAAAAATCGTCAAGATGATATGATCGTTGGGAAAATGCAACGCCCTGAGCTCGGCGCCAGCTCATCATCTTACACTTATAGCCACACTTCTCACAACAACTCCGAAACACCAAAGCGACCGGCACCTACTAGTGGAGAGGATTGGGATTCACAGGAAGGGAGAGGTAGTGAATCTTTCCTTGCGCACATGGCCCTTATGTGTGTTTATATGAGAGTTTAATCTCACCAAGAATACAGCTCAGCGTCCACCTTTGAAGATTGCTCGCACAATGAGCTACTCAACCGAAACCTTTATCCAACCCGACAACTTCGCTCGGGTTGCCGGCGCAGTATATAGGAGTAGTTTTCCGAAGCCAGAAAACTTTTCCTATATGAAGAAACTTGGACTGAAAACTATTCTGTACGTTACTGTTACCCTGAGTATCAATTGTTTGACTACTAACAATGACTCAAGCACACTGGTTCCTGAAGCATATCCCGAGGAGAACAACAAGTTTATGAACGAGAATGGCATCATCCATATTCAGGTTGGCATGCCGGGTAACAAGGAACAGGACTCGCTTTCCGATCGTAGGTTTAAGTGATCTAAGCATATAAAAAACAACTAACAAACTTCTAGCTCGGGTTCCGGATGAGAAAATCACTGCTGCTTTGAAGATTATCCTTGATAAGCGCAATCATCCTATATTGATTCATTGTAATAAAGGAAAGGTTTGAAACACTAAGGCTTAATGATTGTGCACGTTACTAATATATATTGGTCAGCATCGCACTGGTACTGTTGTTGGTTGTCTACGCAAGTTTCAATCTTGGTCTCCTCCACTTGCCATCGAAGAATATCGTAGATATGCAGGTATCAAAAATCGAGCCAGGGACGAGAGGAAGATCGAAAACTATGGTCTGGAGTCTTGCTGGGAACTTGCCGTTGAAAACGGCTGGACTCCAACTAGCTTTGTTGTCGACGAACAAAAGGAGGAGGAAGTTGACTCAATCCTTGCCGTAGCTGGCCCTGCTGCTATCAAAGCGCAATAACGGTTAATATCTTCTTCGACTCACGACAGAAGCGTCTCTGGCTTATAACCTCTGACCTGAGCTTAACTATGGTCTATACCTTCCGGTATCACTGTCGGAATACGTGATTCTTTTCTTGAGATCGGAGCAAGGGCACATAAAGAGGATTGTAACATATTAAGGAAACCTATATTTTGTTTCCATCGGATTTGCTAAAAGGGAAAGCGGAGAGTAGGCGTTTATTGATATGTTGATTTTATTTTCTTTATTCTTTGGGTTTTGTTTTTTTTTGGCGCTGCCCAAGCTACGTCACGCAGCTCTGTTGTAAATTTTGTTGAACTGCAGGCTTTATAGCAAAGGTGAACGGGAAAGTCAGTTTATGGCTCGGAGTTCCATCTTATCACTGCAATCATTATAATGAGTACACATAGTCTCGTTCCCAGCCGGGCGTTTTCGTTTCACTTACTTTCACTCAAGCGAGGAACGAGACGTAGCAACACACCGCATGGTACGAGACTAGAGTGCACATAGAATAGAAGAGTACCTGCCAAGTAGGCCAACTGTGGTAGTATATGTGGAATATTGATTGAAATATTCTGTGTGAACTAGTTATTATTCTAGTCATAATTGTGACCATATGGCATTACATTGATCAATATCAAACTCGATCTACTCTACATGTTCTACATGTTCTACCACGCATTTGTTCCTTTGAATTTCTTCCCAAGCACGACCCACTCTAACGATGGACTTGCAAACTATTCAACCCAAAATCCACCTCCCGGGGCTCATCGGCTGTAACGGACGTGCGGACGTTACATGTTTATACCCGCCACTAAGAAATTAGTTCCATACTGTGGTCCATCCTCAACCTCTCAAATTGAAGCTAATGTCAGGCTAGATAATTCTTGTTTTTTTTTTCGTCCTCTAAAGTGCTAAGGCCTCTGCCGTGTCCTGAGTGATGAAATACATTCTAAAACTAGGAACTCGGCCCCACTCGACCTTGTTTCTTCTGTGTCTGGGGTACCGCATACTAAAGTGGAGAAGGAGAAAACAGTCTGCCCCAAGACTATAGTTAGTTATTAGTAATTGGGAAGAAGAGACTTGAACAGGTTGGAATAGCAGTCTGAATGCGTACCCAAGGAACACTCAAAATTGGGAGCTGTACCTCTGCATAAAAGGATTCATGGATGATATATGTATTGTAATTACTCCATAATTTTTACCTATAAACTCTAGAAAATACTCACCATGATCATTTGATGTACCACGTTGTTGACTTTCGTTATAAATTGGGAGGATTATAAGATAGAAAAGAGAGGATTTTGAAACGTTCCAGTTGACCCCCATAAAAGAAAATGAATGGCTATATTACATAACTATGGTGTATCCCACTCTTTTTCATTTGCTAAATAAATTATGATTTACTACTACTACCGTGTACGAGCACTTTCGTACTTTCGTACGGAATTGTAGGATGTCATAGATTAGATAAGCAATGACGTATGTAACTTAGAGTCTTGGCACTAGCCACAAGGGAGCAGCGAGGATCGCTTGCTCCTTACACAATACAACACATTCATTCTGATCATAAGCGTGCCTACATTGGTAGCAACACTCTTGTCTATTCGGCTCAGGAAGCCGGATATTGCTCTAATTGCTTTGAAACAAAAAACGAACCCATTGAGTAGTGATGGAAGAAGATTCCAACCCGTGGGGTGGCGGACCGCCTACCGGCCCAGAAGGACCCACGGACCTCGGAAGGTCAGAGTCATCGTCAGGACCGATGGACACCAGCGACCATGAGTTAAACTACGACATCCCTTGGGAGAACAGAACAGACGCTTTCTTTACAATCAGAGATAGAATAATAGAAGAAGGAATGGGAGAGACAATCGAGTCAATGCGTCGCTACGTCAAAGCAGTACAGGACGGTGCCGACCAAGTCAATGCCATGATGAGGAACGAGATCCGGAGGTTGAACGGAGTCAACGATGCAACCGCGGCGGAGCTACAGGACGCAAAGCAGAAGCTAGTGGTGGAACGAAACAAGTTGATCCAGGACGGTACAGCACGAATACAAGAATTGACAAAACGAGTCGACCAACTAGAGACGGAGAACGACGAAAAGAACAAAACCATCATCAGCCAACAGTCGGAAGTCGTCGAGTTGAGGATGAGAGTTGGGTCCAACATTCCGGGTGTAACGAAAAAGTTCACACTAAAGCCAGGCTCCATGGACACGTGGCAAGGGGAGAGGTGTGCAGACCAGGTGGTGTCGTGGCTACAAGTGGCAGAAAGACAGTGTTGGATGAGAGCAGTCGAGACAGGTACACAGGATACCACAGTAGACTGGGCTACGCATGTCATTGGATTCATGAGGGGACAGGCCGCGTTGTGGGCAAGTCTGACGTTCCCCGACCCAAAACAGCCAGTCCCTTGGAAAGAGTTCAAAGAAAAGTTCATCAATCAATTCGTACCAAACAACGCCATATACGAGTTGAACAGAGAATTCGACGAACTCCAGGTAGGAAAGTTGTCTATTAGGGAGTTTAATAATAAGTTCAACGACATCCAAATGAAAGTCAGGATGGCCACTCATGACACTGGACCAGTATTGCAACCTCAGCCAAGCACCGGTATCCTGGACCCAGTTATCTCCGAATTCAATCGCCGTACCATAGCAGACAAAGACAAACCTCTCGTCGACGCATACATAATCAAGTTGGCAAAGGCATCAGAGGCAGAAAAGAGGTCGGGAGGTGGACCGGTGACCGCAGTTTATGTACAATTGGCAGCGTGGATGGACAACAATGCCGATACAAGTTATGTTCCAACGTTGGACAGGGTGATGAGATACTGCGATAATATGGACACGTCCATAAACCGGCGGGCCGTAAAACCAAACGAGTTGTCCTCTATTATGAGGTCTAGCGGAGACGGAGGAAATATGGTCAATCCAGTGGGAAATTCAGATTCAATGGATTGGGAGAAGACGGTGGCGGCGAAAATAGAGTCGACATTCAATGCAATGAGACAAAAGTCAAGGTTCAACAACGGAGACACAAAGCAAGGACAGCTCGTTATGAAGAGTATGAGGTGTTACGAATGTGGAAAATTAGGACACATTAAAAGAGACTGTTTTCAGGCTGCGAGGAACAGAAATAATAGTAATGAGAACAATAGGAGAAGACAAGATAAAAGGCCTGCTTTTAGAAGTGTTAGGATAGATACTAAGAAGGATAGTAAATCGGATGACGAAGAAAGCGTCCGAGAAACAGACCTCGAGACGGAAAACTAAAGGGAGTTGATTATACTGCTATATCAACTCCGGATAAGGAAGAGCTTCAAGAACGTGTACAAAAGTTTAACGATCGGGAAATAAAGATATTCAGTATTGAAGATATTAATAAAGAACCTTCCGATCTACTACGTTTTTATGGGAATGTCACGTTCGAGAAAGAGCCAGCAGGAAAAGGGAAGATGAGGGTTGTAGTACCGGCGTATGTATTAAAGAATGATGGAGAATCGGAGAATTTTGTATCAAGAAGATTTTTGTTGAGAGCAGAGATGAATTATAAGGCTAGGATTATGAGGAAGAAGGCAGGATATATGACGGTTCAGACGGCCAGAGCGGGAGAAGTGGCAAGAAGAGAACTCAGAGAAAGAGTATTGGTCAACCTCAACATCGGAGAATACAACTACAAGTCCTGGTTTACGGTATTCGATTTCGATGTTTATGATATTGCACTTGGCAAAAGATGGGTTCAAGATATCAACCTGAGGCATGAAATTGACCATGTGAACAATAGGATGAAGATATGGACGGCCAAGGCACAACATGGCGGGAAACCGGAGGAAGAAAGGTCGTACGTTCTACAAGGATTGAGAGCGTCAGAAGGCCGGGGAAGAAGACAACGCTTCAAAGCAATGGCTGAAAATGCAGGCCTGGAGTTGCTTTGGATGCGCGACGTTTCTTCAAATAAGAAGAACATGGAGTATATCAGACGAAATGGCTTCGTTGTCAACGTAAGGTTATGTGAGGGAGAATTACATAACGATCTATGTACCACAAAAGGATCACTGGATACAGACGGAGATGTACGAGAGTCCGAGTTCGGACTGGTACAGCCGTGGGGAAGTCCAGAGAAGATCGTGGAGACCATAAAGTCAGAGTATCCGAAACTTTTTGGAGTACCACATGGGGATCGACTACCGGAGCATCGAATGAAGTTCAAGATAGAAACAGAAGAGGGGGCAAAACCACCCTTTCGACATGCGTATCGACGATCAAGGTTCGAGGATGAAGAGTTGAAAAAGCAATTAGCAGCAGGTTTAGAAACAGGATTAATAAGACCGTCCCATGGAGAATATGGGAGTCCCGTCCTATTCGTGCCAAAGAAGAATGGTAAACTACGAATGTGCATCGATTACAGGCCCTTGAACAAAATCACTAAGAAGGACCGTTATCCTGTCCCGAACATAGAAGACCTCATGGATAGAATAGCAGGCTCGCAGAAGTTCTCCAAATTGGACCTGGCTAGTGGATACAATCAGATAGCTGTGGAAGAGAAGTCCAAAGAAAAGACTGCATTTTCCACCGCATATGGATTATACGAATGGAATGTAATGCCTTTCGGCGTCACAAACGGGCCGGCAACATTCATGAGAATGATGGAGAAGACATTACAAGGAGTGCCGGAGTTGGATACCTTCTGTGCTGTGTATCTCGATGATATCTTGATCTTTAGCAAGAGTACGGAGGAGCATGAGCGGCACGTACGTATAATACTGGATGTATTAGCTAAGGAGGAGCTGTTATTGTCGGAAGAGAAGTGCGAATTCTTTAAGGATGCTGTGGAGTTTGTGGGGTTCTGGATTGATAAAGATGGAGTTCATACGGAGAAGGCGAAGGTGGAGGCCGTCAAGCAGTGGAGCGTCCCAAAAACACCAAAAGAGCTCATGGGATTTCTGGGACTTACAGGATTCTACCGGAAGTTCGTGGATAGATATGCACACGTTGCATTGCCATTGCATAAGGCAGCACACGCAAAGCCGAAGGAATTCAAAGACGCGTGGAATGATGAATGCGTCAAGGCCTTTCACCTCCTTAAAGAAGCAATTACAAAAGCACCTGTCCTATCACTGCCGAATAAGAGGGGTGAGTTCGTTATCAGAACGGATGCATCCAATTTCGCATTGGGAGGAGTTTTATTCCAAAGGCAGTTCTGTCCAGACACCCAAAGAGAGGAGGAGAGAACTATTGCGTATTGGAGCAGAAAACTGTCCCCGGCGGAGAGCCGTTACCCCGCGTATGACAGGGAGCTGTTGGCTATCAGGGATGCAATTATACACTGGCGATACTTTTTGCATGGACGACAATTCGTGGTGTACACAGACCATGCATCCCTGCAGAGAATATTAACCCAAAAGGTTCTATCCACTAGACAAATCACTTACTTAGAACTCCTTCACAGTTACGAGTTCAAGGTGAAATACTGGCCTGGAGCGAGGAATGCAATTGCAGACGCATTATCGAGAAGACCCGATTATGCGTTCAATACAGTGGATGGCCAACTGGAGGAGGCAGACGACTGGTTCAAAGATATAGCCAATGGGTATCACAACGACGACTATTTTGCTGAAATAGTAAACGCATGGAAGGCCAGAATAACGGAGGGAGTGTCAGAACGAGAAGCTTCCCTGAGAACTAGCAAAATCGCTGTGGAGAGGTCCAAGCGATACACTATGGATGAAAAGGGACTGCTTTACCGGGTAGATATATCCGATAGTAAGGAATTACGACTGCTGTGTATCCCCAGAAATATTGGAATAAGGCAAAAGTTGTTCCGAGAGGCCCACGATAGTCTCATAGGAGGTCATTTCTCCGTAGACAGAACTTTTAACTCGTTGAGAACACGTTATTATTGGCCAAGGATGAGAGCTTCAGTCAAGTCCTATGTGGAGACGTGTGAGACGTGTCATAGGGTTAAACCAACAAATCAACGACCAATGGGATTATTGAAGTCATTACCAGTTCCGGATGGCCGTTGGGAACGCATAGGCATAGATTTCATCACGAAGTTGCCAAAAGCCGGTGGAAATGATGCTATATGCACAATAGTGGATCATTTGACGAAACGAGTACACGTATTCGCCATGAAAGAAAAGACTTCAGCAGAGGAGTTTGCCAAGCTTTTTATACAGCACCACTTTAGATTGCATGGAATACCGACAAGGATCGTCACGGATAGGGACGTCAGGTTTATGTCTGACTTCTGGAGTGCTTTCGTGAGACTCATGGGATCGAAGTTGTCTCCAAGCTCGCCGTTTCATCCGCAAACAGACGGCGCAACGGAAAAACTGAATGATATAGTGGGAACATATTTGAAGGCGTTCGCTACTCGCCACGGCAAAGTTTGGAATGAGATATTACCTTTGGCGGAGTTTTCATATAATGCTTCCATACACAAAGTCTTACAGAAGACACCCTTTGAAGCAGACCTCGGGTATACGCCTACTATACCATTGGACTTGGTTGGAGCAACGGTGTGGAAACCGACTCGATCTATCACAGGGAGCACGTTTACGGAGAGGTTAAAGACAATACTGAAAGAGTGCAGGGAAGCACTACAAAACGCACAGGACAGCAATGCTGTAGAAGCAAACGCAAAAAGACGGGAAGTGCAACTGGGAGTCGGAGACCGAGTCTTCATTAAGTCTAATAATCTACCCAACACGTATGGGAATATAGCCAGCGGATCTACCAAACTACAGCATAGATACATGGGTCCTTTCACCATAACCAAATTTGTCAATGACAATGCCGTGCACCTGGATATACCGGAAGACTTGGGAATCACAAAGGTCCAAAACGTGTCAGTATTAAAGAAAGATCGAACGGAAGAAAGGGATCCACAATGGGGACACGAGAGAATACCACAACCACCACTGAGACTAGTCAAAGGAAAACAACAAGCGGTGATGGAAGTGGAGGATATAGTCGAACATGCGGAGTCAGGCACCAATCGAAAAAATATCAAATACCGCGTGAGGTTTAAGGGAGAACCAGAAGAGGAGGATGAATGGTTGGGTTTACGAGATTTGGAAGGATCTAAAGAGTTAGTGGAGGAGTATCACATGAGAAATAAGATGGAGGTGCCAAGATGGAGGATTAAGAGGAAGTCGAGAGAAGAGGCTATTACTAAGGAGGTGTAAGAGTAAAGAGGACATTGGACAAGCTAGGTACGCAGGGACGTTGCTAATGGTCATGTACGGGTATAAATTTCAAAAAACGGGGGTGATGTAGGATGTCATAGATTAGATAAGCAATGACGTATGTAACTTAGAGTCTTGGCACTAGCCACAAGGGAGCAGCGAGGATCGCTTGCTCCTTACACAATACAACACATACATTCTGATCATAAGCGTGCCTACAGGAATACTCTACATACTTCACTACGGAGTACTTGTCGCGTGCCCAGCCGGATATTCTTTTTCCCGATCCGGAAATTCCTCGTGCCTGCAGTGGATCGGGCGATATCTACCCATTTTAGACGGTTTGCGCTACCGATGGGGCTGGCCCCAACCCATTTTGCCAAGCCCATTCAGAGATGCTGCAGCGTTTTAGGGCCACACTGTTGTCTCGTTCCCAGTCGTCTGTCGTTGCTTAGTAATCGTCCCAAAGTCCTCGTAAGGGGAACGCTGAGGATATCGCCCGATCCACCGCAGGCACGTACTTCTGGATTGGGGAAAATAATATTCGGCTAGGCACGAAACAAGCCACACTGTTCGAATATGCTGAGAAGCTAAATTTTTGATAGCATTATTGACTGCTCATTTATCTATACTCCAAGCTGGAAGCTATAAAGGGATCTGTGTTGAGAAAAAGCTTTTCGAAGGTGTGGTTAGTCTCGTACTCAACGGTTGCTCGTAAATGTGTTGTAGAGTATTGAAAACAGCAGTTTAGTGTAAGCTGGGAGGTCTCCTGGTTCTTGTGTCAACCACCTCGTACGAGCTTTGTATGACGTCTAGACTAAGGTAGTGGAAGATACTTGAGAGATCGATGATGTAACATGTGTAACGCAATTTCAATATGAGCTTGAGCTACCCCTCATCCTCACACTGTGCTGCATCCTTCCTGTTTGAACTGCGCATGTGCTCGCATGGTATATTTGCTATCGACATCACGTCTTCTAGTACATCGACGTCTTTGTACACCTCTATCCTCAACTGCGACTCCACGTAGGCTGTTTGAATTGGTGCGAAGATCTCCCGGCCAATTTTTATCCAATATACCGAGAGCTTGCAACTTTGCAAGCATACAAACGAAAATGCCACAAAATGAGTACAAGCTACTGAATGTTCAGGGTAGCGACCTAAAGAACGGCCAGAAAGTAGAGGCAGAGGTTGAAGGGATCGAGGGTGCAAAGGTTTTACTTCTAAAAGTCAACGACCAATTGAGAGCCTTAGGCTCTAAATGTACCCGTAAGTCATCTCTAGTATCGTTATGAAATTTTTTAGCTATAGATTTGTTAACAGGAAGCTTTAGATTATGGTATGTTGAATATATAGTCAATCGATATCGCCAACTAATATGCAGAAAGGCGCCCCATTAGTGAAGGGAGTCATCGCAGATGATGGTCGAATTACATGCCCTTGGTGAGGCCTAATTAACAGCCTTTGCTGGTTAAATGCTCCTAACAATTTTGGTTTCAAACCTAGGCACGGGGCATGTTTCAACACTGACAGCGGTGATATTGAAAACGCCCCAGCACTAGATCATCTCAATACATATCTTGTGAATGTTCGGGACAACGATGTTTACATAACCGGGGACGAAAGTGCAATCAAAACTGGGAGGAGGGTCCCTGATATCAAATGTTCAGCGCACTCAAAGACTAACGTTGTCATTGTTGGTGGGTAGGTGGCCAAAATCTATGGGAGTTGCAAGGTCATCCAGATTAATATATTTAATATGCAGTGGTTCTGGAGCAATTGGTGCTATTGAAGGCCTCAGAGAGAAAGGTTTTAAAGGGAAAATTATTGTCCTTTCGAAAGAATCCAGCTTGCCTTTTGACAGAGTAAGCACCTCTAAATTTTATCATTGGGGGGATTATTAACAAGTTATAGACAAAGCTATCAAAGACACTAATTTCAGACATTTCAAAGTTACAATGGCGAGATGAGTCCTATTTCAAATCTTCGGATGTGGAATTTCATTTAGAAACTGAAGTTGATTCAGTCAATTTTGATGCCTATGAGGTGCAGACTAAGGACGGGAAAACTTTTAGCTATACTACAGTCATATTTGCTACTGGCGGAGCACCCAAGAGTTTACCTATGGAAGGTTTCAAGAGTTTGGGCAATATCTTTGTTCTGAGAGGACTCGATGATGTAAAAGAAATACTGAAAGCTACCGGAGAAAATAGAAAGAAAATAGCAGTTATAGGTATTAAGCATATTCCAACTGTTTCCAAGCTGTGCTGATTACTTGCGAAGGGTCTAGCTTCATTGGTATGGAGGTCGGAAAATGTTTGGCTGGAAAAGAAAACGATGTTACAATTATCGGTATGGAGGGGACACCGCTGTAACTACTTACCCATCTCAAACATGCGGATATCGTTGTCCAGCTAACGTCTTGTTGCTTAGTGAACGAGTCATGGGAGAAAAGGTCGGCAAGATCTTCCAGCGTCAGTTGGAAAAATCGGGGGTCAAATTTGAAATGAATGCTAGCGTAGAAGATGCTAAGCCGTCCTCCTCCGATGCTTCAAAAGTAGGGTTCGTCCAACTCAAGGGTGGCAAGCAAATCGAAGCGGATCTAGTAGTCCTGGGCGTGGGTGTCGCACCAGCTACAGAATATCTCAAAAAGAGTGGGATACAGCTTGAGGATGACGGAAGTGTCTCGGTGGACGATCACTGGAGAGTTGAAGGTATTCCCTATGCATATGCCGTGGGCGATATTGCAAGTTACCCCTATCCATATAGCAGCAAGCCAGGCACAAAAGTCAGGATAGGTACAACGCCAAGCTTCAATATCACTCATATTATCGCTAACTCGGTGATTAGAGCATTGGAACGTAGCCCAAAATGGTGGACGTCAGGCAGCCCTTCATATTGTTAATAAGCAGAAACCAACCGCCTTTATCCCGGTGTTTTGGTCTGCACTGGGTGCTCAATTACGTTACTGTGGCCATACATCACCAAAAAATGACGAGTATGATGATGTGATAATCAAAGGAAACCCAGACGAAGATAAATGGGTTGCATACTATACTTCCGGTGAAAAGGTTGTCGCAGTTGCTTCCCAGAATCAGGATCCGGTGGTGATTCAGAGTGCAGAGTTGATGCGGAGAAAAATTATGCCGAAGAAGAAAGAAATTCTGAGCGGTGTAAACGTACTCGACATTTATGTTCCTGCAGGAGTCAGGATTGCAGCGTAATTAATAATGAAATAGTATTGAACTGAATCCACATTGGTATTTTCTTTCTAGCCAAACGAGATATATGAAGTGCTCTATAAAAATACGGAGCCCATTGTAATATCACGTAGTAGTGTCAAATATAAATTTCAAATTCCAAGAAGAAATCACGGAGATAGAGCTAAGTAGTATAGACGCAAGCACGAATCTCAGCACTGTACTAGGCCAAACATACATGTACTCGTATATACTACATATGCATACTTCCTTGGGCCAATGAAGTCAGGTACGAGTACTACTTTATATATAGTAGCTACTATTAACAGCTTTAAAGAAGGCTATACCGCCAAAGTAAATGCCGTTGTCCTTCTCCAGCGTTAATCTGTCAATGGTGTTCTCTTAGCGCTAGCAAGTTCTCTGTAGAGTAGAGTGGGGTAGAGTACGATACACCAACGGGTGGCAAACAATATGGCGTTACGGCTGCAAAGGCTATTCCAGAATCTTACTTTACAGAGTACCTATAGCACATTAGTTCCCGCGGTGGTCAAGCCACCGGGCTACTGCAAAAACCTATAACTTTCGAAGTTTCTACGGACGTAGCTTTGCGAAATATCTTACATATCCACAGAATTCCTTCTGATTTTAGTCGATAACTGTACAGTGTAGACGTTCTTCAATACCCTTTAACTTTTCGCCGAGTACCTTGTGTTTCCCTGAAGAATGCTTGCTCCAGGGGACTGCCCTGAAGGAATCCCGAAATTCAGACCACTTTCTCCACGCAGCAGGTTTCCAACTGTTGTACCGGCACGAGGGCTAGAACCCTGCGGGTTACTGCTGTTACTGGAGAGTGGATTTCGTCATCCTTGTTTCATGCTGGTTGTGCTTGGATCTATGGAGTAGGGTTGGGGCCGGTCCACTTCTAAGGGTGCTTCTTCGTGATAATACGAGGGTCCGAATTAGTGACCCTAGAAGCGTATTCCCCCACAAAATGCTGACACTATTTCTTGTGAGATAAATTTCTTTGCTACGTACGAAGTAGGAAGATAGCTGAGCTCGTGTGCTTACAGATATCATCTCTTATGTAATGCTATTTACAGGACATTTCTAACCCTTCTAAAATCCGCGCGCATAAGAATTTAGAAACCCTAAAGTAAGATTTACTGTTTCGGCATGGCGTCAAAGTGACCACCTTTGGCTACAGGCGCTGAAAACGGGTGTTTGTATGCGACCGAGCCTTACATAATCCTACCACTAGGCTCTCTTCATCATACAATACATCTTTGTTGTAGTATCACAGTGTTTGAGAAATGTTGACTTTCTGCCTGTTGGTAGAATCTTGCAGCCTTGTCGGCACCACTACCGCCCCCCAGGATCTCGGAATCTAGGTAAAACATGTCACTTTCAACGGAGACTAGCTAGTCAAATATCGAGATAGCGAATGAACCCTCTCACGCGAAACAACGGTGAATAAAAACACTTTGATACAAGCGGGGTAAAGAAAACAAAAGAAAGTAGAAAACTGCACAAGAAAAGCACTTTTATCAGCCGACCAACTACAAGTTGCGACCATCTGCCGCCCCACCTGTTGTGTGCTAAAATATCCCTGTCGGGTCCCAAGTGACATCACCGCTCTTTTGGTGATTGTCCAACCAAATTATTCAACGTCACTCATCGTCAATCTATTTCTACTCCAGCTCCCGGTCAGGCAGAACCGCCACTGTCACAGATCACACACACGGACAATCTCCAGAACGCTTCCCGCCGCCATCGCCCTGCGTTAACTGAAACACCCACGCATCTCCCTGAAGAAACTACTCTCTCAATCATATGACGATGACAACAACAAAGCCTGTGTCGGCGCGCAAGATGGTTTCCAATTGGCTGGACTCACACGGACGCACGATCGCCGGTATGCCTACTTGCTCCCTCCCTATCGCACCTCGGGCGCTAACATCTCACGTCACTCGCCCTAGAATCTCCAATACCGGCGCTCACTTCCTCGGCACTAGCCCTGGCAATGTATCCATCCGCGCGCAAGCATTCCGCAATCTATCCGCGGCCGCTGCTACTGTTTGCGGGAGCTTGGGGAATCGCTGGGTATATGACGTATGATGGGTACCCTGTAGACGGTGCGGGGACTATGGCAGCTTGGAGCAGCCTCTACCTTCTTGCGAATGGGTGGAAGAGGTCCATGAAGCCACTGTGGAAAGTGAGGGCAGTGGGACCGGCAGCACTGACTGCATGGAGTATTGGGACTGCTGTGGTGGGCGGTTGGTATTGGAGCAATACGAGTCGGCATGTGGCGCCTAAAGAGTGATAAAGATGGCCATGGCCATGAAATCTGTTGGACCATCATGACTAGTTGTGCCAGTAATCTTAATTAATACCCAATTTAATTATGCATCCACGCATCATATAATACCCTGCATGTGAAGAGCGGCCTGTCGTTATGGTATAGTTGTAACAGGGTGTGGACTTTGATTTATAGCACCTAAGTTACAAGTACGAGTGTCATTTAAAAATAGTACTGTGCATGTTGATCTGAGCTTTAATATTTACTTCGAAATAGTGGTATCATGCATGTACGAGTGCAAAAGGGTATATCTTGCAGAAAATGGGTATATGTTTGGGCAACCTGCACCGTGTAGGGTTAGGGTTGTGCCTCAAGTATCAAGACTCAAGAATGTGCATTTCATCACTCGTAAACTGAAGCTTTCATTCACCGAGGGGTTTAATAAAGTATTTACAGAGATAACATGGTTTTAATTGTGATTCGCCTCGCTGAACGAGTCGGTGGTTAGACAACACCACCAAGTAGTTACAATTGGGTAACATATTTTTACTTAAGCAATAACCATCATATCGTCTGTTGTACATAAATGAAAGTAACGGATGAAATCTATTTCACACCATCACCCCAATACTTTAATCAAAATCGTAAATACCCGTTAAAAAGTAACACTCGCATCTTACATGAAGCAAACCTCTCCTTCGAATAGCCCTGAAAATAAGGGTTCACAAGATTTTTAGCAAAGTTTTGTTAGGAAATTAACCCAAAGTTATGTAAGGTTAATTAAGTAGCAGTAGCAACACTAATGCTATCGGCTCGACTCGCAACAGTCTGTTTCCTCAGTTCCCGTAAGAAACGACTTTCACTATCATATTCCTCGGTCTGAAAATTGGTATCACGCACGCCTAAGAAGGTGTGCCCATAGACTAGTTCCTCGTCATCATTTCCATCTTCAGAAAATGGAAATATAACACATTCGTCATATACGGTATTTCTTTTCTTTCTATTGAGAATCCTCGCAGCGCTAGGCCTTCTGGAAGTTGCCTGTGGCATACTTCTAACTGTACTCGTACGTCGGAGCATGGCACTACTATTTCCAGAAGAAGTTCCACTCACATCAAATGAGCGTCTATTCGGCATTGATCTTGGCTTCCATTGTGCGGAGTCCGTTTTAAAATCTATCTCCGACCGTTCCCTAGTTTTGGTATCACGCATGCTTTGAGTATGATATGGATCACGAGGAGCGGATTCTGGACGTTTAGATTGATGTGAAGTTTTGGATCCACCGGTTATGTTAACTTTGTCTCGGATCTTTGCCATACTTGCTGTAAAAGTCTTTCTTAATGTCATACTTTTTGAACGTATAATACCGCCGGAATTAATGTGATCAAATCTTCCTTCTTCTTGAGATTTTTCGGCAATATCCTCTACGTGTCGACTCTCCGCGTTTTTATCTTTAGTAGTTTGACCTTGTTTCAGCAAACTCCCCTCACGGTTGGGGACGAATTTTTGAGGCCCTGCTTTGGCCCAGTTCTTTCTCCCTTTAACCGAATTGTTCGTCTGTTGGTCAACGGAAGATCTACCGCCATACATTTCTGGAGTAATCGTTGTGGCACCTGTCTCACTGCTCTCCGGACTATGCAGGTCACTGACACTATCTATGTTTGTAGATTTCCTCAAAAAGCCGAATCTTCCAGGAGCTCGGGGGCTTGTATTATCTTTCTTTTCAGTTTTGTCTTTCCATTCAGAGAATTTGTTGGGAATTGATTCCTGAAGTCGCCTAGGAGGCGTCCTATCGTTCACAAGTTCTGTAATAGTTCTGTCTACAGATTGTCCACTTCTGGAGAAGTTAGAATTCCATGGGAAATTGAATTTGGAAAAAGCAGGTGATTTCCCAGCCTCGGACGGTGTTTGGCTAGCTTGGGGACTGAATGGCGGACGATCACTAAACTCTCGAGAAAACCTTCCGTTCATTGGTATCATTTGGAAACCAGCGTCTCCAATTGTAGCTTGAATATCTACCAAAGATTGCTGTAGAGATTGGCATCTGGATCCATCTTGAGAAGGATAGAAAGATGATGTGCTGTCAATAGCTGTGTATTCTCGCATTGAAGCATGTCTAAACAAGGAATTTTTTGATGATTGTTTTGAGGATACAGTTTTTTTTAGGGAAGAAGAACTTAGTCCACGGCGTAAAGAATTAAGTTTCAACGATGGTGAGCGGGCACCTTTTCCTACCGGTAGCATTGATGAAGAAGATCCCAAGGACATGAAGGTACTGGTAGATGGTCTCATCAGAGCGGGAATCCGAGCAATAATTTCTTCAGGACTAAATACAGGTGTCAATGGTTCGCTTTTCCCTAGAACATCCTGTTCTGGTCCATGGTTCTGTACTGGTTCTTGGGGTTGTCCTTCTCTCACATCAAACTTGGTTTCTTTCTGATCCGTGTCTTTGTTAAGAGTTTCCACAGCTTCTTGAGTCAATTCTAATTTCGGTCGGGCAAGCTTAGGTTCCGTCCGTAAAAGAGTACTATTATTACTAGCAGGCTCCTGTGCTATATACTCAGCGGGTGTTGCCCAACCGCTGGTACTTGGATGATGAGACGCAAAATCCCTCCCAATGCTTCCTGCGGGTGTTGCCCATCCACTGGTACTCGGACGGGTTGATCCATAATTGCTGAAGCCAATATTTTTCGAAAGGGTTTGGTGTGGCTTGAGTGCTGGAAGGAATTTTTCATTCTGACTTACGCCTTCTTCAGCCTGGGATTCCAGAACTTCCAAGCTGGAATTCAGAGAATCCATGCCCTGGTCAACAGCTTTGAGATTTTGTGTTTTCCGAGAGAATTTAGATAGGGATTCGTAGGGCGTCATAAAGAAATCTTCGGAATCACCAGATCTTTTGACCTTATCAGTGGCTGTCTCGAAAGAGTACCTCCTAAAAAGTCAGAATGTCTCTTTGATATGCCAATAATGAATCGGTATACCTGCTGCTTGATGCATTGGCCTCGTCTCTGGAATAACTTGGTCCACTACTTGTCCGTTCATTATTTGTAGAAATTTCTTCGAAGCCGGGCGGTATTCTGGAATCTATGGTCCCCTCTTCATAGACATCTCTTTCATATTCTCTTCTTAGAGCAGCTCGAAGACGGGCTCTTTCATTGTCTTCTTGTTCAGCCCTGAGAAGTTCTTTGCCTTCTCTGTAAAACTCTTCAATGTTTTGTTTTGAGGCCCTAGGACGTGGGGCCGATCTTCGCCGAGCAAGTTTTGGTGCTATTCTAACCGGAGGAGCTTTTTGCGGGGACGCTGGGGGACTTATTTTATTCTTATCGATTTTACCACAGCAAAAGAGACTCATTTTAAGAGTTGATCAGAATCAAGCTATCTAAAGATAGTTAATATTGGTTCAAGCAAGAAGCAATTAAGCAAAGTAAAACGGGTAAGTAGTGATTTGAAACGTTTAGTAAAACATCCATGGAGAGCTTAAGAGGTACTAAAGCTAACATCCTAAAGTACTATGTATTACTTCTTTGCACTTACTTGCTTCCTAATCGTCCTTTGAACCTGAATTTGCACACAGAAATATCTAGTTGCGGCAATGTAAAAAATAACTCCTTACCGCATCTAATCTAAATCTATGTGTTATTTAAAAGTTAGGTAGTATTCTAAACCTGCTGTTTGAATATAAAATTAAGCGTATCAAGCAATAGGTTCATACAACCACATTGCTTCAAAGCACAGCATTCGTCAGATTCACCTGAATTCAACACCCACGCCAAAACATCTAATAGTAGACTGCTTATGCCAAGTACTACGTATTACGAATCACTTATGTTATTTAGTCCATTTTGGATATGTGGAGTGTCCGGTGGCTAAACTCAGAATAATTCCGAACAAGAATTGAGCTTTGGCTTCATCTGCGGTTAACTTTGAAATGTGAGCATTGATTCTCACTCGTGGGTCTCTCCTATGCCAAGTATTCTATTCGCTTCAATGATGGCCAATTGGAACATGACTCTTCCTAAAGGGCTCAAACATGATTCAGCCTACTAACTCTAACATAACTACAGAGTTATATCTTCGTTTACATTGTCGGCAGTTCGGCGATTGTTTGTTGGGTACTGTTTAAGTACATTCGCGGAACGATGCTCTTGTGTGAGCATCCCTTCCTATGATCCCCTTCTTCCCTCATAACTACATGATCACATTCATCTTATGCTGTTGTAGATTCGACTGATAACATCCGTTTCTTCTTTTTGGTCGCCTCTACAACAGTGGGGTTTATTGTCGGAGACATGATTGGGAAGAACTTTGGGAAGTTTCTTGGACTGAGTGCATGTGCTTCTGCACTGCCTCAACTTGAGAAACAGAATTGCAGCGCTCTCCAAGTGCATGCGCACCGAGGCGGGGCTGGCTTGCGTCCCGAAAGTATGCACCAACCCATTATCATATGTCGTGATAATGTTGACTAACACATTATAGGTACTCTTTATGCCTTTGCATACGCTATGGATATTGGGGCGGATGTTGTGGAGATGGACACTGTCAGTAAAAACCCAAGATTTACAGGTGAAGGACGATTCGGTCTGACTATGGATAGCTCTTCACCCAGGATGAAGTCGTAAGGATTTATCTAACCCCCAAAAATCGTAAACTGATAGGGAAAATTCATAGCCGGTCATCTGGCATGACCACAAGATTGAACCTGGAAAGTGCATAGAAACACAGCCTGGAACAAATATCATTGGAAAGGCGAGTGCTGTGAACCTTGATGATTATATAGAAGGACAGAGTTGGCTCACGTTCTTTTGCAGTACATTGTGAACTTGACCCTAGCAGAGATCAAGGTTAAATGCCCTACTCGAGAGTTATGGATAAAATAATGAATCTGTCTAGACACTCGAATGTGGGAGCCAGCAGTCCGAAGGCCACACCCAAGCAGAGAGTGAGAAATTACTAGCCTAGCAGTATTACGGTATTAACAAAAAAAAAACAGCATTTCCTGGGGCAAAGATACAAACTTTGGAAGAAGTCTTGGAGTTTTTCAAGTGTTACGGCGATGGAAAGATTGAAATTAACCTTGAGGTTCAAAATAGACAGGTCGTAGATACTGCGCTACATACTAACCCGTTGACAGACAAAGCTCGACATTCGGTATCCAAACGAAACTCTGCCCATTGAACACTATGTGAACCGAATTGTGCCTATCATCAAAGATTACGACATGCTCGACCGCGTTTATATCCAGTCATTTGACTGGAGGTCTATCGTTGGCATAAAAACGAAGTACCCAGAGACACGAGTAAATGCATTGATAGATGAATCTTTGGTCGACATAGTAGAGGCAACATTCGGTACGGATTGGGTTACAGCTGCCAGTTTTATAGGAGCCCAAGCTATATGCCCCGGTCATGGATCCCCATTTGGGAATGGAGACGAGGGCTTTACTATTAACACACCAAACTACATACCCTTCACAACGAAGGAAATGGTCGAGAGGGCACATGATTTGGGGATGAAGCTCATTGTGTGGACTGTTGACGATGAAAGCACTATTGAGAAGGTGATACTAGATGGTGTTGAGTAAGTCCGCATGCAACACCTTGATTTAGATGGTTATGCTTATCCCAGGGTATAGCGGTGTCATATCCAACTATCCCGTCCGCGTCGGATATGTTGCGAGAGAGCTTGGGTACGATGTCAAAGTAGGTCGAAAAGGTCTTAACAGAGCAGAGTACACTGGGAAATGCTTCAAGGGGGCATCTCATTATTCATATTAAGGGAGGCTGCGGTATTGTTAAGCTGGGAGCGGCATTAGGCGATGGTTCTCAGAAGTGCATTCTTGTATTATAGTTAGTGTACCTTTATACCAAGATTGAGTTCAATCAGCAATATGAGGCAAGTTTACACCAATTCAGACTCGTGTGATCGATAGAGGAAGAATCAATATACGAGTGAGATCTCATACAGACACCGGTGTACACAAGGATACGAATTCCCAAATCCTCAGCTCAAGGTGTGTACAAAACTCTAGATCGGACTGTGATCCAAAAAAGTCTTTGAGAGTACCATATACTGTTGTAGACTGCACATCTGCGCCAGTAATCATTCGGTTTTGGTTATGTAGGGCTCGCCCTTATTTCTACTCTTGCTCTTCTCTTTCTCTTCTCTACCTTAGGTTTCTCCATCTCCTCTACCACGTATTCGTCCAGTATCTTCTGCTTTAACACTTCACACAACTTAACCGAACCATACAATACGATTCCCATGAGTACTTGGTAGTGTGATACTAGGCTATCTTGGAGTATCACATTTTCGAGGCATACATTTCAGCTAACAAAGATCTGTTCAGTGTTGTGATGGTTTCACTTGCAAGTACCGCGCTGGTCGATCTATCATTGACTGCTTCTGCTTCCGCAGCTTGGATCGTAGGTGACAATAGCAGTAAACCAGTTTGCTCGTTACAGAATTTCACGATTAGGCATACAAGGGTTCTTTCGGTTTTGCTCTCGATTATCTAAATACACACACCGACAGACAATTTTGATATCTCCCAGCCCAGAAACGCCCCCAACCCAAGACATAACAGAAAGAAGGACAGAAAGAAACAACAAACAGAGAAACCCAGCTTCGGCATTTCACCGGCAAATACGCTTCTACGCAATCATCGCCAAGAGCATTTCACAATAGCGCCCTCTCGTCTCGCCATCCACCCTGCTGTGCAGCGTGCGGCCATACATCTGCTGATACCGATTCTTCACACTCTCCATATGGATGCGGTTCCAATGGCACCGCACGACGCGCATAATCAGCAGATCGTCCTTCGTGCCCATGCCGGCCATCGCGTCTTCCAGCAGCTTCGCATCGCGGCCCACGGCGTCCACCGCGCCGTTGGCGATGTACAGCATCGCGTGCTTCATGTGCCCGGAAAACTCCTTATCGATGCGCCGCACGAACGTGCCGGCCGTGCCCGTCTCGTGCCGCCGGTCGTACTCGGCCGCCATCGCTGCGATCTGCGCCGCGTTGCGCCGCGTCAGCAGCCGGATGACCGTGTTTTCGCTGGTGCCCATCCGCCCGGCGGTGGCGGTGTGGAACTCGGCGGCGTCGGCGATCGCTTGCTGCTGCGTGGCGGGGGCGTTCGGGTCCGGTGGGTCGAGCGCGGCGACGAAGAGGTCCTCCGTTTTCAGGCTCAGGTCGCCCCTCACCGCCGCCTCGAGGGTTTTGCGGTACTTGCGCGGGTACAGCTCTTTCATCCCCGCCATGATGTGCGGCGGCACGCACATCACCGCCTCGGTCAGCATGCTCTCATTCGTGCCGCCGCCGGCCACGGCGCGGTGCGCCCAGAACACGAACGACTCCGGCCCGGGCCCGAGCGCGGTCGCGACAAGCACGGTCTCAAAGTCGCCCGACATTTCTTTGATCAGGCGCTTGACGAGGTCGCCGTGCGCTGCGTCGTGGCCGCGGCGGATCGCGTCGATCGTGGGTCCGTCGCGTTTCGCCAGGATTTTGATGACGTCGGCCTTTTTGTTATTAAGCATAGTATTTGATTTGAGCGCGACGTGGAGGGCTTGGACGTCCGCCGTCACGTTGATGTTGGGCGGCGGCGCGTTGTAGCTGCTGGGCGGGGCGTTGTAGGGGACAACGGCGCCCGCGGGGGCCATGCCCGTGCTGTGCGGAGGGGGCGCGCCGTAGTAGCTGGCGCCTGCGCCGCCGGCGGGCGGGGCGGGGGACGGGAAGCCGGTGGGCGGGACGGGGGAGTAGCCGGCTTGCGGCGGCGGCGGGTGGTGGCCCTGCGGTGGGGCGTTGTAGCCTAAGTTTTGCGGCGGGGCGCCGTAGCCATAGCCCTGCTGCTGCGGGGGATATTGGCCGTAGCCTTGCTGTGGAGGGGGAGGATAACCCTGCTGCTGCTGCTGTGGCGGCGGGTAGCCCTGCTGTGGCGGCGGATAGCCCTGCGGTGGGGGTGCATTGTAGCCCCCGTTTGGCGGAGGAGCGCCATATCCTTGCTGTGGAGGCGGTCCTTGGTGTTGAGGCGGAAATCCAGGTTGGCCCGGTGGCGGATAGCCCTGCGGGGGGTACTGCTGCTGCGGGGGTTGTTGTGGGGGATAGTTGTTATACATGTGAGGCTAGCGTTATACGGCTCTGGCTCAAGTCTGCTCTGTGCAATAGCTGTGGATGTAGGTCGATGGAGGATGGACGGTCTCTTCAGCGATCGTCAACTTTGAGGAGAAATATGCGTAAGTGGTGTGTAGTCGATCAGTGGTTGCAATCAGTGGTGTCAGGTCACAATAAAACCCACCCTCACTGGGCCGACTTGATCTTTATGTACCGCACGCCGTATACCCCATAACGCCGCAATGATTTATGAATAGGCAGTAGCCTCGAAAATGTGATGAGGCTGAGCCCTGGCATGGCATGGCGTTGGACCAACAAGCCAGGCGGAGTCGCTGCTCACTGGTCAAGCGCGTGCCCCAAGTCCTCATGCGTCATATTTGTGAGCCGTTGCCTTGTGGTTGTTGGGAACCCCGCCACAACTTTAACCCAAGGGCGCAGCGGGGCGCGAAAGCCAACACAACACGCCGAGGAGTGTTGCGGTTTTGAGTGCAAGGCGGAAAAGCAGAGGTGTTTTGGCGATAAGCACTGAGGACTCTGCCTTATGAGTAGCCGCGCTGTTGGGCGTCAATGCTGTTGAGAGGCACAGAATGATAAGCTTAGAATTAAAGCATGTCTGTTGTATGATACCTCCGAATATCCGCGGCGTCGTGAAACCATTCAGAGATGAACCGCCACATTACCATAACCGGCCGGAGAGAGTACGTTGCGCCAAGGGACGAAGGTATCTAGCATATCTAGGCAGACTACAGAGTAAAGAAAGAAGTGCTCGTACCTTACGCACGTCTTTGATTCCCTAGTCCGGCACTGAAGAAAACCTAGGTTCTGTTGTTGATGAACGTAATGCCAATATACGCCAATATCAGCTTTTGATGTTTTTCATCTACATTTTTGATGTCATGTACGATGTGCTAGGACAGGCTGTAGAACACAGTCACACAAATAACCTTCTCTCCTAGGTCCGGCCTTTTCATTATTTCCCCGTAGATCAATGGACATCAGCCACACATTTCCTTTATCAGCTTGATGAGCTCTAAGCCAAGTGATGTCTGTCTACGGTAAATAATGGTAATAAAAAACTCCAGTGCATAGCCAGGACCCTGAGTAGATATCCATATAAACTTCATAAACTTCTCCTAATATTCGGAAGAATATAAGGTGCAACTTGCCCAGTTCAAGTCAGCCAGTTTCACACCATCAAATTTCCTAAATCCATGCTCGTATACCGCCTATACAGGACGATATTTGTATTATGATTCCAATGATAAACACTGGATACTTATAGAAATGTATCGAATTTGCTGCAGCACCTAGAATATGTTGTAACCTAATCTTGTGGAAAGATGGCTCTGAAACAAAAACAGATCTTATGCACGTCTAAGTAGTTAGCTTAGGTTTATCCATCGATAATTAAGTTATATTCTTTTTCCAACCGCTGATCAGTTCCAAAGTAGATATTCAAGGCGAGACCATGCATAGTGACTTGCTCTTAAGAAAACAAAGTTTGGGAGTTATGCAGACGGCCGATGCGGATTCTTCCGCAGCAACTGTATTTGCGCTCCAGTTTATTGGCAAATTCCCGGCCATGAATTATAAAGAATATGAACTGAGAGAGAGGGGCAGAGAGAGATTTTCGGCCCTTTGGGAACGATATATGAGTTTAATTTACCGAGATCTTTAGACGCCTGCGAAAGTCTGCCAGAGAGACTATCAGGCGCTCCCCAGCATCTTGAAATCGAAAAATCGTTGGCACGTTTAGCGAAACGCCTTGCAGCGTGGCTCTGCACTCCAGGCAAGCACCCCACACGACAGGCATTGCAAAGTGTTCCAACCTAGCACCACATAATACTGTGGAGGCCTATATCTCGGTTTGAACGGTGTTCGTTCTTTCTGTGTGATCTAATTTATTAATAATTATTCAATCACCATTATTAATGAAGTGGAATAATCTGCTACAGCAAGTCGGGAGCTGGTGCTAGGCCGCATGAAGGAATGAAACCTACTCCGTAAGTTCCAAGACGGTACTCCAGTCTTTTGATAAAGTACAGAATGCGAAGGCCGAATACCGAAGCCGAATACCGAACCCTAGGTATGGCCAATTATTCATCTTGTATGCCTCAGGATATACCGTAATGTATATTGATATTTTATTGGAAGTTGCATCCAAGTTTTGATCTCAGAGTTTACAACTCGTCGCGATACTGAAGTCCCTTCTTACTATGCACGTCACAGAATACGGGGCCCCTTCGTCACCCCCGCCGGCAATAACTTCTAATACTCCCTCTTAGCAGGAGTTATGGTTTTGAGCTCCACAGACAACTTCTTCTAGAAGAAGCACTGGCTCGTCTTCGAAACCACGCGATGAACCAACCCCTGCCTGAAGCCACGAGGATAGATAGATCTTTCCAGAATTGAGCAATCGTTATTCTTTTGAGACACGGATTCCCGCTCCGAGGCCGCGCAAAGCGATGGGAAAAAAAACTTCTTCTTCTTCTTATTATTAGCCGACGGAAGCCTTTTTAGGCTTTAGATATTCGATCGTGCGCAGCACGAAGGGCTGTCCTTCTGAAACGACGGGATTGATGTCCGTTGAATTCAACAACTCATAAGACAATAGTCGTGTTGTGAATGTCCCCAAAGCCCCTCAATCCACCAATTCACGCCCATGGCGCAGCCAAATAATCGTAGGTATAAGTAGATAAAATATGCATATGCATACTGTAAGGGATATTGCCAAGAGGTTGAAGAGATTTTGATCTGGGGGAGTTCGAGATTAGATGGTTGTAGATTTGACGTCCGGGAGAGCTTTCGATATCGGCCATGATAAGAAATGGTCGGGTATCTAACCAGTCAAAAGATTTTGGGGGTTCGTGTAAGCTTCCTGAAGCAGGAGCAAGGATTCCATGTGTCTGGTGGCAAAATGTGCATGCACGGCGCAGATCAAAAAATTCTATCCGTACACAATGAGAAAATGCGGGTGGACAAAACTTGATTACATATTCCAATTGGCTACGTGATCTTGATAAATATATGGGGATACCTAGTTGAGTACTTTCCAATTCAATTCATGATGCAAGACGTGGATAGCGATTAAGGTTCTCATAGTTTTCTGCAGTCTCCGAATTAACATGCACGGCACACATAATAAGACGTAACTGATCATGCTCTGTAGACGGAATTGTACTGGCACATATGCTGGCTTTGATCACGCTCCGCTGCACATATCGCTCTAAGGAAGCCCTTAAATTTTGCCAGGGAAGTTGCTGGACGCCCTATGGCGGTGCTAATAAGCATAACTCCAAATCCGACGGCTAGACTACCTTTTGTTATCGCAAGGGTCCTGGACGTCTACGGAGTGCGTTTGAAGTCCCTAAGGCTAGGCTTCAACCTACTCTTTTTCTCCAGCCGGAACTACTGCCATAAAATTCAACTCCCGTAACTCTGCAACTCGAACAGCTTCAGTGTGTGGGGAAATCCAGGGAGTCGGAGGTATTTTCAGGTTTCCATCCGTTCACTCGGAATAACTGTACTAGCAGGTATTTTGTCTCTAGCTGCCGAAAAAAAACTGTAAACTCGTGGTCAAAGAAACGGGTTGAAATCTCTAGACTGTATCTACCGTCTCAGGTCCATCGGCTTTCGCCTTTAAAGGCTTGCTCTCTGCTCCATCAACTAATTTTCTCATTATACACGGCCTGAAATCGTGCAGTCCTGCCGTGCGCAAAAAACTCCTTCCAGATAGCCATTCGTCTAGACGTCTTTTCAGCCTATCATATCAATATCTAGGAAGTCTATTTTTCCTCTCCTGCATCTCATCCGTCTGTCGGCTGTCTCTCTCCCTCTCTGATTTGGCCTCCCCAACAACAACCAAGACTCCAGCTGCTGCTGCGATCTGCACTACGATTGATGCTACTGCAGGCAAACCTTGTTGACCGCAGTCTTGAAATCTGATTCGACTTCGTTCTTGATGTATGTGCATCTCTGCTTTAGCCAATTGATTCAGAGCCCGCTGTGCCCTACTTTCCTTAGCTAGAGCGGCCCTGTATCGTTCATGTTCGCTCGTTCTCATCTCTCCTCCCTACTTACATCTTCCTCTACTTCCCCACCCCGTTCTTTGTCGCTGGCTCGCGACATCGCACCTGTCCACTCGTAGCAACTTGAACAGGCGCATACCGGGGTTGACTTGCAGAGTCAGTGCGTAACTGCTTCCTGGTATCGCCTCAGCTGAGCATCCTTAGTTAGACAGGGCATCGCTGTCGCTGGTTTCTTTTTTCCCGTCGTCAACATCTATAAAATTCCGCCTGCCGCTGGAACATCCATCAGCCTACCCCACTGATTCTCTAATCTTGAGTGGCGTGCGATTATCTGCTCAAAATATAGCCCTTTTTCGCAACACGCAGCAGTAACCTCCGACCGTATCAGATCCAAACTATCCTGCGGTTTCATAGATACATCTCGCGCAGTCCCATCAGCCCGGAAATTTAAACAGTCCGCATAGGAACACAAACACAATTGATTGATCATGCAGCGCCAGTTATTACTAGCAGAGCTCCCTGTAGAAGGCAAGTTTCTGACCTGCCTCTCCTTTCTACTGCGCTACTGCTGCTATTACACCCTATTGTTGAGTGGCCATTGCTGCTTGTCTGCCTCCATTCGGGCCCAATTATCCCGCGATCGCGCTTTACCACTCCCTCGGTTGAAATTCCCATGACCGTAGATCTTTACCGCTGGTGAGATCATCACAGAGCCGCATTCGCTAACACCTTCCACCCATAGTGCTCCATCAGATCTTGTCAAACCTGACGGTCTCCGAGCTCGCAAATCTCCGGCCTGTCAGTCGGAGTTTTAGATATCTTGCGACCTCAGGTACCCATTGGCGCAAGCATCTACTCGATATTCTGGTCCCCAAATATGCCGCTCTTCACGAGATTTCGATGATTCCTCCGCGGTTGTGGTGCTTTGGATTGATACACGATGGGTGGTTCCGGGCATACTGTGAAGTGAATCGAGTTATAGGGGAGCCATGGTTGAGAGGCGACGACGACCTGATAGGGTGCCATTATTTCGTTTACTTCAAAGCGCACCTAAGATGTAGAGGAGTTGGGGTGGAGGAGTATCACTCCGTGATACGATTCACGGACCAGCATGTGGCCGAAGCATTAGAGGGGTTGCCATTATATCCCAGAGTGTGGCGGATTGAGGATGGTGTGATGAAAGGTCGGCGACCATGAGCTTACATTGTTGCTCTTATCACTCGCTGAACATATCACAGTCTCTGCATATCCTCCGAACGTCCCTGGACGCGAACCCCGATCGCTATGCCGTAAACTGGAGCATGTCACGGTAGCTATGATATCTGATGAACCGAGATTCATGACGACTTTGTCAAAGTTAAATGCAACCATCCTCGAAGCGGCCGTTGATTCGCAGATTATATCGAAGGGCGAGATGATCACTCGTAACCAAAAATTCGAGGAAACAAGGGATCAGTTGATTGATAGAACAAGCGAGGGCCGGCAACACCGACTACGAGAAATACTGGGATTTGATGCTCGTGCAGCAGCAGGCACAGCGGAGGAGGAGGAGCAGGTAGGTGTGTATGACTTATTTCTTTCCCCATGGGTCAATACTTGGGTCTGAGTTTTTCATTTGTTCCGAAAACACCAGAATGCCTGGGCTGATATCGTTTACTGAGGAGTTTCTCTTTTGATACAGGACCCAAACGATAACTATTCAATGGATGAGAAATCATCGTCCGAAAGTGATTGGGACTACCAGGACTACGACATGGATGATGAAGATTACGAAGACGAGTTATGGGTTTACCCAGGACAAGTAGTTGAGCGGTAGAATCCAACAGAGAGGGAGGGAGTAGTACATTATTACAGCTTCGTGTGAGGTTTGTTCGGCTTCTGCATAAAAGTTCTATGGCGTATATTCAAGGGTGGCATGGAATAGGCGGGCGTACGGGTAAATGATTTTGGGCTGTTTTTGAGGTACCAATGTGGGAAGGATTATACCATTCTTGATAAAATGTCTTTTTTTCATTTATATATCTGTAGATGACTGATTATGGTTTGTTGGTTTTAAGCATGGAGTTATTTTGAGATGATGACGACGTCCTGTTGTTTATCAGTTTGGTGTAAAACGCAAATTTTTATACTACTGTGTACTACTGTATTTGTGTGGGAAATGAGTAACCTTGCCTTATTTCATCGTGTGTCTCCATTTGAATATTTGGCTGTATATATTATTTGAATTATGCAGTTACTTTACAGACATCATTTGTTTTGTTCCCATAGTACAGCCGAGAAATGTTCTACCTGGTAGGTTGAAGCTCTATCGGAGGTTGAAGCATCACTGTCATTAGTGTACGGAATATTGGTTTATACACGTTATTTCTAGCCGTATGCAATTCTATCTTTATTCATAGGGTACCTTTACCACTCCATATCTGGCGGCCTACACAATATGGTTTGTCCCAGAGACTAAGGCCGGCCTGAGGAACGTCCCACAACTTGACCTTTCTTTATCGTCGGCACAAGCTTCGAGTACAGCTGCCTGGGCATACACCGATCAAGCTGATGATGCTTTCATAAAGCCAAAAATCAAAATGGCTACATTCTAGCCTTTTCCAATAGAGGAGCACCTATGATATTGTATTAAACGAGTGATAATATAAAGATAAACACTGGATTTAGAGGTAACGTGAATAGGAAGTTGATCATGTCACGAGTAAGAAGCAAGTGCCTGTGGTCACTGGTCACTTGAACGACACACCAGGTGTTGTGGGGCTTGGCATTTCAGTTATTGTGGCGTAGGATCTCAACATCTTATCGTGACGCTGGGCTCCCACAGGCCTATTGACGACAGATTCCCATTGGTAATAGTATGTTCCCCATATTTGTTGGCTCCTGTTCAAACACATCAACTTTCCCCGAGCTAACGGATTTTATAGCTCTTCCACCCATCACCATAACTTGATTGCTTGCGACAAAAGTTCTCACTAAGCACCAACGAGTGGAGCAGGAGCAATCAGATTCCTTGCTCGCTTCCTCCCTCACCCCCAGCACCCTTCTACTCAGGAAATAACATGCCCCTTCCTCCCGCCCATCGCGCTGCCGCCTTTCGTTTACTTTTGCGTAATCCTGCTCTTCTCCGTGCTTCACGAAATCGGAATGCACTGAACGCCTTACGAACCGTTGCCGCCGCATCTCGTGCAGCCTCATTCTCAACCTCATCATCGTTGCGGTCCGCTCAACCTGCCAGTGGAAGCTCTCCTGGATCGCCCATGAACTTGCGAAAAGTCGGCCTCGCATTAATTAGTGGTATCGTACTTACTGGTGCGTGGTATTATAAGGATTCGCTCACGCCCATTTCTATAAATCAACAAGAATCGACCTCGGCTTCAACTTCGACCCAGGGCAACTCAGAACCGAGCGAACAGCAAGTGCGCGTTGTGGCGGTCGACAACGACAGCCTGTACACCGGCACACTGCCGCAAAAAGCCCCCAACCTAGACCCTTCCGTATCCGAAGAAGACGGTCGGAAGGTGGTAGCAATGCTCTCTCCCGAGGAGGCTACCCGGAAGCTGCGGCGAAATGAGGAAAGCTACCTTGTCAACCGTGGCCGCGGTGTTTTCCGTTACGATGTAGTGCAAATTCCTAGTAACAATCCAATCGAGGATGACCACGCCGAGAAGATCATCGAGGTACCCAATACCGTTGCTGTGGGTGATGGCGAGGCGGATAGCGACTGGATGTTCTGGGGTGTGTTTGATGGACACTCCGGCTGGACCACGTCTGCAAAACTGAGGCAGGTCTTGATAGGATTTGTTGTAAGGGAGTTGAATGCGACTTTTAAGGCTGCTATTGCAAACCCAGAACAAAAGTTTCCCAACCCCGAAATGATTGATGAAGCTATCAAAAAGGGGTTCTTGAGGCTAGATAAGGAAATTGTTCACGATAGCGTGGAAAAGGTATTCAAGAATCCCTCAAAGCTTGCTGCTGCTGAGGCTTTGGCCCCTGCACTATCGGGTTCCTGCGCTTTGTTGGCATTCTACGAATCACGGTCCAAGCTATTACGGGTTGCAGTAACTGGGGACAGCAGAGCTGTCCTTGGAAGACGTGGCAAGAACGGCAAATGGTCTGCTACACCTCTATCTGAAGATCAGACGGGATCAAACGCGGCGGAAGAGAAGCGGATGCGTGGTGAACATCCTGGCGAAGAACATGTGATCCGAAACGGTCGTGTTCTTGGAGGATTGGAGCCTACTAGAGCTTTCGGTGATGCGTTCTACAAGTGGACGCGCGAAACTCAGACCAAAATCAAGGACCAGTTTTTCGGAAGGACACCAAGCCAATTACTTAAAACACCACCTTACGTGACTGCCGAACCTGTCATAACAACTACTCAGATCGAGCCTGAGAATGGCGACTTTGTGGTCATGGCTACCGACGGTCTATGGGAGATGCTCACCAATGAAGAAGTCGTTGGGCTAGTTGGAAAATGGGTAGAAGAGCAGAAAGGGGGTAAAGGCAAAGGTTGGTTTGGCGGATGGCTAGGAGGAAAGAAGCCCGAGGGATTGCCAGTGGAAGATGAGACCAAGCGTTCCGTTGGTGGCCAGCGTACTCCAATTAGAGTTCGACAATGGGGTGTTAAGGTGGACGACGAGAGATTTGTCTGCGAAGACAAGAATGCTGCAACCCACGTTGTGCGAAACGCTCTGGGCGGAAAGAACCGAGACATGCTTTGTGCTCTTTTGACTCTTCCGAGTCCTTACTCAAGGCGTTACAGGTAGGCTACCCATATTTCTGAGCTATTGGAGTAATAATAACACATGGTAGGGACGATTTGACTGTTGAGGTTATCTTCTTCGGAGAAGGCGATAAGAGTGGAAATGTAACTGTCAACGAGGAGGCTACTGCTATGCCACTCAAGCTTGACAGCAGGTCAAAGAAGGAGAGTGGTGATGCGAAAGCTAAGTTGTGATTGCATTTAAGGTACAGATGACTTTTTCCTGCATTAGTTTTGTTTCCTATTGGGGCAAGTCATGATAAAGTATAAAGAGCGAATAGATTCTTCGTGTTTTGTTTTGGCCCCTCAGATTTTCCCTTTCATTTATTTCTCTATTCAAGTACCAGGCGTTCTTATAGGCTTATCACCCTTATGTTTGATAAATGGCATGGTTATTGGAATTTTCTCTTAGGAGTATGTAGTAGTTGAATTGTCTCTTGAAAAATTCATGTATTAGTGAAGAATGATAATAAATGAGCATGTGATTGTTTTGGTGGTGATGACTACGCAGTCCAAGGGTTGTGGTTGGGCTGAGAGTGGCTGATGTGGGGTAAAACCCTAGACAGTCCATCGCGATTTGGTGTGTGGCCCACAATCTACGCAACCCAACATTCACGAAGCCGACGAAGCCGCAAGCACCACGAATTCAGCCATCGCCCACCGACCAACACATTACAGCTTCCGTCGACCACCGGAACTCGATAAGTCGCAATCATGTACGTCTATCACCCCGATCGAATAATACTCCCGTTTGTGTGTTTTTGGAATAGGAAGACGGGACCGGGGGTTGAAGATAGTGGCATTTTTGAAATAGAGTTGAAGGGACCTATGCAGAGAGCTGATAGAAGTTGTGATTGATGGCAGGCTCATCCCCAAGGCCGACCGTAAGAAGATCCACGAGTACCTCTTCCGTGAGGGTGTTCTTGTGGCCAAGAAGGACTTCAACCTCCCCAACCACGGTGAGATTGACACCAAGAACCTCTTCGTATGGACCCTCATTCCCTTCCACCAAACCCACCAATTCTCACAAATCGATAGGTCATCAAGGCCTGCCAGTCCCTTACTTCCCGCGGCTACCTGAAGACCCAGTTCTCATGGCAATACTACTACTACACCCTGACCGAGGCTGGCCTCAGCTACCTTCGTGAATGGCTGCACCTTCCCGCCGAGATTGTGCCCGCTACCCACGTTAAGCAGCAGCGCAGCCATGCTCCTCCTCATGGCCTGATGGGTGGTGACCGTGGTGAGCGCCGTGGTCCTCCCCGTGGTGACCGTGGTGACCGTGAGGGTGGTTACCGGAGACGATTCGACGGTGCCAGTGGTGATGGACGGAAGGACAAGGAAGGCGGTGCCCCCACAGACTTCCAGCCCCAGTTGTGAGTTCACTCAAATGTTACTGCATTAAAAGTGATGCATGCTAACAGATATACAGCCGTGGTGGTGTTGGTCGTGGTCGCCCAGCTCCCGCTGGACAGTAAATTTAAAAATGGAGGGAAATTTTCTGGGGTCTCGGGTGCGTGTTTGGGAAAGTGTCTTTTTTTTCCATCTACTCCGCTACTGTATGTAGAAAACACAGAATGCATATGCGGAATTGGTGTTTGGGGCTTCTTTACTTCGATTCTGTCCGGTTTGTCTGTCCGGTTTGATGCATAAAAAGGAATCTTTTTAAATCACTTTTATGGGGTAAAATGCCCCAATTTCTTCCCAAAAATACAAACAAAATTACAACCGTGATTGTGATCGGCCTTGGGCTTTATATTGCATATTCATCATTGCGTACTTCTTCATGAATCCCGTTACATTCATGGGGACATTGAAACAATCTCAACCCCAAATTCAAACTTCTAGGTATGTAGCTTGAAGACTAGTATATTGGGCAGTAGTCATTATTTTATCTTACGTGTAAATGTTGGGCACTACATATACGTATCAACAGAAAATTGGCTTTCTTGGAGGGTTTAAATGATGATTTTACATTTATATCAAAACATAGCATTGCAAGACCATCCGGCATCTGTTGTAATAGGGTCCCAGTACCATTCTCGCCGCTTTCCGTCTGATCCACTTGCGTTTTGATTGCACATGAGGTAAACACACATACATTTGCAAAGTGAACAGGACGCAAAAAGAACAAGTATAGATAAAAAGACTCATCATCATCTCCCACCTCAAAATCAGACAACACTTTGACATAAGGCGAATGAATGTAGACAAAAGGAGAAAATAACCTTCAAGCTAACAGGCCGTGGGATCCCAGCCTAACCCCCTCCTCTTTGAATAAGAGGGGTAAATATGGATAACAGAACTTAATAACAAGAGGCAAATGAAAGAGCCCCATGCCAAAAACAACGAAAACAACTATAACCCCAACGCCGTTCACTTCTGAACTAGAAAGGACTGAATGAAGGAGTTTTACCCTACGCTGCTTTTGTAGCGATGTTGTGTTCGTGCAGTGCGTACCCCTTCAAGTGGCTAAACGGACAATATGAAGTTATTCCACACCCCTCTCTCCTATAATCCGCATACAGAGACCTCTCAGTGTCTTCGAGAACTCTGTACTTGGTCACTATTGCGAGGGGACTGCAACAGCCTCGGGGGCTGCGTTGGTGATCTTTGCCAAAGAATCTTCTTCCTCCTTTTCCTCGCCATTGACCTTTTCTGGGGCCTCGGCATCGGACTCCTTAATTTCGGTGTCTGCTGCTTCGTCTTCATCCTTTGAAGCTTCAATGTCACCCATAATAGGCTCCTCTGAGGCCATTGGGGACTTGGAGTGTAGATGGGAAGCTTCTTTAACTGGGGAATTGCCACCTGCAGCCGCTCCCTGATCCCCAGTCTTGTGTGTATTGTGGATATGAGGGATGTTCTCGGGCAGAGGGTGCTGGGAACCAATGTTGGTTACGCCTACTACCGAGGCCTTTCCAGCCTTTGAGAGTGCATAATCACCCGAATCGAAGTATTTACGCTCCTGTTTTCGAATGTTAACTCAACGTGATAGCTTGACGACGACATGGGGGGGGATGTGGGGCAATGGGCGTCAACGCTTGTGCAACGAACCTTCTTCAAGAGGTCTTTTTTGTTTGATGGGAGCTTTCCGTACAACCTGAAGAGTTTCCGTTCCTCTTCGCTTAGAGACTATAGTATTATCAAGAAACAGACACATTATTAGTTATTGTTCTTCCATTGTTGTGGTGATAGATAAGATGTAGTAATCGTGGGAAGTGGGGTCGTTTGCAGCGGGGCATAGCGATAAAGAGAACTCACATTGATGTCGACCTTATTTCTCTGGTGAGGCAGCATATTGGGCCAAAATGAGCGGACTGGACGAAGGATGTGAGACGAGGAAGAGGGAAGTGCGAACGCCCGATATCGCGCGCGGTGGAAAGTTGTTATGTGCCTTGTTACTGAAGTGTGTGTGTGGACTGAGGGTTGCGCTGCGAGTGTCTTCTGGATAATAGGTGTGATTGGTAGATCGGATTGGTGTGGAAGAGCACCAGCACCACCAGCAGCGAGACCGCTCACACGACTACTAGACTACATAAAACAACCACCACTGGGGGCATTACACCCCTGCCCTTTGAGTGCTCTCCCCTCTGCAACCAGTGCAATTCAGGGCACTGGTCTCCGCAATTAACTAAGGGCGCAAGCACAGAGAGCATCAGTTCCGGCAGAACTGTGGCGGACTCAATTGTTGACGCATTGTACTGCTAACTCTACATTGGGGGGTGAACGTGACCACAAAGTGATGGAATACATAATGCCCGTGGCGATGACGAACCACAACTGAAGATCCCGTGGAGAAAGAAATGGAATCCCAAATGCCAGCAAAACAACTCGTGGGTAGGTATGGGTTGGCTCTGGATTGAAACGTGCAGGAGGGATCACCCTTGCTTGACGTGCGGAGAATGTTGCAGCAATTTCATTCGGACCTGGGCCGAACTGTAAAAGATATTCGGCGACGATCTCCTTGTGCTGACAGCCTACCTGGCCAATGCTCCTCTGTGGGACCGACGGGAGGCGACGAGCTTGTGCGGGCGGCGTCTCGGGCCGATGTCCAGAATTCGGCTCGGTCGCAACAACTTGAGTAGTGGAAAATAGTGGGGCACGGCGCACTATGTAACTTTGCACCCCGCGCTCAACTACCTCCGAACCTCAAACTCAACGCTTCGTGATCGCCCTCTGACTCGATACCCATTGAACACCTCCCGTGAGTTCCCTTTTTCTTATACTACCGCTGTCACCCCATATTTTCACTGCAGTAATGTACGCTTCCGTGAGGCGCAATTTTCTGCAAGCAAAACCCGGCTTCCTGGCACATATCAAGCCGGTGTTAATGGTGATATCCAGGTGGACGGACTTATCTCGGCACATATAAGACAATAATCGACTGTCTGAACTGTTTCGGAACTACTCGGAGTAACGATTCAACATGTCTAAGTCGTATGTCGTAGAACGTGCCTATCCCGTTGTCCTCGCAACACGCACCTGTCCTAAAATTGCCTGCAGACATGGAACCGGAAATGGGGGCCTGGTCCGTTCTTGAATATGTGGCTATTGCGACGGAAACGGCAAGATCCGGTTCTCGATTTTATCTGTCTTCGATGCAACCACAGCTTGCCAAGAACTTGCCAGAAAATTTAAATGCTGTTCTTTTGGATGGCAAGTTGACTGTGACCACTGAGAATGTGGAAGCTCTAGAAGGTGTTGTTAAAGACAGAGTTTGCTTGTTGGACCCCCAGGCAGAGGTTGAGTTATGCCCGGAGGATGGAGAGCGGTTTGATTGGTTTGTGTTTGGCGGGATCTTGGGTGGGTATTCCTTCTAGCATGACTATCGATATCTCCCATACGCAGATATCCGATTTAGACTTGGCTGCCATTAGAACTAGTAACGGTTGCTAATAGGTGCACAACAGGTGATGATCCTCCTAGAGGTATGACAAGCACTTATAGCGAAGGTCAAGCGGAATGCTAATCGGCACGCAAAAGATCGAACTGCTGAGTTGCGAAAATATGGTTATCAAGGCCGTAATCTCCGAAAGCTTCAGATGACCACAGATACAGCTGCTCGAGTCACACGTATAGTCGTGGAAGAAAAAAGTACTTGGACGCAGCATTTTCATATTGGCAAGGCTGCTTACAAATTTCATAGAATCACTCGATGAGATACCGTTCACGGATTTCCCCGAGCTTCAGATTAACAAGAATGAATCCACGCAGATGCCATTCAGATACGTTAAGGACGCTGACGGAATGCCTGTTATGCCGAAGGTAAAATTGCCTTTGCAGCCTTTTTCACTTACTAACGATTGTCCTCAGGGCATGCTTGACCTAATAAAAGCGGATGCAGACAAGTCATTGGATGATCTCTTTTAAGCATAATGTAAGAAACTTAGATATAGAAGACGAATACCACAGCTCGCAATCTCCGGGTAGCTCCCGGTAGGTTGTACAGCCGGACTCTGAGCCTAAGCTGTCAAAACACAGCGTCCCTGGGGTTAGAAACACAGAAAAAATGAATCCTGACCGTTGATACGCCCAGGGTTCATGCCCAAGCACTGCATTTTACCAGCTCGTGATATGTTGTGTACCTTCGTTATATGCACTCCTCAATCCACTACACCACTTGGAGCAACATGCGACCCAGTTTGTACTTCGTTCACCCTATTAAGTGAAAATATTGCATCACTCCAACCTATCAATACAGTGATATACATTGCTGTGTTCTGAAAAATAGCGGCTACCACCTTGCTCGCCCGGCACTTACGCTTCCATCCAACCATCGACAATATATTTTAAACCCAACCTAACGCTGCTTACACGAAGATTTTAAATCATCATCATCTGCAAAGTACGATGAAAACACATATGTAAGCGATCAAGCTGGCGGTGTGTAATTAGTGCAGAAATGCAGGTATTGTTATTCACTCTACCTCGGGTTATCTTAACCGACTAGCTAGACTTCTTTATAATAACTGAGATATATGTTTTGATTTTTGTACTCACACACCCTCATCTGGGCTTCTGAATACGGCAGAACACGTGAATATGATCTACTTACTCTATCGATTCCTATATTTCTTTGGATACGTCAATTGCCCCCGAATCATGCTACAGACTGCATTCTGGGCTGATTTCAGTGGATCCGATAGCACGAACATATCGGTTAATATAATTCACAGATCTTCTCTATTTGAGATGAGTAAGCGACATCGAAGGTACTCGTACAGTCGTAGTGTAGCACTTCCTTAGTACCAGCTAAATATGCACTCTTATAGGTGACATGCTGTGATTCGGAATTCCACAAGCCTATGATATCAATGTTGAATTCAGAAAAATGTAAATTGTCTTATATCAGATATTATGAGTAGAAATTTTATATCTGAATTTAGTATATATTCATCTTCATGATGATTATTTAGAATCTCAAACGTCCTGATTGGTTGAGCTATAGTGAAATTTACCCTGACGAAGAGCGCGACGCGTCTCCCAACTCAGGGCCCAACGAATAGCTTAATCCTCTCTATGCTGACCTCCCCACTAATCATTCGCCAATCTTATATTGGTGTTTTTAACGTTCGCAGACTGATAATGGAGTCCACAAGAGCCAAGCGGGCTCTTTCAACAAGTATCAATACCGAATCTTCACCAACAAAGAAAAAGGTGCAGTCAAGCACTACCAGTATGCATACACCCATGTAGTATCTCATAATGTGATTTTGTCATGTGCTAAGCCAAGATATCGCATGAATCACAGAATCTGCAGTTGCCAACTTCTTCAAGCCGGCAAGTCAGAAAGAACCCGAGCCGACAACATGGCGGGTTATGGACGGAAGCTTGCTGATTGCAAAATACACGAAACCACCTTCGACCGGCGGGGAAAAAATTAATGAGAAGGATGAAAGCTCAGAGCCCCTTGTGAGAAATAAAGTAGCCGGGTTTGATCTCGTAAGTTTTATGGAGCAACGAACCATGGTAGCTGTAATATTACAAAGACTCACGGCATATATGGATATGTAGGATGGAACGTTGATCAAAACGCTGTCCGGCAACAAATTCGCACGGACCGAGACGGACTGGCAATGGTGGGACGCTTCGGTGCCCAAGAAGCTCAAGAGTCTGTACGAAGAAGGGTATGTACGACCGTGAAACACGTGGTAAAAGTAAATCACTTTACTTCTTGCTGAGATGAACTGTTCAATATGCCGGTAGGTATCAAATTGTCATTTTTACAAATCAAGGCGGCCTGAAAGAGCCGAAAAAAGAATCTGTAAATCTTAGAAAGTTCAAGCTCAAGGTTGCAGCGATGTTAAACGCACTTCAAGTGCCGCTCATGCTGTACGCTGCAACTGGTAACGATAAGTACCGGAAGCCAAGATCAGGAATGTGGGATGAAATGGTAGATGACCTAGACTTCGATGTATACGGAGTGCAGTTGAAACATTCGTACCTGGTGGGTGATGCCGCTGGGAGGGAGGGCGATTTCTCCGACTCAGACAGGTATGCCCAGTCTCTATTTTGGTCTTTTGTGCAAAATTTTGATATATTGCCCTATACAGACATTGGGCAATGAATATAGGGATTGACTTTTATACACCAGAAAGCTTTTTTCTGGGGGAAGAGCCAAAGCCCATGGTGTCTCGTTTTGATCCGTCACGCTATATCATTGACACAGAAGTTGATGAAGCTTCTGAAGTTTCCCGTGAGTTCGCTAAGTTTCTCAAATTTCATGTAACGTTTTTAATCATACCAGCAAAATCGCTGTTTGCAAAATCAGAAAAGCAAGAGGTTGTTGTGTTTGTTGGTTCTCCGGGTTAGTAATATGGCAAACTGTATGGGGTAAAAAAGCGACTGACAAAATATCTCTAGGTGCCGGAAAATCCACTTTCTATCGCCGCAATCTAGAGCCGCTGGGCTATGAACGCATTAATCAAGATACATTAAAATCCCGAGAGAAGTGTCTCCGGGTTGCACGAGAGTTTTTAGGGCAGGGCAAGTCAGTGGCGGTGGGTATGTTGCAAATTCTTCTCCTTCATACCGAGGTAGCGATATCTTTTGATATCCCGGTGGATGCGAAAGCATTTGCAATGCAGATGCAGCAGCCCTGGTAGCAGACCTCTTGGTATCAGAATTTGTTTTCGTCAGTCTGGACATCCAGAAACCTGACATTGATACACATCCAGATAACACCAATGCCGATGTTGCAACTCGGGCATTGTGGCTTCAGCTGGCTCGAGACCATAAAGTTGGCGTTCGCTGCGTGTACTTTACGGCGCCTCCGGAGTTGTCCCAACACAACGATGCCGTGAGGGCCTTTGGTGGTGAACTGGTATGTGTTTCCATGGCTTTCTGTGTTATCCTTGCATTTTTACCTCTTCGGTTCTTGCCGTGTGGGTGTTGTCACTCAACTGCGATGATCCTTGTAGATTTTCAGGAACAGAATCTTCTTAAGCTAGATACCTCATACCCTAGCAGAGCTCAAAGATTTTCACGCCTCCCAGTGTGCCGCTTTGATCATTCAGTCATGCTGATGCCATTGGCGATCGCAAATCGCGATTGCGTCTTTTTCACGTAGGTTAATCCAGAGAAGCGTGTCGTGCTTCCAAAATTAGCATTCAGTGGCTACATCTCAAGGTTCAAAGAGCCAAGCACAGTCGAGGGGTTTGAAACTGTTACCAAAGTCGATTTTCAGGTACGTGGGACAATAATTTTGCTGCTTTTCTCTGGCTGCTTCCGGATGGTGTGGTGGAAAACTGCCGCCTCGGAAGAAATTCGTGCACGCGTGGGAGTCGCGTTGTACCAAACCGCGCTCGCTTATTTCATGCGCAAAAATTAACAAGCTGATGTCGGATATAGTGGCAGGGCGAGGAGGCAGAGCGCAAGATATGGTCAAGGTACTGGATCTGAGTTCGTGAATGGACATGAAGACTAGCCGGCGGATGGTCCGAGAGACGAATACCCTCAGGTGTTATGATTATCCATGTACTGTGATCACGAAAATAATCACGACTGATCATCGATTTTGAGATCTAATCAAAAAGAAATTAAACTCTGAATTCGTGGGATTTCTTTTTGTTTTTCCTATAGGTTTCTTTTTACCTCTGAAGGAAGTCGCGTAGAGAACCCTCTTTTGATATCCTGGGGTTTAAAAAGGCATCCGATCGGTCCCAACAGAAGATCGTGATAAACAGTGGGATATGCTTATTTTGGAAAGTTTTTCCTTAGCATTTCTGTTGTATCAAGTAATAAGATGTCCGTAGCAGCTGAAAAGTTAAACTTAAATGCGCAGAGTACAGACGAATCGAATCATAGTTACTTCTTTTGTGAATTGGAAGCTTAGTACGAATATATTGATTATCTTGCCTCCAAATTAACTTAGAATATTAGATTTAATGATTGAGTAGCATAAAACGCAACTCTGAGAGACTAGGTTATTATCAACTCATGCAGGGACAGCATGGGGACAGCGCGAAATGCAAACAGAGGCTTATCTTTGTAGTTGATAGCAGTATATCAGACCAAAGACCACAATATGTGCAATAGAAGAACAAGCCTTTGAGGCATGGCTATCCCGATGGTTCTTTGGCAATTGTTTTCCTCTAAATTACTCTAGATATCTGTGAAGAAAAAATGAGAATCGATTTGAAATAATATCATTTTCAACTTAGTCCCGTTTCATGTACCCTTTTCTGTACATCAATACTTTACAGAAGTTGTATGCACTGTCGAGATGCATGTTCCGGGGTTTAGAACCAGCCTTATAGCGAGGGAAAGCTGATATTTTTCTGACCCATCAACTTGCACTGCATGCGGGTGCAGAGAGTGACCCTGCATGACCTCCTGTTTTAAGCCGCCAGTACACCTAGTCTAAACTTTAATGTTAACTGAAGATTGGTGTAACTGCAGGAAATAATTTACATCAATTAAGAAAGCTTAGAAGTCCTCATAAAGTATATGAAGTACTTCTTTTACTGGGCGCATGCCAACGGTTGATCCTTCTACGGAGTACACAACACACAAATGGGCAATTAGGTCGATAACGACCCTACACGACATATTGATTCAACAGTATTTTTATTGCAGCTACAGCTGGTCATATATCTTCTGTTGTTAGACTTGGATCGGATAAACGGAATGGTAATTATCCTATCTGTTTTAAAAATACAGTCTGACTTATCCAAGATTTTCATACATGAGATTTTGGTTCATGAATTTGTCCGTATACAAAAACCCCCAGGATGCATATCCGCATGTGTTTGATTGAGTTTAGCGTGTCCCGGGCCCTGCCCTGTCGCGTCTGGAAAGCCTATCCTGTCAGAACGTTGAGGGTTTTGATGAAAAAGGTCTAGCGAGACTTCTTCTCCCGGAAAAACTCCGACGGTGGCGCTGAAAGGGGATTTTCCAATTGGCCAGTTTCTAGCATGCCGGAGCGGGATTTTTCCCCAGCCATTCTAGATTGGTAGTTAGTGGCTGTGTAAATTTCTAGGATGGGAAAATTTCTTGAGCACCACAGCACCCCGTCGAACGCGAAGGTGGTGATGAAACATGGAATACATGAGAAGGCAAAGACGAGGGTGCGCTGCTTGTGAGGGACGGATTCATGGTTCATACCATGAAATCGCATGCTACCCTTCGCTGGCAATTGCAACTACACATGTCCGTGACTCCATGTGGCGTCGGTTAAAATTCGTGTCTTCGAACTAGAGTAGGGTACATGGAAACAAATTAATTCACGAGTTGTGTTTGCAAGTACTATTTTCTTGGTTTTCATATACACAGGCGTACCCACTCTATTTCACAAAATTAAATTTGACAACATGCATAGCTTCTGCATTTCATGTGCATGTTAGCTATCAGTTCATGGCTACTACTTAGGCTTAACAAAAGTAGAGTACAGTACGGGCTCAAGCAAGCTTGCGGTAAGGAATTTCTAGAACTAATTATCATATGCCTGGAGAGGGAGTTCGAAGCATTGAGTGCTGACAAAATAGTACGCAAGGAGGCTGGATTATCAGTAATTGGCTGGACTGAAACCGATATAGCCACACAAGGTAAAGTGGCATCTGAATCTGTCACAGCTCGGATCTAGATATATGTAATCTGTACTTGGAGGTACATGCATCAATTAGTAGGTTTGGAACTTGATGCATGCGATGGAACACCAGCAAGCAGAGCTCATGCGGATGCAATACTTGCTGTTTCGGCTGCATCAGTTGAATTTGAAAGAGAAGCACGGCCAGTTGGGGAGAGCGTTGCTATCCGTTCCGACCGCATAAGGAACTTGGCTCTCTTTCAACAAAGCAAGTAAGGTCACGACATCTCTGGCCCTCTTAACACACCAAGAATCTGCTGCATCCCACCCGGGAGACAGAAGATGTGGTTGTTTCGGCAGACACTCACTATTGCGTCGACCAGATGTCGATGCAGGAGCCCCCTCTCGAGCCCCCTCCGCTTTATTCGTTCGTGATTCCAGTGCGGCAGTCGACCTAATGTACTGTGCCCTCGCCCTTACTCTACATTCATCGACGTCGAGTGCTAAGTTGCTGTAAAAGTTGCACTCTAGTAGGTTCTATCCAACTTTGGATACATGTGCTGGCGGTCTCACCACCCAGCATGCCAAAGTAATATGTTTTGCGCTCCGCATCCTTCACCGAGAAACGCCTGTCGCCCGACGTGACGGTTTATCACCGCTGCATGGCCTACATGTATGTACTCAGGCCCTATAGCACATACCCAAGCTCCCGATTACTAGTGATTAGCCTGTGCGAGAGGTTGGTTAAGATTATTAGGGCTGTTGGTACTAAGCGGCGTGTCCAGCAATAACCCATGATCGTGCGTGCTGTTTCTAGTAGTAATACAGCGACCGGCCTACTTCCTGTACCTCCTAGAGGACGTGGAGGTCGTAAAGTAGTGAATCGAGACGGATAGAGCTGATGCTTGTGTAGGCAGTTTCGGCAGAATTGGGAAGGCGGGCAGTACCTTTGCTGCTGTTCTTTGGTTGCTGTGCTGCAAAACTGCCGGGTTGTGTCGACAGTTGTGAGCAGCACCACCCATCCACACTCCGGACGTCTATTTTTTTTGACCCACGCTGTCGGTATGTACTACTAGTTACTCAGACGTCCCCAACCCAGGATTCCCTTCTGGGCGGCTGCCCATCGCCCACTGTCGCCGGCCCAGCCCTCCGACACCTTCCCGCTCACGAGGCAGCAGACAGAAAAGTGGGCTCCGTGATTCCATCTACCCACCCACCCCTCCCAAGACGCGCGAGAGAGTTCGTGGTATACCGGATAGTGATGGTCATGATGATGCTGGTCACTGGTGCTGCTGCTGCTGCTGGTCGGGCACCCCCCGGGCCTCCAGAGAGCACACCCCCCTCGCCCTTCCTATCCCAGCAGGGCTCAGACATCACCATTGAACCCCAAACTTTACTAACTAACTATTACAACACCAGCTTAGCTTCACGGCACTGCACACTGTGCTCCGTTAATATTCTGCCCTAAGATCACAGCAACAACTTCTTACTGTTGCTTGTTGTGCCTCACCTCTGCTTCCTTCCGCCTTCTTCTCCCGCCTGTTTCCCTGTCCAATAACTAGTGTACGGAGTACCCCGATCTGCCTTTGCTTCGCCTTTTCACACCTGCTGCGGTTTGCTACCCTCTCTTTCCCGGCCTTCGTCCACCTTGCGTCAGCCAGTCGCATCCGCCCTCACCTGTGACCTCCGTACCTCTGCCATATCACCTACATATATCACTCGCCTCCTCCCACCCTGTCATCCAAGCTGGCCTCCACCCCCAATTACCATCGATCGACCTCACGGCCAAACCCCAGGTTTCGCCAAAAAGCGTGTGCCGAACTCTCTTCCCCCAATTGGATTAAGAGACGGCAGTAAAAGGAAGTCTTCTTGCCTTGAGATACTTGACGATTGCCAGACTGCCACGCGATCGCGAGGCCCTAGGACAGCAGAAAAAAAATAAACAACACCTACTGAACCCCTACGCCTTTCGCCAATTGTGCCACGCACCCCCAGATACAACGAACTGCTACAGCAACGGCGAGAGTTCATCGGCAGACATTGATTGACATCAAAAGCCTTATCACTTTGACGCACCGCTGCCCTATCCCGAAATTTATTTGTGTGGACGCACCTCTCCGCAGAGGTTATTTTGGAACTGAGACGCCAACTACTTTACACAACACACAACACACATAAGAGAAATGGATCCCTTACTACACAACTCACCACGGCTCTCCGAGCGACGAGGGAAGCCAGAGCTACAGCTTTTGGATCCTGCGCCACTTCCAGCCAGTGCTACAATAGAGGCCGACGTCCATTCTTCGAATTCGTCGATACAAAGCGGAATCTTGCCACCCGACGACACTCAAATGTACGGACCAGCTACACCACCCGGCAGAAAAATGTTGGCACCACCCTTCGGAACATCAACATCGGTCGTTGGATCGCCAATACAAGAGGAGGAGGAATTAAACAACTGTGATTGTCAAGACTGCGGGAATTGTGACAGTTATCAGGTCAATGGGCTAGGATTGGACGTGATGGCCTTGAGCAGAAAGCAACAGGAGATGGGCTTTGTGGATTCTAACCCACATAGTCATTTTCCGTTTGGTGACCTAGCCGCTGCAAGTCACTATCACTACGACGAAAAACTTGCTCCGGTGACGATGCCGCCAACGCCTCCGTCACAGAGTATGTGGAATTGCTTTTGCAGATGTGTATGGAACAAGGCTGATTTCATTCCCACAGCTGGCGAGCAACCGTATGGGTACTCTTTGCATGCATCACCAACATCACAAACTATTGATGCGGACGCGTTTTCTTCTGGTCCTCCATCATTACCACAATCTCCACAAAGCGAGACGGCCAGAAGTCGCACAGCAACTATTCTTAACAAAGTGGTTCCTTATAAACTGAGAGCAAGTTTGAAGCGGCGATTATCAAGCCCTCACAGCCCTTCAAATAACCAACCCCCGCCTCTACCATCGTTGTCAACAATGCCTACCTATTCCACAGTATCTGCACCTGGGACGCCGCCAGACGAGATGTACGACTTCGCTGGGTTATTTGTGAACCCAAGCAAGTCATCCCCCGTCACTGAGGACAATGTGAGCGTATTTTCATCCATGGAGGCCATTCTGCCACCGATGGTCAACCCTCTGTCGCCTGCACCCAGTAGTCTCGAGGCAGAGTCGTGCATCCCATCACCGCGTCCGGCTTCACTGGCGGGTGGACCATCCTGGCTTACTACAACGGAGATGTTTCCTGAAATGACCCACCTGAGACCAACAAATGAGCTTGTGAGCAGTCCTCTGCATCCACCGACGAAGTCCCCATTGATGTCGCCATCAATTGCCTCTGGATCTCAAACCTCGCTGAATGGGTGTATGGCTCCCCCAGTGTTGACGCACAAGAAAGTACCCAGCATTGATCCCGCTACACCATTGGCTCCGAGAAAAGCGGCAGTCCCATTAACTCTGGTTACCGCAAACTCGCTTGCCGACATGATAGAGGAAATGAACACCGATCTCAATGCATATGACGCCACGCGAACAAGGATGATTGAGAGTGGTTGGTCAAGTCCGCAGGAAATCAAAAATGTCGAGCTACAGAGAAACGACAAGGCGCGTGCCTGGCAGGAGCGCATTGCCGAGTCAAAAAAGATCCTCGAGGGAATGAGACGGAGTGAAGTAAAACATTCTGCCATGTCGAGCGTATCAAGTTTCGATAGTGTGGGTAGCATCATGTCGCCAGCGGCATTGGGAAGCGCGCCCCTCACAAGCAGCCACGTCACGCCCTTGTCGTCTGCAGCAGCTTCAGTCACAACAATACCAAAGATGCCGTTTTGATAAGGCCCCTTGGGTTGTTCCGACCCAGAAGAGACTGCATCTTTCAGCGAAACAAATCTCTCCCATAGGAGTCGACCAATTATAATCACCTACAACAACCAAACCATCATACAACTTATGTTCTCATGTCCATACAAATTTTCGCCCGTATATAAATTTTTGTTTTTGTTTCTTTTATCCCTCACCTAGCGGATACCAGGGTTGTTTACTTTATGACAACAGAAGCTTATTGCTTTGAAACGCTCCTTACGATTAACATGTCATAGTTGTTTTTCTTTTCCTTGTTAATGACTTTCATTTGTTTCTGTCACTTACAAAATAACGGCGCAATACGGTGTGGTGTTTTAAGCTTAAAAAGGGTTTGAAGAACGTTTGAACGATTTTCCTTTTTTTATTTCTCTTTTACACTGTAACTCTAAACATTGGGGACATATTTTTGGCGGGGTTTATCTTTTTCATTGCAAAACTGGGTGGCATTCAAACATATATAGACAGTGTGATTGTTTTTTTCTTTTGATGGCGGAACGAGCATGCGCGACGGCGCGAGCTCAAAGCGAACGGAGAAATTTATACCCTTAGGTTTTACACCTAAACTTGTGCATGGCTCTAGTCTTGGTGGATGTTTTTGGAACTTCTACTTGGTGACCGAACTACGTTCATTCAAGGTTGAGATGGGAAGAGCAGGCGATGGAATGGGGGTTTTGTTTGAGGAAATACTTAAGTCAGTGCGCAGCAAGTGGCCGGCTTTGTAAATTAAACAAAAACAATACTATAGGAAGTTCGAAGAAGAAGACAAATACCGACATTGAAAACATGAGTAAACAAAATATGTTGTGATGGCAGAACGGACATCCTGCATTGAATGAACAACTGTCCAGTGTCCACCCACCCTCGGAGGAGGTTGGCGGGGAGTTGAGTTGACACAAGGTCCTGCCCTGTTGTCCATGACGCGTGTGGCTCAGGTACCAATGCACTGTGATTGGTGGCCGTTGGTAATTGGTGGTGGGCGTCCGCCCGTCCGTCCACTGTCCACTCCGGCCTCGGGAGCAGATCGCGATGACATGCCGTCCGTCCAGCGCCTGATGAGCCAGAGAAAGAAGAAAACCCTCATCCACCGGCCGGCATAATGGAAAACTGCAGCGATGAGCTCTACAGAGCTGACGGGTGAGCTGTCAGATACACTTTGACCTAGCTAGAGGAAATCTCTGCGCGCGGCCAGACGATATTGCAATTGAGCGTGCACGCAGGGCTGGCTGGCTAGTGTGGGGAGTTTCTTGCGCGCGCTGCACACAAGCTTAATGTATGATGAAGTGCCTGGTGCGGGGCGGAGGCGAGGCGGAGGGCCGTGGTTGGCCTGGGCCGTGTGCAATGATTGCGAGTGAGGGAAGACACTGAATGGGGGATATATTGCGTGGGGGACTACATGAGCGCGCGTGTGCGAGGTCGGGGTGACGAACTGTGATGCACTTACACGCTGTGGATATATTGAAGACAGACCAAACAGCTTGTAGTGTGGGGTGCTCTGCACGAACCTCTTGATGACGACCATACCTAGGCAACATACCGTATCGACTTGAAGGCAAGGCCGTAAACACCCCGATACCACATACTTGAGTTCGGGTGCAATTGATACCCCACGTTTGTTGGTAGGGCTGGCCACAAAAGACACGATAGTTTGCGGGGTTACAAGCACGCAGGAATTTCGAAGACCTTCTCCGGGTTTCGAATCACACATACTAGCGAGCTTGCGTGGTTTGCTGTTGTCTAGCTAATTGCAATGGCGGCTGTGGCTCACGGAGTCAAGCATGTGGGATTCGATAGAATTCTACTGTAGTCTGTAACTACTTAGTTGAGAGAAGGCATATAATTGAAAACTGCCACTGAAGTTCGAACTTCCACTTCACGTGCCTAGTTTCCATGCACGGTACCTTACATATGTCAACTTCAATGAACGCACATGGCCAATACCTATCATGAGGACCCTGTTCTAGTCTAGATCTTAGGTGGAAGTAGGCGATTATACTCTAATACATACACAGGTACTATACGGAGTAGTTACCTTTCCTTTAGGTATGATCTACCACTATGTTTACTCCGTATATAATATGCCGCCCGGTCAAAAGGCTTCAAGAGGCTAGATGCTGGAGTGGGTGGGGTGCTTATGAGGGAATACATCTTTACGCTCTAAGATATATCGTGGAGTTCACTCCGTACGGATAGGCTTGCGTGTATGGTGGGGTGCTTAGCATATTTCAAGGATACAGGAATAAAGGGTTGTTTACCCATATAGTATCAACTCGCGGTCCAGATCATTTTAGACCGAATTACGCTACCAAATTTCTACCAAAAGCTTAGCAGTATCGCCTAAATTAAGTACTCTTCGACGGGACAGAAGGTGTGTTCTGCGGGGTATATCCGGCCTTCTGCCAATTGGATGCGCAAAATTCCTCCTGGGCTTGATCGGGTTATCCGGAGTCCGTTAACCGTAGTTAACCTGTGTCCAGATTTGAAGAGTCTAGTTGTTTACTCGATACTTGTGGATAGTTATACTACCCTTCAATCGATCATATTTAGCTATCGTAAGTCCTCGTGGAAGCATACGAACAGGTGACACAGGTCTCTAGTGAAGCTTGAACCATGAACACCAAACTTGACGTCTTGAGTTCAATATCCGTCTCCCGGTATTCCAGATCTCATAATAGGGTTGAAAATACCTCATAGAGAATAACACAATTCTACGGTAGCATTTTAATTCAAATATAGGGCGTCAACCTTTGTCCATGTTTAGTTAGAACTAGGCTTGGTTCTTCTTAGAGCTATCGCTGTAATGATCTTGGGAGACCGGTGTTCCTTGAGGATATATCCTCGGCGTCAGTAAAGCTAGCTTGTACAAATATGGATATTTGTTGTGTTGAAAATCCCGCCTATTGGTAACCGCTTCTGCCACACAAGCCGTATCATAGGGGCCAGTAAAGTTCGTTTTATGACCCTAAGGGTATCTGTATTTTCTCTCTGCACCAGTGGTGAACCATCATTTCGGTTGTTACGAATAAACCTCCCGAAATCATCGCAGTGAAGAATTAGGTCGAGTAATAATTGATATAAAGCCAGACGTAGATGATCCAGAAAATAATACAAGAATCACTAATTAGACAATCAAAAAGTGTTATATAAGAGAATTCATAGTACTATCTAGGTATTTTGCAAGCTAACTTATGTATCATTCCGTGGCTTTAAGCATACCATTTACAGTGTTGTCGAATGATATTTCATGTGGTGCATCATCTGTGCAGAAAGTTTGATAATTTGAACAGAAAGAGCGTAACTGTGGGAAACTCATATAGAGCCAGGAGTTCCATATAATAGAATAATTATAATTCAAACTATCTTTACGACAATCATGATTTTACATCGACAGCGAGTGAGCAACTATGTTGAACTTGTGGCCAGGTGAGGCTCTTCTACCGAACATCCCCCGCGCCTCAGCCACGTTGACAGTCTCATGGCGCTCCCATTTCAGAACCTATATCACCTCCGCCTTGTCGCCGAAGTTTGACTCCGCCCCTTTACCATGATTCCAAGCTTTCGAAGCTAACGACGCAACGTTTGCCTTCGATTTGTAGAGCTCAGCCAAGGCATGCTTCATGTGTAAATACAAGTCTAGCACCTCGGTGCTGATTACTCCCGACAAAGCTGTATGGCTACCTACCTGAGTAGCACGGGCCGAATATCAAAAAAGGAGCACAATTCTGACTACGCAGGACTTTTTTTACATCTGCCCGGGTCACCTGACTGACAAGGGATTTGCGTCGCCAGTAGGACCCACGCCGGAGGAGAAGCGGAAGGAGGATTTGGAGAAAGAGGTCGAAAGGGTCAAAGCCGAATGGGAGGAGAGGCAGAAGCGGAAGAAGGAGAGAGAGAAGGAGGGGGCGAAGGAAAAGGATAAGGAAAAGGAAAAGGAAAAGGAAAAGGAGGACGGAAAGGACAAGGACAAGAAGGATAAAGAAGATAAAAATGAAACGGGGAAAAAGGAAGAAGAAGAATCCAAAATGGAAACAGCAACTCCAAGAATATTTACTTTGCAGAAGTGTGTAGTCTTAACGGGAGGTAGATTTAATGGTGCTAATAATCTTATAGGAAAATATTTGAAATACGGGTAAATCGAGCCCGGCAGCAACAACAGGCAAAGCGCAATATGGAAAGACTGCAGAATCCGAGTATGTTCCCAAGTGTACCAAAGGGGGGACCTATATAGTAGATAGGCTACGGACTGGGCACTATCATGAGCACGATATATCACTAGTAAACCCTAGCTAATCGATTTTGATAATGAATCGAAATACCTATATTAAACGACTTTTTCTTTTAAATTTTCCGATGCCTATTGGTAGCACTGAGATCTTATATCTCCAATGCCTTCTTCGCCATTTCTAAGGCCCCCTCAAAGGATTTGTTCCCTCCAATGAATCCACTTGCATGAACAAAGATGCCACCCGGAATTCCAGATACCTCACTCAAACTATCATCCCTGACACCTCTCCAGGCTTCGGGCAAGGGTTTTCTACTTTTGAAGCTATCGCTGCTCTCGGGAACACATTGGATTCTCCATGCTGTCTTGTTAGCGCCTTCGCTGTAAAGCACGTAGAGTGGCCTTTTTTCTTCGGTGATATTCTTCTCTTCTTCGAGAGTAAACAAGTGGTCCTTCCATGGGATCGATGTTTTCAATACAATGATTCTTCCATCGGCATGATGATCAAACCGCTTTTCGAAAGCCTCGATCAGAATATCCCGAGCAGGAAGCCAAGCTTTTGCGTAAAAGTCAAGTTTTGAAACAAACGCTTCGCCCATCAGCGTTGAAGCCTTCTCAAAACGTTCGTCTTCGCCGGCTTGGTCGACAGGAGTGTTCCAGTTGGGGTTCAATGCGCCAACTTGCGAAGGAAGAGACAGACTGTGGTAATTGAAAAGAGGTTTGATATCAGCAGGGTATGCGCTGATACCATTATCGTTTGCATCAATGGCCTCAATGAACTCCTTGTATAACTTTTGGTACAGGAGGTCGACGTTGGGATGGTCAACAGCCTGCTCAAGACGAGACGCAATGATCTTGCGGGCAAAATGCTTGTACACGAGACCGGCAGAAGAAAGCTTCGTCTTGAATTCTTCCGAGAAAGTCTCGGCAAATGTGCGCTGGTGATGGTCGAAGTGCTTTACACCATCGTAGACACCTTGTACATCTACGATGATATCGCATTCCTCGAGAACGGCAGAATCCCGAGACCGGGTCAAATTCGCACCAGAGTACTCGGGAAGAAGACGGAGCATATAGACTGCTAGAGCCTCATCTGCCTTCGGATTATCAGATATGAGATTTCTATAATACAGAACAAAATGTGGATAGAGGGGTAAATCTATGTTTGTGTTTATACTTGTCTATACTTACATGAAAGTGCCCACTATGAAACAATGGAAATTATTAGTCATTGCCATCTATGGAACTTTGATAGTTATTTCTCACTTATGTGTTCCAATGCGAAGAGGGGTTGTCTTAAGACGCTTTGGAGCAGATGAAGAAGCCATTCTGAATAGTGTGTAGGGTGTACGAAACATAGTGAGGGGTAGTAATAATTCGAGCGGCTCTGCTAACTGCCAACCAGACTGCCGGGTAATCCCCACAAACACATGATGCGTGCGCCAGACACAAGACGGCAGGTCGTTCCACTACCCAAGCTCTTGAACTTGCGGCAAAACGTTCAAACAGCTGGGGCCCTTGCTAGTATATGGATCTGCCAGGCCAAATGCATCTTACTGGCGGAGATCGTGTGCTGGCCTCCCAAGGTTCGCTTCTGCATGAAAAAATCAGAATGCTCGCGTGGCGGCGGTTTCTTTTGGCCGCTGTTGGTTGAAACAAAAACCTGCTCCGAGACCTGGTCGTACGTGTACTCCGTAGAGATGCGGATGTTGAATGAGATGAGATGGAGAAGATCGCAAGGTATCCTAATCAACCTACTATCCACGTCCAACCGCTCGGTACCAAACAATTTAGAAGAAGGTTCATGAGCGAGCGAAAGCGCCTAAGGACACCGTTGCACTCAACTCTAAAGTACACGCATCTAAACTTTTTGACACTTTCCGCACCGGCCCACAGAAGCCACTCAGGCCTGAAGCCTGCAAACTGCACGAACTTTTCAACACACCATAACGAACGACCGTGATAGCGTGCCGACAGCTGCAGAAATCAACAGTGAAACGACAACAGCCACCGAAAGCCCTCCTGGCCCCCGCGTCGACCACCCGCGTCGACCCCCTCCCATCGCATCGCCCCGCGTTCTCTACGGCAGGCCCATTAGAGTTGTTTAAAGTCTGGTCTCTCGCAGCACTGAACAGTACTGGCCACTTTTCCTTCTGCTTATCGCTGCAGCCACTCGCGGCCCCAGTCAGCCTATATTTTCTCCGACTCAGTCCCCATGAGCCTCTTCTGGATGCCAGCACGGATATCGACGGGGGTGACGTTTCTCTCGCTCGTTATCCTTTCAATTCCTCTAGCCTTTGATGTCGGAGGCCGAGACTGCGGCCTGACCTTTTCCCTAGCACTTGCCGTATTCTATTCCCTACTCTCGACGGCCCGGTTCAGCATACGTAGCTCGAAGTCATGGCGCATCGCAAGGATATTACTATGGACGGTTGAGGCTCTACAGTACTTTGTGGTGATACCGGGACTATTGATATATGCACTCAACAAGTTCTCGGACGATGAAGAGGGAGGTAGTGTTGCACCTTTGGGACGTGTCAATGGAGGCGTGGAAGGTCATGGCAACGGTGTGGACAGAACCGCAGTCGACAAGCTCACCATCGGTCCGTGGGATCACTTTTTGACAGTTTCCACGCCCATATTCCAACTTGCGGAAGGCTTCTGCAGTTTATTAGTGATCCAAGCAGGAGGGCAAATCTCGCGATGGTTGGTCAACCGGACCAAGTCTGACACCTGGATGGTCAGTTACAGAATGACGCGTCTCTTTATGCATATTCTGACGTGGTATGTCTAGATTGGACTTCTGGTCATGTCCGGCTCAATCATCTCGTCGTCGATGTATTTTCTGTGGAGAATAACGTCATTTCCCGATATCGGCAATATAGATGCTACATTGATTGGTGTATCAGTCACGTGCGCTATTTTCCTATGTGCATATGGCATTGGATCGGGCAGAGGCAATCCTATCGAGAGTTCTCTTTTGGTAACCAGATTTCATCTGTTTGTGGGGTTAACGAGCTAACCGAACTACCCAAGTTCTCTTATATTGTTCTTTGCATTTACCAAATGTAAGTACCAAGTAAGGAATAGATTCTGAGGAATGCTGCTAATCAGATATAGCTTTACGGACTACAAGCCTTCGACACCTCCGCCTACCCTTGAGAAGGCAGAGTTTCCTCCATTCCCACCACTCGTCATGGATTCATACGAAACACTGGTGACAAATATTTACGCTTTTCTACCAAGTTTCCTTCGTGAGATTAGCACTTTTATTATGTCTGCATGGTCAACGGTGACGCCCTCGGTAATAATCTCTCTTGCATATCGACTATTTGTTCTCTATGCATCTACTCGGATAATACCTGCGGTACGACAATCGGGAGGCGCCAGAGGCCTAAACCAGGAGCCAAGTGTGAAGGACAAGGAAGTGATGAGTAGAATCGCTGGGTTTTTTGGCTGGTACAGCCCTACAATTTTGATCGCTGTTTACACTCATTTGCTTCTCCAACACTTTGAGGTTGTGGGAGGTAATGGGCTGGCCGCTGGATGGGTAACGGGCGTGCCCGTGGGTGGACACATCTGGAGATGGGTGAATATTGGAGCTACAAGTAAGCCGAACCCCTCTGATTTAAACGATTTACCAAATGCTAACATCACTCAGTGCTGCTTTATGCTTTCGAGCTCCTTCTAGGAGACCAAGAAGGCAACGAATCATTGACTAGTCATTGGAAGACCGACTAGAATACTACCATAAACAGAACTGATAGAGCATGCATCTCGAGGTTCCTATAATACTGGGGCATCGTTCATTAAAGGTCAGATTGGGAACTGGGTTTCCCGCCACCCCGTAATTTCAGCTGTGCAGCTCGGACTGCACAAACCCAACGTTTTTACTACTGTATCTTGCATTTCCGTGGGGTTGATCAAGTGGTTTGGGTATACCAGGCGTCCGGCCGTGCCTCCTCAAGCAGGCAGCACAGTTGCCTCATTTTCATCGTTTTCTCTTTCTTTGCTTGCCGATATATTTGGGTACTATCAACATTTCATGATGTGAAACGAACACAAGATTAGTTTTGTTCATTGTCTTCTTTTTTGCTTTTCTGGATCACAAAATCAAAATGGGCTGGGGGAGGGGACACAGGAATTAAAAATACGGAGAATAATGTTGTGTTTTTTTTGTGTGTGTTACTATCAGGGTTTTTTTTTTCTCTTTCATTGTTTACGGTGTCCAGGCTGAGCGTTTTTGCGCTTTTCACTCTAACTCCAGCTATTTGCGGTGCATCGATTATCCGACATAGAGGCACTTGCTGGCAGGAGGCAACCAGCGGAATAGTTAAATTTTTCTTTTGTGGAACCAGGTGTACAATAACTTATCCTCTGAATATATCCGGCCGATTGAATTGATGACATCTGTCTTATGTAACACGCGGTTGGTTCCTCTGAAAGTTTCTTCAAACCCTTTATGCCAAGCCCCAGGCTTGGCACGCCAAAGCCGCACGCATAAAACTCACCCCTCCTGCAACTTTTTCGTTTTCCCCTCCTCAACACACACCTCTCGTCCGAAGAATCGCACTCGAAGCCACACACGAAGACCTCATTTGCTCGTCTTGCTGCCTGCGCTTTGGGAGAAAGTCCCCGGACAAACCCAATACACCTGTCACCCCTTCCCCCACGGTTCAGCGGAAACGCGCCCACATAGCAGCTGGGTTTCCGTCTCTGACAGGGCAAATTTCGTCGATGCCGATAGTTATGCGATTGCCGCGTCCTATTCGCGGGGCGCGGTAACTCAATGGGGCTTATTCTCGGTGCGAGGGTGTGCTGTTCAAAATCTTTTTTTGACAATCTGTGGCTTAAGGTAAAGCACCGCCTGGTTTTGGCCAGGGTGGGGATGTCGTGTCGAAGCGACTGGATTGCATTTTATGTGTGGGTAATGGGGGTAGCAGAGAGGGGTTCTAATGTGATGAACTAAATCATAGAGTCAAGCACTGAATACCTGGCGTTCGTTGCAGGGAATCCTCAAGTAAGGGCCCTGTTAATGGCGTTGGAGTTGCTGAGACTGATCATTGATCACTTATTCTGATTGGAACCACTTCATACTGCTTTATATAGAGAATCAATCAATGCAAAGAGTTTTTCCATTGGCATATGTTCCCGTGATATCGACCCTACATTTTACTCCAAGCCTTTAAAGTGATTCAGTTGAAGGTACAATTCAACCAATATGGCCTGTTCAGTGCCCTTACAGCAGTTTGCAAAACTGTAGTCAGTAGAGAGATTCTGGGGAATACTTCTTTCCCAGGACGCTAGTTGCAAGCCTCATGCACAGGTGTGGGACGTGTGTGGCACGTTCGGGGTCAAATGGGTTTCCCACCTCGAAGAACATGAAAAAGTGCCTGCAAAGAAGCGTTACACACGCATAAAAGAGGCAGAAAAGAGGTATCAATCGAGGGTGGGAATGCTGTTGTCCCTGAAAGATGGTGCACCATGCGCAAAAAGTAAAAACGGGCGTCTCCTAGTGTCCTCAGAAAGAAGTATTCCCCAGAATCTCTCTACTGACTACAGTTTTGCAAACTGCTGTAATGTGAAGACACTCCACACTCCATGGAGTTGTGATTAAAGTTGGTTTTCCCGACTAAAAAGTTATCATTTTGAGTGGGAAGACACATCGTCTACAAGACGAGCGCCAAGTTTTTGACACGAGGAACACTTCCTCCCGTGCTCCCTCAAGACCCCCACAAGAAGTGTCGAGCGCGTTTCGAGTGATCGCGTATGAGCGCGCGGGGGACTTACCAGGATACCCATCACCCAACCGGGTTTCGGCATTTCGTCATTCGGGGACCATACGTGCTGCACCAAATGTCGACAACCTCACCTCCTCGCACCCCCTTCTCGCCCTCCCAGTCCCAACGACCACCATAGCCGACAATGCCCACCCTCACCACCGCCATCTCGCGTGACTCGCAATCACCCGCCGTCATCATCCCCGACGGCGGCTCCGGGCTGACCATCAGCTACCCCCAGCTGCATGAGCTGATCAACAGCTTCCAGCGCCGCCTCGCAGGGTTCGGCATCTCCCCCAACGCGGCCGTCTCCATCGCGCTGCCCAACAACCTCGCCTTCATCATCTCGTTCCTCGCCGTCGCGGCGCAGGGCGCCATCGCCGCGCCGCTCAACCCGGCGTACAAGCAGGCCGAGTTCGAGTTCTACATTGACGACATCAAGAGCTCGCTCGTGATCGTGCCGCACGGCGCGGTCGCGGCCAACGCGCCCGCCGTCGGCGCCGCCCGCAAATACAACGCCGCCATCGCCGAGGTGTGGTGGGCCGACGGCGAGCTGAAGGTCGAGCTGAAGGAGGCCGGCGCGCTGCAGAGCATCGGCCCCGTCCGCGTCGCCACCGCGCAGGCCGACGACACGGCGCTGGTGCTGCACACGTCGGGCACCACCGGCCGCCCCAAGGCCGTCCCGCTGACGCACACGAACCTCACGCGCACCATGTCGAACATCATCGGCACCTACGCGCTGACCCCCGCGGACCGCACCTACCTCGTGATGCCGCTGTTCCACGTGCACGGGCTGCTCGCGGGCTTCCTCGCGCCGCTGCAATCCGGCGGCACGGTGATCGTGCCGCCGAAGTTCTCGGCGCGCACGTTCTGGCGCGACTTCGCCGCGCACGGCGCAACGTGGTACACCGCAGTCCCGACGATCCACCAGATCCTGCTCAAATCCCCGCTGCCCTCGCCGGTGCCGCACATCCGCTTCATCCGCTCGTGCTCGTCGCCGCTGTCGCCGACTACGTTCCACGCGCTCGAGGCCGCGCTGCACGCCCCCGTCCTCGAGGCGTACGCCATGACCGAGGCCGCGCACCAGATGACGTCCAACCCGCTGCCGCCCGCGGCGCGCAAGCCCGGCACCGTCGGCGTCGGCCAGGGCGTCGACGTCGCGATCCTCGACGCCGCCGGCAACCCGGTCCCGCGCGGCGCAGAGGGCGAGATCAGCATCCGCGGCGCAAACGTCACGCAGGGGTACCTCAACAACCCCGCCGCGAACGCAGAGGCGTTCACCGCGAGCGGCTACTTCCGCACCGGCGACCAGGGCCGCCTCGACGAGCACGGGTACGTCGTCATCACCGGGCGCATCAAGGAGCTGATCAACCGCGGCGGCGAGAAGATCTCGCCCATCGAGGTTGACAACGCCATCGCTGCGCACCCCGCGGTCGCTGAGGCGGTCAGCTTCGCGGTCGAGAGCGAGATGTATGGCCAGGAGGTGGGCGCGGCTGTAGTATGTAAGGATGGTCAGAGTGTTAGTATCGATGAACTGAAGAGCTTTGTGGGGGAGAAGCTGGCGGCGTTCAAGGTCCCCGCGAAGTGGTACTTTACGGATCATATGCCGAAGACGGCGACGGGGAAGATTCAGCGCCGCATGGTTGCTGCGGCGATGGCGGAGAAGGAGAAGACTAAGGCGAAGTTGTAGATGCTGGAGAGGTTTGGTTAAAAGCGTGGGTTTTGTTGAGGGCGTGTGGAATATGTAATTGTGTTTTGGGTTGCTGAGTATATAGTGCGCAGAGAATTTGATAGAATGGTACACATACAACAGTGGTATTGCAGAACTGTGGGCCAGGTGCCTGTGCTACTTTTATAATGGGTTATGCCCAGAATGACCCTCTATTTCTCCCACCCGGTGCAACTTCCTGCATCCGCACTGCTAGTGATCACCCTCCAAGCAAACTCCAGACCCTGGGCACGCACCCGCCCGCTCGCCCGCCCAAGGCACCCTTCCGGCGTATGGGCAACAAATTTCAATCGGCTTGGCTGGTAGTGGACACCTCCTGTCTTGAGACAATGCTTGACGAGGTCGAGGTCCGCTGAAGCGTGGAGAGAGGTACTGGACAGCGGTCTCCGGAACAGATCAGATTGTGCAGGCCAAGCGGGGCGCTCAAATATTCAGCGAAGATGCAAGTCAATCGGCTTGGCTGGAGGTGGACAGCTTTCTTGGGAATATCTGATATTGCGCAGGTCGAACTTTGTATGTACGTATTCCATGCAAGACCCACGAATACTCGCTAGGAGGGGCGTTTGCCCAAACACCATAGAGAGTACCATGGCAAGTAGCATAGTCCGGACGCCTTCCATTGTTATTGATTCCTTCTGTGGGGTCATTCTGGGTATAATCCGTTTATAAATGGATTCGCTGTGTCTATTCGCATTCATTACATCTCACTCGGATGGCCTCACCGAATGCTTCCAACTGTCAAATGTCACGTCCAACCAGCCTACCAATGCTTCCGTGGTATTTTACGTTACTACTAACAGTCTGCTTCCTGTATCCAGCACGCCCGAGAAACAGCCCCAAAGCCCGGGCTGACGCTGTCTTGTGTCCTTCCTTCCTCGCTCGTGGTCTTCCCGTCCAGCTATGCCGTGTAGACACTCTAGCTGCCTGCCGACCCATCCTTATTCATAGACTCTCGGGTATTCAGTAGTCAAGTGCCATCACTTCTTCTTCTTCTTCTTCTTCAGTCTGACTGCACACTCTGTCAGCCCAGCACAGCGCGAGTGAGTCATGGCCGCACAGCACTGCATGCACAAACTATGTAGAGTACAGCACGGCAGTCTCTGCGTGCCGGCACTGGTTTGTGACTCACCCGTCTGCCTGGCACAGGCAGTCAATGCGGGGTTGGAATAGACACAAGGTGGTGAGCCATACTTGCCCGCTCTGTGTATGTGCCACTTCAATCCCCGCGCGGTAGATTTCGTGGGATTGGGTTCTGGCATTCACCGCTCGTTTTTTCGGGGGGAGGGCATATCTTTGGCTGTGGATGTGCGCTGGACAAACGTCGACCCTGCAGGCCATCGGTGGGGTGTTGGCAAGGAAGAGGAGTGAGAAATCGTGACACACTACTGCATATCAATGTGCAATCCATCAGTATGACTAGAGTTTCGACATATCCGTCAAGACGCAAACCTTATGCAACTTCCAAGCCACATCTATCAAGTTTGAAAGCTGGTTCTGATTCCGCCTATATACACGGTTAGTAATGCAATGCTAATTATCGTTTCTTAGACGTGCTTCAATGCCCGTTCTCGGGCTAGTAAATACCTGAGTAATGGGCCAATTGCTATCTTCCTTTGAAGCGTAGGCACAGTTCAAATGTACGCTGTAACAATCAAGTTTTGGGGGGAGACCTGGTGCTTTAGAAACCATGAATAATGAAAGGCGGGGTTACCAGGTAAATGGTTAGAGAATTCAGAACAAGTGATACTCTGCGCTTCGATTGGAATCATGGCATATAAATTGTACCAGCCATGCTGGAGCCTCTCAATATTTGTGTTGTAACTGCACGAAGGTGTTGTACGGTCAAATACAATCCTCTATCTGTTTTTGGTAGAACCTAAGCTTCCTACTCTACAGTACACTAGAAATTTTACATGGGTACCGAATTTCTAAATCTTGTTGAATCAAATAATATATCTCAGGTACAGAATACATTTTTTTTACATAATTGAAACAGGCATGCCTCTGGATAACGTTTTTTTACAAGTGGATACATGCGTCTTTTCTGTATCAGGACTCAGCATCCAATCGGTCGGCCACTTCAGTCCCCCGACCAGCTCGCGTGACCCTTTACCCAGTTAGTGCTCTTTGTCCATTCGGTATGCATTCTTTTATCCTTAGCTAAACGTTGATTATTTCCTTGTTTATATACCTATGTATGACACATGGAAAGACAATCCAATAAATGGCCAAATACTCCTTGGTCTGTTCATCCAACCACCCTCATACTATTAGTTCTCTTCATGCTGCTCAAATGCTTAATATAGCCCTATTAGGACAATGTAAGCATTTTCGGCCGATTCTTCAGGGATTGTCACGATGGATCGGCCGTTCCGTCCACCTGATAGTTTTATCCATCATACCAGGGCAGCATTCATGTCCGTCTTTTTCCTGCAGAGCACACCGTTTCGATAACTATCGCCGGTAGGGTGCACCGTCATCGGTCGAATAAGAAGACAGATCCTCGAATACTCGTGATAGAACGCAGTTTCAGGTTCAAGGAGAAACATGTGCAGGCTGACCGATCTTCCTTCGACCAATCCAGGATGCTGGAGACGACAAGCCAAGAGATGTGGCTGCTGAGGGGGTGCTGTCTCACGGCCTTGAGAAAAGAATAACTACGCTTTTGCTGAACTCGATTGGCTGAGCGTATAAATCGGCGGCATAATCACTCACAGCTTCTATCCACGATCGGTGATTCCAAGCCAATGCAGCGCAATCTCAGCTTATGGAGACAATTTCTTCCCCGACGGACGTAAATGAGTGGCAACTATCAATTTAAGCATCCTGACCAACCTGCGGGCCCTAAGTCTGCATGCAGCTGCGTGAGCTGCATTATCATAGGATAATACGTGAATACTGCACAAATCACTTTTGCCCTGTGAGACGCCACTTCTCACGTCGGGCTATGGAAAACTCAGACAGACTCCTCTGCAGCATTGAGGGTCTCAAGCCAGCGTCTCGAGCCAGCGAGTGATTCAGTGTGATCTTAGAAATCACGCATCCTGGGCCTATCACCACCCCCCCAGTGATTCGCAATATAGGGCCGTCGAACACAACTTCTCAGCCCTACGTTATCCCATCTCCAACCCTATAAACGTACGATATGCTCAACCACTGCGACACGTCCGCCATGACGTCGTCCAGCCCTCGGTACCTGCAGTGGCGTAAGGCACAGCCGCAGCCCACCGCACCAGCCACGCGTCTGCTGTCAAACGCGCGGCCGCGCGTCAGCGGATCCCCGCCGTACATGCCAATCGTGGCGCTGCTTCGGCGGCCCCGCACCCCCATCGCGATCCAACCCCAACGGTCGTTAGAGCACAAGCACGAGCGCTGCCTGATGCGGATGCGTGGTTTAATTAATTTACTACTGTGCGCAAGCAACCACAGTGGCGTTCCAAGCGTGCCAGCCCATGCGGGAGGGTGGTGCGGGTCGAAGATGGAAAGCAAGCACAAAACGTGTGTATGTACGGGAGAGGGAAAAAACTTCAGACAGATTCATCAAGCTCAGGGCCCAGTGCTAGCGTGCGGGCCTGGGCTCGTGGGCTGGGCCGGCCGTCTACACTTGTGCACTGAGCCTAAATTTTAACCTCGGAAGTCGCCAGCCTGACAAATTACTCCATTGCGCCGACTGGACGTCCTTGGGCCTTGTAGGTAATTTACACTGGGCTGGGCAGCCGGGGGATGATAATGAACTAAGTCCACGATGCTGGCCGATGGGTGGATGGTGGAGCTCGACGACCTCTGAAGAATCCATATGTAGATCCTAGAGTAGTATCCCGTGGCCCTGTGTTCCAGCCCACCAGGTTTTAGTTTGTTTGCGGGGTTGGGAACCAGCAGGAGTCCCCTGTCGACGTCACTTAAGCCATCATCGTGTGCTCCTAGCGGCGACCTAGCAATCGACCATCTCCACCCCCCCAGGCCCTGCCCGTCCTCGCATCACAGCAGGGCACCGAATCACAGCGCGGCGCTCCTCCGCACGGACCGGACTTTGGCCGGGTTCTCCGTCTCGTCTCAACAAAGATAAGCCCGCACGCCCGGCGCACGAAAAAAAAAAAAAAAACACTCCGAAATCCCTGACGTGCCATGTCCTGCGCGGCGGACAGCGCCCACGCCCTTTCCACGGTGATGGGTGGGAGTGTGGTGTAAGGCTAGCCCTATTTCACATTCACAACAGCCGCCAGGCCACTTCGCAGCAAGCGGTGGGAGGGCCCGAGGGAGAGCGCTGGCTAGGGAGGGGTCTTTTTGCCTGTGTGGGTTTGGCAGCAACGTCATGGCAAAACGGCGACGGCGTTCTCCATGTGTGTGCGACTCTCGTCCCGAGTGGTGGTGTTGTTGTTGGTGTGGCCGCATGTTATGTGCCTGGCTTGACTGGGTCGTCGTCGTTGGATTCCGCGGCTGGTGCATCCCCGATCCGATGGCGAGGAAAGGGAGCAGCTGGCGATATGTGCACTCTTCCGAAACCATTGGCCGCTGGAGGGAACGGTGGAGACCCACAGTGTGCACACAGGTGCGGAAATGCAATCAAATTTTTTAGAAGGGACGCGATAGTTCACAAGTTAGATGAAGTGATAGCGTCGAAACATCTCCTTAAGCTATATTTAATCTACCCCCCCCTATTTAGCTACCGTAACCCAGGATCCAGAATATAAACCATAATTTCCCGAGATTTGATGATCAGAAGGAAGGGTATTAATCCGTAACAAGAAAAAGTAGAGTGTAGAATAAATAAAGTGAATATAAGTTAAAAATCCCCATAAACTCCTTTTTTGATAGCTGTAACGTGGAAGAAACAAGATGAAAACCACAAAAAAAGATTAACCGACCCACCAGAAAACCAGTTGACAGAGTGGCGAAGATAGAACAAGAAGAATAGAGCTTGAAAACTAAATAAAACAAATATAAAATAAATAGACAAGAAAATAAATAGAACCGTCATAACCGAATACAGAAACGCCTACACAAATTTAACCCTCGTTATAGTTAACATCGAAAAATAAAGAACACATTTAAACTCCATTGTTGATTTCGCAGAAGATTGAAATTATGTTGCTCACAGATTCCTGGTGAGTTTGCATCGTAACGTCGTTCCACACTTCCCCGCCGCGCCGCTCCCCCTCCTGCCCGATCCGTAAATGCCAATATGAAACCAAACCGAACTTTTTTGCCCATCGACCCCCTAGCTCTGCACAAGCCAGCCCAGTTGCTCCGCCAAATCTATGGATCACCCTAAAGATGCACAGCCATGGCAACGCTATGCAGATGTCAGCAGGGCTGACATTTCGGACCCTGTATCACGGATGCTGTTGCCACATTCGACATCGTGCATATCGTCGCAGCCAAACAGAATTCCCCACCCAGGCGAAAAAGAAAAAGAGAGAGAGCAGGAAAAAAAGGAACTGCAATCAATGTTCGCTGATGATGACGATGAGAAGAAACAGGAAAAATATGCCACCTGCTGACCAAATCATTCAGAAATCTCCTCAGATATTATTGATGAAGAATTCATGATGCCGCCGCGGTTGATGGGTGTCGGGGGGATCTCGTCTCGCATGCACGCATTCTCTAGTACGTTGGTCCACTTTCCGCTTGTGCCGCTGTGACTATGCTTCAAGTGCTGTCTGAAGTGATCTGCCCGATAGAACTTCTTGGACTGATTACACTCCCCGAATTTATGCTCGGCGGTCAGATGGTCGGTTCGGATATCCCATCGGGCAGGCAGCGGGAATTCCTTTCCGCAATACCCGCATATATCGGCAAAAGTGGGCCGATGGGGTGATTGATGAAACGCCGACTTATAGTTGCCTGCTAGCGAGGCACAGGACCAAGAGTGCTTTCGAAGATGCAACGAGTTTTGGTGTCGCTCAGCCTCATTTTTGTTCTTGAAACGATTATTGCAGTATAGGCAGCTATATTGTTTTTCCGATTCATGAAGGCTTAAGATAAAATTAGCACAATTTATTTTGGAGGAGATAGATGAGACATACTGCATGTCCTCGGGATTGTCGAATTTCTTCGGCTTCTTAGGACAGCAATCGCAAATGAACATGCCGCTTATTTTTGGAACAGGACTGAGCTTCATTGGCAGGGATTCGCTATCTCTGGTGACTGCCGAAATCTCCGGTAACGTTTGTCTGTGCCTCGTTCCTGGTCGGCTAGACGGCGCAGAAGATATACTTCGGAAAGATCCATCCTTCACCATATCCATATCAGACAGAGGCGAAAATGCTGTCACAGGAGATCCTCTGTCCATCGTGGTGACACTGCTTGCCGCGGAAAGCGGACCCATTGAGGTTGACCACATGGTGGTTCCAGAAGATGCTGATGCTGAGGTAAAAGAACCAGTCACAGATTGTGGCATATGATACTTTCCACTGGGAGACGTTCTGAAAGGATGCACCGGTGGTGTCCTTCGAGAGTTGTACATATCACTACCAGTTCCTTCTAGTAATAGTCCTTTCCTATTTGGTTCTGAATTGCCGGCCATCTGGTCCTCATTTGGCGGAGATGAAGCTCTCCGCTTAGAACCCAGACGCTGATGGTATGAATGAGGGTGTGTTGCATTAGACATAGGTGGGGTATGGAGAGTAAGATGTCTCATCTTATTAGAGACGTGTAACGGGGGAGTGTCCTCCATCTGCGAATCTTCATCGCCGTCATAGGAATCATAACTTCCCCGTAAGCTACGGGGCTCCTCGTATCCAGATCCAGCTCCTAACAGTGAATTTCCGCTATGGGCCCGTAGCCAACTATCGGCGGAGGGAAGCTCTCCATCGGTGAGGTGAGAGGACGATAAACTAGCGGTATCGCCCGAATTCTGAAATTCTGTTAAAGGGTGAGTAAGAATAGGCGGAATCTTATCATGTATTCTTCCAATACGTGATGATACAGGCTCGCCCCCGTTTGAAGAATGAGCCCACCGTTCAAGTGGTGTATCGATTGCTCTAGGTGATACTGCCGTTGACGAGGGAAGATTGCGGGGGCTGCTCTTCCGAATTTGCCATTGAGATGGTAAGGGGGGATGTCCGTTGTCAGACCCGGCGGTGACAGGTCTGAAATCCCGAGGAGGGGTAAGTTTACTTCGTTGTATTGACGCTGGATCAGATGTGCTGGCATTAAGTTTCCGCACAAGACTGCTGTCATATGCATTTACGGACTGTCGAATCTGTGCTCTAAGTGACTCTTCACTTTGCAATCTAGATTTATGTGTAAGTGGATATACAGAAAATGCACAAAAAAGATCATAGGTGGTACAAGTTTCTTTGCAGGGAGTTTCGGCGGAAATTTGTACTAACTCTTTGGGAGATATCCGATCATCGCTTTTTTTGTTGTTGTTGTAAAAGCCTTCCCTCCAATTTCTATCAAATGAATCTTCCGATCTGATGCTAAAATCACTACGTCCAATTGAACCGACCGAAAATTCGTTTTCCTCCGGGAAGGATGCCTTGCCAATTGGCGATGGCACCCACATTCGTCTATTTTCAATCTCCCTTTCCCTAAAGTTCAACACCATTTTCCGAGGCTTCCCACCACCAAAACTTTCCTCCCCCCCGCCCGATCGAGGACCCTCTGGATGACGATATGATGGATAATTGGGGGGTGGTAATGACGGGCCCGTCGGCTCAAGCGAGAGTACCGGAGGTAATGGAGGTATCCCTTGAGACGCAACGGAGCCATGCATCGAGCCACATCTACTTGACGTTGGCGAGCCATGTCTCGGTATTGGGATATCGCGGGGCATCGAGCGCAGCGACGAATTTGGTGATGAACGGTGATCGCTATCAACCGAGTTCTGGTCGTGGATCCGAATCGACGGAAGGTTGTGGGTAGTTATGCGATGGAGATTCATCATGACGGAGGTATACTTAGTTGATTAGGTGTAGGCAGAAATTATCTATGTGTGAATGATCATTAGACCCAACCCTGTAGGGATGGATGATATGCTTCGAAGTACCTGAGACAAAGATCTAGTGGATTCGGCACAGATTGCAGGTGAAGGGCAGAGGATCGCCTCGAGATCCTTTCTTCTAAACGGACGTCGCGACCCTTGAATGGTGCCCTGGGATTGGTAGTGTCGTCTGTGGCGGGCGGACGAGTCAGCCATGGTACAGTGGTGAGGGCACAGCTTCAGCTGAAGAAGCACGCAACCCCGGGAGTGGCGAACCAACTCCGGAAATGAAATACCCGAGCCAGCGCAAACCCTAAATCATCTCAGCCTCCCAAACCTCCTCGCGTTCCTCTCTACACGACGCCCGAGTAGGCGGATATTAGGGCGCACGGGCCAGTGGCGGATCTGGTGTTGGGGAAGATGTTTGGATGCTGTCTTGAAGGGTGTTTTGGTTCCACGAGATGTCTCACCCCAGCCTCAATGCGCTCGCCGTCGACCTCTCTCAATTGAATCACGCTCCGTGAATCCTGCCTGAAGAATCAAATATGCGGAACGGTTCGCAAACATGCAGCAAAGATGACGGGATATGTCAGGGGAATGGAGTCGAAAGCTGTTTGAACTCGGAGGTTTGGTCAGTATGCGAAATGCGCTGTGCTGATTTGAAGCAACGGAACTGCAGCTGCAGCTTCTATCGGCCGTCGGGATGGGTACCAAGAAGAAGAGAATCGGAAATCGAAAATCGAAGCTGACCCAGGCAGTGGCAATGAAGTTGTGTGGGGAAAGGTCCGTCAGGACAAAAACTGGAGGGGTGGGACAAAATGGGATCTTATAAGAGAAGCAGGGGCCTAATACTTAGCAGGGTCGAGCAGCCAGAAGTCTCCCGGAGGCATGGGATGGGGGTGAGGCACTGTACGGTTGTAGACAGCCTATTTCATATAGTGGCATTCATCCTCCTCCTAGCACCCATGATAATCGATGTACGACCCACCAGACGTAACAGCGAGACTACAGACGAGATCATTTACACACCGGCCGTTTCTAGATTTTCCCGGAAAAAAATAGAGCCATGCACCGAGCAATTACTCGAAATCACTTCTGAACGATCGTGCGCCCACAACCTGTATTGTACTCGTACTTATGCAGCTTCAGCCTCACATAGGCAGTCAGTATGATTCAAACGAATACCGCGCTGTGTGTGCTGCTGAGCATGCCCTGGGGAGTCTGCAGGCAGGGCATCAGAGTTAGCCTGGATTTCAAGGCTCGGTAGAGTATACACTAGCCATCTTGTCGCAGACGGAGAGAGCCAGTTTTCAGCAGGATCTCATGTGTCCATTTTCTTCTTACTTAGAATATCTGTATCGAGCTAGATGGTCTTTCTAAACTAGTAAGGTACTGAGGAACCTCCACTTAGCCTATGTGCCTGTCTGTAGGGCCAATTCACTAACAGACTTAGCCTTGCCTCATGAGCTACTAGGTATGTGTATTATTTTAGTAGATAGGCTGGTGTTGTTTCGGTGCCCCGGTATGTGATTTGAAAGATCTTGTTGAACTGTTCACATCGTGGGCGCTAAGAGCTCCATTTCTTGTGGATTTCCCCTCCTCACAACTCCTGAGAATCCCAATTAGCCCGCCTTGGACATCCTCACCCTTATGCCCACGCCCTGTGTAGCGCAGTACATGCTCTAAAAAGTCTCCTAGATGCTTGAAGAATATAACATAAGTGGATGGGCTGGGGGGTAATGACTAGCCGATTTTCAAACAGTGACCGGCTTGGTAAGAGCGCTGCACAATCGGGCACAAAGCACACAACTAGCGCTGAGCATCAAGACTCAAAGAAGATCGAGTCAACACAATTCCCAGTGTGTCAACCCACGGATTCGGGGCGACCAACTGCCCTGGGTGTTACCCCATTTACTTTTGTTATTTGCCTTCTCTCAACATATCTAACGTTCTAAATAAATGTCGCCCAGAGACTGTGTGTAGGCCTCTAATTATGTGACAACATGCTGCTGCACATAGCGTAACCGCTGCTCTGCAGGGCGGATATATCTTATTTTTACGCCGCATATTTTGGCCCTGCACATACTCGGGTGTTGCACAGTACTCTACAGTCTGACAAGCGTCCACAAAACTGCGACTTCTCTATTCGGATTGGAGGCCAGCGCATTGGTACATGGACACAAGGAATGGATCTATCTGCATTGTGTAAGGCTATGAGAACTCTGCGCTCCTAGCAGCAGCTTTTCCGTCATATTTTTCTTCCTCCTCATTGCTGACAGACGATGTAACCCGATAATAATCCATCCGATACTTGGTGCGGTGGGCCACCCAATATGCGGAAGAAGTGGTGGTATTTTGTCTGCACATAGTGAGTGCCTGCTTCGGTGATCACGCGCCCGGTAAGATGTATTTGTATCTCGTCCCCATCAAATCCCTGTTTCCTGCAAACCACACTTGCTATTTTCCCACTGGTCAGTCGATCATCTCAGCGCAAGAAAACACTTGAAACATGTTTCTATGGACCCCCACAATTCGCGACTTTATTCAGCGAATCTTTGCGCATTCTGAGCGATGGCTATGAACGCGGCATATTTGTAACAATGTGCTCGCTGGGGTATTGGTTTAGCTTCCTTCTCGTGTTTGCTGCTGTAGGGCTGGCTGTGGCTTATAAGGCTGAGAGGCAGGACCCGCTAGTGGGGATTGAAACCACTAGTCTGGAATGTTGGAAACTGATATATCGTGTTGCATATTGGGGCTGCTACTTGTTCACTGCGGCCTTCTGGGTCGCTGATGGACAATCTATCTGCGACGTTTTGGAATCACGATGTTCTGTTTTTTTGCGCTACTAAGTAGTGTGATTGTCGTCAAAAATAATAAGTCTGTTGCTCACCCAACACTTGCTGTCGATAGCCGCTGACACGGAAGCTGGTGATCCGCAACCGAAGAATCCAACATGACTGATCGCCCTTCCCGGCAGTAACGATAAAAATAAATGACGGATATAGAAAATCGCACGCACTGTCTACTTCCAAGACCGACGAGCCTGGTAGTATACCCTTTGAGTTCGGACTTCTTCCCTATCATTTGTACACATATTTATTTGTAGGCGCAGTTGTCCTGTAGGAAGTGGATTGACATCTGTTGGCAAGTTTTCGTCGGGCTCTGACACAACAAGACAGGCGCGGGGAGCCGCTAGCGTGTTCTGTTCAGGCTTCTCCCCCGCAATCTCGCTCCGCCCCCCACCTCAAGCAGCCAAACCTTTCAGAGATGATCCTCATCGATGAAACACTCTGAAGTCACCTTGCCCGTTATTTGAGCCTCCTATTAAACGAATCGGACCCGATACTCGCCTTATCGCCCAACAATTGTTGCAGCTTGCTCAGCCACAAGCAATTTCCACATCGAAAATTTACTGTGCAATCGGCTGCAATGCTGTTCAACCAAGTGCCAGGGGAGAAGCTATGGATTGGAGGGTGAATTCCTTGGCTACTGCGGGCTGGCGTACATAGATATATGTAGTAATAATATGATTTGTAGGATGTTCGCGCTCCGCTTCAATGACACACGTCTGAAGGAGGAGGCAGGAATCACACATATCGTCAGTGTGATCAGGCTACCGCTAGACCACAGACTTTTTGAGGGCTACGAACACCTTATAATTGAGGTGGACGATGTCGATGAGGAAAATCTACTTGAACATTTTGCAAAAACAAACGAATTCGTTGAAAATGCATTAAAGAGTGGTGGAAGTGTATTCATTCATTGGTGGGCCCGAACCTACTGTAAGATACAAGTATGTGACTGTTAACCTTAATGCAGTGCTATGGGCAAATCACGATCAGCTACTGTTCTAGCGGCTTATTTGATGAAAACACGACGAATCAGTCGTGATGAGGCATTAGAAGTTATTCGTGAATGCAGACCTTTTGTAGATCCCAATGACGGCTTCATGAAACAGCTTGAGTTGTATCACCAGATGCAATATACAACAGCCCTAGATGACAACCCAATTTATCAACGATGGCTGTATCAACAGGAATTGGAAATGAGTAGGGCTGCGGGGAAGGCCCCAGAACGGGTGCACTTCCGAGACGCCGAACAGAACGTTGCAAGAATCACTAGAATGGAAGAAGGCCAAACACCAGAGGAGATTGGAATGGTTGAGTTGCGATGCAAGAAATGCCGGTATGTTGTCCGAAAGTTTAATACCACGCATAGACTGAAAATCTCCATAGACGAGCATTGGCAAATTCGCAATATTTGTCGCCGCATATACCGAAACCTGCACAGCCTCCGAATCCGGAGCCTTCACTTGTGAAGTGCTCCCACCATTTCCTCGAGCCACTTCGCTGGATGAAACCTGAACTTGATGAGGGCAAGCTCGAAGGAAAATTAGAATGTCCCAAGTGTCAATCCAAAGTAGGTTCATATGCCTGGCAAGGCATGAAGTGTTCGTGTGGAGAATGGATAGTCCCTGGCATAAGTTTGGCCAGAGGACGAGTTGATGAAATCAAAATCCCAGCACAAAGATTATAGAGGAAGCACACACGTAAAATTAGTGTGTGGATTTTGTCACATCTAGTATGAGCCCTATTTTTGTCAAAATTCATGGCCGTGCATCCCAAAATGAAATATCACATTCCGCCTGAAAAATCGTGGCCTTATCGGGTTCCAAACAAGCGAGGCGAATTGAATAACTATGTACCCTGTTGTTTTTCGCTGTGATACTATTTGCTTAACAGGTTATAAGTACGAGTACATAGTGACCCCGACTGGTTCAGCGTTGTACGAGTTCCAACAGGCCTGAGCATAATTGTATCCGAACATGCAAGATATTCATGTTTAGGTTCAACGCCCACCGTCCCTGTAGTGCATACCACAGAGCACTTCCGATACATCTCTTATGGGGAAGTTTCCAACTTTCGGAAATCTCCCAACCAGCCAGCGCCGGCATGAATCTTGATTTATCAACAAAATGTAGCTGTATGCGAGTTCATCACTAAGCGTGCCATTTTCAGAGTCATTCGTCTGCTCGATCTAGACTTGGAAAAGATCCGTCAGGTAGCCCTGAGTACATGTACATAAGCTTTGCCTCATCTATTGGCCAAAGAGACGCAAACAACAATAACTGACCAGTACAATTTTGTGCATGCTTGCATGACGTAGGGTTATCCAAATACTGGACATTTGTATCACTTTTTCAATGTGCCGCACGGAGTTCAGCATCACCCCAAACAAATGCCTGTTTCCTCTTCAGGGTACATCCAACCTACAACAAGTGGGTAGCCACATGGGTGTATGTGCCCAGTATCCAGCAATTATACCTATAACTTAACTCTAGAAGGCTATCTTCTCAGTATAGGATTAACCTCCGTATTCTCAACATGGGAGCCTTCCGACCTTCCTCTGTACTCCGTCGCATGTTACAGTGGTTAACCGACTGCCTTGTATTGTTTCGCCTTGCCTCACAAGGTAGCCCAAAATGATGTACGCGGACCCGGTCGCCCTGTCAAAGACTCTCGTCTCCCGTCAGCACTAGTTTGTTAAACCCCACAATGTGTCTCATCAGCAGATCACTCGGCCCAGCCTTACTGCTGATGTGCACTTTACAGAAGCATCCATGTGCTTTTCTCAATAGGTAATTCAGGCCCCCCATTCTGATACCTAATGGGCATGCAGCCTTACGAAGCTATACGCATCGTGTAGATATTGGTTTAGTTAGCGAACTCAACGATGGCCAACTCCGGCAAAGCCATGCAATAATAGGCAGCTCTTATCGTTCCTACTCTACAACGTCTGAGACAGTGAAATGTGTTGCAAAAGCAAGTCTACTCTCCTCTGAGGTTAGTCTCAGAGGCTGAGTGACTTCTCCACACACGAACAGGGACTTTGCCACGACAACACTTTGTTGCCCTACGGTGGTGCGTGCGTATCTGGACCCTCGCCTCGTAAGGCTGAAACACTGTCTTAGAACACGAACCCTACGTCGCTCTCGGCCCGTGTCCTGTTCGTCGGTGAAAATGAGACAATGGATGATGTCCGACCCGTGTCGGTGTTTATCGGCGACGGTGTTTATCGGCGACTGTAGGCCTGAATGAGCCTGGGCCAGACCATAACGGTGCGGGAAAGCAGTTCTCCCGCGCGAGAGGGGCGGGCGGTCCTGGTAGGAAACGGCGCCGTTGTTTGGGTCTGCCGATAGCATAATGATGGGTTGATGATCTGTGCCTGAGGCTTGCGGCCATGATAACCGTACATACAGCTGTGACATGCCCAGGCTCGGAGTTCAGAAATATAATACGAGATCAGCTACTTTTGCATAGTGTACTTCATCATGGCGATATATCGGTGGGCATCTTTTTGTGCAGCTTGACCATGAGTGATTCGTGATGATCATCGCAATGTGGAAATCCTTGATTATGTCAGCTGTAGATCTTCAGAGAAAATAATAATGAGGTTATTGTGAAATTCCGAATGATGATAAAAGCTAGGTCGGTAGATCCTGTCAGTTTTGCTCGGCCGCAGCAAACCTCTACTCCCCTTTCACAAATGCTCATCCACCCAGGCAAGAAGGCGGAGGTGAGTAATCTATGACCAGGGACCAACTCAAGGCAACGATTTGTCACGGGATGATATCATATCTTAGTAAAAGGTGCCGTATCTGTGGTGCTATCGGGAAGGAGAGACAACTCAAAGGAAGAGGTAAGTTGCTTACACAAGCCAGATGTAGCAGGGTTATGGGATTAGTGACAGAGAGTGACTTAGACAACTGACGGTGGTAGAGTATCTCTGTTGAGCACTTTCTCTTTATTCTTGTATTCAATTCATTCATCTTGATTTGGCTCAGTCAGCCTCTCTAGTAATTTAATTTGTGCATTAACCTTTGCCTTGCTGCCTGTGCCGCCTTCGTGCCCGCCTCGTGAAACAATCATGTCATATATATCCTCAATGACTTCTTGTGCAACCTACAGGTACTCATACATGCATGTTAGCTCGCATTACTGAATACTTGGCTGACTTATCTGTTGTGCCTACCATATAAGACCAAATTTTTAAGTACCAATAGTAACACTTTTTAAACTTTTGTCATATATTAGCAAATGATTGGTGTGTATTCAGACATAAGGCATCACCCGGGGTCAAATCTAATCCAAATGATATAAATTGTAGCACAGAGCAACAAGAAAACACCTGTATAAAACAATGATGGGTGAGAATTCTGCCATAGGTGAAAGTTATTTGGTCCATCTGGGCTTTCGCTAGTAGGGTGGTGCGGCCTGTTGTATCAATTGTCGTGAGTGGGTTAGGGCTAGAATTGCTTGCTTATCGCGCGGGACGACAACATACATAGTCCATTACCAAACCGTCACCAGTGGAAAGTTTAAAGTACTCGCTAACCCCATAGGTATTGACTTACTGGCCTACTAACTTACTAAACTACTAACGCAATACCTAATTGATGCGGTGTTCATGCTAGGTCGCTTAGTTCCTTGCAAGTTAGAGTAGTGACAAATTGCTTCATGCTTCTGTTTCACTTCGGTGACGTTTTGAAAAGACCTCATCTTTGGACAGTTCGTTTCCTGGGTAAAGGGCTATCAGATCGTAGCCGCCTTTTCACAAGATTCTAGTGACAGCTATGAATTGACAGCGCATGTGGAAACTACGGGGATAGTCTCAATGTTTCGGATAGTGGTACGTCTACCATTATGATTTATTTTTCTCACAAACCTCGGTCCAACTGTCGAGTATGCGTCTCCTTACATCATACTTGATCACAATACGAGGTTTAAGCGCTGATACCTACGATAGTACGATTAATAGAGCCCATGGCTATTAGACACGCCGTGATATAGGTAGAATCCAAATCGTCACAAGCGCTATACGTCGCTTATTCTGCATATAATCCTATGGCCAATTGCCAGGCCAATGGTGGATACCGTTGTTGGAGGTTGAGACATCTCAACATAATTGACTACGCGTAGTAACGGCGGCTGAAATGTCTTACTCATTATTTGTCTACTCCATTTCCGTCATGTGTGGAGACTGGTTCTCAACTGGACTCCATCCCTCGATTGGCACTTGGAAAATTTAAAACAGAACTGCATGCACGGGCTCCGCCCCATTTTGACTGCGGATACTGCCATGAGATATCCACGTGAACGGCGTTAACTCAGATTTTCGGGGAACAGGCCAAGTCAAGAGGTTGACATGAATGAAGCGATACATCATAAAGTCTTGCTCAAAGAGGTGCCTGTTCTAACTGTCTTGCTAGATACACTTATTATAGTCTATCCGTTGGTCCATGAAACAACTAATTAGACGAGGTACTAATACCGCATGCTTGATTATTTCCGAGGAATAAGTTCGTGGTCAAAATCAAGATATTCATGAATGATGAGACCCACGTATGTCATTTTCTGTGTTGTGAGTGCGCATTCATGAAACCGTGGCGTCTGGGAGTTCGTATAGAAACACCGATTGCACTCATCTGAAAGCTCTATCATGGAAAGACAAGAGTTCATCCTACGATCCCGCGAAAATATCCACTTAAGCTATGGATCGGTCGCTGGGGTATCACACCACATTGGCCGCCTTGGTCTGCAAATCTGCGCCTAACGGCACCGGTACCGCATTGGAAGACCTCCCGGGGGTCTAAAACATGGACTGTTCTTAATCAGGTTTAAGCCATCGAACATGCAACATCGTTCTTTAGCTCACTGTGGTTAGATTTTACAACACTGATGAGCACGGCTCTTGTCAACCACGGGAGCTAAACTGCCGATATGCCTCTAATCTCAACCCGGAGGATTCTCGGCAGGCCGATTGACCCCCGCAAACACTAATGAGGCGGCAAATAACGGCGCAATTCAAATCATGAACCCGTCTTTAGGACACATTTATGTAAGACAACTTTGTACGTCCATGGGGTTCAGTGCACTGCTGTAATAATATAGTTACATACATGTAAGCTGAATTAGTCGCCATGAATTCGAGCTCTTCCCTACGATAACGACAAAATTTTCAGACTCTTAACCCTATTAGATTCATTCACCATGCAACGAACACAAAAAGAAATGCTGCAATTACTTTTGTAGTATCCACAAAGGCTGGCCAAACTTGAAAATATACATTATAGAACATCTCATTAATAATACAATAGCGAATCCTTTCTTTTGAATCAATTTCCGTCATATGGAGTCCGAAGGAAGACCCCCATTTGGCAACCATCCCCATTGCGAGCTAAGTAAGTATCACATTCAAAGATATAGTGCTACTTGATGTCCGTTCGGCGAACAAGTGGACCCTGAGGTTTGTACTTTCACTGACCTTGGAAACCTCAGCTTTATGGGTCTACTAACCAAGCTAGGAGAAAGCGGGAAACCCACAAGCCACCATTCGGCCCCACTGTAGTCAATTCCCCTGCAGGATTCCAACCTGTAGGTTTTAACACACATTGAAGGCTTACCGGGGCGGTTATTACTACACGGCCCAGGGTTCATTGTTCGTCCCATACCTTATTATAAACTAGTCGTCTTCACCGGGGCTCCCGGATTCTCCGAGGGGGCCGCTTTTTGGGTTTCGGATCCACGTTCCATACCTTGTCCCTGGGAATATCATATCATATAAACCACCCGGAATTGCAGCAAGCAAATTGTGATAGATTGCGGCTGTCTTAGACTCGGAGGATGCGGCCTCGTGTGTTACGTAGATCTGCATACACGTGTGTCCCGTTTTTCGATTTTACGGACCGTTTCTGGTAGCTTCTCCAGCCGGTCGAATTCAGCTGCAAGACGTACATAAATTCGAAGTACAAGAAGCGAGCTGCGTTCATATGCGTGGAGTGCAAGACTTGTGTGATTCTCTATACTTAAGCTTAAGCATATGTGTACTTATATTGGCACAGTGTGTTTCAGACGACGAATCAATGAAGTTGAAGAAACGAGTGAAATATGGCTAGTATATTTATGGTTTTCGGGCTCGCTCTTCGTATAAATGCAAGGAGAAGAAAAGAAACGCTACCAGTAAAAGGTTTGAACACAGCCAAGAAAGAAAGAACAGATGGAGTGTACGGACTCAGTCGAGTACAATATATATGTATGCGGGTATAACAAAACCTTATATATAAGGAACAAAAAAGAACGCTAGACTCCGGTTTTCAAGATCAGAACTTATCCATAAGAAAAATACCCTAACCCCAACCTCAACAAATCCTAGCCATTCTCGCTTCTTCAGCCACCGACGACATAGGCTATTAAAAAAACAAACACATAGCAAACCAACACATGAAATACAATCAATCAACCCCCAGCAGATTATAGTTGACTGCGTGTATACGGCCATGGGGGTGCCACGGTGCTCCCTTGCACAACACTACCACCCACTCCCGCTAGCTTCCGCCTGAGCTCGGCATTCTCCACCTCGAGGGCTTTGAGGGTGCTTATTTGATACCCTTGTTTGCAGATGTATTTGTGGGCCTTATTGAGGATTGTCGCCTTAGACTCGGACTTCATGTCACGACAGTCTGGAACCGCGTCAAACAGCGCCTTCATGGCGGCCTTGATGTTCTCGCGCCGCTTTTGCTCGCTGATTTGGTGAGCCAGCTTCCGCTTCTCGGACTTCTCAAAGGCCGTGTTGGGGAAGCCAGGTGCGCGTGTGACAGTGGGTGAGCGGTACTGCTTGGTAATACGGTAGGGGTGGTGATCTTGGAATGTCCGGTGTGCTTGCGGGGGGGAAGGCGAAAGATCTGGAGACGGCGAAGGTGAGATGGGGGAGTGCGATAGGAGGTATTCTGCCTGTGCACTGGGTAGGTCTGACTTGGGAGGTAGATACATTGCGCCTCGCATGAGGGTAGAGAAGGATCTGTTTATGTGGTTAGGAAGATAGACAAAAGGCGCCTGCCAACGTTGAAAAGACATACGGGAGAGCCTGGCCAGCAGAGCCTGCGGCAGTGTTGTGTAGGATTGTTGGAGTAGTAGTTCGGTTCATTCTGAAGAGCAGCAAGAGATGATAGATGTTTTCGAGAGAGACCGGAATGAGCGCAGGTGGTAGTTTTTTATTGTGTAAAGAGATGTTAAGGCCTTGTGATGTTGTGTATTTGTGTATAACCACCCAAAAATTAGATCGAAGATTGGATCGTAGATTTGGTCGTAGATGCAGATATTGGAGGGAGGATGGAAGGAAGTGAAAAAAAAGCTCCGAGCCCTGACAATCAGGACTTTATATTGCTCCGCTGCCCCCCCTCCCACGATGGAGGAGGGTGGTACTAACTGCTCTTGCATACAGCTAGTTGATCACCATGTCGGCCCCCAGCGGCCGATGCCATATAGATCTAGATCTTGGCAATGGAGGGGCACATCATTGGCAATGGTAGGGAATAAAAACAAAATATGTACCTGGACCCTCATCGTAGCACATACAATCGAGAACATTTCGATTTGGGTAAGGTCTGCGTGCAAACAGGAGCCGAGGATGGAGAGCACGCATTAGTGTACTGTGCAGTGCATGGCATTCACCAGCTCAAACTCGGTTTACCCCGTTTGGGGGCAATTCCCTGGGCCCATTAGGCGATTGTACCGGTCTAGGTAATGTGGGCCAATTTTGAAGGCCTGTTCCGTTGGCCATACGGAAACGAAAGACCATTCTAGACTCTGGAAGGGATAGTCCTGGTAAAAACTAGTGATTATTGCACTTTATATTCCCATAATTACTAAAAGATGGCCGTTAATACGCCGCTCGAGCCCAGTTGCATCAAACTTAAGAGTTTGCTCCATGGATTCCAACCCAGTCATGATCATAGCTATCACAATGTGTGCACAGAATGCATGTGCTATATGATGCGAGGTAACGACTGACACCGTCAGGCCAGCCCATCACACTGGTTAACGTGTTGCTCGAGCTCGAGATCCATGGACTACAGTTTCCTAGAAGAAAAGGTAGGTAACTCAAGATACCGCAAGTGAATATCATTACAAATAGTTTTGTCCGCACAGCCGCTACCGGATCGATTTCTATGGCCAATTGCCTTTGGTACCTTACAGCCCTCGTTCGGGTCGAGCATACATCTTGGAATTCTGCAGCGGGAAGGAAAATATCTGGCCATGAGCCATCCCAAGGACAATAACTTCCCGTGCCCCTTTCTCCTGCTTGCAGCTTGCAGAGCTCATCTCATTAAGTCGAACGTCTCTGTGCAAAGAGACTCCCCCTTGCTGGAAGCAGCTGAAACTTAAAGTCTCAAAATAGATCGCAGTTAATCGAGGTGGCGTACGGTCAGAGCACCAAAATGATCGGCATAAAAGTGATAGGATATATGCAAGCTGTAGTGTGTGGTATACGCATAGCATGTATGCTGCCGATGGAGAGCTAGTGAAAGCTGGGTAAAGTGGGCCAATAGCTGGCTAGCCAATGAGTCGGTTTACTAATGTCCTTTGCTTGAAATAACAAACAACTTGTTCCGTCATTAACTTTTCTGGGCCCAACAGTGCGGTTTGAAGTTTGTACGTCTGATATGACAGTTTGCGTTGAGCGACAGGAACCGGTGAAAAGAAAGTGGTCACACTGTTCTTATTGAAATCCCAAATCGAAGAATTAGGCATAGACTTGTAACCAGGAAATAATAATCATAGTTGATAAGCTCAAGGAGTTGTGGTATGCCAGGCGGGTATGAATCGTATCCAATAGCCCGGGGCATGCATATGCAAGCAGGAGATCTCTGTGAAACCTGTCTCAGTGATGTGACCTACCTACACAAGTAGAGCTTGGGCATGCTCGTACTTCTTAAGTGAGATAATGTCACGTGAGCAACAGCTGAGGTATTTTCACTAATAAAACGTCACACGTGACACTATCTCACTCGAGAAGTACCTGTAGGCATCTAGTAACGCCAGGCACACACTCTCGAGTAGATCTCAGTAGTCCTGAACTGTTCTAAAGGCTCTTCGAAAAAGCAGAAATATGCCTGCTTCTCAATTAGTTGACTACTTATCAATTGTTTTTAGGGATAGGTCCTTCTTAACTTGCATTTACTCCACTCTTTTCGGATGTTTTCTGATACCTATAATTAAAAAAAAACCATCCGTCTGGGTGGGACGTTAGAGTACAGGGGAGGAAGGAGCATGGAGAGAGTGTGTGAGTGAGGTGTGGGGATGGCTGCTCTCGTACACGTTACCGCATCCATGGTACCCAGAGGGGTGTTGCGCGGCCACAAGTGATTCTGCCTGTAGCGGATGATTGGGGACAGAAGAGATGATCCCGGATATTCTATACCATTCAAGAAGTACCCTTTGCCTGGCTAGCACGTTCGTCAATCGGTCAGGAGGGTTACGCAGTCGTTGCTGAGGACGAACTGTCTGTGTGAACGGCACTGTCCTCGCTGTAATACCAGCAATATGCGTGAGCGTAGGCGAGCGAGTGTGGAGCTAGCAGCTGTAGCTCTCGGGATCACAGTGGCGGTTGTGCCCGCCGGAGTCAGAGGATTGCGGGAAAATGCAGCATGTTCGGTTCGGTAACAAGAACACGAGATATCATGTGAATTATGAGTGAGAATGAGGTAAAAGCAGCATTACAATTGAACTTATTTGATAACCAACATTACCAAATGCCTTTGCAGATACTTAAGTGTGTGCGAATTTCGCGTCACAGAGGATTCTTTATTTCACGCATTGCAGATTGTCATATTTATTAGCTTTACCAACTCACTCGATCCATAAATGTTCAATGCTCTCCAATGTATTATAGTATTATTAGAAAACGTGGAAAGTGGACACTGGCTGAAGTATGGCAATGGATAGAGTTAGAATATGGCATTGGGTTTTGAGCGATGAAGATCAATGGGCAAGTTGCGGCACGGATCAAAGAAAGTACCAGCAAATCCGTTGCATTTATACCAACGCACTTCCAAGCTATGAGAAGAGAAAAAAATACAGAAGCGCGGCCAAATCAAAGAGAAACTGCATGTACTAAAAGATATTTTTCAAAGAAAGATATTCTTGCAATGGGGAGTGTGGGAAAAAATACAGTGGGCTGAATACAACAACAAAACCATGAGGCAGCACAAAACCAGAACCTGAAAGACACCCATTACCATATTTCGAGTGACAAATAAGAAACCGTGCCATGTCTATTAGCACACTATCTTCCGTGGGACTTCGTTGAAAACGCAAAACGACAAACGTGGATCCGGATCACCATTAAAAGTCTATCACAACGCTGATTTGGTCAAACTTTTCCGGCCCTCCAAATCCTTAAAATTTCTCCGCTAGGAAATCGAACTCCCTAATGCTCACGCATTTCGGTTATACGACAAATAGAGGGGCAATAAATTGACAAGAACAAGACAAAACCACAAATTACATTCCAGTTACATTTAGAATGCCATCAGGGCAGCGGCACCTGCGAATGCGGCCAATCCCAAGTTGAGAGCAACCTGGCCAGCACCGCTGGTGTCCTTGTCTGATGAACCATCACCCTTGGTTGAAGCACCACCGTTAGTGGACTCGGCAACATCGGCTTCACCCTTGCAAGTCATAAGGCTACCCTTGATGACACCATCGGACTTGTAGTTGTCGAACTGAGTGCAGTCAAGCTTCTCAGTGGACTGCAGGTTGAATCCACCACGAACGTCATCGAGCTTGGGGAGGGAGACCCTGGAAACGCTATTAGCCTACTGTTCTTGATTGGATTGTCCAAAAATAAACTTACTTCTTGAAAGCACCGGACATGTCAATAGCACCACCGACAGACTTCAAGGCACCGAATGATGTGACCTCCTCCAACTTGGTGTTGTTGGCGAGCTGGAAAGTACCACCGACGGACTCGAGGTCGTTGGCAGTAAGGTTGGTCAACTGAGTGCAGCTGACGAAAGCAAGCGACTGGCCGACCTCGGTGAGCATGGGGAACTGGGCCGCCTTGAAGGTGTTGTTGACGAAAGAGATGGAGTTGTTGACGCTCTCCAACTTGGGGAAGGAAATATCACCGGCATCACGCACGGTGATATTCTGGGCCCACTTCAGGTTGGGGAAAGAAGCGTTGACACCCTTTCCGTTGAATGCAATGGTGAGAGCTTCCGTAACGTTCCCAAGTGCGACATTCACGATCTTGAGGTATCGGTTGTTGTTGATGTTGAATGTGTCGGTCTCCACCAGATTGATACCCTCCAAAGTGGTCAAGATGGTGTCCGTGATCAAAACCTTCTTGGCCTTCTTGACCTGCGATGTGAAGTCGAGTGCCTTCAGGGCAGGGAGCGTGGTCCACGAGATCTCGCCAACAGAGTTGAGCATGGGCATGCTCAGGGAGGCGAGCACGGTCAGACCAGTGAGCTCGAATTTCCCAGTAATCTCCTGAAGACCAGCCGCTGAAAAGCTTGTGAGTGATGAAGCGCCATCGCACACAATGTCACCGGTAACCTTTCCAAGGTTGTCGGGAAGCAGAAGTGTTTGGACCTTCTTTCCGATCGTGATCGAGCCCTTCAGTGTGCTACAGCTGTCGAGCTGAGATACATCGCCATCGCCGTTGATCTCAATATCTTCGTCACAGGCGGCTGCAATGCGTGTAAGTTTGGGTTCTAGTTTGCAACACGGTGTAAAGAATTAGAGCATACCATTAGCCACAGCGGCCACAGCCAAAAAGGCGAAAGCCAATCTTCTAAGAGAGAGCATGGTGTGTGTAAAGGTGGTGTATTACAAAGTAGTAAGGAGGTCGGAAAACGGAATGCTCGTGGTGGACAGGAGGAACTCTAGGCTCGATTCTACGAAACAAAGAGGTTTTTCGAGTCGACGAGCGAGTGTAAAAGGAGGAAAATGGGGGCGAGATGTTCAACGAGAGACTGCAGAGGAAGGAAGAGGAAGAAGAAGGGGAAGAAGAGGGCAGAAGAAGAGGAAGAGAAATGGGCTTGCAAGCGGCACGGGTGTTCGGTGGCGGCGAGCGAAGGAAATTGAAGAAAAGTGATCCAAATCAGAAAGGGGAAAGGAACCACAACAAGCCTGATGCAGACGGGAAAAGCAGCGGCCATCAGCACACTGTTCTGCTGGGCACCTTGTTCCATTGCGGAAAGAGCAGGTACCTTGGCTGCAAGGTTAGATTGGGGGGTGCGGACAGGGTTTGTGGCCGTAGCTTCCCTGAAGGGTGTGGCTTTGCAACGAGGGCCGTTATCATTGGCATAAGCCCCCCCCAGCAGCGACTGTATTTTGTCTGACCCGGCTGGTCCACGGCTCGTGCAGAAAATAGCCTGGGAGGTGAAAGCCCAATCCACGGAACTAACCAGAGTAGTCGTCCATGAGCCCCCTTTGTCGACTTTCTACGGAGTATGTAGAGATATGTGCCGATCGGCCGAGCAGCTGTTCCCTCGAAATGATTGAGGATGTTTCTCTTCTGTACGGAGTACACGACAGCAAACTTTCTTACGTACTTGGATCCAGTTGCAAGTTGCAATGCTCCTCCAAAGAAAACCCACAAAGCGAGCTGTTGACATCGGTCAATTGGTAACGGGGCATCCGGCGCATGGGCGCGTGCTGCTGCTCCTACACAATTGCCATTGTGTCGTGTCGTGTTCCGGTTTCAACGTTCTCATGCTAGGTGGCAGGCTGCGGCGATCTTGACAACCCATTTCATCAGACCCCTGCACACACGCGCCGAGGAATTGATCGCCCTTGCCTTTTCCAATCTGCCAATCTTCTCGCTCCTTCATTTCTTGATATTTAGTACCCACTACGTCCTCTGTCCAGGTTACCTAGGTGACGGTTCCAAAATTCCGCAATCTTCATCGGCAACAGTACGGTCTATTTGAGCTAGGGCTTCTGTTGCAGCTGTAGCCACATGTGGGCTTCCTGGTTGCAAAACAACAACAAACCAGCACCGATGTTGAAACTACTGCTGCATCCCATCTGTGCCGAATAGTTCCATAGGTAGCAAATCGACCAATATCTCTCCTAGTCGACAGCTACCTACCGAGATCTTCAATGATAGCCTTGCAGAGCCCTCTCATAGGCTGGGACTCTCCCATAGGCTGGTGAGTTTCGGAAGTTGATACCCTTTGATCAATAATGACAAAGTTCTTGTCTCAGCTAAGTACCTAGTTCACCTTTGCTGTGTAATTTGTAGACTTCTTGCACCGCAATACCGTCAGGCAATCCCGACGTACTTGACGTACTCCAGTATCCATCAGTGGTATTCATGATCCGGTTATGTAACGACCATGCGCTTTATTTTCCTGTGGACCTTCAAGACAAGAACTTCATTCTGGAGACTCATGCACTGCTGCCAGCTCACGCCATTCGTCGACCAACTCGTTGGGATTAAGTCAGCGACAACAGATCAATTGCCTAGATAGACTAAAAACGCCACACTTTGCCGGGGGATTGGTCTGGGTATCTTCATGGAGTGCTAATTGGTTTCCAAGCCTTTAGAAATTACACTTGCGCGCGAGCCCCCGAGAGCCCTAACTAACAGAGTCAACATCGACATCCTGATTCAAGCGGCTCTAAATTCCGATGATTGCCAACAGTTAGTAATGGTAAGTGCTAAAGCTTATGCGCTGGTGCTGGCGAAAGACAAACTCTAAGATTCGGATTGTCGTCAACGACAAGCAATATGGCAACCGAGCTCTCCATATGCGGGCCCATTACCCGGTCCGGTGCTATTGCAACACCGCAGGAGCGGAGATGAACCGTCCCAACTGTGGTTCTTCCTTCCCTTTTCACGTGAGGTGGTCGGGTTGCAAATTGGCTTAGAGTACCGGCTCGCTTCAACTCGGTAGCTAAAGGGGTGGCCTTGGCCCGCCTACGAAACTTTCTCTCCACCACAGCGGTGTTTGTTTGTTGACTTCCAGAATTTCAAGCCTTTTGAAGCGTGAACGCAACCAAATAAAATTTCCGTCTCGGAAGCTCAGGCAAGACCACGAGACAAAATTAGCAGCGGCTGCCCGCATCACGTCACAGAGTTTATATATATATCACTCCGCCATGTGTTGTGGCCACCACTCGCGCCTACCCCAAGAAGCTCAGCTGCCCGAGATGTGAGCAGCGAGTGCATAAGCATCTTCCATTCGTGTAGGTATCTTCTCCAAGATTTTTGCCTGCTAAAAAAAAAGATATCCACCGATAAGCGCCGCACTCCCGTGCTTCCCGTCACAACAGTGGACAGCTCCCAGCACACCAGCAGAAGCGATGACGCTCTCCTCCACCTCCAAACTCACCTGAAACGCTCAAATGGAAAAAAACACGCCCCCAAAAAATGAAAACAACCCCTGGTACAAACATGCCACACAACCGTTATCCCTCATGCAACATAAGATAAGGCCGGCCACCAGCCCAGTGCGACGTCGCGCTCGCTGACCTCACCCACCATTCTCTGGAATGGCTCGCTTCATTTGTCATCGCGTGGCTGCGGCTTCGGCGGACGCACGCCCTTCAGGCTCTGCGCCGGGTCGGTGTGGCGCGCGCTGCCGATGCTCCAGCGCACGTAGCTGAGCAGTAGCACGGCCATGGTTGCGGCCGCGGCTGGCATCGTGATGTTCCGGCTGTTGAACGGGGGCATGTTGCGGTGCTGTGCGGTATTGTACGTTAGAGTTGGTATTGGCGGAGGTGATATTAGTGGAGGTGGTATTGGTAGAGGTGGTAGTCGTGGAGGTGGTCGAGGCGGTGATAGTGGTGCCAACGAGGCAGGAAGTGTTACGACGAAGCGGCCGGTGAATGCGACTGGCTACCCGGCTACGTATCGACCCTGGCCAGCGGTAACAGTTGCACGCAGGTGAAACCCGTGACGGGTGATATGATGCTGGAGTGCAGATAATCTACGCAGAGGTGTGGTGTGATTATCTGCACATCTGTGTTCGAGGACCTTAGTCAGGTCCCTGTGTGGGGCAGTCAGGGACTCAGGGTCCTGGACAGGCTGTAGTGTACTATGATGATGTGTGTATATAAACTTTCCCGAGAGTCACGGAGGCACATCAGTCCCTTCTCCATACTCTAGATGTCCGGCTCATTCTATAGCATATGCCTGCTTAGCAGAGCATCTGTAATGATATTTAAGGTGCTTGCTGCTCAGTCTCAGGTCGTACCAGCATCGTTATAATTTGCAACCCGCAATATGTTACCGGACATGCCCTTTTTTCGTATCGCGGACCGGCGGACAGCTGATGCCGGCTTGGGCTTTCGGGTTGGAACATGCGTGTAGATCTCTAACGTCGGGAATTTTGAAGTCTTCTGCATGAGAACGGACCCGGGGAAACACTACTACGACCGCCGTGAGATGTCAAGACTCAAACCCCGACGATAACCAATAGCCCACCATTCGTCGTCCAACAATCGTGATCACGATATGGCCTTAATATATTCGGAAGAGTGGCTTTTGTCAGAAAGTACGCAAAAATTGTTTTCACTTCACCGTTTCTTACTCACCCACCGCCCATGCCCACGCCAAGGCCGAGCCGCAAACGTTGTCCGCGGCCGGCCGCTCGCAACACCTTTGTTCCACACACCGGCACCGTCCACGCCGACGCCCGCGACATCGCCCTCTGCACCGTTCCGCGCATCACCAGCGATACGCCCGACCGCCGCCGCAGCGAGCTGTTCGCATCGTACCAACACTAGACCGCCGAGTTCAGTTTGCGCAGTCATGTCCAAGATCGATCCCGAGCTGATCAAGCTCACCAACGAGGGTTCCTCCCCCGCCCCCGCCCCTCCCCCCTCCCTCACCTTGCTACCTCACTCTCTATCCCCCCCTCGCGCTCCTCCGCGGACCACCACTAACATATCTCCCACAGTCGCCAAAACCTTCGTCACAACCTACTACACAGCGCTCGACACGCACCGCGGCACTCTCGCGGGGTTCTACCAGCCATCCGCCAGCATCGTCTGGAACGGCACGCCGCTCTCGGGCGGCGACGCGTTCGCGCACTTCTTTGCCACCATGCCGGTGTCCGTCACGGACGTGCAGAGCTACGACGCGCACCCGATTGGCGGCACACCGGCGATGGTCAGCTTGAGCGTGAGCGGGACGGTGAAGTATGGCGCGGGCGCGAAGGAGCAGAGGGGGTTTAGTGAGACGGTGGTATTGGTCGGCGATGGCGAGGGCACGGGGAGGGGGAAGTGGAGGATTGGGAGTCAGGGGTTTCGGGTTGTAGCGAATGGGGGGGCGTAGTGGGGAGGGAGGGGGATATATTGGTGGTGATGCCGGGTTGGAGAGGGATATATTCAAAGGGAGATATATTCGTGATGCGGGGATGGACGGGATGGACGGGTGTGGCGTTATTATTGGTGTTTTTATATATTGCCAGTCAAGAGTATGCAAGACTCGACACGCGTGAGCACCTATCCGCACCAGAACCCGCCGTGCGTATGCGTATATAACCTGTAGCCCTATAAACCCAAGAACCGTTCTTGCGCCCTACCTGATCGCAGCCCTACTACGACTTTTAGTAGTGCTTTTTTGTTGCCGCTGTTATACATATTGAAAATCAATATTGAAAACCGAGAGCATGCAAGTCGACCAAACCAGACTCGACCCGCGTGAGCGCCTATCCGCTGTGCGTAGGTACGCGTAACTTAACAGCCCTATGAACAATTTTTGCGCCCCACCTACATAATCGCAGCCCTACGCACCACGCACAGCAAGCACCGCCACAGCCGCGCGCGCCACCTGCCCGCATATACACACACGACGCGTCAGCCACCCCACATCGTCCACAGCTCCTCCGTCATCCACGCAGCAATGACATCGTCGCCTGCCAGTGCTGCGTCGATCGGTTCAGTGATCGGTTCAGTGGGTTCTGAAACGGGCCGCCGCGGGGGGGTCCCTGTATGCTAGCTGGCCCAAGGTGTCAATCGGGCCGACCGGGGACTGGGGGTGGAATGAGGGTGTTACAGATGGCGGGTGTTACAGACAGTGGCAGATGACGGGGAGGACGGTGGGTATGGTGGGTGTGGTAATGGTGGTGGGCATGGGGTGGGGCGGGTGGAGGATTCGGCGGGCGGCACGGGACGGGACGGAAGCTGAGTTGAATCGAGTTGAGGCGTTGGAGTGAGTGAGAGCCGGAGTGAGAGCCGGAGATGGGCGGAAGGTGCTAGAAACAGTGTTTGAATACAGCTCATGAGCTGAGTGTTCTGGTGAAACACCAGTCCGTCCAGCCAGCTCTTGGAAGGTGTATTTTGCCATTCATTCCGTGAACTGCTGGTCAAATTGGTGGAGATTGGGTGGATTAGTTTCAGGAGGCTGCTCGGTATGTGCACTGGAATGGCACTGAACGGCTGACCGTGGTGTGGGAGTGGGAGCCGGTGAGGACGTGCTGGTATTTTGTGGCTAGGTAGGTGTGGCTTGCGTTGAAGAACAATCGAGGCTGGATAATGAGAGCCTGGAATGGGTGCGTAGTCAACGCTGTGTTTGTGGGACGGCCGAGTGAGAAGCTCTGATACTGACGAAAACGCTGTGTAAACAACCCAAAATGATATCAAACTCTAACGCCATGCTATATACATGTTTCTACACTGTACATACTACACCACAGTCTCCTCCACCTTCTCCTCCTTCGGCGGCTCATCAAACGCATTCCCACCAACCGCCTTCTTTACCGCCTTCTTCCTCACCGCCGCCTTCTTCACTCCCTTCTTCACAACCTTTGCCTCCCCCTCCCCCTCCCCGTCACCTCCCATCGCATCAACAACCACATCCCCCACCCTCCACATATACCAACAAAACACGCTCCGATACGGCCTGTACCTCTCCGCCTGCTCCACCATCTCAGCCTCCGTCATAAACTTCCACTTCCCCTTCTTCCCCTTCCCTGCCTCACGGCTCACATTGCGTCCCAAACAGAAACTCGCCATCCCCTTCTGGATACCCAAGTCGCCGGTGGAAAACACGTCCAGCCGCTTCAGCGCAAACATCAAGAACATCTCCGCGCTCCACGCGCCAATCCCGCGCACCGCTGTCAGTGCCGCCGTAATCTCCTCATCGGTGCCAGATTCGAACAGCGCAGGGTTCAGCGCGCCGGATTGAAAGGCTTCCGCGAGCGCGTGCAGGTACTCGGCCTTGCGCCCGCTGAGCCCGGCGGTTCGCAGCGTTTCCAGCGGCGTCGCGAGGATTACGGCGGGGGTGGGGAAGGCGGCGGCGGGTGGGGTGGAGGAGGGGGAGTCGGTGGAGATGGCCGACGGGGCAAAGAGCGCGAGCAGGCGCGCCTTGATGCTCTTCGCCGCCGCGCCCGACACCTGCTGCGACACTATGCTGGAAACTAGCGCCTCGAATGGGTCGACGCGCGCCGCGAGCCCGGCGGGCGAGAAGAGGTGGCACGGGTGTGCGGCGATCAGCGGCGCGAGCGCCGGCGCCTGTGTCGTCAGGTGTGTGAGCGCCTGCGACAGGATTGACGTCTCTGTAGTGTCTATGGCTGCGGGGATGGCGGCGGGGGCGGGGGAAAGGGGCGCATTGGTGGGCGCGGGAGAAAGGGGCGCTGGTACGGGCGCGGGTGCAGGGGCAGCGGCGGCCGACTTGCCAGAGACTTTGCGCTTCGTGACGCCGGCGACGGAGGCTTTGGAGGCTTTGAGTGTCGTGTACAGCTTTGCCTGGGGTGCCTGGGCGAGGCGCGTCGAGCTGCGGGTTGCGGGGCGCGGCATTGCAGGTGGTGGGTGGTGAGGAGGGGGGTTGATAGCTGGGGCAGCTGAGCTATAAGGCGTTGGTGGCGGTGGGCTGCTAGCTAAGGTTGTTGGTGTGGCTTTGTCAGCGGCGGAGTCATAGAAGTTGTTGATCACTGATCAACCGGCTTGGAAGCTGAGATTAGTGCCTGATACTAATCTTTCTCAGTGAGCAGACTTAGTCAGATGCAGCGGGGTTGGGGTAAGACAGGCCTTGTATGCGGACATATCGTCGGCCGTTGTGGTAAGCTTTCGAATGGCTGCAATGCCAGCCGACGTCTGCAGAAACCACAGCAACGTTCACCACAGCGAGATACTGGATCACGTGTGGGTGACACTTCAGCGGAAGTGACGATGTTTGGTGGGAATCGAAGCTTGCGTTTGTTGGACTTATAACTGTGTTCATTGTATCAAGTGTGTGAAGTGTACGAATACAGGAAGAGAAGCCGAGAAGAGCAAAACAAGCAGAAATAAGGGCGATGGGATCGAACCTCAAGTGACCAAAACCGAACCATCGATGATGCGGGATTGCACAAGTCAACAGCGTTGAGGTAGTACACCATGACTGAGGCGTCTATGAAAGAAAAAAGTGTATTTAATTGATGCCGTGAGTAATTAACTCCATTTCCTGCAGACAAGAACATTTTATCATTCTGGCGACTGTGTGTATTCGATGCAATGTATGGCCACTTCAACGGCCGTCGATCCGCATCACTCGCCAGCCCAGCACCGTTCGCCCTCCTCAAACCTCACGCAGCTTAAAACTCACCCAACTCAAAACTCACACATCTACCCACCCACAACCAACACCTACACCACACCGAACATGCTGCTACACCGCCTCCTAAACATCCTCTCCACTTCCCCGTCCCGCCCCCTCCGCGTCCTGCGCCCATTCCCGCGCCGCAACACTCCCCACAAACATCACATCGCCAGGCCAGTGCCATACTACACTACAAACATCGCCAACAGCGGCTACTATGGCCGCGACGACGAGTTCTACCGGCACTTATGGTTGTGGGAGCTCATGCTGGGGGATGGAGGCGTGTTTGGCGGGCGCGTGATGGAGGGGGGAAGGAGGGAAGGGGAAGGGGGGATGCGGGAAGAGATGAGATATGAGGATTCGAGGTATTATACTGATTCGGGGATTGGCGGGGGGAGCGGAGATGTGGGAAAAGGAAGAGGCTACGGCGGTGGCTATGGTGGATCCGGCATCTAGCCGCATCTATGCTCTCTGCAACCACGACTAATGTACGGGTACAACTAAAGTGTGAAAAGTTCACAAGGTTGGGACTGTGGTTCCTGCCACTACTGCAGTTGTTGAATTAAACAATGAATGAGTACTGCTTGACAAAGAAATATCTTCTGCAAATGTACTACCCGTCCTCGTCTCGTTCCGTTGCGTCGACATGTGATAGTGCGGTTCGCTGTGCATGGCCGTTACGGCAATGAGATGCACCGTGCCCAGCGTGCTTTTGTGAAAGAGTGATGTCGTGTGACCCCACTGACTCTGGGCAGCCTAGCCAGCCCAGCCCCTCCGTGCGGCTTCCAGCTCATAAATACTACCTCTTCCCCCATAATTCGTCTTTCCCAACTATCATACATAACAGTCTTCCCAGACACTCCCGACCACCTTCAACATCGAGCATGATCCAGGATCGAGGCCTATAGCTTTGAACCTCAGCAGCCCGGGCCCAGCGTCCTGTGTGAAAGAGTGATCTCGTATGATGGTGACTCTGGGACAGCCTAGCTAGCCCTCCCGTGCGGCTTCTGGCTGTTAAATAGCAAAAAACACTTGCTCCCTCATGCTTCTTTTCTACCAACCACAACAGTCTACTTAGACACTCCCGACCACTTTCAATCCCTCCGCCACACCGCGACTACGGATGCGAGTGTTCCTACGACCCTTGACGGATCTCTATCAACTCTGTTGAAATCTCGACCACTGGCTAGTCCCTTTGCAAGGTGTGTACATCCCTCCCCGTCTCTCGCATCTCCGCAGTCGAGATGCGACTCCATGATGAGCCACGGAACGTCCACGTCCGGAAGCTACTATTATACTTGCTGTCGACAACATGTATTTGTATTCACACCCTGATGAATCCTGCTTACACCTATTAATTCTCACATATGTACATCGAGCATGAACTAACAGAACCAAGACCTACAGCTTCGAACATCCTCAGCAGCGCGAGGCCGGTGTCAGCGATATCCACGTCCGGTATGCCCCCCTCCCCATCCCCCATCTCACCCACCTCCGTTACTAGCAGAAATGATGCCCACATCCCCTCTCGGGGAGACGTGGCGTTCAACTGTACAAAGGGTTCCGAACGTACAAACACGAATGGTGACAACTGGAACTGAGATATTCTGCCCCATCAATCACTTGCATACTGTTCTTTTGGGCTTTGGGGTTCGGGGGCTGATGAAGCATGGTGAATGACAGGTTCTAGCTACATATTGCCCCGTGCGCGGCGTTCCCAAAAGGAACCGGATTTTCAAGATACGTCGCCCTCCCGTCTTTAAAGAATACTAGTCTGCTGTGGGTGCCCAGGTTTCGCCAGGCTCTAGCCATCAAGATTTGATGAATATATGCTAAATTACAGCGTCACCAAACATCAATCACCGGTCTATTAGCTCAGTTGGTTAGAGCGTGGTGCTAATAACGCCAAGGTCACAGGTTCGACCCCTGTATGGACCATTTATTTTGCTTCTCTGGCATGTGTGTAGATGGAACCAGTTAGAACTGTTTTTTTTTGAATGTTGGTTGCAGCGAGTATTGGCTCTGAAGTGTTGTGATGGCCGGGAGAGACAGAAGGAATGGGGAATAATACAGCTTTGCGAGTAACAATGAACAAATTCGAATACTACTGTTGATTTTGGTGTTGGGCGTGATGTTTGGTCCAGGACGTATACGTGAATGGAGTCCTCAGTGCTCACTGGTGCTGAAAAAGCAGACCGCTATGGCCTGCGTTTACAACTCTTGAAATTGAAAGCTCCGTTGGACTGAGTGTGAACAGCAAGGATGGCGAGAACGGCAGTTGAGAGGAGCGGTGTTTCGATATGGGACTCGTGTCAAGAGATTAGACGGGGGATCTCGATATAGGATGCATCAAACGATTCAAGATAACAATACATAAACCCTCCGCCCGAATGCCCATGTGTATCAAATGCAATTGGCACGAAATAGATATAGCTCTCAATCATTCACGCCCACGAAAACTCCAACCCAATGCCGCAATCTCAAGTCGCCACCCTCGTCCCCGTACTCAACCCAGGCCAAAAAAACTTCGTCCGTTCCTCATTCTTGCGCACCACGGTCACCCGATCCCCAACCCTCACCTCCTTCCCCTCCCCCTCCGCGTCCTCCAAAAACCCATACCGTCCAAACACCGGACTGTACTTGATTCCCTCATCAACTCTTCTATCCCTCATCAGCGCCTTCAACGGCTGCATGCCCGGGTCCACCGTCTTCCCCGTCTCAAAATCCACATTCAAGCTCGTGCAGCGTGCGCAATTCGCCGTCAGCGCCACCTTCACACCCGCACCCTCGCCGCCGCCGATCTCGACAGCGCCCCAATAGTCCTCCTCCCACGCCGCCAGCTCCTCGCCCTCGTCCGGCGCAAGCACGATGTTCGGCCGGAAGCGGCGGATGTCGCCATCGAAGCCCTCGGGCAGGCGCGTGGCGACGTCCGCAAGCGACGCGGTGCTGGCGAAGAGCAGGGGCGCGCAGTCCGCGAACCCGATGCGCGCGCCGTCCGCAGCCGCCGCCTCAGGGGGGGCGATGTTGCCGAGCACTGCGCGGGTGTTGGCGCCTAAGTACAGCAGGCGCACGGGGAAGCCGAGGTGGGCGGTGAAGAAGGCGCCGGCGGCGGGGAGGATGTGCGCTGTGCAGGGGGAGCGGTGCATGGTGATCTCGGTGGTGGGGAGGGCATCGGTGGCGGGGGTGAGCGAGAGGGACGTGGTGGCGCCGGAGGGCGTGTGCGTGACGATGAGGGTGTTGTCTGGGCCGAGGGATTGCGCGAAGAGGCAGAGCGCGGGGACGAAGGCGATGTGGCAGGTCGACGGGGGGGCGGTGTCGAGGCGCTGGAGGAGGAAGGTGCGGTCGTGCGGGAAGCCGAGGGCGTTGAGGGAGGAGGAGGGGACGGAGAGGGGGAGGAGGGATTTGATGGGGTGGATGTAGAGGGCGGTGATGTGCATTGCGGCGGTGGGCGGCGGCGGGCGGGGTATAGAGGTGCGGTCGGTGAGGTTGGTGGGGTTGGGGACGGGGCTGAGAGCTTAAGAGGTGGGGAGACGGCTGAGGGATCACGGGCTATAGATAAGTAAGACGGAGGTAAGATACAGGTACGACGGTAGCTTACTTAGCTAAACGTACAGTACGTGCTAAAATTCTTCTAGTAGCTCCTCAGCTCAGGTCTAGTGGTATTTCCTATCTGACCGATATGCGCCGGCCCGCTCGTCCGACCTACACCCGATTTGTGGTGTCGATATCTCCGGAAGTTTGACAAAGCCTGCGGTTGCGATAGGCCGATGCAGAACAATGGATTAAGGTATGTGGGGTAAGCATTGCGATTCCATCAGAGTGCAGCTGGCTTGTGCTATGCAGTTTGTAAGCACTGTCGCGTCACTCGTGTATCAACATGTTTTCACAGAACCAGTGGGATGAACGAGGTGCAGCCATGAACTCCATCGTATTCTCTAGCGAACGAGGTATAATCTAACAGGAGGTGATTTCCCAAACCTCCACCAGTATCCATACAATTACAACCTTTTCCCCATGCCAAATCCATCCCTGATATCTCTACCTCACCTATCCTCCCCCTCCCCCTCCTACTCTTTGATATACCCACGCATACTACTTTAATCCCACATGAACTTGGTATCCTCCAGCTCTTTGTCCTCCGACTTTATCAAAGCCTTGGTCTCCTTTTCCCGCGAAAGCCGCGTCCGTATACCCCGAAACCGTTCTGCAGAAACCCCCAGGGCTGCAGCCAACAATGTTGTCAAGAAACTAAGTGGCACTTTTGATACATTCAGTTAGCTTTCATCTAGCCAGCATCTACCGAGGCTGCTTACCAGCAATATTCGTAAACGACTTGAGCGGAATACCGTCTCCCCATTCCCGAATGTTCATTCCGAATACAGATGTGCACACAGAGAGAGGAAGCTGATAAAGTTAGTCTAGAGCTAGCCAAGCTGGAGGCCGTACGTACGAATATGATAGTTACAACAGTGAAAACTATCGTCACTCTCCCCAACCTCGACGAGTACCGTGCTTCAATGAGACCGGCATTCTGTTGTTTTATATCCAGAACTTTTCTTATCTAGAAGACTTTTTTAGCTTGGAATACAAACGGCGAGACACTGTGATACATACGAATTCATTCGTTCTAGACGCTTCATCTTTCAGATCGGTTACAAGTGAGTAAGTACGTTCGATTTTGTGTATAGTTTCTTGAATGATGTGCTTTGTTCGCTCAGATAGTTTGCCCTTCTTATCGCCGGCCTTCTCTTTGAACGCTTTGAGTACTTTCTTCTGATCGACTAAAACCTCCAGCATTCCTTTTATCTCATCTTCAAGAGCTGTAGCTCTGCGCAATAGTTTGAGCTCCTTTTGAGTATTCAGGGCGTCTTCTTCATCCTCCGGATTTTCGACAAACTTATCAAGAAGCTCCTTTGTTTGTTTATTCTGTGAAAATAATTAGCTCATTCTCACCTCACTCCCTCCGGAATGAAAACACACCAGGCTGAACAGCTTCTTTCGCATGTTTTCCCGAACATCCAGACGATCATTACCATCGCGTATTCCAAGACTAAACAATGCTGTTACTGCATGGTATACTACCAGGGCAGCCATTTCGAATGGATTTTCATAACACTGCTGTAGCGCCCTGGATCTGTCGATGTCGTACTGGACCCGAGAATTTATGTCTGCAAAGCCACAAGCACAATTATTCGTGTGCTTGTACCTTGAGCCTTCCTTCGATCCATCATGTCTTCTACTATCAAACGCGGTGTACATAGTTGCTTTTGAACACATTAACATAAAAAAAACATTGGCAGATCATAGGGCGGGTTTCTCACAGTCGTTTGTAATCCATACCCAAAGCTGGGCTTTGATAACAACCTTTTCGGTCCCAGAAAAGTTGCCATCAGCAATGGCTCCGGATAGCGCTCCATTCTGGAATGAGGGTCTTTGTGAATTTGTCAGTGAAATATTCTTATAAAAGAAAATAGAACAGTTCTTGGTTTCATACTTTCTCCCGGTAATCGCACTGTCATCGGAATATGTTTTCCCTTTGGAAAATATTTCGTGAAAGCGGTCTCCTTGAGCTTCCGCTTTGTATTCCCAGTGTAAATATGGTAACTGAAATATAGTCAGATTGTTGTTTGGAGTAGAGTATGGCAACAATACTTACATATATGCAAAGCTGTTTGTCGCTATCTTTGTACCGCCCACTGTACAGCATCCCACAGTAAGGATCCATGTACGATTGAAGAGGCTTGTTTTCTGTCCTTATTTGCTTGGCCCCCCAGAATTGTCCACTCAGAATATATGGTTCGTCCACGGGTTCATCTTTCTCATGGGTAAATGAGTCTCTAGTATGGTGTTGGAATATCTTGTCCTCATAATCATGAACGCCCCTTATAACATGCTATACACTATATCAATGATCAATTCTGTCAAAACTCCCCCAGTTAATCAGACTTACCTCTGCCCAGTATGCACATCTAGCCGAGAAATGTATCCACCGGAAGCTCTTCGAGTTGTCGGTTTCTGGTGGTCTTTTGGGGATATTCTTCCCATTGCTCAGTTCACCAACATCGTAACTTTGTGGCCCATTTTCTTCGTTTCTCCATATGCGGCTTGTCCTGGCCTTCCCTCCCTCACTTTTGTAAACCACATCATATATATCCACCTCGATCTTACTAATAATATTAGGCGGGTCCAAATTCGGAGAAATAGTCTTGACTAGTCCTTCCTCAATGTCTCGATCCCCAGGTCGCGTATTTTTAGCGAGACGAATTATAGGCGTTGACCTCCTTATCCCCGACATGGCGTTTATTGTCGTAAATTTATAGGTGATGTCTGGACTTAACAACATGGCGGAGACCTTTTAATATGCAAATCATACATGCAGTATCAGAACCAGGGGGCGTGAGCTTGGTGAGCTGTCCAAGCACACTAATTCCGGGGGCTCGTGTAGATTTTTCCCCAGATAAATATTGATCTGCTCACAGTGGCTGTCCTTTGAAAATTCCTATGGATCCACGACTGCTGTAACCCTACGAGAAAATTTAGCTACCACCGCTCGCTCCTCTGGTACTGGTGTGCTTCTTGGTATCTTGGCACAGCATGTTGTTGGCTCGTTAATCCATCACCACGACTACTGGATATGTACCTAACGATGGACTGGCACACTGGTGTTGACAGGCCGGCGATCCTATGCGGGTGTTAGCTAACTGTTGTTGTCATTCGGATGTCCGATTGGCCCGATTTGTCAGGTTTGCGAACATACCACAGAATTACCTTCTTCAACTACACACGAACAAAATATGTGGATGGGTTTCACGAGTCCTAGAGACAGGTAGCCGGAAGCGAGCGCATTGAGTGGCTAATGTATGTCACACACGTCAGAAATGTAGCAGCCCATCTGACTTGCAGGTATTAAAGCTGTAATGAGCCACTCTTCAAGGTTCAAGTTGAATTTGAGATGTTTTTTTGAGCTGAAAGTGAACAACTGGTTCTGTTTCAGCGGCCGACTTGTTGGCACTGTTACTTTCCAATGATCTAACCCGGTTTGAATTTACGATGTAGATCTCCGCACATCTTCTCAGTTACCAATTAACGACAGTTATCACTCGGGAAAACACATTTTTGTAGATAATCAGGTTTGGTTTCTCAAAACGTATGCCCATTAAACAATAGTATCCAATTATCTACATTGGTAAAATAGCATGTCACTTCTTCATTATATCTAGCTACCAAAAAACACCGCCTTTCTTGCAACGCCATAAAACAAAAACAAAACAGACATCGCTGAGGTGGCTATATGAACCAATCCCATATAAATACCACACTTGCAAACCCTACACTTGCAAAGAACGCCGTTCTAGCAAGGCTGGCCTTCTCTGCTGCTTTTTTAAGCTCTTTGTTACCGCGTTGCATATTGTCTTCCGTGGCCATCGAATCCTGCATCAGATTGTCAATATGAACATTTTGATGCACTAGGTTCATGGCGAGCTGTGTCTGCAGCTCCGAGATCTCTAGTAGACTTGACTCAGCGGTCCTAACGTGAATGTTAGCGACAGTTGCAATAGTCAATCACGTGGCATCGTGTAATATTACCTGACTTGTTCCAGTGTGTCTTCATAGTGCTTCAGCATGCCCTCGTTCTCCTTCTCAAATATACGCAGTTGATCGGGCGTCAGTCCGCCCTCCCCGGCCATTTCTTGCTCTTCCTGTAGTGCAACCTTGCTCGCGGTAGCTTGCGCCGCAGCATTCGGTGGCATACGATGCAAAAGCGATTTGCCGCGCTCAATCTGGCGTTGTAGTCGTATCTCCTGGCGCTCACGCTGCTCTTCACTGACCTGTTCCAATCTGTTTTTTAAGAACCATATCACAGCTTCACGATGAGCATTGGTCACGCGCATCGCAGCTTCCTCGGCCTCCTGTATGGCATCGTCGGCAAATAGAGAGCGCAATGACGAGTGCTTTCGGGCAAGGAGCTGTGTGCCAGTTTGTACGCGGATCTTTTCGGCGGTCTCGAGACGAGAAATGAAGGATAGTGTACTACGGATTACCGATTTGGTTTCGCCATCGAGAGCGTCGCGTTGGGCATCGGTCAAGTGGGTTGTCGATGTGGACTGAGAGAGAGTACGGGACACTGGGGGCCGCGCAGTCGACAGGTAAGGTTTTTTGGTAGCTTGGAGGTTTTGGTGAACTGCCTTTATGTGCTGAGCCTGTTTTGAGAAGTGTCAGACAAATAGCGCTGAACCAGGGCTGCGAGACAGACTATTCGGTAAGCTTCTTTGAGGAATTCGTCTGTCGGAGCAGGGGGAGGCTGAGATTTCGCAATGGGTGCTGTTGCGGGATGTTTTATTAGGAACGAGGAGAATATGGAAGTTATGTCAGTCATTGTCCTGAGGTTTGGAGCTCAACATTGTACGTGGCAGGTTAGAGACAGTGAGGCTCTTTGGGTTAGGGTCGTCCAAGAAGCGAGTCTATTTATCTATTACATGACACAAGTATTACGTATGAGTGTATTAGCGTTTTCCTTAAGTTATGTATCGCCAATGTGAAGTTTTAAAAGAGGTTTGCCAAATAAACCATGGGGCATCTAAGATAATATTCCAAAAGTTTGCGACAGTACAAAACTCCATTGAAATGGGGTTCACCGGCCCCGAAGGTATACGTGACTAATATGTACAAAACCCATCGCCAACCAGCCGGAACCAAAAAAAAACCAAAAGCCAACAGAGTTTGATTTCCAAAAAACAACCACCATCCCATGTAACAAGAAGTAGATCCGAAAGGAATTGTGTGGAACCAAGTCTGTAATTACAACACCAAATCTTCAAATGTAAGTGTAAGTCAAAACCACTGGTCAAAAGCGCCCCGCTACCCATGATATAGCAATGAAATCCAATACTCTCCCATTGAGAGTTCCTTTTCCAACGCTCTATTACTATAAACAATTGAACACCCATCATATGTATTTTCGAAGCGACGATATCTCCGTCCACTGAATTGATCATGTCACATAGACAAAGTTTAAGGGTTACCCAAGCTGTCTTCCTTAATTCGCTTCAGACCACTTTTGACAACTAAATGAATAATTAGCCTAATCCCTAGGAAGATAGTTGCATGAACATACCTTCATATGTTAGCAATGTCATTGCACTAGAAGGTACAGCGCGAATCATATTTGTTCCCATGCCAGCATAGAATGCCCGCCAGCCTTCCTCTCTGTATATTGTGGCAACTGAATGTAATATACCTCTATATCTGGGGTATGTAGTATTTCTGGTCACACCGCTTTTGGTAGCATGGCCGTTCATAATCCGCTGTGTTTGTAACCGTGTTCTCAAAACTTCATGAGGATACGTTGCAGTACTCGCACAAATCTTGCTAAGGCAGCTGGAAGCTATGATTCCAAGATAAGGTGTGCTTCCATCGTGGCTTGTTTTTCCGAGTTCCACACCACCGGTAAATATACCCTTAAAGTACTCATAAAGTGGAAACTGAACCGCCACATGGCTGAGACCTAGCAAGGCCGGGGCCAATCCCGAATAGAAGGATCGAATGCCTTCATGAACATACATTTTCCTAGCAGCATCTATTGTAGTATGATAGTAGTACGGTGACGACAGCAGCGAACTTGAGGCTTTGGAGGAGGCTTGTGACATCAATCGAGTCTTTATAACCCATATAGGATTTGTGCACATTGTCGAAACCCCCCCACCAATGATAGACGACAATATATGGGCCTTCCATTTCTCCTCGAACACTGATACCGGTCAGTGTCTCTGATCACCCAGGCATCGAGAGATAAGTTGAGCTATCTGCTTACTAACCTCCCTCCAAGTGTCTCTTTGAGTTTTCATAGACGGTGAAGTATACCATCCATGTAGGTAGGTAGCCCAAGATCAGCGGCCCCAAGCCTCTGTAGAACCCCTTTAATCTTTCATCTTTCCAAATCACTCGCGTCGTTCCAATTAATCCCCTATAACGCATTCCATCACCCTCATGTTTCCTTGAATGTGTTCGCAACCATCCTCCCTGAGCCTGTAGCTTTGTCTTAATTACATCTAATGGACATGTAAACACTCCAGATATAAGTCCGGCTGTTGCTCCGGATATTGGGTCCATCATTGCGTCAGGGATACCAGTGGCATTAATGTCATGTAGGAAGGACACAAAGTACGAGTGCTGACGATTATCGCGAAGCTGACGAGACGGAGAACTGGGAGTGGAGGTGGGAGAGTTCGGGGGTGGAGGGGGAGGCCCCGGATCTTCGACCCTTTCTGGTGATGATATTGGCGGTGGCATCTTTATGGGTTATGGCGGGGGATAGACGCTGCGTCGCTCCGCCGGTATGTTATATCCACAAACTGAGATAAAGGCTTGCTTCGACCAGCGAATCAGCTGGGAAGATCGGTACAGTATATCGTGAGCAGACACGTTTATGGAAGCTGACGATATGAAGGGCAGTTTGAACAAAGAGGTAGAATGTAACGAAAAGAGGATGAGTTGGTGTTTTGGGGGTGTGTTCTCGATTAGAGGCGTGTTGAGAGTCCTCGGTCTGGGGACGCTCGGAAGTACAGCAGGTACCTCTCCGTCCCTCAAGCAGAAGCTGGAAGCAGTAAGTAGAAACGTTGGCAGGAAGGGTCCGTTCAGTTGAGGTACGACTGGCTGGGTCACACTGTGCAGGAGCAGGAAGTTGGAGAGCCCAGGTGCGGGAGGCGAAAAAAGGACAACGGCAAAAAATGCGATGCAACGCGGGATTGCGGGGGGAGCGGCTATTTCCTTCCCAGACTAGCGAGGACACAAGTGCAGCGCAGTAGAAAACATTCTTATTTGTCGAGCGCAGCTGTAATAATCACTGGGGAAGAATTTCTGAAGACGTCGGCGAACTGGCTCGGATGACTGGGTCTGGTCAATCTCGATTGACGATGTAAAAGCTTCCCCACGCTCAAATGCATTCTTGAATGAGAGCACTAGGAAGTTACCCTGGCCCGAAGGTTAGCTGCGCAAAATTACATATGAGAAAGCCAACCCCTCATTCCCATCCTTTCGCCCTGAGCTACATGCACAGTGTATCAACCGCGAAGGACGGCTTTGCAGCAGAGCTCAACGAAATGCATCGGGCCATCATGCGCCATAGAAAAATCCTGGACGGCAGCACGGCAGGTCCATGCTTGGCTTCTTGGCGCGATCTGTGACCTTCTTACGCAACAGTTCGGTTGAATTTTCTTGTCATATGCCAGCTCGGAATATACCCCTCCACTTAGCAACAGCCATCGATACGTCCCAGATGCATGCATGTTTCCCTTTGAAAATGCTTAAATACATCGGATAATGGTATCGCGAAAAGCGGAGCTATAATCTGCACGAACGGTGCTGCCACATCAGGCGTCGAATTTTGTTCCTGGCCCATCAGCTTCCCTATCAACACATACAGGCGTACATCCGAGAAATTGAAGAGAAACCAGGCACCCAGGCTATCGGTCCTCGGATCTGCATCAGTAGCATGATGAACTTATAGCTTCGCAGCTCTTGCGTGAGAGTTTCCAGTAGGGAATTTCGAGATGAATAAATCTGCTCTCGAAGAGAAATCCTCTCAAGGGGATCCCATTCGGATATAGCCGCTAGGATACATCTCATGCACAGCTCACAGCAACATTCAGTTTTTGGGGGCCGGGTGAAACAGTGGGATTGCGGCTCCGCTTAAGGTTATCGATAAGATCTATTTCTTGGCACTCTGGGTCCCGTGTTCTTAAGATCAACTCTACTCCTTACATATTATAGCCGATGTCGACGCTCAGAAATGGTACGAGAAATAAAAAGCGAATTAGAGCCCCATTTTTCGATTCTACGTCCACATAACCTGTTCAGACATCTATCACTGTAGATGTAAGTGAAATCAACTTATCAGAAACACATTGTGGAGTCGGGCAGGTTGTGTTGAGACCTGGCGCTTCATGTGCAAAGGGATATTCCGCAGTAAGGGCCACTCAGAAGATTGGACACCAGATCAAGTTATGAAGTACAAACATTCTATCAATTCATCCACTACATACAGATCAAGGCGCAGAAAATAAATTGGCTATAATTGGTATTGGTCCATGATTCTACATCGATTCAGGCCTAAACCGCGTGGATATGTATTTGAAGAATGCATAGTACTTAGAATAGTATGCTGCACCTGATGTCTCTTGAATGATTGTATCGAGAGATTATCCTTGCCTATGGAAAATTTCGTCTACCATACCATGATCGTTGCAGATGGATTGATCGATCCTATCGTTGGAGAACAGAGAGTATAGGTCATTCGTTCACAACTCGAAGGCCTCCATGCACAACTTCTCAATCACTCAACCGCTTAACCTAGGTTAGTACCGTAAACCTCCGGTTACCCGAATCATGGATTTTCACGTGGCGGTTAAAATAAATGTTTTACCTATTTGTAAGAATTCGAAATCCGAGAAGATAAATCCTATAATGTGTTTATTGTCTTCTGGTACTATGCTCTTTCGGTAAGCACTGTAATATGGTGTACACAAACATTTCGTTATTGTAACCCAAATAGAACTAACTTGAAAGATACTGGATTTGTCTCAATGGTATTTATGTCCGCAAGTATGTATCGTACTTTGTTACTCCTGTCCTAGGATGATTGGTTTGTCCTGTTTGATACATCCTTAGTCTAAGATGGTCTTAGAGATAATCATTCCACTATCGTCTCATAATTTCGGATTCACACCGCAAAGCCATGAAAAATGCTCTTGTCGCAAGGTCCGAGTAGCGATGACTGAACGGTCTGCACAATTAGAATTAGATATTTCAGTTTAAAGTTTTCCCTTCTTTTGCCGTTGCCACAGGGTGCACATAAGTTTGCTCCGCTCCGGCAACCGTGCTGAAAAGTGCGCACGGTAAGCGGCCCTGGCCAATCAAGTGCCACGCAAAGAACCCCCCCAAAACCCTTTTTGTCCCCTGCTCTTTCCGATCAACCTCAGTACTACAAATCCCGAAGCGGTTCTTTATCGACTAAACCTCGAGCTACTCCACTCTCCAGACCACCGAATTCGCAAAATGGCTCTCGCAAAAGTTATCGCCGATGGCATCAAGTCTCGCCCTGCCCTTTACAAGATGTTCCGGCCTATGGCCGATAAGTACATGGACCTTGCTGGTTACCGCAAGATCGGACTGATGTACGACTTTTTCAACCACGAATAACGAATATGGATAATTGGACTGATGTTGGATTTGATAATTAGGTACGATGATATTGTCGCCGAGGAGAACGACGTTGTTCAGCAGGCTCTGAAGCGTCTTCCGCCGAAATTGAAGTACGACCGTATCTTCCGCCAGCGTCGTGCCACCCAATGCTCTATCGCCCACCAGCTTCTACCGAAAGAGGAGTGGATCAAGGCCGAACAGGTAGGAATGCTTGGAGGAGAGCTATCCCTGGAACGTTACTGATATGGTATGCACTACAGGACATCCGCTACCTTAGACCCTACATTGAGGAGGTTGAGCGGGAGATTGCTGAGCGGAGGGAGTTGGACTCTTTGACCAAAGCCAAGTAAATCGATTAAAAAAAGAGGAGTGAGGGCTTATGTCAATATATCAATGTGCAGCATGTATTCATATGATTTTTTTCGGTTCCTTTTTTGAAGTCTTGCGGAAATAGAAAAACGGCCGGAATGTTGGATTTGGTATCTCAATTCATATGTTGTAACAAACTTAAATGCGGGAAAAATTGTGATGGTTCGGTATTATATTGTGGTTGTTTATACTAATATTAAAACACAGAGTCAAACATCTTCTTCGCCACAGCAGCCTTATCACCACTACTGCCCTCCACAGAAGGTCCCTTAGCCTTGTTCTGCCGGAATTGCCGCCGAACTTCAATTTTTTCTGGTGCTGCTGGTGCACTCCTACTATTGTCATTTCCATCTTCCTCTAGTTTCCGCTTTTTCTTAGTCTCCTGCATGTTATCTATCATCTTCGCCCTCTCATAATTCTTCAAGAAGTTCTTGTTGATCTTCGTTTCCTTCGCAATCTCTGCTCTCATCCTTGACTGTCGACTAGCGTTCTCGTATGCTTAAGTTCAAATATGTTAGCAGCTATTGAATGTAATACACATAAGTAGAAGAACGTACAAATCTGCGCCTGCAAATGATGCCACTTAAACTTTGGTAAATACTTGATATTCCACAAGTCGTCATGGTAGAAGCTGCCTTTCTTCCCACCAATAATTCGCGCATTGAGCGTTTCTGCCGCTAACTTGGCATGTTTCCTGTTCATAAACTCAACCCAACCCTCTTCAAAATTGCGCTTCTTATTGCCGCCGAATTTGACCCGTTTGGCATGCGCCTTAGGATCCTCCGGTGCTAGGAAGATACGGCCAATAAGGCCGAAACGCGATAACAGATCCTTGACTTTGGATGGCTTCATAAATGGCGGTACCCGTGACAAATAAACAACTCCAGTTTTTTGTGTCGCTGCCTTGGAAGCGGCCAGTTGTGCTGGCGTGAGAGGTTTGAGTTTGGATGGATTCGTGATGAATTTTTCGTCATCTTCAGCAGTTCCAGATATTCCGGGGGTTTCAATTCCTTCCGTCTCGCTTTTGTCTTCATCTCCGCCGTCATCGGTATTTTCGTCATCGTCCTCAACTTCACTTGCTGAAGCCGCTCGTTCTAGCTTTCGTCTTTTCGTCGGGAACCTGGTTTTCCCTTGATCTTCGCGATCCGATGAGCTGCTGTTTCCTGCGTCATCAGCGTCGCTCTCATCTAGGCCTATCCAGTCTCTGTTTTTCTTCTCGTTGGTGGCCATTTCGTTCGGTGGGGAAATTTAACGCTCAGGACAGTACATAAAAACACATGGGGTAATGATTTGCCAAGCCTATTTTTTGCTAGCGTGCGCGATGGTCTGGGCGAATTCGGCTTGTGGTTGTGAATGCAACCGTGTAATTAACTAAGTGACTTCCAAGTCGTCAACCACGATAACCTCATCACCTCTTCCCCCCTCCTTGACTATCCTTTAGAAAGATGTCATCTGCATCCGCCTCTGGCAGAGACGAGAAATCGGCGAAATTCCGGGAACATAGCCATGGCCGCCAAGATCGAGAATACAACCCTGAGCAGAAGGCAGCTGTCGAACGAATCAAGAAATGCAAAGCGACAGCATACTACGAAATTCTAGCAGTGACAAAAGATGCTTCGGAGTTGCAGATAAAGAAGGCATATCACAAGCTTTCGCTTCAGACTCACCCCGACAAAAACGGCGCCCCTGGAGCCGATGAAGCATTTAAGTGTTCGGAACAATCTTCTCCCGACATCCTGCTACCTGTGGCTGACGTATACTATAGTGGTCTCAAAAGCTTTCCAAGTTCTTTCCGATCAACAAAAGCGTGCGGTTTACGACCAGACGGGTAGTGATCCAGAGTCGCGAGGTGGAGGAGGAGGAGGAGGAGGCGCCGGTGGTAGCCCCTTCCCTGGTTTCGCAACTCGCGGGGCAGGGGCTGGGTTCCAGGCCGATATCTCGCCGGAAGATCTCTTCAATATGTTTTTCGCCGCTGGCGGTGCTGGTGGAGGGTTCGGCGGGTTCGGAGGCTTTGGAGATGGAGCCGGCGGCTTTGCCAGCTTTGGTGGCCCGGGTATCAGAGTGCACCAGTTTGGAGGAGCAGGTCCACGCATGCGAAGACGCGCTACTCGACCTCCGACAGCAGAAGAGCAGGCTGCAGCCAATCAACCTGTCAACATCACTCGTATATTCTGGCAACTGCTGCCGTTAATTTTATTCTTCCTTCTCCCCGCTATTACGTCGTTTTTATCAGGTGATAGCTCGGAGGCTACTCGTGGTCCGAAATATGAAATGAACATGAAGCCCCCATACACCTCATTGCAGCACACACCTGACTATAAGATACCGTTTTGGGTTAATCCAATTGAGGTTGAGGGCATGAGCCGACGTGATAAGGCAGCCATGGACAAAGCTGTCCAAACCAAGATTATTCGTAACTGGACTTATGGGTGCAGGCTAGAGCAGCAACAGCGACAACAGGAGATTGAAGAGTCTCAGGGTATCTTCTTCACTGATCACGAGCGATTGGATCGTGCCAAGCGGATGCCTATGCCTTCATGCCGGAAGTTGGAAGACACTGGTATCAGAAAACGAGGCAGTCATTACTAGTTTTAATGTGTTATGACTGTTCGACGGGACTTGTTTACTTTTTTTCTATTGAGCCCCTTGTTTTCTTCTTCATAATGCCCCTTTCTCCTTAAAGCCTTGACATTGTTTGTTTGTTGTATGAAAGAGAACCAGAGGTAGCTGTAGATTGCGGTGTTTTGGTTGAATTTGCTATGATATAGGGATTGTTCTTATTTCTTTGGGTTTAGGCGTTTTTTTATTATTATTGTTGTTTGCCCCATTTGACGAGATTCCGCGGCAGACACACTACAATTGTGAATAAAAAAAGGAACTTGGGTGGGATGATGCTTTGCGATGAGAACTGGGCCGAGGGGACTCGGGAGAGATGTTTTTCTAATTCAAGTATTTTTTGTAGTGCCCACGCAATTCGCACTAACCTCACTTCCGTATCTCCAATATCATTAATTCCATCAAAAACATAATTTATCGGTTCTGTATATTCTTGTTATTTATTCAAAGAATCTTCGTTTTCTATATATAAGTATGACGTCAATCAGATCCAACTCAGCATGCTGCGAAATACACGCCCTCTCACTCGTATTTCCCAATTCATACCAGCTCACCGTCTCTCAGCAGTTGATAATTAGCGAAAGTCACTTCTTGAAACCATCCACAAAAACTGACCGATTACAAAGTATTGATAGCACGGAGATAGAGAAGGCTAGACTTTCTAAGTTAGGTCATGATTCAACTCCTACAGGAATATGACTTAAACAAACAGCAAGCAGATCATCGGCATGAGTGTCTCGCGACTTTATTAATACCTGCAGCATTTAAGAACGGCGGCCTAGCATGATTTCAATGTCCATAGCGCTCCACCGCAATATCTAGATGGAGAAGAAATAGACAGATTGAACCCTCATCCTAAAGACACACTTTCATATTAGGCAGAGATGTCCAAGCAGCTTGCGATGGCTGAGAATGCGAATATTATTGAGCCGACTGCGAATCAGAGACTATGGCAAGAAAATCTCACAATCCCCTCTGCCCAGCGGTCCTCGTAATTCATCCTTTTGATAAGACATGTATTATCCTTCGAGCAACATTGACACAAGAAAAATATGTAAATTGGGGTGCTATTTGATCCCTGAGTTTAGGTTAGAAATATGCCATATCCCGTTTCAATCATTGGCTGAATGAGAATAGTACATATGGACCTTGAAAACTGTAGGTGCAGTGCACTGCTCATGCAGTGATGGTGATTGGCATGATTCGTTTCATCAACTGCCGCGATGAGCACTGTGCCACAGTCTAGAGCACGTAGAACTTGAACCCTAGGATCCCGTGTAGCACGTTCTGAGCCTGCCGATTGCCGGAATTCATTGGATGCTAACCTTGCTGGGCTTATGTTGACCTCAGGTCTCCCCGCCTGTTTGCCTTGTTGAAGTGGTAGACATGCCTTCTTGCGAACTCACGTATAGCCGCACGGAGTCTCGGAGTGAGCACACAGCGTCAACAGCTTACATAAAGTTAACCGCCGCCGTGACAGTCGACAGACGAACCAGGACACCTCCCATTTTACATCAAAAACAGCCCCATTCAAAGAGCCTAAAAAATATCTGAACATTTTTTAGGACTACCTACAGACAATAGATATCTCCGTCTATTCATCTAGTAGTAAGAAGTCAGTTCTCATCATGAGACCTTCTGCAGCAATCCCAAGTGTGCCGGTGCGGTAGTCTCGCACCCGGCGGTTGCCCCGTAACCTCGCTTGCCCCAGGAACGACGACAGGTTAAGGTCAAGTATGATTGGGATTGAACACACAAGCCACAGATCGACTGCGTATGCAGAAGTTGGTCTCATACTCTACAAACCCTCATCGTACTGTACAAGCTAGGGGTAAAGTGCAGTAAAGTGCAGCAAAGTGCAATAAAGTGGCTATCCCTGAAAAAGCCACCAACAGTAATTTTTGGTGAGGGTTTGCATGAGCAACAGCTAGGTCGATCTGTGGCCTGTGTGACTGTAACTCCATATTAAGTATCTTGCACTCTACAGCCCCCAGCTAAGTAAGTAGCCGCCAGGTTGCTGTAGGTGCATACTCAGAAACGGCTTGAATATTTTTAAAATAACCGCTCTTCACCGGGCGTCGGATGGGTCTTGATGTTCGCTCGCCTGTTCGCCAGGCGGCAGCGTTCGAGCCCGAGGCCTCATATGTATAACCCACCAGCTCTTTCTTTCCAATATTTTCCCTCGAAATCCTATCCCTATTATGGCGTCTGTGACGTCCGCCTACAAGCCGCTACCCTCGCCACCCCTCTGGCGGCCCCTCTCAATCCGCGCACCCACATCCCTCCTTCTCCTCTCAATTAATCTCCTTGTCATAGTAGCCATTGAAGTCTCCCTCCGGACGGGTCCGCTCTACATCCGTACGGACTCCTCCTTCCCGCCAGGAATAATTTTTGCTTTTGAATATGCACCCACAATCGCCAGTATCCTCATCGGCCTGTCGTGGATGCTTGTTGACACCGACGTTAAGCGATTGGAATGCTTTTTTCAGCTCAGTAACCCACAGGGCGTGGCCGCGCAAGATTCATTATTTCTGGACTACCCGTCGATGGTGGGTGTGTTTGTGCCATACCTAGCTGCTGCACGTGGGTGAGTCCAGCCTTCTTTGTCAATATCTGAATAAGGCTGAAGTGAAAATAGACACTGGGTGGTGGCAATATCTGCAACAGTAATGATCGTGACGGCGTTTGGAGTTACGCCATTGATGAGTGCCGTGCTGGGGCAGGAAGTGGTGCGCATTGTTCAGGATGAGACAGTACGCACACGTGAGATTTTGCCAGTCAGCCAGCAAGCGCAGATCATTAGCCCTGAGGCGGTGTACTCAATATATCGTTGGCAGTTTATGGGTGAAGCGCTACCACAGTTTGCAACAGAGACGACCGGCGTGTTGCCATTTGAACTGCTCGGGGGGATTGAGACGGAATTAACCGTGAATACAACACAGTACGAAGCCGAGTTAGATTGTGTGGAGGGCCGTCATAAGCGTGCTTTGGTAATCGATGACCACATGCGCAGGCTCACCGTCACTATCGATAATCCCGAAAATAAGTGCCAGGCGACTATCCACTCTAATGACCAGACTATAGGATCAAACAGTCACACCCAATTTGATGGCCCGGCGAGCCAGAATTATACTGGAATCTTCCAATACAGTACTAATAAAAAAAATGACAACAGGTACCAATTACCCCTGGATGTATCTCTGCCCGACTGCAACGGAACCTTTCTAGCACTATGGAATCGTCAGATAGATGGATATGACTATACACATAATTTTTGGAGGGGGGACCAAAATCCAAACCAAAATCTATCGCATCTACCTTCCGATATTCCAAAGAACTTCACGGCTGTTTTCTGCAGGCCAAAGTACTACCAGCAAGCTGTACGTGTGAAAGTTGACGGCCGCGGTGCCATCCACCAGACTCATATCTTAGCTCCGCGACAACCATTCGACGGCGGCGTCAATAGTACTTTCTTTGAAGAAATGTTTGTGTTGGGCTCCATCGATAACACATTTCAGAGGCTACCAAACCCTGAGAGTCGCATGAGGAGCATGGCCAAGTTCCGCAATAAAAGTTGGTTTGTTAATTACCAGCAATCACAGTTCAACTTCGCAATTGCTCGTGCGAAGGACTTTGATGAAATTATGGATGGAAAGATTCTGCGGGATCTGTTAAACAAGGCGTTCAAGACGATGTTTGCGTTCAATGTGGTGACGCAGTTGTCGCAGTATGAGACCAATGAACAAGGCAACACAAGACTACTTCTAGCACGTGTGGATTATAAGCGGTGGGTTTACCAGACGGATTCTGTCTGGGGCCGGGTACTACAGGCGGCCTTGTGTGTTAATGTTGTGTTGATGGCGGTCTTCACGGTGATGGTATGGCGACGACCATTGACTCTGGTGGGCGAGCCTGACTCACTCGCATCGGTGATGCGTGCGGTTGCTTATGGCCGCGGTTTACTGGCTGATTTTGAAGGGTCGGAGATCATGGGAAATAAAGAGCTGGCAGCCAGGCTAGAAGGAAATAGATACAAGCTTGAGATATCGTCTGTAACGGGAAAGCACGGTCTAGTAAAGTCATTTGATGCACACCGGTCTAATGATGTCGACAGAAGACAACCCAAAGATACACTAGAGGCTGAGAGGCCGTGGGAGATCCAGTTGTGGTTTGGAGGGGCTGTTGGATTTGTTTTGATCGGTACGACGGTAGGGCTGATCGTGCTAAGAGCGTTGGATGTGAAGTATGATGGTGAGTGTTCAAACTCTGTATGCGCAACTGTCATAGGTTAACGAAAGAACAACCGCAGGCTTGCCCCGTCCGACCAATACATTTTTACGGAATTTGGCGTACTCTTATACCCCGACGTTTCTGGCATCCGGGTTTGAAGCCTTTTTTGTGATGGTATCACGATTTGTCGCCCTCGTCATGCCGTTCCAGGCTATGAAAGACGGACCGGCCCCGCCCCACAAATCTATCACGGCACATTACGAAAGGCGTCCGCCGCATCTGATAGTGTATGCAGCGGTCAGTAAAGGTCATTATGTGCTGGCCGGGCTGGGAGCAGCCATCTTGCTGTCAAACGTACTTGCAGTTGCTTTGGGCGGACTATTTTTGCCGCATGAAACGAGTTTACAGCGCAAGGCCACGTTTCTTGCCGATAAAGCACCCATTATCGACAGCCAGAACCTGATGAATACTTCGAAGGTGGATTATAAATATTTCTTCCAGCGATATTCGAGGGTTACCCTTGCTGCCGAAGGACTCGACGAAGAAATAACACGTAAATACGAACTGGACATCTTCTACCAGGCCATTACCAACCTAACAAGCACAAATTTAACGTACACCCCGTGGACCAGTTCTGAGTATTATTTTTTACCTGTTGAAGTGGCCCCAGAGGACAAGAAGATGGAGGCGAATGATGATCGGATCTCAAATAGCACGGCCGAGACATGGGGGTTTGGGGCAACACTCGACTGTCGGTCGGTCGACTTAGAGAAAGGCAAAGTGGAGATCGATGGTATAGATTTCAGGAGTATGCAAATCGTGCCACGATCTCTGTGCACGCCGTCAAAGCTTGATAAAGTAGGCGCGGGGGAGGTGGCCACGATGGCCCCCTATCTAAACCCGTACGATTTCCTATCGCTGAAGCCGCTCAAGCTGGACTCAAGCAGTGACAAATACATGGAATCACCACTGTGGCCGTTTGATGGTTTCGCAACCAACTGCACTGGCATCTTCGCTGCCTCCTGGATGAAATACACACTCCAAAACCAGAGCCGCGCGCCCGAAGATGCGCTTTTTCAAAGCACTCTTATAGATACAGTTTCTTTTGATACGCCGTTGTATATCGGCGCATGGAAGCCCAAAAGCGCTGTTAATCTGCTATGCAGCCCGGTTTTCACAATGCAACGCTTTACAGTGCAGCGCTCTACCGCCTCCGAGGCCTTCAACTACACTCCGCTCGCCGAGCCCGCACCGGCCCACTTCAGCCCGCTGAACAGCTCCGACCCAACATCGGTCACAGACTTCATCGGGCTAGACACCGATAAATTTGAGCAGCAACTCGTCGAGAGATACAAGCTAAACATTACCGGTCTCAACCTCGACGCAGCCGTCACGCCCTCCAAAATCTTGGCGTGGGAGTTCCAAAAGTTCTTATTCACGCAGAACCCGGGAGTGGGCGAGCACGCCTGGGAGGGCACGCCGACAATCAAGAACTGGCTGACGCACATCATGTCGCTGCGCCACACGCCGCCCGCGGCCCAGCAGGCCTGGTACTCCGACCCCGCGGCGGCCACCACCGACCTGTCCGCAGCCTACGCACAGCTCTACGCGCTCTGGCTGCGTACCTACGCCGACCGCCTGTTCCCACACAAACTCTCGCCAGCCCTCCGCACCCCCGGAACGCTCACGGCGCGCGAAGCCCGCATGGCGCTCACCCCCGCAATGTTCGCGATCGCGACCACCGCGCTGCTGCTCATGGCCGCCGCCATGGCCGCCACGTACGTGCGCCGCCCTGGACGCTGGATGCGCCGCGTGCCGACCGCGCTGGGGTACACGATTCCGCTGCTGTATGGCAGTCCGCTGGTGGCGGAGGGCGGCGTGGAGGAGAGCCGGCGCGGGGGACGGTATAGGTTTGAGGAGGGCTATTGGAGGGGCACCAGGGAGACGGTGTGGGAGGTGCGCGGCAAGGGAAGGGTCGAGGTGCGGCGCGAGCGAGGTGGGGCGTTTGGGGTTGCTGAGAGGGGGAGTGAGGATTGGGAGATGGAGGAGGTGCCGTTGACGGCGGTTGAGCAGAGAGGGGTTGGATTTTGAGCATTAGCTGGTGTTTGGGGTTTGCATTTTGGCTGATGGCGTTATAGGATATAGATAGACATGTTGGTGTACATATAGAGAGTACGTAGAGTGGCAGAACAGTAACGATGGTCAATACTAAGTCACAGCAATAGCTGGCCGTCGTCGGTCCCACGCCATGTTGATGAATCAGGGAATTGCAGGTTCCCTTCGCAGGCCGATAGATACCACGCTCGGTCGGAAAGTGCGAATACCGTGGCATACACACCTATCGGAGCGCTGAAGCTTGTCGATGCCAACAGGATTGCTATGTAGCCCGCGCGGAACCCTGGGGTCTGTTCTTAACAAGCTTCTGATATCTCACGCCATTGATTACTATTAAACACAGTCGCCCTCCCCCGCCGCCTCCTCTGCCACCACCTCCGCCGCCCCCTGCTTCGGCCAAACCCCACTCTCCCTCATCGCATCCTCACTCCACTCCCACAGCTTCCCCGCAACCTCTGCACTCCCCCCCTCCCCCGCCGGCTCAACCGCATCAACCCCCCTCCACCCTCCAGTCCACCCCACACGCGGGACCAAATACTTCCTACGCGCCCATCCCTTCTCCACAACCTCCTGACTCGTCGCAGCCCACACCCCCGTCATCGCCGCATCCTTTACGCTAAACCCCACAAACCCCCCGAGGCGCCTCACCGCCCCGACCACGACTTTCGGCACGCCCAGGCCCTCACCCCCGCCGCCCAACCCGGTGCCCAGTGCTGTCCCCGGATGCACAGCGGCCACTACACCGAGCCCCTCGCTCTCCCCCCGCCTTGCGAGTTCTGATGCGAACAGCAGCGACGCCATCTTGCTCCCCCCATACCGCCGCATCGCGCTGCCCATCCCCGGCGGCGGCGCCGTCCGCAGCGACTCCAGCGCCAGCGGGGGCGCAAACTTGTGCGCATCGCTGCTGATCACCACCACCCTCCCTATCCCCTCGCGGCGCACAGCGGGGAGGAGGGCGAGCACGAACGCGAAGTGCCCGAGATGGTTGACCTGGAAATGCCGCTCCCAGCCCTCCTCGCTCAGCGCGGTCGTGGCGTCGAGCGCGATGCCGGCGTTGGCTATGAGGATGTCGAGGGTTACGTCTGGGTGCGTGGCGAGGAAGGAGGCGGCGCTGGCGGCGGCGGAAGGGGTGGTGGAGAGGTCGAGGGGGTGGTGGATGCAGTTTTCGGGGAGGGGGGAGGGAGGGGTGCGGGAGGCGATGTACACCGTGCAGCCTGCGCCTGAGAGGAGGAGCGTGGTGGCGAGACCGATGCCGGAGGCGCCGCCGGTTACTAGAGCGGTTTTGCCGGATAGGGAGGGGAGGGTGTAGGGGGGTGCCATTGCGTTGGGGGTGAAGGGGCATGAGGATGTGGGGCGAGGGGGAGGGCATTATATAGCAGCGATGGGGCGGGAGCGGGAGCGAGAACGACGACGAAGGCGGAAGCTAGGTGATGGATACACTAGCGCCATCGGGCGCTCTGAGACACTGCACTGCACGATCCCCGTGGTCTGGACGTCTCGCACGAATGCAACGGCTGGCGGTGTGCAGTGCAGTGCGGTGTTGCCTCAACAAGATCCGTTGGGGGTTGGAGGTTGGAGGTATGAGGCACGGAAGGATAGAGTTTATTTGGCACGGCGGGCGCCGGGGACGTGCAGCTAGGTGCAGGTAGATGTGCAGGGATGTTCGGCGATCGGAGACACGGGCGCCAGAAAGCTTGTCTGTTGTTGATGCAGGAGCGAGAGCGAGGGGGTGTACGAATACGAGGCAGGACTGAGGGTTTGAGAGAGGAGACGGAGAAGAGCCGGTAGGTCAGATAGGTATCAACGGTTGCCGTATAATTGTGTTCGTTGTGGATTGAGTGTATAGGAAGAGAAAAGAAGGGCAGAATAAGGGCGATGAGACTCCGCTAGGAGACCTGAACCCACATGGCCAAAACCGAACCATCGATGATGTAGGATTTAACATGAGACAGCGGGGGGAATAATTTGGTGAGTAATGGGCGCGACGGGTGGAGGTGCTTGGACATTAGACGTCACTCGGTTGACTTTTGCATTGCATCTTATCGGCACGGACTCTGCTTCTGAGTCCTACGTGCGCCGGGCTTGAGCTGTCGGGAGTGGCATTGCGACTTGTTACTTGAACTGTGGAATACTTGGTACAGTGTTTTTTGGGTGTTTTGTATGTTGCTACTATTGTTCTGTGGTTCCATCTGCGAAGACTGCTTGGTCTTCAAGGGTTGACGGACTTTTGCAGCTTAGATATGAGTGGTATTTTTCGGCAATATAAGCTGCGGAATGGTACATGCTGGATTATGGCCACCCCGTCACACGTCCATGAGCCCCTCTGCGCACAGTGCAACGCCAGCTGCTCTTAATCACTCCATACCCTCCGACTCCCTCCCACGCTCTATTTCTCCAATGGCTGCCTCACCGCACACTTAAACTACCCCCCACCATCGTTAGCCTCTTCCCTTGCCTCATCCCAATCCCTCCCTCCATCCTCCCCCAACTCAGAAGAACTCACCGGATACACCTGCGCCTTCTCGATATCCCACACGCCCTCAACGACATACGGATCCGCCTTCAAGATCTCCCAGCACTTCTCCAGACTCCCAGCGGCAACCGTCAGCACGCTGCCGCGGAAATCCATCGGCGCGTCAGGCGACGCCGGCACGCTGTTCAGCATTGCGCCGCCCCATGTTATCGTGCCGTTTTCGACTAGGCTTGTTAGGCCCGCGAAGTGGCGGCTGCGGGTGTGTTAGCGGTGGTAGAGTGGAGGGGAGAGGGAGATGTGGGAGAGGGAGGGGAGGGGAGACGGGGGGGCATACGGCCGCACGGCGAGGCGCTGTTCAAGCGCGCCCTCCTTGTCGGGCATGATGCAGATGAATTCGAATTTTTGAGGCGCGGACATGGTGGAGGATAGGCGGCGGAGTGTGGAGGTGAGGCGGAGGGTTGTGCGTGGGAGCTTGGAGAGGAGGGAGAGAGACATGGAGGAGGGGATGAGATGAGGTAGGATGGGATTTGTAAGCTGTGTTGATGCTGCTGCTATGTGGGGTAGCTCGGATGGAGGTGTGCTGAGGTGGGGTACGGGAGTTCGGATGGGGTGCGTGGGTGCGTGGAGGTGGAGATGGAGATGCCGGGAGTCGGATGGTCCGGTCCGGGCGGGGCGGGTAGAGTCGGGCGTTGGAACACTAGGACCACACGGTCACGATGCAGCAAAGAACGACTGGATGAAGTAATTTTTGACTACAAGTTGGATTGAGAATAGTGCCAATTACATAAGGAATCAAAGCAAGACTTGAAAGCTGAGGAATGCACACATCGTTGCTCGGTAAAGCTGCAAAGTCCTCAAGAGCTCAATTATGATCGCGGTGAAAACTTGCCAGGCTGCGAGTTATGATCTTAACTGACCAGAGAAACAGTAACAAAAGTTGACGGCATGCTCATCAACATTTCAGTTCCGTAGTAAACCCAACTTGCTTCCAAACCAAACCCTTGTCACGTGATGCCACACCTAGTGTCCGGGTAATCGCGTCCTCCTCAACTCACCTCATCCTCGCAGCTCAACCTCCAGCTCACCACCACATCCCCAACCACCATGCCCGACCCCCCGCAGCGCTCGGGGCTCTACGCCAGCCTCCTCGGCAACACCACCACGCCGGCGTCCATCTCCAAAGCGCCGGTCGTCTTCTCCAAGCCCGGCGCTGCCCCCGCCGACAGCGCCGCCGCCGCAGCCACCCCCGAAGCCACCGCGGCGAGCGCGCAGAAAAAGATCAATGCCGGTACCTAGCAACCACCGGACCCTCCCCACTGCCCTGCAGAATATGAATATGCTCACAGGTCCTGTTCTCGCACTCTAGCTGCCCTGCGGTTCCAGCCGACAATCACCAAGCGCCCCACGCCCGCGCAGCCGAAGGCAAAGCCCAAGACAGGCGGCGCCAGCGGGTTCAAGCCCAAAGCCGTAGTCAACGCAGCGCCGACAGAGCCGGTCGTCAAGACGAGCATCGACGACTGGGTCGGCGACGACGACGTCAACGGCTTCTACAGCGCGCAGCCGAAGGAGCGCGCGCGCGGCGGCCGCAAGAAGCGCAAGAAGAACAAGGCCACGCCGCCGCCGCCGACAAACTGGGACGACACGTACGACCCCATGCGCCCCAACAGCTACGAGGAGTACCGCGACGGCGACGAGAAGATCCGCGAGATGCAAGACTGGCGCGAGCGGCTGTACGGCAAGAAGCGGCGGCGCGACAGCTTCAGCAGCAGCGACGACGAGCCGGCGCGGAAGGGCGCGGCGAGTGCGTGCTTTCCTTCTGTGGGGGAGATGATGCGGGAGATGCTGACTAATGTGGACAGACCGATTTGCGCCGCCGGCGAATTACTCGTTTGCGCCGCCGCCGCAGTTTGCGAACCAAGGCACCACCGTGCGCAGCGAGGACGTGGCGCCGCCGCCGCCGCCGCCGGCTGTGGCGGTCCCCGACGACGCGTCCGGCGAAGACGCGTTTGCGCGCCGCATGCGCATGTCGCAGCAGGGCGCCGTCGGCTACTCGGCCACCAGCGCCCAACCGCCGCCACCGCCGCCCCCTCCCCCGCCAGTCGACACATACACCCCACCCCCTGCCACCACCACCGGAGCACCCGGCACAGTCCCCACACCACCACCGCCTCCCCCAGCCCCAGCCGCCACCATCTCCGCCGCCCCAGTCCTCTACACCAACCAGCCACGTCCCGCCTCCCCCGAACCAGCCCCCGCCCGCTCCCCCTCCCCCGAACCGGACCAACCCAACTCACGCCAATCCTTCGCCCAGCGCCTCCTCGAAAAGCAAGGCTGGGTCGCCGGCCGCGGTCTCGGGCGCGACGGCCGCGGGATCACGAAGGCCATCCAGATGGTCGCCGCCAAAGGCAAGGGCAACGCCGGTCGCGGCAAGATCATCGACAAGAACAAGCGGCCCACAAAACCCGCCGAGCGGTCCGAGGTGGTGGTGCTGCGCGGTGCGGTCGACGGCTGGCGCGGCGAGGTGGACGATGGCGAGATGATGCAGCGCGTCGGAGAGGTGTACAAGCGTTACGGACGCGTTGTGCAGATTGTGATTCGGTGGGATGAGCCGGAGGGGGAGCAGGAGGAGGTGGAGGGAGGGAGGGCGCGGGTTTATGTGCTGTTTGCGAGTGAGGATAGCGCACAGATGGTATGTCCCCTGAGAGAGAGAGAGAGAGAGAGAGAGAGGCTAACGAACGGTGGTGGGTAGGCGGTGAATGGGTTGCAGCGGAAAGAGGTGTTTGAGGGGAACACGACGACGGCGATGTTTTATCCCAAGGAGAAGTTTGAGGCCATGGAACTGGAGTAGCGGGCGGGGTGGATGGGATATATGGAGGGAGTGTATTTGTAGTGCGGGAGTGGTAATAGGTTTTGTGGACTGCATGTGATATGCCATGATTCGTAGGTGCAATATAGCTGAATCGGAGGAGTCTCGGGAGTGGGCTAGACGTAAACACTGCTTGTGCACACTAGTGAAAAGATCCGTACTGCTTCCAGCCCCCGGATCCCTGACCCGCCGATCGACTTCAGCGATGCATCGACCCCTTGGATATGTGCTGGCTTATCGGGATGCTGTCCGAGTGGAGCCGACCAGACTGCACCAGACTAGAGTAGAATTGATCTCACGTTGATCTGGCCATACAAACAAATTGTAGAAACGGCGTTGATGTATTTCCAAACCAACCCCCAAAAGCTCGTTCGTGACATTACTACAAGAACGTGAGCCCCAAGTACCGCACCGCACTATCATGTCAATCAAGTATACATATCCCACCCCCGTATTTTCACCAGTCCCCAAGATACAAAAACAAAACTCCTCCAGATCCCCCATAACACCAGAAAAGCAGTCCCACGCCCCCCTCCCTACTTCCCGGCAGAAAACAACCGACTCGTAATCCTCCTCCCCGTCTTCCTCTGCCCGCCATCCTCCTCTTCCCCCGCCTCCACCACCTCCTCCGCCGGCGCAGGCGCGGTCAACGCCTGCCTCGGCGGCCCTCTTACCCAGCGACGCACGCAGTCCGCGACGCCCTCAGCAACAGCATGGCGATACCTTATGCTCCCGGGGAAGCACACGCTCTTCCACACCGCAAAACGCAGCGCATACAGTCTTTCCCGCTCCCCGGCCAGCTGCGCCGGCTCGCTCGGCGGCACCAGGCGCCGGTACGCGCGCGCCACCGCGCCGATCCCCGCGCCGCCGAACTCGTACTCGTGGTGCGCCCACACTGCCGCGGGCAGCAGGACCATCACCCCGGGGCGGCCGTCGACGGCGGCGGTGTTCGCGGCGGTCAGGTCGCCGTGCACGAGCGTGGGGCGGATGCGCAGCCCGCGCAGCAGGCGCGGCACGACGACGGCGAACAGCAGCTCGACGAGCTCGTCCAGCCCGTCGAAGGCGCCGTTGACGTCGGCCTCGAGCGCGAGGGCCGCGCGCAGGAGCGCGGTGAACGCGGCCTCCCAGGTGTCGAGCTGGACGCGCGGGGTGAGCACCGCGCCGGAGCCCGTGTGTGTCGCGGCGTGGAAGCCAAAGGCGCCGATCTCGGAGCTGCGGGAGCGCGCGTGCATCTTTGCGAGCTGTGCGGCGAGGCGGAGGGGGTCGGCGGGGGCGTGCGCGCCGGTCGGCTCCGTGTGCACGCGGAGGTTGTAGTAGGTGTTGGGGCGGGCCTTGAAGGCGCCCCAGGCGACCGGGCGCGGGCAGATGCCGGGGAGCGCGGAGTGGATGGCGGAGTGGGACTCGAACTCGCCGCGCATGAGGGCTTTGCCGTGCGGGGAGGAGGAGGCGCGGAGGAGGTAGGTGGCGATGAAGTTGTCTGGGAGCTGTGCGACGAGCTTCGCGGTCTCGATGTGGTGCGTGGTGGCGTGGCGCGAGGCGGAGAGGATGCGGGTCCCCGGCGGCAGCTTCGACAGCACCGTTGCGTCGACGAGGACCTGTTGGCCCAGGTCGCCCGGCGGCGTGTTGAGCGGTGGGTGCAGGTGCATCGTGGGCCGTGGTGTTTGTTGTGGTGGTGAGGACTTGGGGGATGGCAGAGGTGCGTGGTTGCAGGCCCCCCAGGTGATACTGGCAGGGACAGGCTGGTAATGTACCTGTCGCCGCACCGAGGCACAGAGGCCATACCGGCCTATGTGCGTGCTTGGGTAACGTTAGTCTAAGGCATTGCATTGGCACTGTGCGACTCGGGTGCTGGGGTAGCGAGCGCTCCTGGCCGATGCGTATCTTGAAGTTTATCTTGAGGGGGTTGCAAGCGAGTGAGAGTCATCTTAGCGCCCGTAGCGTGCATGATATCGTGAGAGCGCTGGGGTGGCTTCAGCAGTGCATGGCATGACCGTATGTATTGTTTGGGTGGATATTTGAGACATTGGCGGTGGGGTGGAGGTGGTGTGGCAATTCATTTGCATGTCCAGAAGTGCGAAATTACGGTCACACACGCTGATTAATCACTTCAGGCAGTCTGCATTGTGATTATGATATGTAGGGCTGAAGCTCGGAAGATTTCTCTCAATTGCACAGGGGAAATGGAAGGCTATCACCGTGCATCGTTACCAAGAAATCAAAAGATTTTCGTTTGTTCTCAGTATGGGTTAGGGTTATCCTTTGTCATGATTTCACAACACTGTCTTTGCTTACATCTCAACAAGGAATTTCACTCAAGTGAATATTGCGTAACTGAGCCACGCTGATACTTGGAAACGGAGTCTGACTACCGACATTCAAGCATTTACTCCACTGTCTTAGGCCCCCACAATCTGACGCAAGGAGCGCCTCATTTCGCTGCACGTCTGTGTGCAACACGAAATACTCTTCATGCGAGATGTAGCGACCGAAGTCAATCATGAGATGAACTGGATGATGTGTCGATGTAAGGAGTGACGACGAACAACCGAGAAATATAGGCGGTAGCGAGATTCGTAAGCTGTCCTGACTTCGATGTGGCACTTATAATAGCTAGTTTAGGCCTTCTAGAAACGCCCGTTCGGAAATTATACACGTCAATTTTCTGCGCCGCAGCCATGAAATTCAATGGCGAAAAAGAAAAAAAAGACCTGGACATTTGTAGCCCACCGGTACGGGCACGAGGACTACGGGTTGGGGCCATAATAGCGATTGGGAATCAACGAGACAATCCATAGAGCTAGATTAGGTACGAATATAAGAGCCTATGTGGAGATATCAAGAGTTGCAATACAGGGGCACAGGGGATATCAAAAAAGAAATGCCCACACTCTTCTCACCCCGTGGTGAAGCTCATGCACTCGTGCAAAAGCAGACAGTGGTGCGAAGTGGCCAAAAAGATGCAGTGATTGGATCGTTTCTTCAAATGAGAATAACAGACACGTATATCACTATCACCGCTCCGTCATACACAGTTTCCGCCCAGAATACTGCCGCAACATCTAGAGAAACCAACTATACTATGTGCTGTGATCATCGAAGGTACCACTCAGCCAGCTCCGACATTGTCCACCGGGGTTGAGGCGTCCAGGTGGCAAACAAAAGTGAATTGGGGTACTTGCAGTCAATCAATAGCAGATCAGCCTAGTTAGAACTAGTATGTTGATGGATCATCAATCGGCCCGCAATGCTGATCTCTGCTACCATGGCTCGTGCCAAAGATGATATCTCAAAGTTCTGGTCCTCGCAATCTTGGCTATATTGAACGGCTTCTTAGTTCAAAAATTCAAAACAAAATTGAAAAACCAGCTTGGCTCCCAATTTTTATCCACACTATATATACCATCATCTCCCCACCTCCACCCTTCTTCTCTCAGACCTCGTACGGGGTCCCCAGTGGTCTTTTCTGTCAAAAGGCACATCCAATCCGTTGACGCCGGAGCGGAGATGAACAAGCGACTGCACATGTATGTGTGCATCTCATAACAGCGTCTTTGGAAACTATTTCGGGTTGGTTGACTTGGCTGGGGTCTCGATCCTCAGAGTAAACTAGGTCCTAGCAATAAGAATGGAAGAATATTGTTGAAGGTGGAACATGTGCACCGGTGGTCATTCGGTTTTACTCGTTTGACTTGTGCATTCATGTTTGACGTGCGCATGGCACGCAGATTGTATGCTTGCTCGCATAATCACCGCTTCAACAGACATTATAGTTCGTTTCCAACAGATATTTAAGTACGAGTACTTGCCGTAAATTGGAGTAGGCCATGGAGGTTCATCTAGTTGTTATGTTAATCGCGTCTCTCTGTTAAAACGCACTGAAAGATAGTTGGCAGTACTGTGCCGGCCGGTCGTCCGATAACTACCCGCTGCCAGCACGGGTGATTCGGCAATGCTCTGTATCCGCACTCGGTGTCATAAAGCGTTTGCACGCCGGAAGTTTAAATATGTCAGCTCGCAATCTGGGGCCTGGTTTAGGGCAGTGGTGTAGCCTACAATGCCAGCAAACAACAAAGAGTCGGCTAGATTGGTTGTTCTTGTCTGATGCGAGATTGACAGGAACTTACTTATTGTCGGTGACTGGCGAGGGATTGCAAACAGACTAGGCGCTCTGGTGTAGAGTATTTGAACCGAGTTGGCCGTAATATTGCTAGCGAAACCGGCCAGCTCATAGAGAACAGTCGGGATATATATTAGTACTTCAGATACTCGGAGGAGCTCGGGAACAGAAGGGCCTCTTTGTCCAGAATGCTTGCTTATGTTACTTCGGCCTAGCAATACTCGCCCGTTTGTTGCACCCGCAGTACGCCCATAGATGGAATCTGGTCCCCGAACGCACTATGATACGGCGACGTAGGCTTGGTTAAAACCTAGTATAATAGATATCAGGCAGTTGTCAATACTACTACAGGTCGACCCGCAGAACAAACCCCTTGCCAAATAATCTCCAAACAACTGTCTGCATTGTTTTTGTCTGTAACGTCGCCTGCTTGTTTTGATCAAGTATGCCCTTGGCCCGTATAACGACCAGTCCTTGTGAATTTAAAGTCGTGAGCTCTCTTCGGTGGTTCCTAAAGTTCCATTGTTTTGTACATGAAGGATACTTTTAAGACTCGGGTAATATTGAGTATCCCAACGGCTGCATTCCTTCAATATGAGTAATTATATGTGTATTAATAGCGTTGGTCCAAACTCCAGGGTAATAGCATACTGGCAGCGTTATAGTTGGTCTCGTGCCCAGCTGTGCCCGTCGTTCTTCCTCTACGTTATACTTTTATGATATATAGAACAAAAAACTAGATATGGGCTTTTTGAATAGTATTAGTAGTTTAAAATACACGCTGAAACGTCTATGAGGCCCGTTTTCAAACTCTTAATGACCATATTGTCAACCGAAACCCCTAGATGACAAAATATGTTAAGTCTCTAGCTGTTCTAGGTCAAGCTAAAATGCATCTATAACCGTTAGGATGAGTCATTAATAATATGTCGGCTGCCGCGCCTGCGGGAGGCATTGAAACTTTCAATGGTACAAATCTGTGCCAAAGGTTAAAAATCATCTCCCTTGATGTTTGTTTCGGTCTAATTGCCTGGGCAGCATTCCCTCCGGAAACATGACACGAAGATATGGTCAAAGCCGTAGAAGGTTGCCTCAAACTCCTTACCGTAAGAGTACGTGTCAAGCCCGAGGAATCAATCCAACGACCGAGTTATTCAAAAGCAAAACACTCCATAAATCAATCACCATCGTCAGAGCATGGTCCATCTCCTACCTCACTGCAAGAAATCAAAAATGTGGCTCAAAAACAGTTCCGCCAATCTCCCGCCAATCTGCACGATCTGTGGCGCCCACAATGCTCGGGCCGTCTGTCGCGGCTGCAAAGCTTGGTGCTGCGTCAACTGCAAGATGTGGATCCACAAGTCGCTCTGCAAGTGTGGAAAATGCAAAATGCAGAACATGTGGAACTGATGAGAATTTGGTGGGTGGTGCGATTTGAGCTGGTCTTTGTTGTTCTTTATTGTTTGAAATTGAAATAAAGTTTTCTTTCTTTGCTACGCACATGTTCGCAACGTGAGCTTTCAACAAGCAGCCGAGTGATTTTTTGAGGATCTGTTCGCAAAACTCCATCGGACCAATCATCTCCTAGTGGAAGAACCACAATAATTTTGTATCCACCCCACGTGCACCCCTAAATCGTCGCACCCACGTGCTATAGGACAACTTTATGCATAATCTTGCTATTCCACAAATGCACCACAATGCTACCGTAAATGTACTTCTTCAGGCACATATGACATCGTGCGGTGCGTACAGAACTTCATTCGTGTTGTGCATGCTCAGGCGTCATGTAGCTTTACTAGATAATCCGACAACAGTTTGAGAATCTATTTAGATTATTAGTTCATGGGTTTCCTGTAATGGCATATTAGGAAGAGAATGCGACACTGTAACTTCTCACGACGGCCACTTTTGGTGAGTTTATGAGTGGCCATGGTAAGCTTTGGGTTCACGTAAAAGTACCAAACGAAAGATAGGCTTCGTACTGTCAATCGCCAATCGATGGCATTTATACTTTCGCCAATCTCTTGCATCTTGATAAGACAACGATGGATGTATCTTTCGCCTACTTCTGCCTGTAGGTATCGTGTTTGATCAACCCTGCTCAGCTTTTCAAGGACTTTCATCGTTTGAACTATCAACTATCCACTGCATACGGATACGCCTCTAACTAACTTTAGTTCGTCGCTGAATTAAAAGTTCATTGCCCCAAGACGGGGGGTCATATGTAGGTTCTGAATTGAATGACTTGGTGTATACACGCTGACTGGTCTCATTCGATATCTCTGAAGTTGAGTGGAGTCTTCGATTAGTGCTCACTAATTACAATGGCAGGCACCTACGTATGTCCTCACTGCACTGAAACGACGGATGATTTACGTATTGTATCAGGGTCCTCCCGTTCGACCCCACAGTTTTGCGACAACCACACGACGCGCGTCGTGATGACAGCGGGACACCACGAATCTAGAGAGCTCTGTAACGACAACAGCTCGGTTTTCAATTGTGGTTGCAGGTTTACCTGCTTCCGCCAAGAAGACCGATTGCGATAAGCCTTTCCTTCATTGAGGCTCCCAAATAGGCAGAATTTCGATGGAGAGCTTCCCGCCAAGTTGGGAACATTCTCTAGAAACTTCACCCGAACGGCAAACCTCATGGAATAATGTGTATTGTCTGTTAGAACTCCAATATATACACAGCTCCGCCATCCGTTCAATAACGTTCCCAAAGCTTTTGTGGTGATCGTTGCCGAGCTAGTAACCAGGACGCCGCCGGACATAGTAACTGAGCAAACCCCTGTCGAGAAATCCCCCCAGTCACAGTAAGAGAAAAAAAATCTCTTACGGAAGCCTCGACCTCCTCCACCGAGTACTCTTACAGGTTACATCTGTCAACTTCCTCACCGGAATATTGACTCTCAGGAGCTGTATCGCCACCATTCTCTCACTCGTTTTCCTCGTCTAGACTTGATCCAGCTTTGTTATCGCGTTTTGTTTTGGTCTGCTCGCTCAGTCACACCAGCCGATATTGGCTCTTAGCCAACTCAGTGCTCAGTCAGGGGGTGACAATAGGGATAGCATCGTCTTCTCTGCCGACCTTCACTCTGCTTTCGTCCCGATAACCCTACCTCACCTCCTATCTCTCCACTCCACTCACCACCAGCTCATCTCATCGCGTACTGCGAATTGGCCGGATTCATCGAGCGAGCTATTTCACAGGGCGTCGACAAGATGTTATTACCGAAAGGAATGACGGTTAAAACAATGCGGGAACGGCTACCGCCAGCCCGTGCTCTGCTGAGTGTTTTCTCACGGGCAAGATTTTGGTTCCTGGTCTTTTTGTCCGCTATGGTCATCATATTATATCGGGGATTCAGTTCGTCGGCCTCAAATATGCAGAAGTATGTTATCTCCGATTTTCTTTTACTGGTCCGAGAAAGGGGTTACTGTGGACGGATTCCAGGACGACAGGGATTACTTTGAATTTGGGAAACATCATTGCTTACACTAGTACTTCGATCGCTAACACATAAGGGAATCTAGATTCTATTGCTTTGGTCCTGCCGCATCACCATTGGAGATTTCCCAAAACGAGAACGCAAGATGGCACGCGCATCACCAGACTCCGGTCCTGTTCAACCACCATAAGCCGATAGAGATCAATTCCAGCAACATTGAAATGATTGACTTGAACCCAATCAAATCTACAAAAGATGCTGTCAGCAACAAGGAACGCATCCTATTGCTTACCCCGCTCCGTGATGCCTCCCAACATCTGTTCAAGTATTTCGAGCTCGTTGCTCAACTCACTTACCCCCACGACTTGATCGATTTGGCCTTCCTGGTGTCTGATTCCACCGATGACACTCTCGCTATGCTTGCCAAAGAGCTTGACCGCGTTCAGAACAAGCCCGACCCCAAGCTCGGCGGTCCGTTCCGCAGTGTTAAGATTATTCAGAAGGATTTTGGTGTCCATGAAAGCAACGATGTCCAGACCCGACATTCATTCGAGTTCCAGGGACCAAGAAGAAAGGCAATGGGAAGAGCTCGCAACTATCTGCTTTACAGCACATTGCAGCCTGAGCACAGCTGGGTGTATTGGCGTGATGTTGACATTGAAGAGAGTTCAAAGGATATCCTACAACACTTTGTTAAGCACGATAAGGATATTCTTACGCCCAGTAAGGATCCCACACATGTATTCAGAACGCTCGATGCTGACCGGTTGATTAGATATCTGGTTCCATCGGTATGAGAACGGTCGCGATATCGAAGGAAAGTTCGATTACAACTCATGGCAAGAATCGCCCGAAGGATTGAAGCTCGCTGCTAGTCTGAGCAAAGACACCGTCCTTGCCGAAGGATACAAGGAGTACAACACTAAGCGCAAGTACTTGGTAAAGATGGGTGACTGGCGCAACGACAAGGACAAGGAGGTCCCTCTTGACGGTATTGGTGGTGTCAATGTCCTCGTCAAGGCTGACGTACACCGATCTGGTAAGTTTCTTCGTCGAGACGTAATGATTAGTAGTGCTAATTGATCAGGTGTCAACTTCCCCGCATATCCATTCGAGAACCAAGCCGAGACGGAAGGCTTCGCAAAGATGGCCAAGCGCGCTGGCTACGAAGTCATTGGCCTGCCAAATTACATTGTTTGGCATGTGGACACCGACGAGAAGAAGGGCAATCTTGGAAATCGGCCAGCATATTAAATCTACTTTTGGATCAACTCAAGATATTGGAGAAAGAGTCATGAGAACAAAAGATATGGCGATAATGTTCAGGACTTATATCTACAAGCTCAAAGGATCAGGCGGCGGGCGATGAGCAGGATAGGACTACTTAATGACTGGTTCTGGGAGTGGAATTTTAGATTTGCTTATTTGGATTGGACTGAAAGGGGCGTGCCTTTCTCCGATTGTGTTAATTCACTCTTTCTTCTTGGTGGCGGAGATGCATAGGGTTTTTCATGTCACAAAGCTCTCTGTTTTATGCTGTTTGGCGTGTTTGGGTTTCTTTTTACATATTTCTTGTACTCTTATCTTGTTTTATATAGTTACTACTATTTCTCTATCAAGATTATGCGCAAGTGCAGCTCCGCACGCAAAAAATACGATTGGGTGTTAGACACATCTTGTATATTTCTATGCGAAACATGAGTGCACGTCAGCGGCTAAGTTCCGTAAGCACACATGGGTAAAAAGGTAATCTAGAAGTGATGCGTGCCTCGTATTCTTGACAAACGTGATACACCGGACAAGTAGCTGTGTTCCGTCGTGGGCACTAAAGCTCTCTGAGCTTCCGCATTGATAGCCTCGTCTTGGCGCCAAGCAGTGTCAAAGAGGCCACGCACCCTTACTACCTCTGGGTTATCGAATCCTCAAAAAATATCTAGAGACATCACTGCTCCCTCAGTACGAACCTCAGCCCTACCACCGTCGCCGACGCTCGAGTCTGCCAGTCTTTCCCTCCCAGCTTGTCTACGCCATACGGATCTGTGGTCGCCCTGGAAACGCTCGTTGGCTGCTTGTGAAGCGAGAGAGCTGCTTACTGGCTACCCCCTTTCCCGCAAATGCGGTGGCTCGGATTGCCGGCGCTGCTGCTGCTATTGACAGTGGCGGCGCCTGGAATTGTGGCCGATGAAGAAAAGACCGCCGCCGACTACTTTGTGCGGTCGTTGCCGGGCCAGCCCGACGGCCCGCTGGTGAAGATGCATGCTGGGTTCGTCTTTACGGCCTTGTCCCCGGCGCGTAATGAAGCTCATATGTGTGTGTGAGACAGTCATATCGAAGTCGACCACGAGAGTAACGGGAACCTGTTCTTCTGGCACTACCAGAACAAGCATATTGCGCAGCGGCAGCGGACGGTGTTATGGCTGAACGGCGGCCCGGGATGCAGCTCGATGGATGGCGCATTGATGGAGGTTGGACCGTACCGGCTGAAGGACGAAAAGACGTTGATACACAACGAGGGCAGCTGGCATGAATTTGCCAACCTGCTCTTTGTTGACCAGCCAGTGGGAACCGGGTTCAGCTACGTGAGCACGGACCACGGGCTGCATGAGCTGGATGAGGTGAGTACCTAGCGTCTGTCGAGATTAGGACAAGTGGGGCTGATTCGGAATTTTACAGATGGCAGATCATATGATGAAGTTCTTGGATAAGTTCTTTACTCTGTTTCCGGAGTACGAGGCAGATGATATCTATATTGCGGGTGAATCCTACGCCGGACAATACATTCCTTATATTGCCGAAGCTATACTCAAACGCAACAAGGATGCTGCGAAAGATCGTCTTTGGAATCTCAAGGGACTGCTCATTGGCAATGGCTGGATCGATCCGGCACCACAATACAACTCCTATCTGACCTTTGCCTACAAACATGACATTCTGAAGAAGGATTCTCGGATGGCAAAGGATCTCGAGAAGATATTGACCAAGTGCAACGAAGGCCTTGAAGCCGAGACGGAGGATCATGTTGAAAACAGATTTTGCGAAGGCGTTCTCACAACACTTCTCAAGAAAACTCAGCACAGGAACGACAAAGGCCAGAATGTGTGCTGGAATATGTACGACGTACGCCTGGAAGACAGCTACCCGTACTGTGGTATGAACTGGCCCCCGGATTTGGAGCAGATGACACCCTACCTTCGTCGCGATGATGTTAAACAAGCACTGCACATCAACGCCGATAAGAGCGCTGCGTGGGTAGAATGCGCCGGTGCAGTCACGGCCAACTTCACTGCCCGCAACTCTAAGCCCTCCATCAAGCTCTTTCCCGACATTCTGAAAGAAGTACCGATTCTTCTCTTCTCCGGTGATCAGGATCTCATCTGTAACCACATCGGCACTGAAGAGCTGATTCACAACCTCGAATGGAACGGCGGCAAAGGGTTTGAGCTCTCTCCCGGTAATTGGGCACCTCGCGAGGACTGGAAATTCGAAGGCGAGCCGGCCGGAATCTACCAAACCGCGCGCAATCTCACCTACGTTCTCTTCTACAACTCGTCACACATGGTGCCCTTTGATGTTCCCCGTCGCTCCCGCGATATGCTCGACCGGTTTATGGAAATTGATATTGCATCGATTGGCGGGCACCCGGCTGACTCACGTATCGCTGGCGAAAAGGGACCACTCACCTCCGTCGGCAACCACCCCAACTCTACTGCTGCAGAACAGGCGCAGAAGCAGAAGCTGCAGGAGGCGCGCTGGAGCGCCTACTACAAGAGCGGTGAACTGGCGCTAGTGTTTGTCGCCACTGCTGCCGTAATCTGGGGCATCGTAATCTACCGTGCTCGCCGCGCTCGTGCCCGGCTCGGGTACAAGAACGTCCGCGGCTCTGAGGTAACGCTAGAAGCCGGCCGTGAGTGGGACGAGACCCAGCTGAGCGAGCTGACCCCGCGCAATGACCAGCGGTACTCTGTTGGTGGTGCCAGCGATGAAGAGAGCGACGAAGAGAGCGATATTGTCAAGCCGGTGAAGGAGAAGCCGAAGTCCCCCTCCAACGGGGCATAGAAGTATAAAAATTGATGAGCTGGTTCTTGTGGGGTGGATGGAGGTTCTTTTCAATCTGTATATCAAGTATTGCGTTATGTTGGGGAGGCGGCGGGTTTGAAGGGTTCGTTTCGACTTTTGTAGTATGTATCTTTTGTTGGCTGGTTTTGTTTACGTTTATTGCATGGACTGCTGAGGCATGGACAACCTCGATGGGATTGGAATGGAAGAGTTGAAGTAGATACAATCTGTACTGTGCCAGTGCATGCGAGCTGTGTGGGTGAAGAGAGGTGATATTTCATGAGGTTAATAGAGGATCTGATGTTGTTAACTCGAACGCACTCCGGCCTTGGCACCTAGGTGCCTTACTTAGCACTAATGCCGGCAGCTATGTGGAGCTTTATGATCAGCTTGCTGTTACTTTGTTCTATTTGTCATCGGGCAGCTCTTCGTGGGGCTTTGTAAATATGCCTTGCCCAACAATCAGTGACACAAACCTGTGAATCGGAGAGATCATCTGTATATCTCTGTGGTTTGATAATCCAGTAACATCCGCGTGTTTTCGTCCCGTAAAGCTCGGTATGCTCCCCTAATATTTCCTATAGCTAGTGAAAGTTCCCCAAACCCCGAATTCATAGACGCATCTCATGGATTACTTCAAATCCATAAATTCGTTGGCTGTGACTTGCTCTTGCCAAATACCGAAATAAAACTGACAGCTCATACTGCGTGCTGACTAGATATTGTTCAGACTCCGGAAACAGAATCCAATTGCTTGTAACTTTCGTCATGGGTGTCTGGAAGCGGTCGTAGAATTACCTAAGAGATTAATTCAAGGGATTTTGTGACAACCACTCCCACGTTTTCTGCACCTCTTCTCCACCTATATTTTGTATGGACTGCTACATATACGACTTCAGCCTTCACTCAAAAGGAAAACCCCGAATTAGTGTAAAAAATCATCATCATCACACACCCGCCACCATTAAACCGAGGTAATGATGAAGTAACCCAAGGCGAGATAGCTCATTGGATCCACACGAAAGCCACTATACTCCATATAGTAGTTTAGCGGTAATGAATTGTGTGGTGATGTTCGATTCATGAAGTCTCATCTTCTATTTTTGCCGCAACTACTGCTCGTGGAGTCGCCGGTATGTGCTAGTGCTGCAAGGCTTGTTCTCCTGTGCTGAAGACACGAGTTCTGATTCATGAATTGACTATCCAGATACACCCCACTGTTGTTGTGATACAAACCATCCGTATAGGCCGGCAAACATCTATGGTTAGACACATATAGTTATCTGTGTGCGGCCGTGGGATGATGGACGACATCCAGTGTACTATTACTATGTTGCTCGCCTGTTAGCCACTGGAAATACTTAGATCAGCTTACATGAACGAGAGACAAATCATGCATCGACCTACAATTTACCTCAGTATGCAGTTAGTCACAAGAATTACAGCCTGGAACACCAGATGATAAAAACCGTGTATTAGGCCCCCGTGCAGCCGCACCTGTGTCTTTCCACGTGCGTTACTGTGAGACACTTATCGAACATGTCTCAGCCCAAAGTTTCTGTCCGGAAAACGTCTCCGAACCAAAGTTTTGATCCCGAACAGCCACCAACAGCGCTTTTTGGTGCAAATTCTGTGTATCACCAACAAAATAGTCGATTAGTGGCTTATGCATTCCAATATATCCTGTACTGCGTCCGTGCCTCAGGGAGAGACAGATTTGTGAGTGAATTGCACATATTGTACTAGTTACGGAATTGAAAGGGCGACCAGAAGATCAGCGTTTGCGGGATGGCAGACTCAAGAGTCAAAGCATTCGCGTGGGGTCCATTTTCTGCTGCAAATTCTTCGGGCTCTGCTACTCAACCCGGCTGTCTGCTAACTAGGCATGGAATCAGTTATACATCGACTTGCTATCATGTTAAATGTAAGTACAAAATGCGTAACCTATCTCTAAGAATAATAATATACCCTAACAAATCTGCTTGCATGCAATATTTCATCATTGGCCACTCGTTATAGGTATCAGCTCTCTTGTTTCCTGTTTCCACTCTTCATATGGCATGGAAATTGGGTCCCAGGCAGCAGGATAGATGTCAATATATTAGATCAAAAGAAGCGTCAATACAGAAAAGAAAGGAGACACATAAAAAGGACTACAGGAACTTGACTGGGGAAACCAGTATATTCATACATGGAGCCCAAAGCAGAAGGGAGCAGACTGAGTCAGCCAGCTCAAAAGAGAGAAACGATAGAAACCACAGATCCACCTTCTGCGACAAAGAGGCCAAAACGAGAAAAGAAAACACCTCATGACTGGGTGTAAATTTTCCCAGGAAAGAAAATAAAGAGCTCATATGAAAATTCAGTTTAGATGAAAAAATAAGGGTTATGAATACCATAAGGACAACTGTAGAAAATTCGAATTATGCAACAAAAACAAGATCAAACGACACAGTACACAGAAGAAGCCAACCTAGAATAGATAATTGATGGACAATAAGCAACAGCAATGGGATATAAACCGAGTAGAAGGGAAAAAAGTGTTAATTGATTTCCTTTGTGTAAAGTTAATAATATAGGACCGCAGAACAGCAAACCTGGAAAGATTTAGAAGAGGCGGCCTCAGACTTGAAAAGAACAAAGAACAGCCTGCAAAATGTTCTAGCAGAGGATCCACTCAGTAGTCTGGAAAGTGGATATATAATTGCTGAAGTTATAGGGCTGATTACTTGGAAAAGGCGCGGTTCCTTTGTATTAACTTTACAAGAACTACATATAGAGTTTGTCATAGCCGCAAGCGGCTCAACAAAATAAGAATTATCAATTGATTCGATCAATTAACCAATGGACTTTGGAGCCAAGTCTTGGGCCTCTCGAAGCTTTAAGCTCTCCAACCTTCCAGCTGACCATATCTCTCTAACCGCCATTACTGTCTTCAGAAGATAAAACGCTAGCCCCACCAAGGCCGAAACGTCATAAGATTTAGAGTCACGGCCTCTACTTGTCTTCGTCGAGCCCCCCGTGTCTTCACGCCAAAACAGCGGGATCGTGGTGATTATGATGGCCACCGACCCTTCCAAACATGTTCAGTATGTTCTTGGTCTCCTTGGTAGCTAATTATTGCATCTGCTACAATGTTTTCCCGCAGCGGCCAAATGATTGACCATCTACATCCTATTCGAACAGCTAATTTTGCCACCCTGGGTAGCGTTATTCTTATGTAAAATGGTGTGCGTCGGAGTGCCCGATACACGGCAAAGTCACTGAGGGCGCCTTGAGCGGTACCGGAGATTTGCAACGAAGTTCTTGGGGGTTTCGCATAGTTATTTAGCTCGTTCCCTCAAGCCGGGGTTTCGGTGTTGAGATTTTGCAGTTTCGTTTTCGCTGCAAGGATTGCAGCTGGAGGAAAAATTACGGGCTAGCAGAAAGTATCTCTGTTTTACTTATCTCGAGGTACTCTCAATTACGCCTGTGTTCGCTGAAGTACTAGTGCATTACTTATATTATCGCTATTCACAGTATGGAATTCAACTTCCTGCAACCCTCCGCTCCAACTTTTCAGCCTACATTCACTCTTGCAATCCCATCCGACGGACAGCACACGATACTTCCATCCACCCCTGCGCGGCACATTATCAATGGCGTACCTCCAGTAACCAATCCAGCGCTTCACACAGCACTCTCCACACACCGTAGCATGGAGTGTAGTATGAAGTCTCTCGCTCGCCATCTCACGTGCAGCTAGGCCTTAGCCCTACGCAGGGAACAGGGATGCCCCGGCAGGCTGGAACCGATGTGGCTCAAGCTAGACGTTAGAGCCCGGAAAACAACTACCGAGCACGGGCGTCGCGGGCGACAGTCGTGAGGGAAAAAAGCTTGATTTTGGGCGATATATAAAACCTGAGCTCTCTGCTTGATCTTGGATGCTGGGCTGGGATGGGCGCCGGGTGCCGGGGAGGGAGCTTCGATGTCGACAGGCGAGAAATGAGGGGGACTCATTGCTGGATATCGTATTGTAAACGACATCTAACAATGCTCACTTCTCACTTCTACTGCAATGTCTCACATTGTCGAATCACAGGCCCTCACTCAGACTCGTGCCTCGCTCGCTTCACGGCATGCAGTCCGGTTGGCTGCTGACGCGTGCGCCCTTATCGCGGCCACGCTGCTGGGAGCGCGTTCAGCCCTAACCCTAGGAGCTCCCACAAACGGAAATGATCGTCGATGGTGTGATTTGGGTGCTGATTGCGAGCCCAACGTCAGGTACTGCTGCCTCCCCCCCTCCAACAGCGAGAAAACAGGAGGGTAGGATGGGGGGACAGTGGTAGCAGGAGTGGTAGTAGTAGTGTGTAGTAGTAGTGGGAAACCAGAACATTTGTTAGAGCGTAGTGAAAACAAAAAGGAAAAAGGAAATATGGATATGAGAAGAAGGCCACCCGAGTGATACATGTCTGTAAATAAGAAAAGATATCGAAATGACGAAATATTCCATCATGTCCACCGTCCATCCCAAAAAGCAAACCCCGAACCTATATTTCGTCCCATCATAAACCGCTCCGTCCGCCCTCACTCCCCTAATGGCGTCCGCCAGTGCCGACGCCGTCGGTGCGCTTCGCGATCCCGCCCGTCACCTCCATCATCTTCTCGTTCTTCTCGACCAGCAGATTGCGCAGCCAGCGGTTCTCGAGCTCCAGCTGCGTGATCTTCTTCTCGAGCCCGCTGACCTGGTCGGCCATCTCCTTGGTCTGGCGCTCCAGCGCCTGGTCGCGCTGCTTCTTCTTGATGCGGAAGCGCGCGCTCGCCGCCGTGTTGCGCCGCCGCTTGTCCTCCTCCGCCGCCAGGTGCGCCTGCTCCTGGATGCTGAGGTGGGCGTATTCCGGCTTTGGCGTGGGCGACGTCTGCGGCGACGACGACGTCGAGAAGTCGCCCGCGAACGGCGAGAGCTCGGACGTGGACAGCTCGCGCGGGGACAGCATCGTGGGTGAAATCTGCTGCGGCGTCACGGTCGCGTCGGGGGTCGTCTGGGGGTGTATACTAGCGGTTGGTAGGGCTAGCACTGCTGGTTTGGACGGGGGCGGGGCGCGGGCGTTGGCGTTTTGCTGTTGGATCGTCGCGGGGGGAGCGGCGGGCGTGGCGGGCGAAGTCGAGACGGTGCTGAGCTGCTGCGTATGCTCCGGGGGCGCGAGGGACACAGCGTCCAGATCGGGGATTTTGAAGTTTAAGAAGTCATAGCCCAGGTAGTCCGCAGCTGTTTGGCGGGTCGGCACCGGAGCGTGTCAGCCACTCCCGTTGAGGGTTTGCTGAAAGCAGCAGAGGGGGGGGGGGGGGGGGGGGGTGGCCCGATTGGGCGGTGGGACAGACAGCGGCGATGGTGTGCGCGGCGCATGGAGGGGCAGGGAGAGAGCGCGGGTTGCAGCGGGTACGGGAGGTACGAGATACGTCGATGTCGTGATTCAGACGTCTGAAGAGCAATCTGCGAGCCCGGAGCGGATAAACTCCAGCTGCCCATCGGCGCCAGCGTACCAGCGAGCGAGCACGCACACGCACTGGGGGGCTCGTCAGGGAGGGGGTGGGATATGCAAAACAGGGAACCGATCTGGCGGTGCGCTGCTGCCCAACACCACCATTCTGCGTTTTAAAAAAGGGCGCGCAGTAAATCAAATCAAATCAAATCGGCTGTAAGGTGCAAATGTAATGTGAAAGAAACCATGCACAAAACTCACCACCCAGGAATTCGTCTGCACTTGCAGCGGGTGCGCCGCCGTTCTGGTGCTCGTCATAGGCAGACGCTCGACGCTCGTTGGCCGTGGATGAGCTGAGCTCGCGACCGTCGAACCCCGTCACGCCGTCCAGGAACCGCTCCAGATCTGTGTCGTAGAACAGCGTGTCGGTGAACAGCGCGAGGTCCTCGGGGTTGAAGGTGTCGTCCCAGAAGCGGCGGTGGAGCTCGGTGGTTGCGGACGGCGAGAGCGGGAGGGCGCCCAGCTCGGGCACAGACACGCCGGGCGTGCTGGACGCGGCCGCGGCGACGTCGAGTTCATATTGCGTTCCCTCCATCCTGACTGCTGCGATGAGTCTGGTTCTGCTGTTTCTGCGTCCGCTGCGGTTTCAACGCAATTCCCTTCTTCCAGGCCTCTTTCTTCTGCTTCTTCTGCTTTCTGCTGCTGCTGCGCTGCTGATCTGCGTCCGATGTGTGACCGAGTTGAGCGGCCTGTGCAAAAAAAATCCCAGTTCCTTTTTCCAGCGCGCGAGCCTTCGACGTGAGAGGGGGAGGAGAGAGGGCACGCAGCTCAGCGGACGGCAGCGCTTGATATGGCTGGGGGCGGGCCTGGTCTCGGCTCGTGTCGTCCACAAAGCAGCGCAGGGTTCGTTCCCGGCCGTGGGTCCTGCCAGGCCCGCGCTTCACGCTGGGCGCGCGAAAAGCAAAGAAACACGTAAAAGTAAAGGCGAAAAAACGCGAGTGTATCATGGAACGGGCGGTAGGGGGGCGCGGCGCAGGGGGCGCGGGCCCAGAGATAGAGACGTGCAGCGTGCTAGCTCCAGCACGACGTCGACGGCCACAGGTGCGTGGGTACCGGGGATGTCTGGGCCAATCCGCGTCCGGCAGCAAACCATGGAGTAAGAGAAAAAGATTCCGCGTGGGGAAGCTGGTGGAACGAAACGAAACGCGTGCGTGCTATTGGTCATGCACCGCGCGGTGGTCATCCGATAATCTGATTCTGCGAAGTTCGCCTCCGTTCCCAGCCGCAACGACATGGCAGATGCGAAATCGGGGAGAGTGTGTATGTAATATGTGGGGTGGTGCAGTTACAGGTAGAGTGCAGCAGAGCAAAGTGTGTAGCTACGACATAACTTAGGTACTCAGATGGGACATCCGTTCCTCTTGCCTCAAAGCAGCAATTTTGCCAATATCTTGATATCCACAATCATCATCATACAAGTGACAAATGTGACCTCTCTCTCGCTCTCCGCCAGTGGAAACAAGTTTGTTTCGACACCGGGTAGAGGTGTAATCAGTAACAGGCGCATGTAGAGTACATGTACCCAGCCCCGGCCCGCATCCGCGGGGCTCCAAGTACCGTCGCACACACACAACAAGCAAAAACACTCATGACGGCCGACGAACTGACCGACTTGCTTCTGCAGCACTCGACACGAACCAACAACGGTTTTCCGTCCCCAACAGCTGCAATCCCCTCTACTAATACTTTTTCCTATGCAGCCGATCGTGGGCACCCCCGCCCGTACGTCGATACTGGTCTGCTAAAAAAGTTTAGTGCACTGTCAACGAGATGGGCACAGCCTGTCTCGTTGCAAAAAACCCGTCGATGTGATTGGGTGGGAGCCAGTGTATATCGCATTGTGGATGTGGCCCTAATCTGGCGATGCAACACTGCGATCTAGGTGTGACCGCTGCCCGCTGTGAGGGGGGTAACGCGTCTGATTAAAGTGGGGAGGCGTGCTTACCCGGAAGTTGCTGCTGCAGTAAGGTGCATGGTCGACGTTACCCCTCTATGGGAATGAGTTGAATGCTGCCTGGATCTGCGAGGAAATACGATGGAAATGCTCGTTCGGGGGGAAGCTTCTTTTGATTATGTCATAAAACCATGCAGGGCTAGTAAATGTGTAGTTAGTAGCCTTGGACACTTGGTTACTGCTGTGCTACATCACGTTGAAACATTTCCGCTGCAGCTGAAAACAAATCCATCTCTGCACGTTGACAAAAAGTCTTGTACAGCGCTTTACGTGCCCCCGGAATTCTCTTCGCTTCCCGGCAGTAAACAACAACTGGGGAGGTTTCAGAGTTGTCATTCATTCTGTATAGCTAAATTATATCCTCACCGAGTTTCAAGTATTTGGAGTCGTGTGGTTGATGGGGCGTGTGTATTGGTGTGGCTGTGACCGGTTGTACAAGAATTTTTGTCTTAGTTCTATAGACTACTAGAAGTGCATATTTTCCATAGAAATCTAAATCTACTGTCAAACGTAGCACTACCCCGCAGCCCTTAATAAACACCACGTGGGAATCCATACCCTCCATAGGACCAAGGGCCCAGCTCTCCCATAAGTAGTGAGGGGAACGTCTCATATAGCCCCACCGGTCACGACTCACGCTCAAAACGTGCAATGCGGTGAGAAAACAAAAGAAAGGATACAGTCACGAGAGGGAGCTACGAGTGAGGCGAGCATTGACGGGGAGGCAGATGCCAGAAAAGGAAGGGGCAGCAGGAGGCCTGAGGAGTGAGTGTGGTGACCTGCGACGTCGACTGGGCTCGAGACATCAATACTGTTACATGCAACGAACCGTGCTGCACGTGTGTAAGTCCATTAGTGTCCTCCGGGCTCAACAACCTTCAAAATATCTAATAGAAATCTTCCAAGTCCCGGGAAATCTCGTCCCATGAGGCTCAGGTCTCGTCTCGTCCCATCGGGATTTTGAGAGACGAGGTCCCGGGACGAATCGTCTCATCTGCACACTAAAGTCCATGCTGCCAGAGAGATCCAATCTATACTAACCCACCAAGGGGTTCATCTCCATGCTTGATCGGGGATTTAGATAACAATGGCCAGTGTCCAGATACGGAATATCTAAGTGGGAGATTCCTGTACCACGATGACGCGATTGATTCACGGTGTTTTGGTGAAAGCGAGTGCTGGGACGTGCATGGGAAACCGTGGTTATCAATCGACAAGATATCGGGCATGCCAGACCGCGTTGGACTGTACGAACTACTCTCAATACCGCCATAATAACTACTAACTTAGAGACACAGGACCTCTGGACTTAACGTCACGAATCCAATTACCAAACCCCAACCCTGAAATAACCCCAAACCCATTACCCCTAAATCTTCGCCTGCTTCTCCACGCCCTTCGCCTCCATCGGCTCGCCCCCGGCCCACTTACTAACCCTCTTACTCCTGACCGCATCTATCTCTTCCTGCGTGATCCCCCGCGCCTCAACAGCAGGATTATACCCGCGCCCACCAATCTTCTCCGCCTCCCCCTCAACCCTTTTACCCATCTCTCCATCCGCACGCACATACACCGCCACCACCGCCGCCCCTCCAAGGCCGAGATTCTGCTGCACCGCCGCCTTCACAGGCACCGTGCGCTCCCCCGCCCACCCGCGCAGATGCCACACGAGCTCCGCGCACTGCGCCACCCCCGTCGCGCCTAGCGGATGACCTTTGCTGATCAGCCCGCCGCTGGGATTCACCACCACGCGGCCGCCGTACGTAATATCCCCGGCCCGCACCATCTCGTGCGCCTTACCCGGCTCGCACAGCCCCATCGCGTCGAGCGTAATCAGCTCGTTCGAGGAGAAGCAGTCGTGCAGCTCGACGAGCCTTACATCGCGCGCGGCCACACCCGCCTCCGCCAGTGCCGCCCGCGTCGCGCGCACCGTCATGTCATACCCGACCAGATCGATCGCCGACCCCGAGTACAGCGCCGGCGAGTCGGTAGTCATGCTCATCCCCGCGATGCGGACCGCGCGGGCCCGCAGCGCCGGATGCGCGGCGAGGAAGCGCTCCCCCACGACCACGGCCGCCGCGCCGCCGTCCGACGTCGGACAGCACTGCAGCTTCGTCAGCGGCGGCCAGATGGCGGGCGACGCCTCGATCTGGGCGCGCGTGTACACGTCGCGGAACTGCGAGTACGGGTTGCGCGCGGAGTGGGCGTGGTTGACGCGCGCGATCTCGGCGAAGTCGGCGGCAGTGGCGCCGTGGCGCGCCATGTACTCGCGGCCGGCGTTGCCGAACAGCTGCGCGGCGTTGGGGGCGTGCGGGTCGGTGTCGTGGGTGGCGCGCTGGAGCGCGTGGGTGGGCGCGATTGGGGAGGTGCGGTCGCGCCAGGCGCTCTGCAGGCTGCCGGGGGCCATCTTCTCGAAGCCGACGACGAGGACGGCGTCGGCGAGCCCCGCGGAGCACAGCTGCCGTGCCATGAACAGCCCCGTGCTCCCCGTGGAGCAGTTGTTGTTGACGTTGAAGAGCGGGATGCCCGTCATGCCGAATTGGTAGAATACGCGCTGGCCGCAGGTCGAGTCGCCGTAGGCGTAGCAGGCGACGCCGTGCGTGATGTCGTCGTAGGAAACGCCTGCGTCGTTGAGCGCTTTGATGCCGGCTTCGAAGCCGAGGGCGGGGTAGTCGATGAGCCCGCGCGGCTTGAGGAAGCGAGTCAGGCCCACGCCGAGGATGTAGGTTTGTTCTGCCATTGTGGTGGGGGTGGGTGGGTGGGTGGGTGGGTGGGAGGGTGGTGGGGAGGGTTCTGGGAGGAGAGGAGGTTCAGAGGAGATGTTGGGGAGGCACTGGTTTAAGCAGACCTGGCAGCGGCGGCGCGGTAGCTAGTATAGCCGGCCGTGCAACCTGGCAGTGTGGGGAAGGAACTCTGGGGAAGCAAGCGAGCTCGGGACAGCGGCCGCGGATGTGACGGGCGCGCGCAGCTGCAGCCTGCAGCCTGCCGAGGTTGGCAGGTTTGGCTTGTGATGGTGATCAATGGGATGCAACCGAGATTCATGCGGTGTCACTCGGGGTGGATGAGGGCTGGTGATGGGATTTGGTTGGCCCGTGATTGGAGATGCGGGCGGAGGTTTTGAAGACCGAAGGCGAAGGTTTCTAGTTTTTTATAAGCTATGAATTGCAATGTAGTGTTAGTGTTTGTTAGGTTGATACAATGTTAGCAGTTACTGCATTGCGGCCTAAATGGCTACTCACATGAAACGAAAGATCTAGGCAGCTGTTGGTGATACAGGAGTTCTAACCGATGACTTATTAGATTGTAGACATCGATTTCGAACCTCAATTGCCAATTCCTAGTTCGACATGTGTCTGCATATCTACCCAGCCTATGTTCACCTCGAGATGGCTATCTGTACCGCAGGCCGGTCTAGATTGCATCCCATGGACCAACGGCTTTCCACGGATGTGTGTTCACTACAGAGTTGATGAGTGGAGTTTGGAACCACAGAGGGATCCAATATAAGATTAAGTAATGTGAATACACATATGCACAACAGTAGCCGTAATTCAAACCGTCCCAATAGGACTCACACAGAATTCATTAACATACAATATGCATACGTACAAAACCACCAGTATATATATAGTATAACCAAATGCAACCGCTACCCATGCCAAAAGCAACATCTACAAATACACTCATAAAATCTACCGGCCGCCAAACATGCGCAACGGACTCTCGTCCCTCCCCCCGGCGGCGCCCCGCCGTCTCCGTTGCTCCTCCAGCTCCTCTCTATGATACCTGCGACTCCTCGCACGTTCCATACGGCCCAACACACCCGCCACCTCGAGTCCACCGGAGATGAGCAGCACCAGGACCGCGAGCTTCGTCTGCACGCCGACGCTGAGCACGCCGGCCGCCGCGAGCCCGGCGACGGCGAGCGCGCCGCCCGCCGACGCAAGCGTGCCCGGGTCCATCAGCCCGCCGGCGAGCACGATGCGCCAGCCCGCGACGGCGAGGATGCCGGCCATGGCGGTGGCGACCATCCACCACTCGCCGCGGCCGACGGTGGCGAGGGCGGCGGCGGTGGCGACGATGCTGGCGCGGAGCAGCTGCAGGGTCAGGCCTTCGCGCTCCGTGACGCTGGACGGGGGGATGTTGTCGTCGGCTGGGTCGGAGAAGGTCAGACCTTTGGAGAACATGTTTTCGAACTCGTTGTCGAGGCTGGTGTCGGGGAGGCCGCGGAACTTGGGCTCTGGGAGGGGCTTGAAGCGTGGGTCCTGGAGGCGGCGGAAGGCGTCGGTGCTGGTGGAGGTGGCGGGGGAGTGGGCGATGGGCGCGGCGGGACGGGGGTTGGTGAAGATGTTGGGATGTTGTGAGCGGGGGGCTTGGGGGGCGGGGAACGAGGAGGAGCCGAAGGAGGAGAAGGAGGTGCGCTGCGGCTGTTGGGCCTGTTGGGCGAGTTGGCCGAAGGGAGAGGTGCTGCTGGACCAGCTGCTGAAGCTGGTCGCGGGCGTGGGGGCGGGCTGGGCGATTTGGAGCTGCGTCGTGGGGTTCCAGTCCATGGCGTCGTCTTGACTGGCGGAGCGCTGGGGCTGGGGGCGTTGACGGGCCGAGGGGGGTGAGAGTGTGCGCTCGAACGCGGAGCCGTTTTCCCGATAGGCCGGTTGAATTGGGGGAATGGGCTGCGTTGACCGGATGGGATGCATGCGCGGTGGTGACTCTGGTCGAGGAATCTGGTTGCGGAGCTGCGACTGAGCTGGCCGTGGTCTGGCCGCACGGCGGGGCGAGTCGGGCGGCGAGAGCGTCTCTGGAGTTCCCGGGAGTGATGTCGTCTCCTTAAGCGATATCAACTGCGGTTTCTCCAGCTTGAGACAGGTGACCGAATACAGCGTAGCCTATGCCATCATCGTCAGTACAGGATTAGGAATAGATGGGAGCTCATCTACATACCATCAACGTGATCAGAAAGAACGCAATGTGAATCCGTTGCGCCGCGTCCTCTGTAAAGTTGACACCGCCTGGGCCCAGCAAGTACCACCCCGCAAACCTGATCACTATCGTGGCCATCTCCAGACGAATATACTCCCACGCGCCGACCAGCTTCTTCTCGGGATGATTCTCCAGCTGCCACTCCCGGTACATCCAGTTGAACCCAATCAAACTGACCCACGCCCACCGGCCCACAAACGCCGCCGCCACGTCCGCACACACCGCGTCCATCTCCCCAAGCTTCATACTCTGCTGCACACACCTGCGCCACGTCGGTTCCTCCATCCCCCAGCTCTCGCGCGGACTCATCATGCGTGAGCCATGCCATGCCAGAAACGCCACATGCCCGCCGCACCACACCGCGCCCCTCACCAACCACAGCAGCGTCGACAGCACCCTCTTGGCCTCCCACGCACTCCGCCCCGCCCCCCGCACCCTGTCCGTGCGCGCCCTCATGTGCCCCAAGCTCGCCACCTTGGCCTCATAGTTGCTCTTCCGGATCCGCTTCGACACCTTGGGCCCGCACGTCGCACACACGGGTGGCCACCGCGCCTCCAGCTCGGCGATGTGCTTCGGCAGCAGCACGCGCGCCGTGTAGTCGTAGTCCGGGTGGTCCTCGGGGGGCAGCACAAAGTCGGCTTTGGCTGTTGTCACGATGAGCTGGTTCTGCTGGCACTGGCGACAGAAGGTTGGCGAGGGCGGCGAGGCGCTGCGGACGCGCGAGCCACGCACGGGGCGCGCGTATTGCACTGGATTGGAAGCCGCGGGGACGTGGTCGATGATCTCGCCATTCTACACACCGTCAGCGGGAGTGGGTCAGGGGATCGGGGGAGAGGGAGAGTGCAGACCCGGTCCAGGTGGTTATCAGCCCGGCACGAGAGGCATGTAAACGTCTTCACGGCACCGTTGGGATGGTAGCGCGTCGACGTGCCAGGGGCAGAGTGCTCGCCGCAGAAGAAGCAGGCAACCTTCGAGCGGAACATGTGTCTGTCAGCTCTCTCTCTCTGTGTGTGTGTATCTCTCTCTCTCTTTATCTCCAGGGGGATGAGTGGTTGTGATTGTGTTTGTGATTGTGGTTGTGGTTGTGGCCGTCGCAATGGTTGGGATGGCAGTTGCAGGGAGGTTTGCCGGTTGGTTCGCTACTACACGCGTGTGGTGGTGATGCGGGCAATGCAAGATGATCTGATGTTGACAGGACGACGCGCAAAAGATTTGAGCAGCGATGTCTCCCCGACGCGGCTCAAACCGCTTGGCGCCGGCCACCCGGGGCCGGACACATGAACCCAGCGCCTCAGCCCTCCCATGCTCCTCTACCTCCTCTCCGAAGCTCTCCTCCGTCGTAGAGTGCATTCGTAGCCCAATCAATCAAACAACCCACCTCTAGGTCTCTGTGGACGTCCACTCGCCTCCTCTCTCCTCCACAGCACTCTCCACCGCACTCCCCCCCACCGGCGCCATGCTGCCCCTCCCCCTCCTCTTCGTCGGCGCCGCTACCATCCTCCTCCTAGCCACCCTCCGACTCCTCTACATCCTCCCCGCAACGCCGCTGCGGCGCCTCGCGCGCCCTCCCACCTCCCCGCCCGCGCGCCCGCGTCGCCACGACCCGACGCGTCCACCGCACCTCATGGTCCTCCTCGGCTCGGGGGGGCACACAGCCGAAATGCTTTTGCTCCTGCGCACGCTCACCAAGAGCGCCGCCTACATGCGCACCTACATCGTGACCTCGGGGGACACGCTGTCCGCGGCCAAAGCGATCACGGCCGACGCGGCGGCGTCGGCGCGCGTGCGCACTATCCCGCGCGCGCGGCGCGTCGGGCAGAGCTGGCTCAGCACGCCGCTGGACTGCGTGCGGTGTCTGGCGGGGTGTGTGCGCGTGTTTACGGAGCGCGGGGTGCCGGATGTGGTGGTGTGCAACGGCCCCGGGAGCTGCGTGGTGATGGTGGTGGTGGCGGTGGTGGGACGGTTCTTCGGCGTCGCGCATACGCGGACGGTGTATGTGGAGAGCTTTGCGAGGGTCAAGACACTGAGCTTGAGTGGGCGGCTGCTGTATCCCATCGTGGATCGGTTTGTGGTGCAGTGGCCTGGGCTGCAGGAGGCGTATCCGAGGGCGGAGTATCGGGGGATTTTGGTGTAGGGAGGCGGTTGGAGTGATACCCCTGGTGGGATGGATAGATGATAGATTGCATTGATTACGAGTACTTATTGGACATGCTGTGTACCCCGCCATAGCACGCGATGGGGATAGGCAGATGGGCCTTAATTGATAGATGTATTGCATCCAATTTGAGAACCAGATGGTGAGCTGTTCGAGACCCATCGTCGAACAAGATATTCCGAGAGGAGTGGCCCATATATACAATACCAGCATGCGTACCAAACTCCTCGGTTCCTCTATATATACTATACAAATGCACTCGCGCCCCCGCCGCCACCAACACCACCGCCTCCACCACCCTATGCCACCGCCTTGACCTTCTCCAACAGCTCTGGCCGGTTCTGTGCCATTATCCTTCCAATTTGCTCCATCACGTCCGCAGTCATCTTCGGCTTCCCACCGACCTTGCGCTCCTTGCGCAATTTCCGGTTCAGCTCTTGCAGCGGCGTCAGTACCACCTGCTTCTTCTTCTCGCGATCCGCCTTCGCCAGTGCCTCAATCTTGGCCACAAACTCGGGCTCGTGGCGCACACGGAACACCGAGTACTTGTTCCGCAGCTCATCCACCACTGTGCTGGGGAACGGCGGCTTGAGCATCGTGGGCACGTATGTCCGCGTCTCGACATCCATGATACGCGTGTCACACGGCATGTCGAAGGCCTCGGGCTCCTCGACCTTGGGCCACGGGATCTTGGTGGTTGTCCCGCTGACATACCGTGTCCACTGGCGCTTGCGGTCGGCGTTTTTGTAGTGCATGATCTTGGACATGGCAATGTTGGCGATGACGGAGTCTTTGAGCTCGCCGGTGATGGGGTCCGGGAGGGGGTACACGAGGCGCACGTCGTTGTAGTGGATGGGTGCTTCTCGCAACATGACGTCGGGGGTGTTGGGGTCGACCTCCTTGAAGGCGGCTGGGACTTTCATCGGCATCTACTGTCGTCAGCCCCGCAGCCCTCAACTCCGCCGGTGGACACTCACCATGTTCAGCTTCTCGACCGTCACGCTATTGCTGTCACGGTCGATGCTCTTCACCAGGCCAATCTTATGCCTATCCGGGCCCTTCAACACCACAACTCTATCGTTGACGACGATGTTCCAATTCCGGATCCTGTACTCGACGGGCACCGGCGGCGGGATCATCCGCTGCTGATCAAACGCCCCCAGCTCCTCAATCTCCTTCTTGCCCACCACCCGCCGCGGGGCCATAGGCCCTAGGCGGAAGTCGATCTTCTCTTCGGCACGGCTCTCCTTGCGGTCGGAGGACACAATCTTCTGGAAGGCGACGTGCTCCTTGCGGGTGCTCGTCAGGCGTTTGCGGCGGTTCCAGTCGCGGTGCTTTTGGAGGCGGCGCGCGGCCTGCGCCTTGGCTTGGTGCGCCCGCGAGAGCAGTTTGTCCATGGTGGTGTAGATGGAGGCGGTAGTGGCGGTGGTGGGGGAGCTGGGGGGGGTGGTGATTGCTAGTGGTGGTGGTGGTGGAGGAAGATTTTGAGATTCTTGGCGGGCGGTGCCGCGCTAGCACGGATACGGGGAATATCGATAACGGTATCACAACATACAAATACATAGAGTACACACAAAACATCATCGAATGCCTCAATTAACCGGATGTAAAGTCTCCAGATGCATGGCTGTCTGCTCGTGGGTTTTGGGAATTTTGGCAGAAGGACGAGTTGGCACAAGAAAATACTCGACAAACAACTTACACTAATAAGAAAGCTTCAACGATTTGTTAGCAAATGGTCACTAAACATGATTAGTATTGACAGACTTCTACGAACTCACTTAATAGTTTCTGCCGTCCGAATAGAATGGAGCCGGTCACTCAAAGGTCAAGATTTTAATGCTGCCACCAGACATTTCTTGGTATGCCTGTCTACGTAGTATAGCATACAACCCCCATGGGATACTCTACAAGAATGGCATACATATATCCTACCGTCTATGATTCCTAAGATTGATTGTGTACTTGTGGATGTGCGGAATGATATGGTGAGGTAGTCAATCAACTAGACATTTCTAAAGAATTGTGAGGCCAATTAGATTGAACAGGTGTTATCGGGATAGCATAGCCAAATTCAAGTGATATAGTTCGAGTTAGAATACACATCTGAGATCAAGCATGTTTTAAGTACTCCAGGCCGAGAGTGAAGCAGGGTCGTAAAACTGAGCCAAAGACTGGACCTTGTGTGATGATATGCGACGTATCACTGCGGAAACATGAAGTGTCAATATTTTGAACCAGTTTTTTTGGTGCGAAGTACTATGTAGACATTACATCTATGCACGTCCGCTTTGTAAAGTTGTCTCGACCCGATCATACTTTCTCACTCGTATGTATAATTCTTCGACACAGCATGTTTTCAGACAGTTAACTCGCACAGTTAACTTAGCTGGAGGATGTCTGCAGAAGTCCTCAAGTTTTATGTCTATCTTCCTCGCTGTCTTGACTGATAAAACTATGAAAACAAAAGCATACGCATCATACAAATATTTCCCATGTGTAATGGTGAAGTCTGTACGTTTATACAACTTGATCAGAAAAATACCGTCGTCTAACTTATGCTAAAAACGATTCACACTGCCTTTTATTTGAGCCTATGAGATTCATTTAAGTCCAGCGATTTCGGCGGAGACTTGCTAGGAGTTCAGTTCACCTGATTTATTTAAAAGAGATGTCAGTCTTTAATTTGAAGCAACGTAAGCATTATTAACTTCTAGACTAAGAAGACTATTGTCTATTAGGTATTGTCTACTTATTTAGTTTAAGCAATGACATTTATCGTTTAAAAACCAGCGACCGCTCATATTAGAAAACAAAACTTTTCAGAAAACTTTTTCCCAACCCATTTAGTGTTGGCACTGGTATGTGCAAAGTCAAATGCAATGACATGCGAAAACAAATTAGCCAACCATTTCAGTTCCACCTACAACTTTCAATCCTCCTCTAGGTAGCTTGACTTCTTCCTCACCCCAACCACAGCCAACTTCTTCGCGGACCATGTCAGCAATCCATCTAGTGTTGGGCTTCAATTTATCTCCTCGTGCCAATTTAGCAGCCAAGAACATCCAAGCAACTGCATTTCCTACAGTTCCGACCTCATCACTGACACTATTTTTGGCATTCTGACCCATTTCTGCCAGTTTCTTTTCATCATTGAGCAGTTCGTATGACTTCTGGGCAACTGCATCGGAGTCCCCGACTTTGACAAGATAGCCTGAATGGCCATCACGGACCTGCAGAGGTATACCTCCAGCACGTGTAGCAATGACGGGCTTGCCTTTATGAAGAGCCTCTGATACTTTGACCTCAAAACCTTCACGGCTTGAGAGTTGCCACACTATTTTAGCAGTAGTGATTAAAGCATCAAGAAGCTGGTCGGATGGGCCTAAACGCATGACCACGATGTCGGCACGAATATCGTCGAAGTCGGGACCATCGAGATGCTCCAGAACTTCATCATAGATGATACTAGCGTCAGGGTCATCGATAGCACCGTGTCCACATACTAGAAGCTGAGGGGTCGGGCGTCCAGGACTTTTTTCAGCATAAAGTGCACGCAATTTTCTGTAACCATCTAGGACTGTTGGAAGACCTTTACTTGGGTCAAACCGGGCAATTTGAACGATGTATTCACGTTGCGGGTAGTCAAGCCGGTTCATTCCGATGTTGTGACACTCGTTACGGAGCATGTGGTGGTAGTATCGAAGATCCCAATCACGCATAGGCTTGTTGAGTCCATCGAGCCAGTCAGTAGCAGCAGGCATGAGGCCAACTATCTCTACTGGAACAGTACGAGGAACAAAGGAGTTGACTGGATGGCTGATGAAAACATCAGCTTGCTTGATGCGTTCCCATAAGAAATGCCAAACTTCCTCTTGAGGAGATCCGGGGATTTCGACAAGATCTGACCGAATTTCAATGTGAGAACGATAAATTATTTTTACCTCAGGCCTTGTCTCTTTGATGAGTGGGATGAGTCCAGGCATTTGAGGGTCATCGATGATAACCACATCAGCACCTCCTGCGGCGAGAGGACCTCCAGGCGAGAGCCAATAACGGGTGGCATTATAATTAATCCAATCGTTGAACATCTTTTGCTGCTCGGGGCCAAAGCGAGCATCTGGTGCTGCAACGCCTTGTAAAATATTATGGTTGGTTTTTGTAATTCGGAAGACCTTTGGATTTGGCTTCGGAATATACCTGTTATCATTAGCAAAGTGTAATTATTTTTGGATGTTATAATAGTAAGAATTTACCAGGAAGCATTGACTCCCGCCAATCTCAAGAACCGTATCAAAGCATGCCGCATGAGGGCTACTCCACCGCCCTGTGGCGTTGCTGAGAAGAAGGCAATTTTGACTTTCTCTTTTTTCAACTCGTTGACATAATTCATCACACACTGCCACGTCTGCTTACTTACAGTCTTTTCATATTCGTCGAGACTGTGAACAAGTTCAATTCGCCCTGAATTATCGACTTCGACCCTGTTTCGGAAACCGATACTCAGAGCAGGCATATTGTGTGGGCCATAATTAGTGATTGCTTTACGAACGGCACTGTCGGCTTGTTCATCGACACCGACTTGAATTGGTGCACCATCAGTACTAAACGCACTGGGCATCTCGGTTTCGACATCAAAAGCCATCACAGCTACGTCCAGCTCACGCCACATGAAAGCAGCAATGTCGGGACACAGTTTCACAATTGTTGTTGTGATGCCAGCACCAACAAATTTGCCGTGATGCTCTTCGCAGAAGCGGTCAATATTATCCTTGGCAGACATTTTGAGAGCATCGGCGACAGATTCCTTTGAAGCAGGGCAAATACGATGCACGCAGAAGTCAACACTGTAGGTGCCATCGTGAATAGACAGGCCAACTTCGACGCAACCGCTACCGTCATCACAAACCTGGGCAGCTGCACCCACGTAAAGATCCTAACATCGAAGCATTTTATTAGCATCGAGCATAAACCAGCGGAAGCACAAACAAGTGGGACATAAATAAGAAAGCAATAACGATAAAGCAGCAGCGGGAAAGGTAGAATACTTACACAAAGTGCAATTCCAGCCCAAGGATTGCTCGTGCTACCGGCAGAAATGCTGCGTCTACGTTCTTTGTTTGGTTGGGATTCAAAGCTATAAGGCTCGTCTAGTATGAGAGGTGACATAATTTCAGAATTTTGTGTAATGATAGATATGGATGTAAAGGATTATTGATGATAGAATATGGGGAGCCTCTCAAGAAGTCTCAAAAAGGTACCGGTGATATGAACCGTGAGAGAAGGATGACGCCAACTTCTGCGTGGTGACGATGTGTTTTATACTACCAGTGGATCCTGAATAGGCACTGACATTTCAGGTTCCAGCACCATATTTGGTTTGGCCAGTTCAAATTCACGTGCGTCATTGTTCAATACCAGTCTGTGGGATGGTATGGCCTCACATGTTTTGCTTTGTATTTTTCAAACTCAAGGCTCCAATCACCACCTATCATCTCTTATGCATGGTCCCGTCCGTTTGGCTTTATCGATTATCATTCCACATTAATAGCCCGCATGAAATGCGACACAGAATCCATCAGCCCACATTCCCCACGCCCAAAACAGCTGTCATGATGAAGTCATAACTTATGTAAGCTAGCCTCTAACGGCTGCAGAGAGGATCTGCCGGCATCGTGCTTAAATAATGGCTTGGCGGGCGAATTAAACTCAACTTAGGACCTCGGAGTTAACAGCCCTACAGACTTGAATAGGTATCAAGAGCTCCGGTTCTCACCAATGTTACAGTAACAAAATAGTCTTTTCTACATCACAATGAATCGATTCATGAATTCAATTAAGCAAAATTTCATCGGCTGTTCCTAATTGCAAATAACACACCAGCATGAATTGGAACAAACAATACCCCCATAACAATCGCGTGAACAATTCCTCACTCCAACCAAACCAGCCAAACCTGGCGTAGATATAAAATAACGGAAAGACGGACGAGAAAAACATCCAGGAGACAAGCAAGTAAAAAACGGAAGAAAAATCAAAAATGAAAAAGAAAAAAGCATAGCACGGTAATAACCATGCGTTTTTGGATATCCTTTAAGGAAAGAAAAAGAAAAAACAGCATACACGCATACAGACTTCACGCTCAGCATCTACCAGACCCCATAGTTGTCGTGACAGTCAATTTGTCTTTACTAAGTTCACCACTCCGTCGGCCCTTTTCAGGCTTTCCGAGTACGTCATGCCAGATACCTACATTTGAACTCCCATCTCTTACGCTCGCAGCTTCGTCGTCATCACCCTCACCTTTCAGGCTAGCACTTCTGGCATCCAGACTCTTTCTTTCGTCGCATTCGTCAACATCCCCCTCGACACCCCACGCTGAACTTCTCCTGCTATGCCTTCCAGTGGGCAAACTGTCCCGGTTCGAAATAGGCGATACAAGAGGACTACTGTTCACCGGAACATTGGCAATAGAGATCTCTCCCATAAGTGAGCCGGTATTGCCACCCGTGATACTAGCTGCATCGCCACTGCCGACGGAGCGGCCTCCGAATGAAGTGGCTCCGTAGAGAGACGCGCGTTCGCCGGCAACCGACCTACTAGCAATACTGGAGTCGAGGTTTCCACTTAAAACTGATAACGGCAGCGACTCCCTTGATCCGCCAAACACCGAGGACGGTGCGACTGCACGGACGGATGCATCCGTATCCGCAGAGTGACGACGTCGGCGCTTTGAGGATGAGGCAAGAGTAATAATCGAGGCATTATCGGTCCAAACTCCATTCGCGGTAGCAGCATTATATGTAGCCGGGTGTAAAAGCCCAGAGTTGTTGCCTTGTGGGGCTGGGCTTGCAGGTGGGCCCGAGCCTGGGAATGGGGCCGAGTACATTTGCGGCGGGCCATTTGGGTTGTGATGATGCGAGGGGTGCGGGTTGTAATTTGCATTTAACATTGATCCTGGGGCTGTAGATTGTATTGTTGTCAATGTTGTAGTCAAACTACGTACTGAGGGCGTTGGGGACGAAAAGGCTGACGTGGTGGCCGTGGTCGCCGAAGGTGGCGGTCGTGACTTTGTGGATGCCTGTGCAGTGCGATCGTCGTCAACGACATCGCCAGAAATGTTTGACGATGTGAGTGTTTCGCTAGATGTCGAGGGACAGTTGCCTGAGACTGCAAGTGATAAGTGGCCATTGGACGACGCACGCGAGAGCGAAGGTAGGTGGTGTGCTTTGGCATGATGAGTTGAGGGACTGCCGTGAGAAAACGATGCGCTGCGTTGCGATCCAACAACATTGGCTGATCGAGAACCTAGAGATGAGGATGGGCCGGTAGATGAAGATTTCAAGTTCGCCAGTCGCTTCATGAACGAACTAAATTTCCGGGGTTTGTGATGGGCCCTCTCGGCGGCACCGGGTGCGCTTGTGCCAGCTGTTGTCATGTTAGCACAGTTAGCTATGTGTGTCCAGAGCTCCCAAGAGAGCTATTGTATATTCACGAACCTGAGGGGCAGCCGACAGCAGGAGGAGGTTGGTGTGAGGAGATGTCGGTAGCCATAAATATCGGGTGATAAGGATCTAGAGAATCAGGTAAAGTATATGTAGCAAGTTGATTGATTGTGTAGGGGGTGTTGTGCCTTCTGGGTAGATAACAGGGGAGGAATTCCAAGAGCTGAGTGAGCGTGGATGGGGGAGTAGCTGACGTCTTGCTGTCTTGTTGTCTTGTTGCAGTGGAGACTGGTCTGCCACCACTCCCAGCATGCCTCAGCTTCCAAGGGCGCTAGCTTCCACCCTAGTTTCTGAGGCACTGAGGCTCCGACCGGAGCGCAATAAGCCCTAAGCCCTGGAAATTATGTAGGTATCATAATTACATGCAGGCAGCAGCCAATCAAATGGTGATATGATATAAAACTTAATTATTCCAATGTAAGAGGTGTCTAGCCGTAGTTCTGAATACATACGCATAAGTTACATAGTATCTACCATAGACAATGAAATTTCTGCATAAAAGGCCTCTTTCGGGCAAAAGATAATCAATCCATTCCATTCAAACACCAACCCGTAATAGATACTTCAAGTCAGCCACCAAGCAAAACAAACGAACGCGCAAAAGCAGACCCAGAAAGACATCCGCAAAAATAATAAGCATAAAAATCGTGTGTACAATCATCTAATAATATAACTCCTGGCCACTAAGCAACGCCAGATCCCTCAACACCAAGGATCTGGTTGTAGTATTGGCCCGCAACTTGGATGTCAATACCACGCCAAACTTGGGCCAGGTCAACAACACTGCCGACTTCACCAATCCATTCACCAACGCCCCAGCCTGCGAGAGCTTCTCCCGCCGCAGCTGCAAGTCGTACTTTCTCAGCACTCGAACTAGCTAATAGGCGTTCCTTGACGAAGCCGCGGATTCTGTTTCCAACCACGCGAACGACAGGATCCTCGCGGCCTCTGCTAAGAATTCTCAAAACCGCATTCTTGACAGCATCGAGAGTAGAATTTGGAACAGCTCCTGTTGATTCAATAAACACCCTAACACCCTCTGCAACCTGCTCGTGGGTAGAATCCGCAGAAAGTAGGGTGTTGACTCGAGCCTTTAGGTCTTTCCAGAGGCCTCTAACATCACGGCGGAGGAGAGTTTTGATCGTAACAGATATAGCACCGCCAAGAACGACAGTCTGCAAAATCTTACGGGTATCGATAATACGATGATGGTCTAGATGAAAGGTCTCCGGGATCTTGCTAGTATCCAAAGATTCCAGTCCAAACAGAAGGTTCAAAAAGGCGTAGGTATGGATGACCTTAGGATCAGACCCCGCTGGAAGCTCAGACTTAGCTGCCAAAAGCCAGGTACGGGTGACATCAAGCGAAGTACGGCCAGCGGCAATATCGGCCGCAAACATGCGCTTCTCATACGGCACAGCTTCAGGTATTATTTGCATTGCAGAAAGCATCAACAAAAAGTTAGAGTGATCGAGTTGCATAGCCTCCAAAACATCGAAGAGTTTCTGAAGACGGGAGGTATAGTCCTCGCTGTTGGCCTCGCAGAGGGCTTTGACATCATCATCACGGGCAGGCGAGCAAATCTTAGGTAAAAGATCAAGAACATATGTAAGTAGCTTCTCATGGTCATAAGACCCTGCGTGGCATTGTTGAGTGATGAGTTGAACATCGATCGAGTCGGATACGGCCCGGTGAAGCGCTCCCTTGGGATCTAATAATCGAAGAATTTTGGACCGCACTGTATCGGCAAGCACGGGAATCCATTTCTCAAGTTTACCTTCAGTAATATCCCCACGCATGGTATCCCAGAAAGCTTTTCTGGCGATGTCTTCGACCATCTGCTCAAGAGAATTGCGTTTGCGAGGCTTTAGCCTGAAGTCTCTATCTAACGCCAACTCATGGATTATCTCGCGATTGGATGGACCATTCTGAGTGGAAACTGTATCAAAACTAGCCTGGGACTGGACTTGGGCAGGCTCCTGCGGAAGCGACGGTTCGGGCTGTGGTTCAACTGGAATAGTAGCTGAAACTGTGACCACATCTGATGACGGAGCCTCCCGGGGCTTGGTGTCGCCTTTTGGCTTTTTCGGAAGTCTTGTCCTCCTAGCCTCCTTGACCGTTTTGCGAATCAAATCTCGGGTACGCTCCCCAGCCAAACGCCGAATGCGGACAAGAAGAATAAGCTGATTTTCACGGATTCCTTCCTTGAAATCTTCTGCCACTCCCCCAGTAACATCGTCTTTGACTTTCTGCCAAATAAGATCGAGCTCTGCATATTGAGCCAGCATGGTGTTGATAAAGATTTCAGAATCACGAGACTTCCACTGATCGAATGCCATACTGAACTCAGACCAGGTTGAGTATAAATTATCCGGCGGTGGAAATGATGGAGACGAAATGAACGACTCAAATTCAATGAGTAAATCCTTGGACTTTGTAATCAATGCCTAACAAAACAATCAGCGTGAGGATTCAATAGAATTCAGAATTCGTACATGCTTGATACCTACCTTTTCGCCGTCATTACTTAGAACTTCAGCTGGATGGCCTAGTATGAGGTATGCGCTTAGAAACGTCCTGCCAGCTTTCTCAACAGCGCCGTCAACGCCTTCAAGGTTATCTAAGATTCCACATCTCTTCAATAACCTTGACGTAGCCCTCAAGACTTCCTCCTCTTGAAACTTGGATGATATAGCCATAAACTCAGCATCCCTGACGCTCTCAATAGTCAGCTCTAGAGCCGCAAAATCTTCCAAAATCTTCCTATCTCTATTTTGTCTCCATGCCTTCAGAATCTTCCTAGCAGCGTCCTCTCTCTTCAAGAGTTTAGCAACATGCCTTACCTCCTTGATCACTTCTTCGTCAGAGCTCCCATCTATTTTCAAGCTTCCGGTGCTTCCCCTGTCCTTCCTCTTCCGGCCCCTCTCACTAAGGACCTCCTGCCGCCTCCTCTCGGCCTCTGCCATACGCTCCTCAACAGTCTCTTTCAAGGCCCTGGTCTCCTCCTCACGTCGCTTTCTCATCTCAACCGCCGTCCGTTTCGCTTTCGCCACTTCGCTAGCACAGCTACCTGCAATCTTGGCGAGTATAGCGTCTCTAGACTTCTGCGCCGCACTCATGCTGGCCTGTAGAGCTATAAGGCGCTCAGAGACGGAGTTAGCCCTGGACCGGCGTACGCGCTCGACGTGTTGGGCCCGCGCGCGCAGCAGGGACTTGCGAGCTTCGAGGAGGATCTGGCGGCGAGTAGTGGCGAGGACGGAGGCAGTAAGAATCTTTTGTGAGTTGTATGGAGTTGACGGGGAAAGCGTGCCGTTACGTCGGCCGCGGCGGCGGGAAAACCGGGCTTCGAGGTGGGGCGGTGGGTTCCATTGCGGGACAGAGCTTGGGGGCTCGGAATCGGGTATTTCTTGGAGCATTATGCTTGGTAGGTCGCTATAGATTGAGGTGTAGATTGTGCGGAAGAAGCGAGAATTAAGAGAAGGTGAGCCGAATGGCACGGGGTACAGTTCTATGTAAACGTTGGAATGTAAGGAGGTTGAGATGAGCGAGTGGCTTTGAAGGGGGAGGTTGGTCAAATGGGATGGTGAAACATCACACCTGACGACCAGCAACCAGGGAAAGTATGACCCATTCATTCATTTGGCCCTGTGGCCCTTTCACTGGCTGAGACGATTACTCAGCTTCTCAGCTTAGATTTTCCTTGGATAAGCTTCGAGAAGCATCTTAATGGCAGCTTTATCGATAAGCTCACCCAAATTCCTTTCAACTTTTTTCTTTTGTGGCTGACTCTGGAGTCTGTTGGGATTTGAAAGCATGTTTTTCCTACTAATTAGCAAGCTAAGTATTCACACTAACAAAAATGCACAGGATAACCTTAATCAGCAGCTAGCCTCCGTACTATAGAGTATGTGGATTAAATCAATAACTTTAGGTGCGGATAGGTATCACCACTGCTTACAGTCTACTATTGGTCAACTGCAGCTATGCGCCTCAGCTGCATCTTACGATCTTCATGATTGTTTCCAGACCATTTTAAACTGGCGATGGAGGTTACGCACAACACCATATCATACGTTGTGGTAGCTCTTTTGGAGGACCTATGACAAAGTTTTCAGAAACCGTAGCCTCTTTCCCAAGGCTTCAAAGGTCATGAGGATTGAACTTTGATAGGGTTGTTGGCGGATGTTGCCGTCTATGAAGCGTGACAGTAAACCCGGCATTACTCTAGAATACAGTACACTAAACCCTCACCGGCCCCACCGGGCAGCCGGTGCCGTACTTAAAATCCAACTTGCATACAATAAAAGCTGAGGCACACGTTTCATGATGCATACTTGTTATTCCCCGCCATGCCAGTCAAAAAAATAAAATATGAAAATATGAGCTAAGCGGCATCAAAACTCCTTCGCAACATGTACCTCCACCAGTTACATGAGTGTACTAAGAAGAGTTTCATGAGTGCACAAGAAAAACAAAGTTCACCGTGCTTCCATACCAAACTACAGTATCTTCGCAAAAGAACCCTTCCATTTAGATCATAGATAACTACATTTCTACCTTCCTTGCCTTCTTCCTTCTCTTCACAATCTTGACACTCACCTGAACACCGTCCGCCTGTGACTCGCCCTTACTCTCCACTGTTTCACCCTCGCCCTCCTGTTCCCTCCCCACACTCACCATACTACCGGGCGTCCCGCTCCGTTCCTGCTGTTCGCCCAACACGCGCGCCCTCAACACAGTCCGATCCCTCTCGCCCTCCTCCCGTCTCCTCTCACGGAGCCTGGCGGTGTTCTCCCTTTTTTTCTTCCCCGCCTCCATGGCGCGGCGCTTTAGGGCCTGAAGTTCAATTGTCTGCACGGCCATCTGACGCTTTAGAAGCTCAAGCTTGCGGGTATACTGCGGGATGGCGCCCAACGTCGGTGCAACCTCGGTGTAGGCGGGGAGCGTCTGAAGCGCTGAGTGGGTGACGGAGAAGGACGAGAGGAGCGCACGCTGTTGCGACTCCAGGGCCGCGAGTTGGGCCGTGAGGCTAGCGAGCGCGGCAGATGCCTGGGTGGAGGCGTCCATTGCGTTGCTTCTGGGGGGACGTTGGGGATAATGTGGGGATCTGGTGATGGACTGAGAGAGTTGTGGTTGCAGCACGTGGGGGTCTGTGGAGGTTGCCCAGACGTCGGACACTGAAGTGGAGCTGCCTGTTTTGGAGAGCTATATTTGTTTAACGGTTCAACGGCCGGTGACATGTGCCTAGGGCGTAAAACAGTGCCGTTATCGATAACTAGACAATCACACATTCTCACACAAAGTTGATCTGCATCTGTAGAAACTATGAGAGCTGTTGGTTACGTCCCGGTGGCTGTGACAAAGAGTAATTAATAATACATATTGAAAGACTACAAGATAAAAAGGCTGAAGTGTGTAAAGGAGTTGCAAGGTGAGAACAAAATTTACTACTAATGAAATGATGTGGTTGAAATTTTAGGCGGTGGCATAAGGTCATCCCTAAAAAAAATCTTAATCTTATTTTCTCGCAGCTACATCTAGGTTATGCATACATATATACAATAAGTAGTAGGATTTTTATAGTTTCTAACATTATCAGATAAAGCCAGACCATAAAACTATCCTTCAAATTCTAGCAAATAATCCGAGTCTGATGACACTGATTGCTCCCTTTTGCGCTTCTTTCCATCTTGATCTTCTTGCCCTTCGAGCTCTGTCAGAATCGACATCTCCCGACTCTCATTTCCTCTCATAGATGTGATGGGGGTGCTGATAGATATTAGATCATCATCGTCCTCGCTGTCGTGATGCCATAAGTATTCATTGTTATGATCCTCGTCGCCGCTATTATCTTGGAGTAGACCTTCAAAGTAACTGTCTTCAATAAGGTCCCCGAAATCATGTTCACTGCCTGAAAAAGCAAGATCATCTTCAGAAGAATCATTCTTGACTTTACAGTGTTTTTTATTGAACTTTTGTTTGCCTTGAGTTTGCTTCTTCTCAAACTCTGTACCACTGCCATGTTGGAGCAATTCCATGTCAACCTCCATGGATTCACCATCAACACATTGAATATTTGTTAATTTTTTTGGAGTCCTCATGTGCTTTAGCACAACCTGCCAAATTTTTGCCTCAATGCTTTTTTCTAGTTTCTCTTCGATTTCCTCAGTGAAGTCTTGGTTAGATTCTGACTCCTTGTCCGGCCTTTTTCTTCTACTGCTCAAAATCCCAGCTATGACGCTTACAAACTCTATTCTTTCATCACAAACCGTAGTCCAGCCTGGCCTTCCTAGAGCTGGTGTGTGAATGGACATTTTATCCAACCAAAAGCTTTGCACTGCCAAATCTGTGAGTGGCATCATGCGCTCTACTGTCAATTTTTTCTTCCCGTTGTCCGCAAATTCAAAGTCCATAGTTATTTTCTCGACTCGACCAATTGAAAGAATAGTGGGAAGATGTGTCTCGCAGGCTGTACTACGGATTAACCCGATTTCAATGCGTGATGGTGGGTAGATGGAGAGTGCCGTGATTAGCTTTAGTTCTTTCCACATCTGAGAATTTACAACAAATTAATATCACTATGTCAATCGGTAATTAAGAATTGGAGAAGAATACAGTTGCTTCTGCGATACTTCGTGCCCAGGACTGTAAGACTGGAGATGTAGAATCAAGAGCGATATCATTGTGTACTAACTTAAGAGAAAGGGCGAGACCGAGTGATGGGAGGAACGTAAGAGACCGCCATAATTCGTCGGCTACATGGGTTTCGGGAACAACAAGATGAATTGTGCAGTTGAAGCACAATTTGAGTGAATTTGGACGGTCTCGCACATTGAATGGGGGACATTCGAGGATGATAGTAGCTGTAGTCATTGTGTGAATTATCTTTTAGGTGAAGATTACTTCAATAAAATCAGCAGTGGAAGAACTACAAAAGAGAGTTAATTAACATGAAAGGATTTCAAAATCCAGATTGGCCCTTGTCAAATTTCGCGTGAGATCAAAAGCATTCCACAGCGCATGCTCTTTTTTTCATGAGTAAAAAAAAGCAGCACATAAAACCTCTTCTTATCTTTGGGGAAGGTTTAAAATTCTTTAGTACTCTTGATCTCTTCATATTTGACGTCGCCTACTTAGTATTTTCGTGCATTTTAACTAGATGAAATGTACTTGTGTAACTACATCTCAAAGCAGAAACTCTGCGTGAGAGGTTGTGACTGGGCGACACTCCACACACAGCCCATCACTGTGAACAACACCACACTAGGGGAACGCGAGAAGAAGTGTTGGAAATGTAGAATATTCTCATGCACGTTTACGTACAAGAAGAATGGGTAGTATATGAAAATTAAGAAAACGTGTGATGGCAGTTGCGTCTGACAAAACTCGCAATGCAAGACGCCGAAGGAAGCTTTGGTAACCTGAAACCCCCACTACGTTCTCAAAATTGATTGCTTTCCTCTCACTATGAATCGGACTGTATCTTTAACTTCTTTCAATAGGCGGAAATTGAGATTTTGACATTTATTGGCCTATGCTAATGAAACTGCAATACTTTACGCATAGGATATTACCACTGTAGTTCCTGCTGCATTGTAAGCCCAGAACCTTGAGGTTCATGGAGTTCAGCAGGGTAAACAAAATGTAGAAGCATCCTTTTAGTCTGTTGAGTGTACTGGCTGCATTTACACAGTTTGCAAGAAGCAAATTCGAGTTCTGTTGCAATGGGAAGTATGGATTCATTAGTCTGTGCAGCCGTAACATCCTGTGTGTGTGCCACCTGTCGGTGTACAAACATCAAGAAGAAAAGTGCACGGCTGACAGACTATCTAAGCACATATATATGTTCCGACCGACACATCAAGTGCTCCACTTGATCAACTGGTTGACCGAGGGATCAAGAACACAACTTTATGCTTCGGTCAACCGAGGAATCAAGTCACCGAGGAGTCAAGTAAAAAGAAGATCAATACAATAAATGGCGATGATGTGGAATAAATACCGCCTCACCACAGTGAAACCTGCTATGTTGATATCACCCCGTGCGCTCATTCTGGGAAAGGCCTTTGATCAAATATCACTTAAATTCAAAGCATTGCATGGTCTAAGCCGAGGAAAGCCCATTATTGAGGATCAGCGCTATTTCTATCATTGTTTCTAGATTTTCTAGATTGCCGCAGTCATGCTCATTTGAATGGCAATAGACAGAACATTGTATGTTGTTTTCTAACCACCGACATGGGCCACGGCAGGTCGCTTTACAGTTGCATGAACGAGACATGCGAGTATTTGTTGATTCTTTCGCTGCTGCATGTAAAGTATGTAATTGGGTGCAACGTTTATTCAGTTCAGTTCTCTAGAATAGTTGGGTGTTTGATTAACCGAACCTTCAAAAAAAGCTCTTGTCCAATCGGTTGACCGAGCCATCAAGAAATGATATTCTTGATCATCCGGTTGAACGACTGATAAAGTTGACCAGTTGATCGACCGGTCAACCACTTGATCAACCGGTCGACCAGTTGATCAAGTGGATTACTTGATGTATCGGTCAGAACATATATATAATCTTTTTCATGTGATTATTTACATTATTGTTAACGTCTATGCCCATGCGTCCCAGTCCCATGATGCACACTTCATACTTCATAACCAAAAACTCCGTGAAACAACCCTCAAAACCTATCCAGGTAACAAAACCACTCATGTGTATACCAAGAACGCCATAGTCGTACAACTCCAAAAAATATTACAAGCGTGCTATCCAACTCAAACAAATTCCTAGCAACGTCCACCACGTAATGAGTCTACCACCAGTAGCAGCTCCACTACTTTGTGTCGCCGCAGGAACGCTCACAGATGTACCCGATATTATTTCTAGCGACCTTAGAGGTCTCATCGTGTTTCCAATATTACCCTGTACCACGCCAGTTGGTATCGGGCTAGCTGCCAATTCTGCACCAACGGGCTTCTTTTTTGCTGCAAAGCCAACACGCTCGTTGTCTAGGTCGAAAACAGAATACACATTTTTCAAGAAGACGTCACCCAGAAGCCAGGTGTTATTGGGTAGTATTGGCTAGTTTGACGTTAGTGAGGATTCGCACATGGTAATAAATTAGAAGGAATAAAAATACCCGGCCGCCAATGAGCGATATACAGAGGTTCCGTGTCAGACTTATACGGGAACCACGGTAGTCGGCAGGTGGTATACTGTAGGTTACGCCCGAAAAGGTGAGTTCAATCTCGGAGGTTGTATCGCAAGGAACAGCAAAGGTTTCGCCGTTAGTTTCTGCACCTTCAATCTTTGCATGCAGCGCCATAGCGTCTTCGGGAGGGATGATAGCCTTCAACATGTTATTAGAAGTTCTATCTTTATTTCAGAAAAGATGGAGGGTATTTACTAAAGAAGTGCCAGTATCAATAACTGCGGTTTTCCCGAGAATAGTTGCGGCATCTCCATCGACACTTGCGCCGTCCAGTTTCAACTCCCATAGTCCCAGTCCCGGTATTGCTGGTGAAAATGTCAAGTCACCATCAAACAATGTTTTGTCAATGCCACCAAAATTGATGACCCCATCATTGGCACCATCTGACGCTCGGCTCAGGGCAACGCCATACAACTTGACCTGGATCAGCCCCTGGTCCTTGAGCACATCCATAATCGTGGGAACACCCTGTTGCGAAGCCCCAGTAAACCCTAGTCCCATAATTCCATCAATCTCGAAATTAATAAAATCATCTGAAACCTGCGTTGCCAGCCCAAACTGGGCGGTGATATCGAATCCCGCAAAGCTGATTTTGTCCTGCACAACAACACCCATCACATCACCGCTGCCATACTTAATGTCAAATTCGCTGGTGCTTATTTTTAATGTGCTGGAATCTTTCGAGCCAAACGTATCCAGGTTTTTGCATGCTTTTGAAGCACACCTGTCGGATGGTATCCATGTGTCCGAACTCCCTGTATCAATCACCAATCTAAACTCTCTTCCTTCTGTCCCAAATTCAACAAATGAAAAGTACGCTATATATTCAATACCTAGATTAGCAATTACGCCCTTCTTATTTTTTTGGCATACAAGGATCAATCTCACAAAAATCATTGCCATCTTGCGCAATTCCTAAAGAATCCGGTGTGTCCGGCGTCGCAGCCGGTATTATGCCCTGTGAGGTTGGTGTTGGAAACATATCTCCAGGCATGAGCGAAATTATGATATCTGAGGCTGGCTGTTGTCGTTCAAAAAGTCCCCGACGCCTGAGTGAACTGCGTGCCTCCCGTACTGCTAATTCCTCATCAATATCTGGTATCGGAATCCCTCGTCGTCTAAATTTTCTTGCAAGCTTATTGACTGCATGGACATGTTTTATTTCAGGGTGCAAACTATCTGTCTATAACGGACTATAATTAATATAAAATTACTCAAGTGAATTCCCAATCGGGAAACGTAAGTTAGACGGAGCTAGGAATCTACCGAAGAACCAGTTCCCCGTTTCAGCCTTATGCTATGAGCTCGTGGGATATCTGTTTGGCGTTCTTGTACTGTATCTATTGAGGTCCAGCTCCCAGAGTCGATATTTGGCCGAACATATGGATGGAAGGCTGAAACGACAGCCGCAAAAAAAATTAGGCCTCGCATGATTGGTTTTATGGCGCAGGGCATCCAAGCAGCGGCGCTTGTATTCACCCAAACAAAACGGCTTGCCAGTCAAGAGATACTGGGATTAACAATGAACGCGCCAAAGGAAATGAACACTGGAGATGAGAAGGCTCGCCGGATAGAAGTTCACCAAGTAGTATTTGTATAAAGATAATGATGTGTTCCTTGAGCAGTTATTGTCTCAGGTATGCCAGGTGAGTTACTGTCTCAGGTTATATGCCAGGTAGCTAGCCACGCCTAACGTATATGCGACCAATCCTATGGACTGAGACGCCTCCTGCAAACGCAACAGGTCGTAGAAAGGACGGTTGAAATAAATAAATAAATAAAACAGGGTATAATTGGGCGGATTCGACTGCTACGTTCAATGTCTAGACCGGCCGGTCGTGACCAACAGAGGTAGATACGCAAACAGGAAATCAAACCCCAGCTAGAGAGAGGGGCCGGGAAGGCAATCGTATTATAGACAAGACCATTGGCAAATTAGGAACTCCTCTGGAAGGGTCTCTCGGAAGCCCGGACGGAAAAAAGAAAAAAGAAAAATCGAGAAGCAGAACGGCGCGGATGCAGGCGGTCTCAGATGCAGATGCAGGTCAGGCAAGATCTAGCATCTACAACAAGCGAATCACATTTGGCATCGATCCAGAACCTGCTTGTTGCAAAGCGAGAGGAATATCAAAAATAGTTGGACGGATGAACTGCAAGGTGGGATGGGTTGCTTGTAAGCTAGAAACATGGCGCATACTTAACTTCTTTTCGAAGTGCATGAAGGTGTGGTTGTTTACGGATAGTCAGGCAAACAAAACACCCATACCAGCATACCATATTTATCCCATTTATCCTAAGACGGCGGTGGGATACCGATTCAGCTGGTGGACTTTCCCTTTTTTTACTTTGGAACTACACTTTCAATCTCGTGCATCCAACCTAACGGTAATATGTTGATATTTCATGGATGGAGTTCTGTTCTGTGCCGCTCAATAGGGTGATACAGCGCAAACGAACCTGGGAGACTGCAGTTCTTCCTTCCCGATCAAGCATAGAAAAATTATCAATGTGCTTGTCCTCTAGAGCGACAAAGAAAGGAGGAATCACACTCACAATTTTTGCTACTACATAACTCGTGGTAGATGTTGCTTGTCGCTGATATTATCATGATAATCCACTTCCATTAAACCATCTTTGCGTAGTCCAGTAGCTGTTGAGACACGAAAAGCACCTTAATAACACGGGATTCTTCTCCCACTTCCTGTTCGAAAAATAATCCCATTAAATATCACAAAAACCTCCCTCAACTAGATTTTTTGACTAATTATAGGATACTTACTTAATCAAATTCAATAATGATTGAATTCCAGTAGTTATACTAGTGACAATGCCTACACTCATTAGGCTTTCTAGCATTTGGCAATTCACAAGGCTTGATACTGGGTGGGAAAACTTAAATCATCTTCAAATTATGACTAAGTATATTTTACTCTTCATCTACACTACTTAATACCTCATCTTTCCTGCAGGTTGTATTCTGCATGTAAATAATCTGTTCGCCGTTGAAACGTCATGGATGATAAGCAGCATACCCACCTGCCGAAGCTCAACCCCGCTCCCTTGCCAGCTTGCAATAACCGAGCTGTGTCTCAAACGAGCTCAGCTAAGCGGGTGCTATTGCGGGGAACTTGCATCACTAAGGAAACCGACCAACCAACGCATTCTATTGCCCCCTTCTCCCTGCCGACGATCATAAAGCATGATTGGACAATACAGGCTCGCTAGTCGGCAGAACACTCATGAAAGATATTCCAAAAGTAAGCAATATGCTCCGCACATTCTAACCATCGAGACCAATTTCATTCAAGAAAACGATATCTGGGTTGAACTTACTTTAATCAATCAATCAAATCCACATCTCTCTTTCATTCGCATTGTCCCATTATAACAAATATAACGATGCTAGCATCACTTTCAAACAGCTCTCGTATCACTATTCGCACCATCTCTTCGAGCGCCTTCCCTAAGTCGTCATCTGTCCTCGTCAGCGAGTCACAGCACTCCCATTATGCTGGCCTCACGCTCAAAACACTCCAACGTGAAGCTTCTCAACGAAACCTAAAAATCACCGGTCGCAAGGCTGAGGTGAGCTCGCTCGTCGCGGCACTGAGATAGTGTTTCTATGTGATCCGCTGTGCATAAACGCTGAGTTCCCAACCACCCGCAGCTTATCGAACGACTCGCTAGCAACGACATTTTCCAATCCAGAAAAAACTCCGGCTCACACGGGTACTACCGCTTACTGCTGATAATCATAAACAAGAAGCTAAAGATGATTCCAACAGCTTTTCAACTACGAGTAAGCGTCATATTGAGCTCGCTACAGTCTCCCATGTGCCAGATAGCGTTGCCATGCCTATGGCTATTCCAAGGCCATGGGATGACAACAAACCCGAGCTTCCCGTTCGAGTGGTATTTCTCGCTCCCTTCAAAAGGCCCTATGTCAGATTAATAATTTTCTAACATCATGTCAAATCACCTAGCCTTTCCTGCCCGAAAACGATTTTGCACGCTATCATAGGCGCGAATTCGTCCCGCAAGTCAAACCACCACACAAGCCTGTGATATCTACGGCCTCGGCAGAGTCTACTTTCGTGTCCTCTCCTGCCGCAATGACTGACATTGCCGATGACTCGGATGTTGAAATACAATCTCTCCTCGACCAAGCGGCTATAGAAAAGGCCTCTCACAGCAGCTCCAAAGTTGTCAGTGCTGCAAAAAGTATATTTGAGGAGCTCTTTCCAGCCCCTAAGACGTCTACTGGGCGGAATCTTTTTGCGATTCCAACAGACCCGGGACAAGAAATTACAATCAGCAAAGAAGCCGCAATGAAGACGTTCGGTGTGAGTAGTGCGGCATGGTGGTTTGCGGGAGAGCCGATTATGGTGGCCTTTGGTATCCTCTGAGACAGCATGGGTGCAAATTTTATGATGAAGACAAAATATAGGTAAACCTGGCTCGGGAACTATGCTTGGATTTATTATCTTAATGATTCACGATCGATTTTCTTACTGGTCTCTACTGGATCTCTTACTCTGCTCTGAATGGAATTATCGGGGTGTGCATATGTACATTCGCTATTGTATCTAATCAATCTCTCGTTACCAAGAAGTGAAGTTTCAATAAATCTTTGTATGAATCAAAGTCACTGGAGTGAAAACTATTTCCGCTCATGGCCGCCGGTATTCTATTGTTTGTTGCCGATATAATAGCCCCCAGCAAAGCAAAGAACCAGCAAAAAGTGCTGTGAAATATTATCCATTGGCGATGAATCTATGCACTATTCCTAAAAACTCCTAGTTATAAAAGGCTCGCGGTGAGTGTTAGGTGCGCTCTACGGCAGTCTACGTTGCGGATCGTCATCATGGCCCCATGAGATGGTTTGTTTCTGCCGCTATTTAGTGGCAAAGGAAGAACGGATCCTTCTGACTCTTCGCCAAAATAACAGGGGACCACGAGATAAGAAGCTGCCGTACGGTCTAGTCCCGATCGGATGATCATATACTCGAATTTGAAAATCCTCAGGTACGACGTGAGGTTGAAATTGACTCCCCGCTATCAGAAAAAGCACAGACCCTATGCTGCTTATCGGCCCCAAAGTCTCACTAAATGGCCCGTACAATTCTCCGGTCCGGCCAGCTGCATATGTATATGTGCATCATCTAGGCACATGTCTCAAAAAGTGAACACCAAGTTTAATCCAACTGCATGTGCATAATACTGGGGTTGTCTCACATTTACATTCACATTTAACGTTCATGTTGGAGATATCACTTGTGTGACGTCTGCACCGATTTATTTGATATCTGAGGTCAAAAAACCATAACCGTAATTAAGGAAATAATAGAGCGGAAAAAAACAATATCTTTCAGATTGCCATCCCAACTCCCAAATGCAACCCAATTCACTATTCTCACTCCGGGGGTGTGTGGTGTATAAAAAAAATACATAAAAAGGGGGGTTTCGAGGCAATAGGGCACAAAAAACGGGGGGATAACGCAATGCGCAAATTTGCGAACGAATAATAAAAAATAAAAAATGAGACAAGTCAAAAAGAAATGATCCTTCCCATCACTCCAATAAAATGAAACAGAAAAACACCGTAATCTCTCCACTAGCCACCGTCTTCACTCCTCATCCGAAAAGTTAATCAAAATGCAAACGTAAAAACGCAAGACATGCCTGTTATAAACAAAAAAAACAATCGCAATGGGAGATTATTACATGCATGCCGTGCATCAGCTTGGAAGTGAAAACTTTCGTCAATCAAGCATAGCAACTACAAAAAAACAACAATGAGAGGGGAAATCAACGCATATGCTTAGGAAATATAATTTGGGGGTAGAAATGCTATCCCATAGCACAAAAATAGTGAACAACCGCAATAAATAAATGTACGCTTATTAGTGATGATTGGAGAAGGCTCAAAGCAAGGACAACAAAAAGAAAGCGCTACCCTTTCAGAAATATGCATCGCTATAATATTCAAACTCACACAAATAATTCCTAGCATTCAGGGAGATTTTTCAATCTTCCACAATAATAAATCCTTTCATCTTACAACTGTAGCCTTATGTCCAAGGCTACTCGCCATTTATTTTAACTGTTGGTAATCCAACTTGACTCAAGGGCTTCCGCTTAGGATTGCCTTTAATTATCGGAGCCCCTTGTTTAACCCGAGGTTCTCGCATTAGCACTGGGTCTAGCTTTGCCGGTACTACAAAACATATTAGCATAAGAGTATAACCCGGATTGTAGGAGAAACTACTTCTGTTTGATGGTACCCTCGATTCTGTAGGGGTTCTTGAGGAGGTTGATATGGCACTGGACGTCCTCCAAATGTGATCTGATGTGTCTTGAAGGTATGCGGGTTTAGACCTCGAAAAAAACCCGGTCTTGCCCCGATTCTTCTTTGATAGGATAACCTCGTCAAAAAGTTTCACACCGGGATCGTGGGAAGGTTTTGACTCTCTGTCATGTATAAACTCGCTGAACGCTTGAGTTTGCTCGAGCATCTGTACGTATATAGAGTTTTCGTGAGGCATGCTTTTCAAGAATCCATCCATGTTGAATCTAAATATTTTGCCACCCTTCTTCCCATCACTGCTTGGAGGTCCAAGATACTTCCGATACGTGTAGAATAAACTGGCAAAGCATCTAACGAACGATGCGCGTATCTGATCCGGGTAAAATGCTACAGCACATGGAAGAACCACGTGGTGAGCACAACGCGAATGAAGTACCACTCGACAGTTTTCACAAGAGTACATTCCATCTTCTGACTTCTCGTCACAGATTGAACAAGTACTATCATAATCGAGTGGCTGCCAGTTAAGACGGTGCCCTTCAACCCACTGTGTTGTATCAGTATTTCTCACAGGCTGCATCAGCATGTTCGGCATGATTGTGGACGCAGCCAATGTTGACGGGGCAAATATAGATGGCGGATAGGCATTGGACACATTCGAAATCGAGTGCCCGTCGTTCGAAGAGCTACCTAGAGACGATGTCGACGGCGATGGTGAATGATTTGCGAACGGCAAGCTAGGCCGTCTTAGTGTAGGAGTCCTATCAAATCCGAACGATGAGCTACGACGAGATACTGCATCAAAGTTTCCTGACCGTTTTCCTCTCAAGGTTGCAGTCAATGTAAACCCTGAATCATTCCTCGACACCGCTGATCCGGGAGGATGCATCGATGACTGTGGAGAGTGGGGAGACGGTGGCGATACACCTCTAATTGTCCCACTCGTACTGGGCCGTTCATTCCTGCCAAGATTTTCCGATTTTGATTGCAAAAAAGCATTAAAAATCGGGGGTCTTGGTGCGAACCCTGACCCACCAGCATCCCCAAACGAAGTTGAGGTCAAATTGACATATTTCGATAGCGTACTTGCAGGGGCACTTGGAGAATAGATGGTCGGGTGCTCTGACATGAACTGATCATATGGATAAGTCTCGATGACATACTGAGGGGGCCCTATGGGTACGCCATATCGATTGTGATGAGGGGCCGCTGCCTGCAATAAAGAAACCAATTTCCGACGCTGTTGTCTCGGAAGTGGACTCGGAGGGTTGGACGAGATAATAACATCGGAGTCTAAATCAGCGCATACAAAGTCCTCATCAGGAAGCTCTATTTTATCATATCTCCGTTCAATTCCCACGATGTAGGGGCAAGGTGCCTGGAAGGGTTAATATGTCATGTTTTATTAGGGAGATTAGCACTTACCTCCAAGGCAGAAATCAGGCGAGCAGGTAGGACTGGTATATAAATCCCCAACCAGTTTAGCGGATACATTAAGCTTATCAACGCTCTGGAGACGAGGTGCAGCATTGAGGTGTGAGAAGACAAAAGAATGATCCGAGATTCTGCCAATGCAAACTCGAATAATGTTACAATATTCTGAATCGACATTGCTCGGAATAGGGCGTAAAGATCGACCTATATCAAAAAACACATCAACTATACATCCAGTAGACCTGTAAATGAAACTTACAGTTCGACTGTCTGGGAGCTCATTTGCTGCTTCTCTTCGTGCATATAATCGAAGCTCCCGTACACCAATCTCAACTTGAGTCTTGGCTAACAGAGGAGATGGGGCTTCGGCACAAAGGTTCACAACATATCTGCAGAAAGTCAGTTATAGGTCTGCCACACCAATATCAGAAGGCCAGTACCTTTCAAGTGGCTGCCACATGCCAACTCTCGGGGAGGATGCGGGTACGCGACGTATAGCACCGTTTGTCATAGGAACAACAATTGCTTTCAACCATTCTTTCCAGAAACTAGTCATAGAAGCGTCCTTTCCCAAAATTCCATATGCTCTAGGTATCCATAGTCCGGTCTCTCCGTCCGTCAGTCCCTCGATTTTTGCTGCTGCTCCGTGGCGCACAGGCCGCAAGAGGTCGGCCATTAAGCCAATCTTCTCTTCTGTGGCAATGATCTCTTCATCCAGCTCCTCTCTTTTCTCTAAGTTATGTGCAACACCCGGTAGTTTCGAGAGGAGCTTGGAAAGCTTTGTACGCTCGGATGCCAACCTATTGGACGAATGTCAGTCATGATTTGGCACTCAATTTAATTGGCTGCTCCAACCTTTCACCTAAGCTTGCAGCTAGTTCCCGCTCCTCCTCCGTCATATTGTCCCTTCGCCAATCTTCACATCGGCGTTCCAGATCCTCGGCAGCTTTTGGATTCAACGGCATCCATATAATTACACAAACCCCGTGCAGACGCGAGTTATCGCCCCCGGTCATTGTCTAACATCTAATGGTAAGCCTAATGTCGTACAATGCAGTAATATACAGGGACAGAGGCACTTACAAATCCATGCCATGTTGACCGAGGCCTCTCATCCGCCGAAACAATGTTCACATCATTGGGAAAAGCAAACATCGGTACATAGTCCGGGAATGGCCCTCTTCGCTTCACCTCCTCAGTCAAATGTTTTGGGGGGTATCTATCTAACAATACGGGTTCAAATTTCCGTTTCAGCGGATGCATATTCGGGCTTGTATTCAACGGCTGCGGCTGAGGTATGACGGAATTGTAGTTGGACATTCGTTTAGCTGTCCGTATTGATGCTGTGCATAATAGTGTCAGGGATTTGATCATACGTGGTCTCGACAAATCAATCACTTACAGGCTCTATTCACCATGGAAGGTGATCGCCGCATAGATGTCAAATCTCGTAGCGATATCCTCCTGCGAAGCGAATTCGTCTTGTCTAGCTTTGGTTCTTCGGTCACCACTTTCTGAGCACGGGGATGCATCAACGGTTTGTTGGGTAGAATGGTCCCTGCGCTGAACGACAAATCGTCCAGAAAGCTGTCACGTTCGGCAGCAAACTTCAACAATGCTTTGTCAAAGTCTTGATCCCCCATTTTCCGTACGGGTGGCAAAGTTGGTGCCATTGTCGCAGCATTCGCCTCTGTGATTGTGGAATTGCTGGAAGTCGAACTGTTCCGCATAAGATTACTTGGCGTGGCCGATCTTGATGAAGGCTGAGAAGAAAAGGTACTCTCCCGATTATCGTCGATATTCGACAGGGCCGATATGCCGGACAATCGGTCAGATGGCGAAGACGAGCCATTGAAGGATGATCCATTGCTCAGTCGTAGGTTGGAGCCGTTGGTACCCGGGAGCTGCAGAGATGATTCTTGCGCCTCCTCTTCAGCTTCGATCGCCTCCAATAATTGTTCGGTAAAGCTCCTCCGGTTGGGCTTCGAGTCTTGGGCCAGGTGCTCGCCATATGAAATTGAATCTATGCCGGCAATCCAGAAGTAATCAGCTAATGGCGGATCGAGAGGCCCGGTAGAAGGCATAGTGTCGGTGATGGAAATTTTGCAGGATGTATGGGCGGTGGAGTGTGCGGTGGTGATGGTATATCAAGTAGATCCCAACTTGAAACTTCTCCTCCCCTGTGTCTGATCCAGGTTAAAACGTAAACCCCAATAGCCAAATCCCCCACTAAGAGCTGAGAAAAGAAGAAAACGATGTTGGAGAAAGGAATTCGTTCACGACATTCGACAGGGCTTGACAGGGCTTGGAGGGGAGAGACCTGTAAAATGGACGATGTATGGGAGGGAATATGTTCTGTCGTTGGCTGGCGGTCGAGCTGCAGACTGGACCTGCTTTCTAGTGGTGGAGACCGAGACCGTAACGACTTGCAGCGGGTGCAACCGGTAAAGGGGAATCCCAGATGTTTCTTTGGTCTGGCTTTGCTAGCTCTATTTTGCCGCGGCGTTCACGTCCACACACCCTGGATAACTAAGATCGACGGGGTGGAATTTTGGACGCGATTGGAAAAGATATGAATAATGAATGAAGAAGTATGGGCTTTGCAGAGCACAATGTGGGAAAACAATCTTCTTCTATAAGTGGGGGTGAGAAACGTGGGAGCTCAAGAGGAATGAAAGAGAGTTTGAATAAGGTGTGTTGCAACAACTTGTTCGGTACACAGTATGGAGACTTTTCCACTGAATAGATCTGTCAACCAGACGCGTCTCGCTGGAATATTTGGAGAAGGCCGCAGTTCAGGATTCGGGATACGACACCAACCGGGATGGGGAGGAGGGAATAGGGGTCCTCGGAGTCTAGTTCAAACGGAGTCATGAACACTCCGGAATTTTTTTGGGGCAGGTAACTTGGCCAATAACAATGCAGACCAGTTGAGCAACTCTGAGCACCCCCCAGTTGATGCTGTTCGTGGGGAAAGGTTCTGCTTCCTGTCTGGTGACTAAGCGCTCTTTTTCAAGCGGAAATAGCCAGGTCTAACCATCAGTGGCTAGCAAGATGCTCGAGAGTTAGCAGTTCAGTCCAAGTTCAATACAACATCCAATCAGAGTGAGCGCTAATTCTGATTAAACCGAGCACCAGCTAGTGTTAACTAAAAATGGGACATCACACAGGACAAGAATGGTCGCGCGATCTTCCTTCCAGACTCACGCTACGATCTCCAGGGCTCAACCTCCTGCCAGTGCCGGACCTGCCCCAACACGAACGGCGCAAAGAACCACTTGAGTTGCAGACTGACAACTTTGCTACAGGGACCGAGTGCCGATCTCAGCGGGTTAAGGAACAGTGCCTCGTCAAGAGTTGCGCAAGACAAAAGTCATATGAAATTCACTTGGATGTCATGAAGGACGATAGGAAGAGTGTTCAAGCTTTGCAGGCGGGCACTGTACTCCACACACACACGTATCGTACAAAGTACTTTGTATTCCATCAGATAGATGGTTCGACAAGAGCCAGGGCCCTTCTCTCACGCCTTCAAGCGAGATCGTGGTTTTGTGTGAAGAGGCAATCGGTGGAGCACCCTGCATCTGCATGTAATAACGCCCTCAGAGGTAACATTCATCTGGGGTGAAAGAGCAGGTACCTCACAAGAATCCTGTCCGATGTCCATGTTGGGCCCGAAAAGGGGTGTTGATGTCCGTTTTCGGATGCCCGTGATCCTATTTTTCGATACACACCCCTAGCTCTGTCACCTCCCTGGGATAGAGTAAATACTTTGAAAAGTACCCTGCTATCAATTGCATACCCGTCGCCCAAGGTTTGGCGCGTCGGGCAGCTCACCATGTAGTCAGCACGCTTGGTTCGCCGTGTATATCACATTAGAAGTAACAAAAATCAGCTTCAATTTTATAACTTTACAAGTTGTTATCATATTCGAATCTCAGCATTTCTTTTTATGCGCAATCAAGAGAGATACTCTGTCGGTTTTTTTGCACCACTCAAGTCACAAATCCATGGCCCCAGAGGATATAAATCCTACGATATCTAAGATGGCTGGATCACAATATAGTTCCAGGACGTACAGCCACATATCACAGATTTATGAGACATACACAACAGGAATGGATACAGTTGACCTAACAAATGGACCTTCCTCTCAACGTTCATTTACATCTAGATATATGCGAGAACTTGCTATTGTGATCTGAATATCATTGCCTTCTCTGCATTGCTTGAAATCATCAAGTGTATGTACTTCTTATGTGTTGATGACGCTGATTGCTTATCTGACGTGGGGGGTCAGTTTATTTTGTCGCCCATTTTGTGCATGTTACACACACCGTTGGAGATAGATAGCTAGACGATTTTCCAGTCACAACATCAGAACAAAATAGGGGTTCTACATTATATATGCGACGCACATTCAACGAGTTTGGATACTCGTGCAGCAAAGATCTTCACCGGTACACGTGATAAACCAATATGCCACTGTGCATAGAGTATCATGGAGCGCCACCGGTGTACTCTACATACATGTGAGCATGTGCACGCAGACTTAAGTAGATCTAGCTCGATCGAATCTGTCCAGATCTGAAACTTCATATTTAGTAAAACACGAGTGCCTACCTACTTAAGTGCTTAATTAATCTATGCTTAGTTTGTGCCTTAACGTGTAATAGAGCTGGTGAGACGTTGCCCGATCGAACCGCCCATGCATGGTAGCAATGAATCTTAATAAACTCAGATTTTCAAAAGATAATTTTTGAGAAATCATTCTAAGTTTTAAAGTACATACTAATGCATACCAGTGTCAATTATGTGATTTCGATTAAGTTCTTATATCATGCCAATATATCATCATATTACTAGCCAACAGCAATCAAGTGGCCGGGCACCCTTGAGTTCAAACAAAATTGGTGGTCAATATGCGATGTTTACATGCATCCAGATTTACTTCTAAGGCGCCGAGATCTATCAAATGATTAAAACTAGGTGAATAAGGTTCCAAGGTGAACACCGAAATTCCGCCTCCCCCTTTTGTCCTGTCGGATACATAGGTTGCATATATCACCACATCGGGCCCAGAGTAAACAAAAACTCATGCCGAGTATGCAGAGTGCATGGTATTATAGTAGTGCACGGCCTTGCGGACCGTCCGGAACCACCAAATGAACACGTTTCCCCTATTCTTGCAGCCACCTGGTCCTTGCACCTGATTTCCCGGTACTGACATCTCTACTAGAATGGAATTTCGTGGTTACATTCTGGACAAGGCTTCACCAGAAGTATGTAAATATCATGGCAGTGCTCGTCAGACAGAGTGCCCTCTACATAGATAAGAGTACCAACCCTGGCTCTCATCTATATATATACTATTTTTGGATACTCTTTTTTGCGCTCCCGGCGGCCCCCTGGTTTTCTTAGCCGTGACAAACGAATGTCATACAGAACCCGTTTCGGCTGCATTGGAAGGAGAGACCCACAGGGTCATTCCCAGCAACCGGTACCTCCACTTTTTGCATCGATTTCTCGCTACGGACGCATGTCAACATGGGGCGAATCTCCTTGCTGTCAAAAAAAAGTGTCCCTTGCAAGTCAATAACGCTATCCACTTATATGTAGAGTACATCACCAACACGCGTACAACGTGGTTTCCATGACCAATCTTTCATATATTCAGCTGGATTTTGCTTGTTAATTATCACATACACACACGTATGCACTAGTGGACATTTGGATTGTTTTTCTTTGAGTTAATCGGCCACGAATGGATCCTGCCTTTCACATCAGGTGAAGAATAAACACAGCAAAGACAAAATAAGTTTATGCGGATGATCTGTTTGAAAGTCAACATGAGGTTGTACCTTTGTACTAGTCCCAATTCGGAATGGAGTGCGCCCCACCATCCGCATATCGCTCAGCCCCATTGACCTCCCACCACGGTACGTGTAAGCTCTCTCGAATCTGCAAGCTCCGTGTCAACCACCCGCAATCATCAATGCCTCGTGAACGAGCCGTGTCAGAGGTCAAGGAACCTCATCTTATCTCCTTGAAGGTTTTACGGTAAGTTACCTGCCACTCGAGTCCTCTGCCGAACTCCTATCCATACAACGGCAGCTACCGGTTCTCACGCAAAAACATAGCCTATCGAGGCCTTCACTTGCGGAACAGCATGTCATCCCTCTTGACAATCTCGCTGAGCAGACGCCTGAGCTGCATTTTGCTTCACAGCAATCTCACGCATACCCTTCGCACCCTGCTGATAACCCGTTCATACTGAGCCCTCTGGTAAGACTGCTGTATTTTGGCGTCAGGATTTATGCGCCTCTAAACAGCTCGCGCATTGGCTTCGGCAAAAGCAGCGACAAAAAGCCAGCGGCTGACCTAGATTTCTGCAGCTCACGTTCCCGCCAGCCTTCGGAAGCGTTTTCATCGGGGAATGTTTCAGCTGTTGCCTATCCGCGAACAACGAGGTCAATTCCGTGATGAAGGATGTTCGGGTCAGTGCAGAGATGCAGACGCCCTCACAGACTCTGAACCTTGAGCTCGACGGCGACCAGACCACGGATCTGGATCCCGGGGCGTCCGTGCAGAAGATTGTCAACTACGACCTCAAGGAAGAGGGTAACCACGTCCTGGCCGTGACGGTTACATACACCGAGCCTAAAAAGCATGCTTCGGGAGAGGATGATACTGTGCCAAGTCGTGTGCGAACCTTCAGAAAGCTCTACCAATTTGTCGCACAGCATTGCATACTAGTGCGTACAAAGACTGGCCCCTTGCCTGATGGAAACGCAATCTTGGAAGCACAGCTTGAAAATATGAGCGAAGGCCCGGTATTTTTGGAGAGCGTTAAAGTTGGCGTGAAGGGCGGATGGAAAACGACGTCAATGAACTGGGACATGGAAGAGGAAGACAGCAATGATATTCCATTACTAAGAAGCCGTGATGTTATGCAAGTAGCCTTTCTGCTAACACGTTCCCTAGACGTTGGTGCTACGGAAGAGAAGAAGGATGAAGGCACGGAGGTTGATAAGAATGCAATCGGCCAGCTGCTACTAGGTTGGAGGTCGTCTTGCGGAGATCGCGGGATCCTCCGTACGGGAAAGCTAGCACTAGCTGTATAAACTACATATTATACCCTGAGCTTTAGCACTAATGTGTGTCATCGTATTTCACTCGGATTAAGTCAAATATATCCCTTTGTTGGTTCTCTAAAGCAAGAACCTTAGTTTTCTCCTATGCGAATCCCTAAAAATTTACATGTATCGCGTTCGAATAAACCTCTGAATAGCCATTGGCTCTAGCTTCAAACTGTGACATGTGATGTCATTCGGGAAATGATCTTTCTCGATTTAAGTCCAATTTTATTACGACTATCAATGCAAGCATTTCATGAAAAGGAGTTGTAATCGTACCGAATACTGCTTCTGTCGGTCTGGACGTCCTTGAACTAAGTTTTGTATACAGTATACTAAACCCGGACTCAGCTGATTGCTTATCACCAAGGCTGCCCATACATGACTAAGATTCGAGGCGTCCACTGTAGAGCGAAAGACTTCGTTTGACAAGAAGACGATAAGCTGCAGCTCCATACTAGGATATATTTATTAAGGCCTGCTTACCGAGGTTTCTGGGGGATGCCCTTACTCCACGTCGTCCCATATAAAGGGATGTAACAGATCTGATCTCCTGGGTCCGCCCCCTGGGTCATTAACAGCGGCCTAACCACAGAACGACCCCGCAAATAAGAAATTACCGCGATGGAGCTATCAATTGAATTTAATAGATAAGATAAGAAGTAGGGCCCTATTTTTAATTTGATGCTCGCCGAAGTGAAAAACTCAAAAAGCAATCATGTGGCTTACAACTTGGTGCGCGATGTCCTATATTTTTGCGTGTACGTACTGCAACGTGGTGGCGTCTTCTGCACTGTTTAATCTTGGACTATCTCTGCTTTTTAGGCAGTCGACTCGTACTGCCATATTCATTGGCGTTCTTCATGAAACTCGACACTTTTCAAGCGGAGGAGTTGCCAATTACTGATCGAAATTTGCCTCGGAAGCTTGAAACAGGGAGATGGAGTCGTGGACTGGATTAGACACCTGAATTGTGAGACAGGAAGCTAGGCATGATCTTTTGGGTAAACAGACAGTGAGCCGGCAAGATTATTGCATTATTGGAAGTTGAATGGAGTCTTTGGTGTTGGTAGGACTGGCTGCCGAACGGGCCATTCTAAGCCGTGTCAACAAATCGCTCATCGATGCCTCCGGACATTCGCTTTTGAATCTATTTTTACTATACCATAGAGGCATGAGACACTTCACTATGGTATTTGTGCATATTATTAAAACCCATTCCTCAATGTGTGGCATCCTCTGTGCCCATCGAGTCTAATACATGCTTTCCGAGTGATATCTAGTGCTAACACACACCTCCGGACATTGGTAGTCAGTTTGCGCAGTAGCTTATTATACCCTATGTACAAAGTGAGCTAGGGAGTAGCCAAAATGATATTATATATGTGTAGTTTATGAGCGTCGCGAGATAGATAATGTTTCCGGAGGCGTCAGACGGGTACACAGGCTCTCACTCATGCAACCAGCACATGGACATATAAACTAAGTGACAACAGAGCTCAAAACACACCAAAAGATGGAATTTCGAAGTTATTTGAATTAGCTACATCCCTATTAGGAAGTTTAGAGACGCAGAAGACTACTACGCAATAGAAAGCTGAGAGCTGTGAAGTTGAAAACTGCGGGGTTTGTTTGTTTGAGGCGCGATTTCTAAGACATGTCCCCTTAGTGATCCTGAATGCAAGGACATCATGACAAAGCAATGCAGTATTGACAGTCATTCTGGCGATTAGCTTTACTGTAAACACTGCATACTGTATTCTATAATTTCACAGCCATGAACATGACATTATGCACTTGTATAAATATTCAATTGTTGCTCATTTATTCAAACAAGTTTGTTTTTAATTTCATTTTTCAAAGCAAAACACATAAAAAAACACATAAAAAAGTCATGATCCTAATACATGTCGCACTTCGGGTATCATGGGGTTTCTGAATTGCTCACTCCACGCTTATTACGCCGCACGCCCACGTTCTTTCTATAATCGATGGCTCATCTAGTAAAGGAATGTCTGTTCTGTCTGGTGCTGCATGCAAAAGAAGTTGTCTCGAATCCGTTGGTATCGTAAATTATAATCTCGCGACGTGTGTTATGGCTTCACCAGACATAGCTACGGGTACGAAATATGCACGACGGTTCCTCCAGCTATGTATGCTCGGGGCAGCGGTCATTTCTTGCCGCCCCCGCCGGCCGCCTCGCCTTTCTTCTTCGCCTCAGCTGTGGTGCGGGGGTAGCAAGTTAGTGATGGCTCGGAACACAGATGGGCGCGATGTGACAGTGGGACAGAGAGAGGGGGGAAGCATGTGCAGAGGGGGGTCTCAATCATCAATGCGAGTGTCAGAGCGCCTTCCTTCACGGAATGAAGACTTCCTCGCAGTCAGCGGAGGAGGGAGGGAACGCCGCCGCGGAACGGACGTGTGGGCTCACCTGCTTCCTGCTTCTGGCGCATGATTTCGGCAACCTTGTCCTTATCGCGCAGCATTTCGGCTCCGGATTTCTGGCACCTGTCAGCGAAGCCCGCGGTGGTGAGTGCTATGCGGTGCATCATACCCCGGTTTTTCCTTTCTGCGGCCCAAACAATCAGCATCTGTGCGGGCGCGGGGGCAGTGGGTGTCTCTCATACCTTGGCCTGTTCGGCCTTTTGGGCCTTAGCACGGTCACGTTCACGCTGGACGGCTCGTTAGCACGGTGTAGGAAAGCGCGTAGGACTCTGTAACACACCTGATTTCCACGGGTCATGATGTCGCAGGCAGCAGTAGGTGCAGAGCTTCAGTCTGGGTACGGGGGAGTCTGATCGAGTCGGGGGACGGGGGAGAAAAGAAAGACGAATCACACGGTTTGTTTGACGTGGAGTCTTCTGGCTGCGGCTCGGCCGGGTGAGCACTAGGCCCTGCCGGGATCTGTGGCGCGTTGTGAAGTGGCTAGTGGCTATTCTTGGGCGGCCAGTGGCTGTTGGAAACACGGAGTGTCTCGATTGTCGCGAGCCCGCAAAGCAAAATAGAATAGCTCACCGCAACCTTCCGTCGTGACTCTCAAGAAGATGCAAATTGACTCGCTGCCCCGCACTGGCGAGCCGCGCTTTGCAAATTGTTTCCCTTTTAACTAGACCTTGTATATAACCTACTCCCCAACCCGCAAATAAATTCCCGTCGACACCAAACGCTCTTTCGTTTCCTTCGCCACCTCGTGATATCAACAGACACCAACTGTCCGTGACAGTTGTTTTTAATTCCCACTTACCTTGATCGGTAATTTTTTTCCTACAGCTTTCTTTACCATGACTCTTTCCGGTCGCGGTCTTTGGACCCTCAACGTTCTGCGCGCCTGCAGCATTATCTCATTGATAATGGCCATTGTCGCCTCATGGGCTACTCTCGTCAAGAGCTTCGTTGTTACCAGGGTCTGTCCCCCCGTCGGTGATCACTCGCCCGGCAACGCCCGCTGACATTCGCTCGCAGTTCTACTTCTTCGATGCCATCAACGAGGTCCTCCTGTCGATGGTCTGCGTCTTCATGCTGCTGTCCGAGTGCTCGGTAGCCGAAGCCTATTTCACCAAGCACTGGCCGCTGTTCTCGCGTCGCTCGTCATTGGTCTCGCTCGGCATCGCGGAGGTGATGATCGGCTTCACGCTGCTCGGCCACCTGAACGAAGGCTTCGCAAGCAAGCAGAACCTGGGCAATGCCTTCCACTCGCTGCTGCTGTCCACCGGTGTTATCATCAGTTTCATCGGAGTCTGCAACTTCATCGCTGTTTGTCATCCTGTCCCTACATCCTTCAAGGCCGCCTACTAATTCCACCACAGTCCTTCGTCTACCGTGAAACCTCCACCGGCCGCACAGCACGCATGATGCGCTCATTTACCTACAAGGAACCCGAGCTCCCGTCGAACTCCCCGGCGATGGACTACAAGATGCGCTCCCCAAGCCCGGTCACGGACTACAAGACGCGTTCTGCAAGCCCGGCGTCAACCTACAACAATGCCCCGTATCCGATGGGCTACCGCGGAGAACTCGGGTCGCCGACCCCGCCCACGAGCGTGTCTGCGTGCGACCACGACTGCGACCACGAGCACTCCCGCGAGCGAGACTCCGAGCTGGGCGACCTGGGCGGGTACAGACAACATCTGGCGGTGCCGGAGAGAATGTATTCGCATCGCACGTTTCGCACAGCTGGCATGAAGAGCGATACAAGCAGCGTCTACTCAAGAACAGTCAACGGGACGAGTCTGTATGATCCGAAAGATCGCATATAGACAAACCTACTCGCCCAGCAAATCCACATCCCTAATGACATAACGACTTCACACTACTAACACACAGCATACGAATTGAGGGAGGTATTGCATTGCGATGGATTGGCGTTAAAGGCTGTAGACTGGTTCTTGTGCCGCATGGTTTTGTTTTCTGTCTTTCTTTCCACGAGGGGTACACGCAGGTACCACGACACACTTTCCTTTTGTTTCCTTGATACCCTTGGGCGGCTAAGTACCGCAATGATCTTTTTCTTTAATTGATCATTCGTAGTTTGTGTATCTACATCAAATAAACACAGAGTAGAACATAACCATCAGGTCTTTTGTAGAATATTACGTGGACACTCTGTGCCCAAAGGTTCTAGCCATGTGTAAAAGTCCACGACACAGTGTTCTCGGGTTCGCCGGACAATCGCAAGGTTTTACGATTACGAAGTACCAGATACCACGATGAAGTCGTCGCCATCAAACAGTTTACTGCAAGTAAACGTTCCGCCCTTCGAACCAGACTCGAACACAGCAGAGTACCTTTGCTTTCACAAAGAGCCCACACTGCGGAGTGCTCGGTATTTTTTTTCTTACAGCGGAGCAAAGTCTTATCACGACCCGTTCCATGGTCCACCCTTCCCCAGGGAAAACTCTACACAAAAACAAAAAAGATGTATCTCCCGCTCGAGGCATCGACCCACAATTCCGGTCGGCGCCAGATACTGGGAGTCCCCCTCATAGAGGGCGACTGGTACTCTAGGCTTAAGTGATATACACGACTTTTTGACTTCATCGTCCACTGAACGGACTCGACAAAGCTTCGAAAGTGCCAACTATTATTTGCCATTCAGGCAGTAGTTTGCTAGGAACGGAGATGTTTGGAATTGGAATTGAATTGTTATTAGTATACATGGCTGTTGAAAGTGGTCGTTGAGGGTTGAGAAACATATTTGGTGGACGGCGGGTTGAAGTGGAAAATTCAGCGTGCTTTTATGCCCACCCCTAGCGCGCGGCTTGGCAGGTCCAAGTCTTGTGTTTGTGCCGGCCCAGTCGCGTCATCCGTCCGTTGCACCGCAGCACCGCGCGACAAACACACGATGGCGGACCCCAACGAGATAATGCTATCTCAAGACGAGATCTGGGACGACTCAGCGCTGATCAACTCATGGGACGATGCGCTGAACGAATACAAAGTGCGCCCGCCCCTCCCCTAGGTGTCTGTGGGAATGGGTGCGTGTGGCGGGGGCTAACGGGCGCAGAAATACCACAGCATAGCAGCGACGGGCGAGGACCGCGACGCGATCATCAAGCAGGCGGCAGAGGACATGGGCGAGCCGGAGATTGTGGCCGAGATGGAACGCGAGATGGCGGCAGCCGCGGCGACGGTGGAGGAGCAGGTTGCTGCTGCGGATGTGGTGATGGGCGAGAACAGCGCTGTGGAAGCTCCGGTGCCGAAGACGCAGACAATGGTGAACCAGCCGAAAGCTGTGGTAGAGCCACCGAAAGCTGTCGAGCAAGCTCAGCCAATCCAGCCCGAACCGGAGGTGCAGGTGCAGGTGGAGGCAAACGCAGAGCAGGCGGCGGCGGCGCCAGCAGGCCCAATGCCGGAATTCCCAGCACAGGTGTTTTCAGTCGGCGGGAGTACGAGTCCCCTCTAGTATACCTTCGCAGAATCCAGTAGCTAACGAGTCCCAGACAACGAAGCGATGCGCAACCTCATGATGGCCTGGTACTGGGCGGGGTACTACACAGGCTTCCACGACGGCCAGACCAAGGGCTCGCAACCGCCGCCCACAACCTGAAGAAAGAACCCATCATCTAGTAGTGTAATAAAAACAAGGCAAAAGGCCGGGAATGTATAATTAGGCGACGGTCGACGGAGAAGCATATGGTTGCGATAAAATTTCATACTGGTGAGAGCTGCTATTCTATATATTTTTCGGATGGGCTGGTGTAGTTAATGAGATGCTGTTTTTCTGCGGGAAGATACCCTACGCCAACGGAGTTTTGCGACGGCGGTGGTGCTGGTGCTGGTGCTGGAGCATGTCATCGTGGTAGGTGACATCTAGTAGGCGATCGGTAAAACCCATATCCCGGCCAGAAATTGAAACCCCAAAGCACATTTTTCCCACCGGCATGCGTTTCATAACTGTGTACAACCTCTTTTATGCGGGGGTGTTTGCGCATACCAAGCACTCGCTTAAAGGCTATATTATATTGTCTGGCAGGTATGAGGATGTCAAATAATGTACAGGGATGCGGTGTAGAGGATTGGGATTGGAAACGACAGGCAACTCTGTTTCAACGCAGCTCTGGTGGGCGTAGGGCTTGGTGTTGCGCAGTTGGGCAGAGTGTATCGTATTTACTCAAGGTCTTCACACCGGAGATCGACATTATAAAGTCTCATCTATCTCGGCCATCGCCCTAGCCAAAGCCGTGAGATTGACTTGATACTCGACGTCGTCTCCTGCCATGGGGAGAGTAGTACCTGGTGGAAAAATATTCCTATGTCTTGTACCTACACATTCAATGGATACAATTCCATCTCAGTCCAAAGAGTAGTGTACTCTACACTACATCTAGCAGAATGAATCAACCCGCGCTCTCCCAATTCCCAAACCGTCGTACAAAGACCCTCCAGGTGCCGTAGAAACAAAGTTGTTACCCCTCGTCGCTGTCAACTCTCAAACACGCGACACACCACGCCAAACCTTCTTCCGACACACCCAACCCCCTGTCAATCCATCCGTGCCCTTCACCCCACCCACCCGGCTACTTCACAGCCTATCACTCACCTCCCGCATGCATACCTTCCCCCGGTCCAAAACCGCGACAGTATCGCGACGGATATCTGCAACACCTCTTGCACCATCGTCTACATCGCCCGCAACGCCTGCAACAGCGTCGGGGGCAGCACGATACGATGATTTAAACACTTCCTCAACCCGTCTGGATCCCTTCTTCTTCTTCTTCCTCTTCACTCCTCATCATAATCACACCATCGCCGCGCCGGTGTCCTTTTCCTTCCCTTCCACTACTTTACCTTACTTTCTCCTGCTAGACGCAGCTTCGTTGACGAATTTCCCTTCAATAACATATTATAATACCGGTTGACCCGCGCCCTTCCCTCCCAAAACACATACACAATGCACTACCGCCTCCTCGCGCTCCTCCCCGCCCTCGCGGCCGCCACTAATCACGACATGATGGGCACCGGCGGCTCCATCAACATCGCCGACGTCGCCGCCCAGCTCGGCGTCGCCGTCGAGGCGCCGGTCGCCGCCTCAGCAGCGCCAATGGTGCACACCGCCGCCGCCCCAGCGCCGATGGTCGCCGCCGCACCAGCACCAGCCATGGTCCACAGCGTTGCCGCGCCGGAGGTCCTCGCCGCCCCCGCCCCACCAGCAATGGTGCACACCACCACCGCCGCACCTATGGTCCACACCGCCGCCGCCGTCCTCGCCGCCGCGCCGGCAGTGCACACAGTAACCGTCGGCGGCTCCTCCCTCGTGTTCACTCCCTCCTCCGTCACCGCCGCAGTCGGGGACGTAGTCACCTTCGTATTCCTCGCCAAGAACCACACCGTGACGCAGTCGACCTTCGCAAAGCCCTGCGTCAAGCTCGCCCCGGACGGCAAGGACTCAGGGTTCATGCCCAACCCCGCCGGCGACGCTGCAGCCGCGCCAACGTTCGACTTTACCGTGTCCGCGCTAGAGCCGAGCTGGTGGTACTGTCGCCAGAAGACGCCGACGTCCCACTGTGGCGCGGGGATGGTGTTTGCGATTAATCCGACCGCTGAGAAGAGTTTTGAGACTTTTTTGGCGGAGGCGAAGAAGCAGAACGGGACTGCTACGGCGGCGGCGGATGTGGCCGCGACGGCGCCGGTGACGTTGAGTGTAGATAATGGTGGTGTTGCAGCGGCGACGATGACGACGGCGGCCGCGGCGGTGGTGGCGGCGCCGCCGGTGGCTACTGAGACCGTTGTGGCGCCGGGGTGGAATGCGCAGGGCAATGCGCAGGCGTGCAATTGTGCGTGCTTCTGCGGCGTGGGTGCGTTTCCGCAGGGCGACGGTGTTGGGGCGTATGGCGGGTACTCGGGGAGTCTTCCGGCGCCGTGGGGGTAGATGCTTATAGTGGTTTTCTTTCTGTTTGGGTCTTTTCATATGGTAAATTATGTACATCTTGGTTACTGGGTTATGATTATTTAAGTCTATGTAATGTGTATGAATGGGGGAATGGGGTAGGAGGATGGGTGGGCTGCATAAAGTGTTAGTGGCTGAATATAAGAATTATCAATCATCAGTGAGTTCAAGTTGTGAGTGACAGATTGTGTCCAACAATACAAAGCAAGTTTATTTACGCTTCCATCCTCATCACAAGTCTGTCAGCTAGCTTTGAACCCCCGGGGATACCACCGTCTACAGACCACATCTCTTCAAATAACAGTATTCTGTACGCTGTACACATGGCCGATCCATCAAGAAAAATATAGCAAAACAGAATAGCATAACGGAGAACATTTGATCGTCCACCTTACAACCGTAAAAACACTTCCAGCAAAGATATTTATGAGTGTATACTACACCTGTAACTTAGGATTTGCACCTCTTTCGTCAACATCTAGAAATATATCAGCAAGTATGAGATATGATACCAGTCTCTTGGGAGAACCAAAAACAAAAGAAAACAGAGTAACAGATAATGTCGGTGGTCCAGTTCAGTCCGTCCAAGGCTCCTGGCCCTCACGCATCTATGTCCATGATTTCACTAATAGGTAGAATAGGACTAGTCAAGTCCAATGTAGGAATTGTATCATTGCCCTTGGTGCCTGTGGTATTCGCGCTGTTCAGGAGATATGAAACGGCCCCATCAAGAGTGTCACTAAACTCTAGATCCTCTGCAGGAAAAGAGTGCTCCAATTGCTGAACCAAGCTAAAACTTTTCTCTCTGGCCTGGTTGAATTGATTTTTGGGTGTCGAGGCGCAGACCGGAGAAGATAGCAAGCCTACAGTTTCGGAAAACTCGGAAATATCGTCACGATTATGGAATCTCGCAGACCGCAGTGAGGACCCGTTGATAAGTGTTTTTTTGCCATGGTATTTAATAGTATATTTTCCGGTTGGTAATAGCAATTCATCCACGTCGTTCAGCGTGACAGTGGTCGTAAGATTGCCCTCTTGCGTTGCTTCTTTGAACAAGTGGGCCTCCTTGTCGTCTACATATCTAAGCAGTGTATAATTTGTCGTCGACACTGGAAGCTTGGACGGTTTGTTTGCGATGCGCCTTGCCTTGCTGGTCTTTGACATTGGCACATCTTTGTGAGTCTGTGAATCCACCTCACCTCTCTTCCTTTTAGTGCCAGTATGACCTTTTCCACCGTTGTTTTCATTCTTTTTAACTTTCGAGGCCGATGCAGTTATTTCCGTCTCACTATAAATTCTTTGGAGAGTGACTTCATCATACTCTCCCCGGGAGACAATCACTTGTTGGTAACGAGCCGGCTTGCTCACTTTTGTGGCCTTGGACTTTGCGGGAAGCTGTCTATCACTTGCCCGAGTAGGCGTCTTCGGAGTTTTGGGTTCAGACTTGTTCCCAACATATTTTGTAGCAGGTTTACTTGGCCGAGAAGGGGTTGACTTTTGTTTTTTTGTGACGGAGGGAGTGTTTGGAGAGAGCTGTTTTCCTGACTTGGCATATTTTGCTGATGGTCCTTCAATGTCTATTTTCTTATTATAGATGACAACTTCAAAAGGCGAGGCTGAAGCCAATGCTGCATGGTTGGTCGATTTGCCCAGTAGTGCATTTCTTCTTGCATTCTCCGACTTTGCCTTGTGCTTTGCTGGTGCCGAGATTGTGTCTTCGTTACCTATAGTTTCCGTAGGGCTATTTTTGGGACTCGAGTCTTCAAATAACAGCATACACTATTAGCAAACACAGCCAGAGGTTCTATTTGTATTCAAGAGTCTCTACCAATATTAGCATCTCTGTAAACCTGGATTTTGTTTCTCCGGCGAGACATAGCTGCCTGTTTATATCCTACGGGACGACCAGAAGGCATGGTTATCTGAGCAAATATTGATAGATCGACGCAAAGGATGCGGAGAGGAGCAAAGGCGTATTCAGGATTCACAACGATATGCAGCATCAAGATCCATGCTAGAAATAACGAGTGATGGAACATGCAAATGTAGCATTCCAAAAAAACCCGTACAATTGTAAAGTACAAACGCTCGAGGGCCGACAGACTAGTACAATCGTTTAAAGCTTATATACGTAAAAACAGACAAACAAAATGATAATGATCCTGACACCAATAATTTCGCCCAATTCGCCGATTGTACCTGCCCAGAAAGAGATTTGTTCATAACAACGTGGTGATATATCGCGAATCCACATGTATTCCGATAAATTTCCACTTAAAAAATTCACCTTTAATAATGCTAACCGACCGATTATCTCTCACTATAGTCATTAAGTGCCACGCAAACAGCTCCACGGTGATGTCCGTTGTACTGGCGGATGATCTGTTGACTACGGTATGTGTAAGTATATGCGAACCTCCAATAGGAATTTCCACAATACGTACGTGCTTAACTCCCACAGTCTTGCGTAATGATCTGAGCAGGCGGTAACCAAATATGCGCTATCTGCGCTGAATGCACAGTCCCATACCCATCGCTGATGACCATGAAGTGTTGTTTCAAGTCCAAACTTCTTCTCGTCGACGGACCAAATCTTTGCCGTGTGATCTGCTGAGCATGTTGCTAAATGTCGAACATCGGGTGAGAGGAGAACACGGGTAATGTATTTGGTGTGTGCCTGGAATTTGGTAACCGGCATGAGTTGAGTCACGTCACGGTTCTGGATCATGCGCCAGACATAACAGTTGCCCTATAAAACTTCAATAGCTGATATAAAGCACCGTGCAAGTAATGCGACAAACCAGGTTGTTTCCAGCAACAAGCATGCTCCCGTCTGTCGCAACGGTCACACTTCGGACGGGAACATCATCCTCGGGAATCAATTGATGGGTGCACTTATTTTCACCCAGGTCCCAGATTCTAACATTTCCAGCCTGATCGCACGATATAAGTTCGCCCTGGTTAGGGTGAATTACAACATCGTTAACCGGCGACCCATGGGGGTAATCTCGCTGGACAGATCCAGATCGGGTATCCCAAATCTTGACAGTTCCGTCTTCCGAAGAAGTGACCATCCATTTCCCCTCACAGTGAAACCCAACACCTGTCACGTTGTTGGTGTGTCCGTCGAACGAGAGAACGGGGTTTGGGTTGGTCGATTTTATGTCATAAAGCCGAACGGTGGTATGCCCCGCCGCTGCCAGAAACCGTTTATCCGGTGAGATACAGAGTCGGTTTACTTGCGAATCGGTATGTTGGATTGTTCGTGAGCAAATACCAGATAAAGCCTCCCAAAACCGAATGGTATGGTCGTAACCGGCGGTAGCTATTCACATGAAACCCGGGTTAGCAACCCATAGTTCAACCACCACTGTCAATCAATCCACATTCCGAGTAGATCCATGAAAAGGGTGTGATCAGGCGACATACCCATGATCACACTCATGATTGCGATAAACCACGGCTCTGGGTCCGTTCACAAGGGGAGGGCGGATTGTAAGCTGCTGGGCGCGCGAGGATGCCTAGAGAGAATGAGTGGACAGCGCTTGGAGATTGTAGCTGTTGTTGGAAAAGCGCTCCGAAGGTGGTGGTGATTGAAGATTGAGGAGGGTGTTGCAACTACAACTTGCGTCGCAAAGGCGTAGACGTCAGGTGGTGCACGGATCGCCTACCCACGTTCCAGTTAATGCGATCGTTGACCAACCCCCAAGGTTGTCCCCATGCTTTCAATACACTACGTTCATCCCAAGACTGCACGGCGAATACCTACATGTACCTACCTTAGTTGACCATTAAAGAGTACTGATTAATACCTAAATATTCTATTGCTAGTATTAGCATGCTGAGGATTCTGTCGTTATTTGTAAAATCAGGTCACCAAGTCCTGAACCAGAGAAGTACTGGTCCCGTATCATTTATTGATTTCTAAAGATGTGTGTAAGCTCTAATTCACCCAACCACTAAGATACATCAAAAAATACTAATAGCAGACTATTATATGGAACCACAAGCTTGAAGAACGATTACACATCCATGTACCTACTATAATTTACTGTACAAGTACTGTGGAGTACACAAGGTCCGATCGTTTATTATTAATAGGAAATATAATTGGAAATAGCCCGTCTAGGACTAGCATAGAGAATTATACTTAGAACAAACTTTTATGTCTCCCCTCGGACCCATATTTTATTCTAGAGAAACCCCCGGATAATTAGTGGCTTATGGGAAGTATGTTCTTCGAAGCCAAGAAACGTGCTATAATCATGGATTAAGTCCTCAAATATCCTAAATAAAGGGGGTTTCTTATTATTTCCCTCTGTAGATCAACTAGAAATCAACCGCTTAATCGATATATGGAGAGACAAGTCTGGAATTCTATGTGGTTGTTGTGGAATAGAAATTTGGCCTCCGGACAAATGTCGCCTAAAGTAGATCAAAATCACACTATGTTAGTACCTGACGCCCCAACCTGCCAAAGCGCACTTTTTGTGTGAATGAATAAGCGAAAACAAATGTCGCTATGGGATGACTCTACGCGTCCCTAACCAGGTGGGAGCACTTTTGTGAATCATATAATACATTTAATAAAGGAATAATTGATATAAGCTATTCCTAAGTCCCGCTTACTGAGATTATTACTTCCATAGAGGAGATTAGTGGTAGGATCCGTCGACGGTACAAGTTCTTATGTTCGCTCCTTGAGTGAGAATCTGTGTAGCGCCCAAAAAATGGCGTCTGGTAGAAGAGCCAAGCCAAAAATCGACCAACAGCCGCAATAACAAACAGCTTCATCAACATCATCTACCTTAATTCACTACATCATGTTTTCACCACAACCACCCCCCGCTGGTGAAGGCCACTTCAATCCAAATCGCCGGCGACCACGGCAGAACATTGTGCATCCAGCCTCAAGAACCGCCCAACGTCACGAGCGATCGGAAAGCAATGTGTCGCATGTTAGAGAAGGGTCTACAGCTTCGGCGGGAGGCAGTGTAGCCAGTGGCGAGATGGCAATTACTCGCAGAGCTTCTACTATCACCGGAAAGGATATGGATGGCGGCGTGGTTGACTGGGTTCGTCTTTTCATCGTTCTTGAATGATTCTTATTGACCGCGTATAGACTAGGAACGAGACTTACCGCGTATCTAAGCTTCCCGCATTACCTCCTATCTTCAAAACGTGCACAGGTATATACGCCAGCTTGCAGGCTTCTAATGTGATTACTTACATGGCGCGCAAATATAGTAAAAAACACCAAGATCACTGCGACGACCAATTCTGCCAACGGTTATGCTCTGCTTCTATCCCACAATTCCGCCTATGTTTGGAATTATACAACGCCGCATACACTCCCCAACACATATTCGTTTCCACTTCCGATCGAAGATGTGCCTAAACATGTGGACGGCCCCTTCCCCCTGGGGGCTCTGGTATCCCCATCAGCCAACAGCAGCGAACCGGGACTTGTTGTAGTTATGCCCATGACAGGCCAGGTCGCCTACTGGGATTCTGTCGGTAGCGCAGTCGCGGAGGGCTTATTCTCCAGGAAGCGCGGTGTCGAGGGTAAGGTGCCACTGATGTCCTCGGAAAGCGCGATTTCCATCTGCGCCGCAGAGCCGGCTGGGTTTATGATTGCCCTGAGTTCTGGGCGACTTGCGCATTTATCTCTACGGGACAGCCATGGACGACCCGGGATCACGGTGACCATTATGAGAGAACATGGGACAGGAATAATGGGGGGATTGCTCGGAGCCCTGAGGGCAGGAAGTGCTCGCAGAGATGTGATGGCAGTTCGCGCCGGAAGAATAATACGCATGGGCGAGCGAGAAGTCGTGGTTGCAACAACCCGTGGGACTATTGCCCGGTGGCACATAAGCCGTTCAGGAGCATATGCAAATGTGTCCGATCTCGATTTGCGAGAACAAATATTGGCCGCACTCGAACAGTCTGAAAGGGGGTTAAATACCCGCAGGGAGCAATACATGGTTATGGATATTGCGGTGATGGATCACCATGTCTCAAGCAGCGCTGAAGATCATGATGTGCGAATCTTGGTATTTGGAGCATATCGGTCTGGTTTTGGCGAAGATACTTTATATTCCCTGGTATACTTCAACTTACTCGCAGGCGGCCATACAGCAGCGGTGGAAAATGTTCACATTATCCGTTCATACACAGACCCTCTCGAAATAGGACAACCGCCACGACTGTATCTCCCAAACCCTGGAAAAACTGCCTTTTTAGTGTTCCCGCGAGCGGTTGTCGTGGTATCCACACTGCAGGGTGGTATGTTGCTGGATGATGCCATGGAAGACAACGATGAGGAACAACCGGGGGTGTTTGAAGATGTGATTGACTTTAGAGGTGATGTGGATATCAACATCATTGGAGGTGGGATGGAAGATGTAGAAATTAGTTCTACATCTCAGCAGGAGGTCTCGTCATCGTTTGGGCCAATCGAGGCGAATCCCCAGGTCAGAAAGCACAAGAATCCAGGAATAATAGTGGTGGCAAAGGGCGCCGGTGTTATAAGGATTGAGGCCTTCGATGTAGACGGGCGGAGACGCGTAGCTGCGGCTCCTGTCACTGTGAAGAGCAAACTTGAGCAGGCGGTATTCTATGGCATCAAGCAAGATGTAAGTTCTTCCTGTCTAGATTGAGAGTGCTAGGACTAATATTATTAGAACCCGCTTAATTTTAGGGGAAGAAAGGAGACCAAATATCCCATCGAAGACGTGGAGGCAGCTGCCCTTCAAATCAGTAAAGAAATCCTTGGCTCTCGATCGCCATACCTTCCCACACTCCTTCCGGCATTGGATGCTCACCTGGCGTTGCGTGAAAACCATCTCCGTGCACTTGTGGCCCACCTAAGGACTGGAGATGTCGGCAGAGTTTCACAGGAGGTGTTCTGGGAACTTTTATCTGATGCTGAGAAGTGCACAGCGGCAAGGGCTGTCTGGGATACCCGAAACACACGCATGCGGGAAAATCCAGATGCTGGCGAAGGTGTATTGGAGAACACAATCATCAATCACCTGACTTCTGAAGGGGCAGACATTGCGGATAACGATCCTGTTAGGACATGGTTTCAACGTGAAGTCGAGCACATTGGAGAGTTGGTTCACTGCATAAAGAAGGGAATCAACGCGCCACAAAGCAAAGGCAAGCTTGATCCCATCACGTTTGCGGATGCGGATGCCGAGGCAAACGCTGTCATAATAGCCGCAATGATGGCAGCCTGGGACTTCCGTGTCAACTCAGCGGAACTTTATAATCTTGCTGGTCAATCTGGCATTGATCAGAACGGGCTGTGCAAGAATTCACTCAACTTCCCGGCCCCATGGACAAGCAGCCCAGCTATCCTAGGATCCCTGGACGAGTTTTACGACTTTAGCACCAATGTTTTGACGACAATAGGAAATCCCAAGAGCACTGAGGACCCTCGCAGGTTGGAAATAGTGGAAAAAATCAGCGAACAGCTAGTGCACCTTGCGGAAATCTTGTGTAGGGCGTTTGTCGAACGGGCGGACTGGTGTGACCAGAAGGGCGCTGCTGGAGAGCAAAATCTACTACAAGAGGGCACCACCGTGCGTGAGCGATACATCAAATCTCGCGGCAACTGGATCAAGCCCTTGGTCACCAACCACCTTGATAAAGCCTACGAGATTGCAGAAAAATGGCAAGACTACCGGACACTTGTTGAAATATGCTCGGTCCAGGTTATGGACACCGAGGTTAAGCTTGCCCAAGCCACAGCAGGGAAGGACTCTGAAGCCACCGAAGATTTGAAGGAGACGATGGCCGAAACAAGTCAAAGGCTGGAGAGATACTTTGAAGGTTTTGGCGAGCATTTTGCAGTGCAGATGTACGAATACCTGGTCGAAAACGGCCAATTGCAAAAGTTGATCAACGGGTTTGAGCAATGGCGCCAGATATATCTTACACCGTTCCTGCGGGACGATGCAAAGTACGCAAAGCTATCTTGGATCCACGAAGTGAGCCTGAATAATTACCAATTCGCTGGAGAAGTTCTGCTCAAGGTGGCCACAGACTCCGAAGAGGATCTGCGCCGCCAACAGATTGAACTTTCCATCGGCAAATTGGCCAAACTGGCCGGCGTGCAACGCGATGGCGGTTCAGCCGACAGCCTCGCTGCGCAGGCTATCGTCTACGACGTCAAGATTGACTTTATCAAGATTCAGCAAAAGCTGTACGAGGCCGTAGTCCATATCAAAAGGGACGCTCTTGACATCGATGCCGCCGTACATCTTGCGACCGACGAATACGGCCACAAGCTGCGACGCAAGCCCGGGCTGCGCGAGATCTTCCGGAAGGCGTTTAAGGAACTCATCCAGAACAAGGCGCTCAAGACCGAGGAGCTTGTGGACCTGTTGACGCTGATGGAGACCGAAGGCGGCATCCTGGGCGGCGACGAGTTCTACTGGGCGCTGCGAGCCGTGGCGCTCGCCGGGCTGCCCCAGGCCCGCCGTGACACCGTTGAGCGCACCATCTGGCGCCGGTGCTTCCTCCGCGACGAGTAAGCCTCCTCTTACATACCCCTCTTGTGCTGTAGCATACTAATAAAGCCTACAGCTGGACCTCTCTCACCGCAACCCGCAACAAGACCGACGACCAAGTGCAGGAGCTCACACGCGAGACCTGTCTCTACAGAACGCTGCGACTGTGCTTCGCACACGGGCTCTTTACTGACGAGTCCCCGTTCCAGCCCATGGCGCCCGCGGACTGCGCGTTCTCAGCCGACCTCAAGGAGCTGCTCGCGCGCTTCCCGACCGCCGACGAACATACGCTTAATGATATTGGACACGCGTTGATCGGCGAGAACACCAAGCTCGAGGCGCAGCTCAAGCGCGGGAACCTGGCGAACTGGTTCCAGGGCATTCTGATGGACGCGAGGGAGGAAAAGCTGGCCGGTGTGGATGTGCATGTGTCAATTGAGGGGGACACGGTAATGGAAGAGTAGAGTAGCGCGGCAGGACACATGTGAGAGTGGGCAGGAGTACGAGTAGGAGTAACTAACTAGTTAAATGTAGGTGCAGCGAGGGGTGTATATTATGTCCTTTTCTTTTCCTTTTCTTTTCCTTTTCGTTTCCATTTTTTTTTTATACAGGGTCCGTTTTTGTTCAAGAATCGATGATGCGCCAGGCAACTATAGAGTCGTATGGGCTATTATACCTACCTAACTTATGTATCGTACTTTGGTTATATTATTGTACGACGTTCCTCCAAGATGTCGTGCGCTGTTTCGACAGACTGCTGTTCGTACATGTGTGTTCTGTCTTGTGACTATTGATGAGAGAAAGCCATTGGATGGATCAATGCATATTTGCTTCTCTTCTCCGCTCTGCAACGGGCGACACTCATCCGTTCGCCAATATAGAGTACGCCCTGCAGATAACTAGGCCAGGGCGCCGGGTAAAAGCTTCTCCGCGCCGACGTGCATAGCTGGCGATGCAGTGGGGATGCCTCGGATGCCCCCACCGATCGCGGGGTAATAGAACACCAGCGCCCTGCAGCACGCACACATCAAAGATGCCTCGCCGATATACCCTTCTCCGCGATAAAACGCCCTCCTTCGCTCCAACCTCTATAATTTGAACATTCCCTCCATATCGAAGCCCCCATCTTAAACACCTCTATCCTGATATAATACACACCCACCTCCACATCCACAATGGTCTACAGCCTCAAGAACCGCAACATCCTAATCACCGGCGGCTCCCGCGGCCTCGGCGCGGCGACGGCCGAAAAGTTTGCCGCCGAGGGCGCCAACATCGTCGTCAACTACGTCTCCGCCGCCGACCGCGCCGCCGCGCTGGTCGAGCTGCTGCAGACCAAGTACGGCGTCAAGGCTGTGGCGATTCAAGCGTAAGCACCCCGCCGTCCCTCCCGCCGGCTCACTCGCTCACCCGTACAGCGACGTGAGCACCGAGTCCGCATGCCAACGCCTCGTCGCCGAGTCCCTCACAGCGCTCGGCGGGCTGGACATAATCATCAGCAACGCGGGGTGGACGCGCATCTCGCCGACCTTCTCGTCGCTCACCAGCGTCTCCACAGACGACTGGGACCTGATGTACGCCATCAACGTCAAAGCGACCGCGCACCTCCTCGCCGCCGCCTCCGCCACGTTCAACGCCAACCCCGACGGCGGCGTCGTGCTTATCACCAGCTCTACCGCCGCCACGAACGCCGCGGGGAGCAGCATCGCGTACGCCGTCTCCAAGGCCGCCGGGCTGCACCTGATGCGCTGCCTCGCGGCCAGCCAGGGGCCGAAGGTGCGCGTCAGCGCGGTCCTACCGGGGCTGCTGCTGACGGAGTGGGGGATGGAGTTTCCGGCGGAGAAGAGGGAGGCTGCGACGCGGAAGGCGGTGCTCGGGAAGCTTCCGACGGTCGAGGATTGTGCGGACGTGTTTGTGACGCTCGCGAAGGCAGATACGGTCACGGGTGCGGCGGTGAAGGTTGATGGCGGGATGTTTGAGGCATAGTAATAGTAGGCGAATATGGATGTGGTTGTGGTAATACGTGCAGTGCGGTACGAGTGAGATCGTGTGAACTCGTGTGTCGTGGGCGTGTGACATGCCCCCGCCGGCGCTTATGTAGGCACGCGTGGTGCATATGCACGCCCCAGCCCACCACGCCGCCGAACCCGGGAACCTGCCAAACTCTATTTCCGGCGCTGAAACCAGCGGAAGCGGGCCAGGAGACACAGTCCTCAGCAGCAGCACCCATCATCGATCGAAGTGGGCCGTCCTGTATGTCAGCGATCATGGGGTAACCCAGTCGGTCAATACATGCCATCCTCGCCGCATATATGTGCCGGGGGGTGGGCTACTGTTACTGGGTAGGACCAACAAGATGTAAAACGGGATAGACGGACGGACAACAGACGGCGAGAGGGCTCAGGTGATTTGCGGGAAGTGAGACAAAGACGGTTGGGCAAGATGGGACGGCCAAGGGAGTTATGATTTGGGGCGGGAGGCAGGTTTGGGAGCTTTGATGGGCATGGAACTAACAAGAGATCGTCCTCTTGTAATTGTTATTACTCCAGGGGTAGGGAGTCGGGATTCACAATGGGGCGCACGGCGGACAGAGCTCTTCACTAGCCAGCAGACAGCACAAGGCTCCCGGAATCAAGTTATCAACTTTCATATTCTATAGACATTATGCACTCATTCTTTCTTTCCTTCTCGCCATCACACAGCAAATTAAGCTACTACACAACATGCCCCCGTTCCCCCTCTGGCACCCCTCTCATCCAGGAAGGGGGGGGGGGGGGAGGAGGAAAAGAAATAGAAGAAACAAACCAACAGTTGGAAGAACGTCACAGCTACTACAGCAGGGAAGCAAGCAAGCAAGAGAAACTTCAACACCAAGCGTAGAGAAAATGAAAAAAAATAATGGTATGTAGATAGATGTCGTTCTTTAAATAGCAGCTCGAACAACACCAGCACATGCAGAAAATCAAAAAAGTCAATGTTAGCGGACAGCAGCAGCACACGATACACAGAAAAAAAAAGAGTAGTTAATAATGATGAACACAAGAAACATAAAACAATCCCAACCTTTCCTACACGAATGTTCCCTTCGAGAACGGTAACACTGAGAAAAAAAGCACAACCCAGCCAACACATAAACCCCCGATTCCTTCGCAAGAGAAAAAAAGAAGCCTTCTTTCCGGATATAAAAATTCACGCTATGCAATCAAAAACAGCGAAACTAGTTTTAGCAACTAACAATCGACCAGCACGACCATTTATCCGCACCTTTCCCGACCAGATCGTAGCGACCTCTAAAAACGGCTAGCACAACCTCTCGTGACAACCTTCACCACACCTTACCACCATTGTTTTTGGATTCGTATCGTCATCAACGTTGTATAAAGGAGAGTCGAGAATAAGACGCAATTCGATGTTATAATATTAAACAGGTCGCAAGAATAGCACAACACAAGTGAGGACAATAACAGGTGATTAAAAGTCAGCACGAACACTGGCGGCATCACTAGGCTCCGCAACAGAATATCGCTTGAAATTTTTGCCATCCAGTCTTCTTTTGAGATTCCCCATCATGATGGCCCCGCGATTGACTCTGCTGGTTAAGGGCTTGGGGTGAGGTTCCTCTAGTTGTTGGAGGCAAATTTGTCTGGGATGCTTGGAATTGGGCCTGGGTGCTTGCTGTGGGAGTGGCTTGTCCTGGTTGCTGTAGTCCCCCCGCCGGTCCGCTCGGTCTCTTCGTTGGGAGAGGGCCTGGAGCGTTTTGCCTGTCGCCTCGCTTCGTGCCCATCGGTTTTCCCGGAGATGGGGGCGGGGGAGGCGGAGCGTTTAAACGACTCACCGTGAGTCCTTGAGTGGGTTGGCGAACCTGTGCCGGAGGTACGTGTCGCAGTTCTCCAGCTGTTGTCGCGTGGTTTGCGTTTTGGCCGTGGTAGTTGTGGTGGTTTGTGTGCTTGGAGATCGCTTCCCAACCCTTTCCGTTGTTAAGTTTCATCCAATCATACTCGCCATCCTCAACTTCGCCACTGTTCTTCAAGGCTTGTGTGAAAAGATCCCGAAGGAGATCGTAGTCAGGCGTATCTTCAAAGCCCAGGTTCCGTACATAACTAAGGTACTGATTGAACTCATCTGGAATAATAGTTAGTAAGTGTGTTCCGTTGACTGGTTATAGGGTGACTTACCAGGAAAGCCTTCACAAAGCTCCTTGATCGCAGTGGTCTGCTTCTTCTCACCAATCTTCTCATACTTCTGCTTGTTGGTAGCTGCCTTCAATCCTTGCCATGGCAGACCTCCGCGTAGGAAATACATGAATACATGTCCAAGCGCTTCCAAATCATCTCTCCGTGATTGCTCGCGTCCCAGATGGGTATTGATACTCATATAACGCGCCGTTCCAGACAGACTCTTGCGTTCCCGGTAAGGGATATGTTGCTTTGTCTTCGGGTCACGGTACTGCTTGGCCATTCCGAAATCGACTACATGGATAACGTTGGCAGACTTATATCCTGGCCGCCCGATAAGAAAGTTGTCAGGCTTAATGTCACGATAGATAAGATTCTTTTCGTGAATGGTTTGTACTCGGGACAGCTAGACAAACGTAAGTATATTGTAAATTAATGGAATGAGTAAAATCGTACCATTTGTTTGGCAACCATAACCACGGTTTTGATCGAAAACCTTCTGTTACAATGGTCGAAAAGGTCCTCCAAACTAGGTCCCAACAAATCAATTACGAGGATATTGTGCAATCCTTCTTGGCCAAAGTAATAAACATTAGGTATACCAGCTGAGCCACAATTTTAGTAAAATGTATTAGATTGTAGAAGAACGGATACAACATACGACATCCAACAAGAATTTTGTAAGTTCGGTACTCATCTCGCAACTGTGGTGCATCGCTTTTCCGCGGTTCCTAGGTATACATTAGTAAATTTTACAAATGAATGCTGTGATGAGTGAAGAATTACAAATTTAATTGCAACCTGCTGTGAGTTGAGAAGATTGGTACCCTCGAAGATCACACCGAACGAACCCTCGCCAATCTTCTTCCCTACGCGGTAGTGCACGCCCACAACATTTGACGACGAGGAGGCCATCGAGGCTACTCGTAACAACTAGTTTTCCGTTTGGAATATATTCGTTGGGCAACGAATCGGGTTTGTTCTCGTCGAGCTTCGAGGCGACAGTTCAAAGAAATTCGAACGTGCGACGAGGCAACAAGGGCTCGGGGACAAGGCAAAGCTAGCGAACCTGAGGAAAACAAAGCAGATGGTTGTTAGTAATTAAAATACTTTGTTGCTTAAAGTGTAAGTAATAGAGAAGTGGTGGTTTTGAGGTCAAGCGATGCAAGGTGCGTATTGAATGTGCTTGGGAGAAGACACGAACTCGCCTCGCATAGGGAGTTTTTGATGGTTTCCACCCCGGGACAAGAAAAGCGCACAGGTAAGGGGAGAATGCTAGGCACACACCAGGAAGCAGAACGAGCCGAGCCCAGTGGTTCAGCAATTATCTGCAGTGGCAACCAAGGCTCGGAGTGCTGAGGTGATGACGGCTGTCTGTCGTTGAATTGTCGAAGGTAGTGCAGCTGCTGGGCGAGGACAGCCGAATGGTGCCTGTGTGTCGAGAATCTCGTCGGGAGAGAGGCCGGAAGCGGACGGGTAGGTTGGCGGATTGGAATACTACAAGGGAAAGAGGAAAGGAAAGGGAGGAAGGAAAGGAAAGGGAGCAGGAAGTCGACGAGGAAGGGTGATGGAGAAGGACGACGAGTGAGTGTGCAGCACGGAGGCGAGGAGAGCAAGCAGCAAGCAAAGAAGCGTCCGTTGGGTTGTCGACGGGAGAATTGGCTCTGGCTGGGTAGGGGCGGCGAACCAGCGGCAGAGAAAGCCTAACTGAGCAGTGAGCATCCTAGCGCTGAACTGGTTTCGTTCGGCGCATGCAACGCCTTTCTACGAACGGGGCGGCGCGAAGTCCACCACACACAAAACGAATCAAATCGTTCGACTCGGGGCTGGATGGTATGTAACCTGCATTCCTGTCGTCAACAAGATGGATGTCTCCTGTCCTCGCCCTCTGCTCACCCTCGAAACTCAGGTTTGCATCTACGATTATTGTGAGGGCTTTTGGTCGGTGGGGCCTGTGAGGCATGCCCTAAGATACTTACGCATAGCCCAGCAGTGAGAATCTCCCGCCATCTCGGCAATTTCCTACTCATATGATTTCCGAGATTGCCCTTTCAACAATCCCAGTGCACACATTTCATAACCCAGGGCCCTCTAATTATGTATTTAGTTTTCTTAGACGGAAATATCTAAATACTTATGCACCGTTGCTTACATTCGGGCCTTAACTATTGTTGGGCCGACATCTAACCGAACCGAAGCTATCAAGCTCCAAAGAAAATTGTACTCTACTCTTACTGCCCGTGCAACTCTGCAACCATACAACTTCTCGGGTATGTGATATAACTCAGTCACTGTCACCTACGGGGTGCTTAGAGTATGGTGAGTCCAACCTACTCCCAAGTAGTAGAAAGAATGCCCTGCCACTAGTACCATCACACATGCGGAGCCGAATCTGCAGATAGACGGCTTTAGTTGTTCTCCAGGACCTCAATAATGCAGCTTGCGGAACTGTCTGATTGGTTATGCTGCATGGACAGGGTCTTTGTTTTGAGCCTCTCTCTTCTTTTGCTCTAGCTGTGTTACAAAAGTCGAATTGATGCTGAAAACAGTATGGTACAGTTTTCTTACCGCACATTAAAGTACCTCGCAACTTTAGCATTCTTCTCACCACACCGTGTCAAGGAAGATTCATTTTCAATTCTTTTTTTTTCCTCACATGATCCATGGAATATATAACCATTTTTCTTTCCTGGCTCGCGTTTTTTTTTTTCCCTCTCACTTAGCAATTGTCTATCCTTGTACACGCCAACATTTCCATTACGGGCTAGCTAGCTAGTTCAAACTGTAAATTACTTATCATTCTATTGATCGGGATCACACGGGATCATAGATGTTTATTGAACGGCAATGTCTTGTATGCGTCTACTGTCTACGTACCATCATCGATCGTTACGTTACCTATATACCTTGGTTTGCATAATTTAAAATGACGCAAGAGACTTACAGAAAGAAAGCACTCGATCCTCACGTTTTTCTCTTCGCAATAGGCAAAATACTTAGATGAAAATCCTAAGCCCAGCAATTCCCAAGACAAATTCAACACAATAACGGCTATTATGGAATCAATTTCGCGCCAATTCAGAAACCTTTAGTATGGATTCTATAATTAGTCCCATAGCTGCATTCTTGTCAAGATTATGTGGTTGAGGCATCAAGCCACTGGTGATAGCAGGCACTCGTGCAATCATCACAATGCACTGTGACACAAATTGAAGATCAAACGGATTGTATTCTGGACTGGCCACGGGAGTACACACCCATAAATACAGGAACCGTTGATATCGGAATGAACAATGGACTAATGCGACGTGCGGGTGGTAGCGATGGTGGGTGATACCATTTCTTTTCGGTTGATTGACATGCAAGAGGGAAATGATGTTGATTCTTCAGTCAAATGCAGGCGCTTCACTTGGGCGTACAAAAGGAACTCCACGGACAGTCGATTTTGGCAAAAAAAATCCAAAGTCCGCAGGGGGCGTGGGGGCATACCAATTATTGCTTGTTGCAAATCATTATACCAGTGATCGATCATGGGCTTTACGTGCACATAAGGGGAAAATAAAGTAATAGGGACAAAGTTTGATCCAAACCCACAGTTTTCCGATGTGTTTGCATAACTTTAGCAAACTTCAATTTGTTCTCCTAAATGATCGTGCAGCAATCAATATGTACCCGTATGTATTCACCCAGATGCCCACCGGGCAATTCATTCTTACCCGAACGGCCTAGGGCTACAGTCTAGTCTCTAGCGTCAACTCGAGCCCCAGGAAAGCTGTGAACTTGACAGTCCCATAACGATGACGGCCGGTTGTCTAGGAAACGAAACTAACTAAGCCTTAGTGCTGGTGTACTCGTATGCAGAGACGAAACAAGCGGTGTAGATGCGAAGACATCCGCGTGACAAAGGTTGGCACTGCTGCCATGTAAGTCGGCTCAACGCTTGGGCTTCGGCATTCTGTTTTGAAGCCCGAAAGAACCATTAGTAGGTATGAAGCTTGAGGATTCGGCCATGTCTTACGTGACTCCTGTGCACCTTTGCTTTAGTATCACATCCTGATACATGTATTAAAGAGTGGTTGAAAGACGTAGTACTATGTGGGAATTGATTTACAATACTGGGTATTCACAAACGATAGCTCAGACCTAGAAGTGTACGAGGCATGTGTATCCTCTCAGTGGCACCAGAAAGATGATGTTTCTGCCTCAACGAAAATCAGGTAAGAGGATCAAATGAAACCACATTAGGAAAGTGGCATTTATAAGAACAAGAGGAGAAACTCGTGCGGCCGATATTTAAAGAGGGTTTGATATCAAAATGTATTTACCGATGCTACTTGTTTTATGTGTACTTCTAGACATCGATCTGAGAAAGCATTTGGGTTGGCGTAAAGCAACAATAGAAAACCTCATATACCGTTCTACTCCTTCCAATAGATTGAGGACAAGTTACATTTATAGCTGGCTGCATAATATGTTCCCAAAATCTTTTCGCAAAAGTATGTCTATCTATGAAATAAATAAACCAAACTACCAACAGCTGGGTTACTCAATAGAAAAATAATCAAAGGACATAAACACTTGCTACACCTTAAGTATCGTCTCTAAGCATGAATGTTTGGATGGCTGGTGCTCATCGGGAACAAATATGTAGTTCGCAAAAGTACATGCAAAAATGTAGAACGGGTATAGATATAATAAAAAACCGAAGACTACAACAAGAACAAAATTTGTAATCCTTGAACAATGGTCATCAACATTAAATTCAAGAAACACCGTTGCGCCAAGTGATGAAAAACAAAATGATTAAAAACCCCCAGGCAAAATTCATGAGCAAAGTATTCAGATGTCATTTTCTCATAATTACCATTGACTCCTTTAAGCGTCATCAACCTTGGTATCTTCCTCCTCTTCTTCCTCGTCACTATCCTCCTCCTCGGAAGATTCCTCCTCCTCCATTTGCTTTTGTCTTTCCCACATCTCTCTACGAGTTTGTTCATCTCTGAGAACCCTCAAGCGTTCAACCTCCTCAGCTCCTCCGGTTTTCTTGAGCTTGTTTTCTTCGACAAATTTGCCAAGTTCTTTTTGGAACTCTGGAACCCTTCCTTCTAGCTCCTTCTGTCTGGCCTTCTCCGCACGCTCGATCGCCTCAAGGCGGCTTTCGTGGTTAGGTTGAAGTGCACGCACTTCGCTCAGAACATTATCCTTGGCGTCTGATGGATCGAGTTGTTCGTCAGGATGTATCAAGCCATTGGGTATGAACCCACGACTAATGTTTCTAGAACCATTGGGATTTGTTTTGATTTGTTGCTCTGAGCACTGCTCTACCAATGCAAATGTTTGCATAGCTTTATCTAGGTCGTCTTCTAGATCTGCTATGAGATTTTCTTGCATATTAAAAAACTCTTGTTCTTCGCAAACAACCTCAAGTTCGCGTTCCCAAACACGCCTATATAAAGGCTTCTCAACCTTGATATAGTCATTCATGCGCTTTAGTTCCGTACGGGCCTGGGCAATCTCTTTTGAAACGATCTCTAGCTGTCTGGGAAGTGGCCTAACCCCGCGTGCGACAACATCTTTGCGAAGATCCTCTACAGTGTCTTGTAGATCATCGACTCTAGTGACAAGAATATCGGCATCAGTAGAAAGCGTCGTCTTGCCCTTTTCGACATATGCACGGCCTTCGTTTGAACTTATAGCAGCATTGGTAGCCACTTGTTTGACGGATTTTGCCTTTGTCTTGATAGTGGCAATAGATGTATTCACATCGGCAGCAAAAGCAGAGTAAACCTGACGCAGTACCGCAAGGTCTTTACGAAACTCTCGTACTTCAAGAAGTCTAGCTTCGCTTTCTTGCTTGCTGAGAGGAACAGGTGGAGTGGCAGACTCTGATACCATAACAGGAGGCGTCGGAACAGAGGGTGCTACAGATAACTCGGCAATCTTTTTGGCAGCTTCTTCTTGCCGTTCAGCAACGCGGTTTATTTGCAAAGCCTGTGATTGCACCGATCCTGCAATACCTTGCACAATTTGCTTTAAGCCATCCATGCCATCATCTATGTGTCTTTTGACTTCATCGAGGACCTCAACGTTCAAACATAGCACCGCTCGATCCTTCACATCCCTCAGATCCTCTAATTCATACCGGACACCAGAAACTGGGTCCTGGAGATATATCTCAGGAAAATCATCGCCGGAAGGTGGGTTATAGTTGAACTTTGAAATAAACAGCAACCTTAACGACGTTCTTGATAAATCATCAAAACCTTCTGACAATACAACTTTTTTGATTGATCGTCCCAGTTGGAGGAACAGGGTTAGTTCCTTGGAATCTGTAGGTGTGGCACCCCGTATTTCCGTTGTGACTGCTTCTGTGTGTGAGACTCCATTTGTTATCACTGCATCAACTTCAGCAGTTGGTCCTGCGCCTGGTGGTGGTGACTGCGAGGGAGTAGCTCCCGTATTGATTGTGAGTGGACCCTGCTTTTCAGTGACGACCTCCGTGGGAGCGCTCACGGGGGTGATAGGTCCAACTTTATCTTCCGGTGTTTTAGCTATTGGTGAGTATGATTTATCCGGGTCTGCTTCTTCAGATATCCGATTTGGATTTCTCATCGGCGAAGGTTCTTCCTTCGCCTTAACTGACGATCGACCTTGTGGAAGACGCTTTCGTACGGCGTCCATAGATTCGCGATTCCGAGGTGTCGTAGTAGGGTCACGTGCTATAACTGAAACGTCATGAGGGTTTTTTCCCGTCAGCTTCGCAATTTGATATGCCGAGTATCTCTTCGAAGCCCTCCGCTCTAAAGAAGTATGCTGTTGAAGTGCAGCCAATGCATCGGAAGACGGCGGTGGAGGTGGTGGTGGTGGCATAAATGCTGTAGGTCCCGGGGAGTCGGCACGAGGCTCCTCAATTGTTGGATATGGTGGTTTGGCTTTTGATGAAGGGGTATCGTTTGTACGTCCATTCACAGATGATACAGAATCAGTTGCTTGATGGGAACTCTCAGAGCCAGTTGCAGGGGCTGAATCACGATAAGCAGGCTGTGGTCCCTTGGGAGCAGATCCCCCATCAGGTAGAGATGTCGTACGTTCTGGTCTATCTCCATTGGACTCTGTGTTGCTTACTTTTGGGGGACGAGATATTGATCCACCCGATCCACCCGATCCCCGGTCGGTTCCAGACCCCTCTCCATCTTTCGTTTGTTTCTGTCTCAATTTTTGTTGCTTCCTCTTTAGTCCATGCAATAGATTGATAATGATCTCTCTAATGCGGGGCAAATAAACATCTAAGCTCTGGGGACTGGCGTCCTGACTTAGAGTATTCTCAAGGATTGTACGCAATGCATCTGGTACATTCCCTAAGTCCGCCGTTTCTACCCCGATGGCGGTAAAAGCTCGGCATGCTATGTTGAACTCTGATCCCAATCGGACATATACATCGGAGACTTCAGCTTCCGTAGCCTGTTGTCGAGACCATGCAGTGAGTGTTTCTAGAAGTTGCTTCGTAGCAACAAGAAGGTGTGTAACCGATTTTTCAATAGTTGACAACTGGAAAAATGTTAGTCAAAAGGCCGAAATCATAATGAGGTGATAATGGGACTGGGGAGATGGTGAAAGTAGTGCGGCAGTAAAATGGACGACTATCGCCGAGAGAGATTCAAGGGAATGGTTCTCACATTGACTTGGTTCCGGTGACGGGGACTACGTGCCGACCCAGATGAGTTCCTTCCAGCGGCAGACATAGTGGGATTAGCCGGATTCGCGGTGGGGACTGATGATGGGGCGGAGGTTGAGTAGGATGGAGTCGAGGAATGCCGAGCGGCGGAGCGTTGGGGGCCTTGCTGCATAGGATGTTGGAGGTAGGATAGTCGTTAATGGTTTCGCTGCTGCACGGACTCGATCGATAAGTAGTAAATGCACTGATGGTGGATCCCTATGCAAGACCGTCCGGGCGTGTAATATATGAACGTCCCGAGGCCTCAACCAGGCTTGTAGTAGGTATCCGCGTGAACGCGCTTCGGAGAGTCACAGGGTATACAGTTGGTGTAGCAGCTGAGATAAACCATCAGAGGGGTTGTGTTATGAGGCTGAGAGGGTGCTGGCGGTTATCTTCTGGTAGTGCCCTCCAGTAGTAATACGAACCTCACCTTCAAATATTGGATATCATGCAATATTGCAAGCAACCTTCAACATATCCGCACTGTTTCTCACTAATTAGGTTTACACACACATGCTAATTTTAGCACGCATGTCTTGTTAAATTGAGTGCCTGTTCGTAAATTTGCATAGATACATAAGTACTGCATGAAATAGTAATCAACCCGTGTACTCACTTGATCCATAGTACTACTTCTTACGCCTCAAGGCTAGCTAAGGCGGCCATGGCAATCAGTAGGATGTTTCAAGCAGAGTAATTTTCCCTCACACAAGATGTCACCGCACCTAAGCTGAAGCACAGCTTTTCATAGCCAAAGCCAAACGACTTAATTAACAGAATGTGAACTTGTTGAATTGAACATTTTATGGCTACTTACTTCGTAAGTAGGCTATATTTTGAAACTACAATTAGATAATGAAAAAGGAAGGTATTTTGCTCTAGGACCAGTTACTTTGTAAGGACTACGTAGCACTCGCACATTATACAAATCTTACTTGCTCTTAAAAATCATATGCCATGTGACCCGCGGACTGAGTAGCATACGGAGTAAATAAGGTTGCTTTAGAAGGACACATATGCATGCACCAAGTGCATACTTTATGATAGGAAGCACCAAGATCTCGAAATCAATTAGCTTGAAGTTGAGATGCTTGTGGTACTTTCGAGCCTAGTATTAGTTGATACATAGTTGTTGCCAATCACCTGGAAACCCCTACCATAGTAAAACCCATGATCCCTTAATTGAACTTCATGTATACATCATGATTATTGTCGGCTGCATTGAAGTAGTAAAATTATTAGTGAGACGAATATGGAGATATTATCACGTGAGCTTCAACTGAGGGGTTCAGTAAGAAGAAATCTCACGTGACATATCTCACTTGAGAAGTACGAGTACTGTCGCATGTCTACTATTTATGCCGTGTAGCCTCGCTGTCATACGCTGCAGTGTAAGAATCTATCACTAACGAATGGTATCGTCCATGAGGATCATCGTTTGTTAATACTATGATTCACAACTCTGCCAAACTGCTGGCGTATTACAGCGAGACACAGGAGGCTTTGCAACATAACCGTACATGCAACGGTAATTTAATTTTGGGGTGCAACACAAAGACACTTCACTGTAAGCAAAGGTTACAGAAGAAAATATACAAGGACTTGTGCAAAGAGACCGTCTAAGCGCTTTTTTACAAGTACATATAGGCCAGTCCTAACCAATATTCGCTTTGGAATGTGCTTCTGCAAAACAAAAGTTGGCCCAAGGCTGATCTGATTGATGTTACGCAGTAGATTTGGGTGACCCGTACAACGCAATATTATTTCGTAGGATGCGCATCATAGTGCAGTTTAAGTAGTAGGGTACTTGGCGGCCAGCCTGCTTTATAGACAGGGCGGTGTATGCAGGGCGGTGTATCTTTTCTAGATGCATTGGGAGGTAGGCGGAATTTGGGTGGCCTTCCATCAACCTTCGACAATAGTGGGCGGCTGTTGGCTATAGTTGCTGGCGTTGGTCGTGAGCGAGCGAGGAGTAGGCCTGTCTTGTAACTCTAAAGAAATGGTAGTAGCGTAACAGTTTTAACAGCACCACTCCCTCATCTCTCCAGCATTTTTCTCAGACTTCATCTCTCACATCTGCCTGCCTCCCACCCCCGGCGTTTTCATCAGGGCATCTTCCTTCCCTCACTCTCGCCGGTGTCTCTTCTTACTGTCCGACACCTGGTGTTGAATTATTTCTGTTCTGCTCATTGTCGTTTGGCTCGACATTGCTTCATTCTTTTCGCAGTTCTTTGGGCTGTTGTCGGAGTCCGTGACGGACAGCTCCTTTCAAACGCAACACCCAATTTATTTCCCACCACAACAAGTGTTCACCACACCACGAACCCCCCCCCAAACCTACATCTACACTGGAGTTTCATTCTGAAACCCCCGACTCCTGCGACCATCACTTGATTATCCACCGTAAATTAATACAGGAGCCTCATCCTACAAAACGATACTGATCAGCTCCCACTACACACGATCACAATGGCCACGGCTACCTCGTCAGTAGCTAGTGCGACCGCTCCGCCAACGTCTTCGGCTGGGAGGCCGCAGTTGAAGAGCTCGATTAGTGGAACCGCGGGCGCTGGTAACAGAAGATCTGTCCAGTCACCCGTCGATGGTTCTCAACGGTGAGTTACATTTAGCTTCTGCTTTCACTTTCCCGCTACATAATGTGGTGGTTAAGGCCAACCCTTGCCCCAGCCCTCACTGGTGGAACAAACATTAATCGCTTTGACCTGAATTGATCGGCGTTAGGCATGGAGTGGCCGCTTGTCTATATTCTGCTGCCATTTTCAAGTGTTTGATCTGATGATGTTTATTGATGTCTTGTTTCTTCCATAGGCGTAACTCCTCACACAAGGGCTGGCAAACAAATGCAGCTCAGCAAAAGTATAATGGAAGTGCAATCGCACCATCTTCATCGCCTACGCCAGGCCAAGCAGCGAATTCGAGAACACGGCCCGCTTCTATGCAAGTAGGCGAATCGGATACCCATGATAAACACATGCATGACCGTCTTTTGTTTGTATTGGCAAATCTCATGGTAAGTATATAATTATCCACTTCCTCATGTTTGCTTCCATGTCGTCTCTCTAAGTTACAATCACTAATATTGAATTTGACAGGGCCGCCATATCATTGTTACTGTTAAAACTGGGGCTAGGTACTCCGGTGTTCTTACCGGAGCAGACACTAAGTCTGATTTGGCTTGCACGTTGAAATGGACCAAGTTGATGAAAGCTCCATTTGGCGAGAACGACGAGAAGCACAAAGTGGGTGATTATATAGGCGGGGGTAGTGAGAAAGTCATGATTTTCGGCGATAAGGATGTCGTGGATATCCAATCATCTGGAGTGATCCTTTCGGACACGGAAACTTCTCAAGCCACACAACAGAACGGTGAGCTTCCTATGCCAGGTAGGCTTACCTAGACTGTTACTGAACAAGTATTTTAGGCGTTTCCAGTGGAACGTTCAAAACGGATGCAGATATATCTGGAAACATGGCTCTTCGAGAGCGTGAACTACACAAATGGCAGCCAGATGAGTCTGCAGACTCCGGACTTTCTCTAGAAGAGCAGAATGCAGGGCGTGGTCAAGGGTGGAACCAGTTCGAGGCTAACGAACGGTTGTTTGGGGTTACATCGGATTTTGATGAAAATATCTACACCACTCAATTGGATCGCTCGCATCCACAATACCAGCAGCGTGAAGCCAAGGCTGCTAAAATTGCAGCTGAAATCGAGGGATCAACTACTGCCGGAGTTAGTGCCCATGTCGCTGAAGAGCGTGGCCATGCTCCTGACGATAGTGGAATGGACGAAGAGGATAAGTAAGTCTTACGATTTCATATGTGCGTAGGGTTTAGTATACTAACTCAAATCCGTCTAAAATAGATATAGCGGAGTGCAGCGGGCACTCAGTGCATCTAACAATCCTAATAAATATACTCCACCTGCTCGACGAGCACCTACTGGACAACCAACAGTTCCTGGAGCTCCACACGATCCTGCCATTATAGCTTCTCAATTGGTTAGACCTGAGTCATTGCAGCAAAAACAGCAATCGCCGATTGTTCAAACCTCTGCACAATCCATTCCTCAGATCAACGAGGACAGTTCTGCCCTCAAGTCAAAGGACAGACCTGCCCTTCCTTCAGAGGTCACCGGACCACGCCTGCCATCGTCCGTCACCCAACCCGCGAACAAGAGCGGCGAATCACCGCAAATTGAGAAGGAAATCAGCCTCAATTTCAAGAACTTTGTTAGTACTGAAAAGGAACGCGTGAAAAAGAAGAGGTCGGAAATGGCACACAGAGATCGCGAAAGCAAACTTAGGGAGCTGAAGAAATTCTCAGAAAGCTTTACGCTGAAGACAGAGGTTCCTCAAGATCTGGTTCCGATCTTGGCCAAGGACAAGCAGAAACAAGCAGAAATCATTGAGAAGGCAAAGCACGGTTCCAAAGCCGTAAACAGTAACTCAATGCCAGCTGCACCTGCAAACTCGCAGATGGCTATGTCTGGTTCGCAAGCTGCAGGAAACGGCCTTGCTAAGGTACTACCACCGCATAGCTTTGCAGCTAAGGATCCGGAGGCATTTCAACGCCAGACCAAGTTACTCCTCCAGAATTTCCCACGTCTCCAGCAGCCCCAAACATTGGGTCAGAATGTTCGTCAAGTCCATCAGGACAGAAACCTCCCTGTCCGGGCCCCTGTACCCATGGCGGAACCTGCCCGCTCTCAACAGCATCCTCCAACAGGTCCTGCAGCAAACAACATGCAAAATGGTCCGGCTCTTTCAGGAACTGGACCTGCATCTCATGCTGGAATAACCAAGAAATTTAATGTAAATGCAAGACCATTCGAGTTCAAACCAAATCCTGGTGCTGCGGCTTTTACACCAAGTTTCAACGGTCCATCCTCTACTGCAAGCCCTACATCGGCACATGCCCCTGTTGCTTCAAGGGCAACTAGTCCGTCGGTTTTCTTTGGAAACAAGAGAATTAAGACTGAAGGCGAGCGGCCATCAATTAAAGATAATTTTAATCCTTTTAAGGCTATGAAGACTGCCGAAAAGAAGGAGATTCCACAAAAACATCTCAATGGCAATGCAAATGACTACATTGATAAGCCTTGGAACACTACACCTCTGTGGTATTCTGGAGAATCCACCGCTGAAAAGTCTTACAAGAACATGTTTGCCAAGATTGAGTTTGATCAGAGCGTTCACTCGCCCCAACCTCCGCATATCATGCCGCCCCAGCCTCATCACCAACAGCTGCCTCCGCACATGCCCCATATAAGCCATCCGCCTCATGTGCCTCACCAGGCCCATCATGGCCCAATGCAAGCGCATTTGCTGCAACCACATTATGAGCAGGACCACATGAGGCAGATGTCATCTCCATCATCTGTGATGCCATCTCCGAGCCTGCACAATGCTACAGTTGCCTACCAACAATCACCTGTTCCCCACCAGTCACAGCTTGCAATGTACCCAGGGCCACAAGGCCAGATGGGCCATTACGGAGTTCCGGGTGCACCAGGTGGCCCTCAGTACTTCTATAGCAACCAAGCATTTAGAGGAGCTGGCGGCCCTGGACCCATGATGATGTCCGCACCGCAGGGCCCAGTTCCATACCCGGCGGGACAAATGATGCATCCGCAGATGTATTCACCACAGCAGCCTCAGGCATACTTGAGTGGACCACCCCCAACATCTCAGCAAGGATTTCCTAGTCCTGGACGGCCGGCTGCTCCCATGATGATGCATCAAGGATCTTCCCAAGGAACTTCTGCTGGTCCCCAAATGGTAGCATATGGCATGCAGCCTGGACAGAACTACGGTGCACAAGGCCAGCAGCAACAAAGTGAGTTTATCCCGCCAGGCCAAAATTGGTTACCCCAGCGTTCTCAATCCACTGTCCCCTTTTCATCTGCTGTTTCTTCCCCTCGAGCGCGCCACAAGCACACACCCGTCCAATCTTCTGCTACTGTTGCTACTTCTGGTACCCCTTTGCTTTCTCCTGCCCTGGCCGCCTTCGCATCACCTACTCTGGCACCTGTCCAAGGCTTTTCGTCACAACCGCTCCAGAGGAGTCAGACGAGCAGCAAGGCTCAAGACGTCGGAGACGGGGGTAGAGGGTATGGCCGTGGACGAGGAGGCAGGGGATATCATGGTCACAACAGTGGTGGAGGTCGGGGAAGGGGGAATATGAATCGGGGACAGGACAACTTTTTGATGGACAATTATTCTAACGAAAGCTCAATAACTACAGTGGGAATGATGCGAGGACAGCCTCCTCCACACCAAGGCGGCCATGCCCCTCCGCCTCAGGGATTCTACGGCCCTCCGCAGGGCCATTACCCTCCTGGCGGAAGAGGTAATGGATACGGTGGACCTCAGCAAGGTGGACAACATGGCATGCCGCCTCCAATGCCTCAGCAGGTTCAACCCCCTCCTCAGCAGCCACAAGGTACTGAAGCCGGCGAAGAGAGCAAGTGACAGGTCTCGGGATTGTAGGAATATTTGGGTTGGCGTACAAGAGGAAAAACTGGCGGAGTGTGTGGCGTATGTGTTTCCGGGGTCTTTCCAACTTGTTTCGCTTCCATCTTTTTTCCGCATCAGGCGTCATCATCGGTTGAAAATTATCCCTGTTCTGTTCCCTTTTGCCTTGCTGTTTTTTTTTTTTTTCTCCTTTGCATTAAATCCTGTGACTGGCTGGATTTCATGATCCAACTTTTTCTTTTTTTTTCCTTTTTATGCTTGCCCGTTGAGATGAATATGTTCAGGAGAAAGGACATGTGGCGGTCACGACACGTTTTTTTAGTTTTGCCTTAGGTGTGAGACGGGGACATGGGAAGCAAGGGGGGTATCTTGCCGCAACCGTCGAGCGCATGAGGAGAGCTGAGGAGAGAAAGCCTGGTAAAGCCATGGCATCTGGGATGCGCTGGACTGGCTTGTGGTGGGGAGGGTGGGGCTTCCTGGGTAGAAGTTATCAACGCACATGGGGCGGCTTGTGGGGATGATTATGATGATGATGACCGTTATGTAGGCATTGTGTCATGACGGATACGTGTTTGTGTATGGAGTTCAATGTGGGTTCGCATGTACTTCGCGTTTTTATCCCCTAATGTCTGTGATGGAGACATTTGGTGTAGGGACAATAGAAATGTGATTTATTTAAGAAACGGAGCAGGCTTGAAGACGGGTGAGATGTGAGACAAAAGTAAACTGATGGGCTAGTCAACGTGATGTAACTTCCCCGGTGTGCATAAGTCGGTAAAGTACTTCACAAGAGTGTGTAAGAGCACATGCACACGGACACGAGCTACTCTTGGAGAACCAAGGTTGACAGGAAATTGCGTTCGCGCCCCACGTCAGAAGATGTATGTACAACTCAATATTTTCCACTCATTCAAGTCCGGGAGTACATACAATGACCCGCGTGTCCGGGAGGGATATCCACAATCGCCGACAGCGCCGAAGCGTAGCGCCGAGCCGCTGAGCTGTGGCCGATAGCACGTTGACGCCGATGAGCGCCGACAAGTTCTAAGGCTGTGATTTCATGGAGCTGGTCAAGATAAATAGATCATGAGAGGCTATGGCTTTTTCTGTCTAGCCCATCATCACTACATAGTTACTCAAACGTTGAACAGTCCACAGTTGTCACAGCCCCTCACTCTGCCACAGACTATCACTCACAATGTCTGCCGCCGCCGCCGCCCCCACCACCGCCGCCGCCACGCCCCGCATCTGGCTCATAACCGGCACCTCCTCCGGCCTTGGCCACGCCCTAGCACTGCACGCTCTCTCCAACGGGGACACGGTCCTGGCCACCTCGCGCTCGCCGACCCCAAACCCCACCCTCGCCGCCGCCGGCGCAACACACATAACCCTCGACCCCTCCAGCCCGCGCTCCACCATCGCCGCCGCCCTCGCGCCCTACCCGCACATCGACATCGCCGTCCTCAACGCGGCCTACGTCCTCACCGGCGCCCTCGAGGACCGCACCGAACTCGAGCTCAGCTCGCAATTCACCGTCAACGTCTTCAGCGCGCTGCACATCCTGTCCGCCATCCTCCCGGGGATGCGCGCGCGCGGCACTGGGGTGGTGGCGATGGTCGGGAGCATGGGGGCGCACCTGCACACGCCCGGCGTCGGCGCGTACCACGCGACGAAGGCGGCGGTGCGGAGCCTGAGTCTGACGCTGCGCGGCGAGCTGGCGACGAGCGGCGTGGGGGTGTGTTGTGTCGAGCCGGGGCACTTCCGGACGCACGTGCTGGCGGGCGTGGCGCCGGAGACACGCGTGGAGGCGTATCGCGGTGTTAATGAGGCGCTGGCGGAGCGGTTTGGCTTTTATGATGGGCGCCAGCTGGGGAGGGTGCAGAGGGGCGTGGAGGTGATGTTTGAGGTGTTGACAGGCACCGGGTGTGCGGCGGGGCGAGAGCTGCCCGGGACGCTGGCACTGGGGAGTGATGCTGTTAAGGCCACGCTGGAGATGGCAGAGAGCGTGAAGCGTGACGTGGAGTCGTGGCAGGCGGTGAGTGAGAGCACCGACTATCCGGAAGAGGAGAGATTCTATTAGATATGTATGTGTATACATGAAGTGTGTACTCGTACTTGTGTGCCTGCTTGCATGCTTGGCATTGTTTCTAAATTCTACCTAAAAAGGTTGTTGGAGATGAGTTTATGATCGTGTTCGTTATAAGGTTAAGTGTGAACGGATACAGGACGAGGAAGAAAGGAGCAGAATAAGGCGGATGAGACGCCAGGAGACCTGAGCCCACATGACCAAAAACCGAATGATCGATGATGCAGGATTACTCACTGATACAGAGTTCATTCATGGAGTCAAACAATATCTATTCTCTTTCTTCATAAGACTAGCAACAAAACCCACCCCACTTCAAATGTGTTGCCGTTATATTTGGTATTCGGAAGACAAAAATGTAATATGGTACACTAGAAGATGAAACACAAAAAAACGGAGGGTATAATGCACCAGCAGCTGGCAGTACAATCAAAATGAACGAACGCCCAAAAACCCTCTGTAGAAATACTCCGCCCAAGAAACAAGAGTGAATCATAAAAATGCTCAAGCAAATAAACTCCCTGCACGCGAAAAAGAATAATGCAACCAAGGCTATTTGAATGCAATCATAGCATCATGCTCCTTCGTCGTGCATGTGTCTTCTTCCCTGCCTCCGGCCCAATTGAAGAGTCGCTCTTCACCCTAGAAGCCTTTTTCACTTCGTTGGTGGTTATTGTGGTCCTCCGTTTTTGTTGAAGTTCTGGTGACACACGTTCAATGGAATCTGATCTCGATCTCCGCTTGACATTTTCGCTCCTCTTATCTTCAGTCACTACCTCGTTCAACTCCGTAGGAGCTTCGGTTTCCGGAGCAGCCAAGATGAGTGATGAAGTACGTCTGCGCCGGTGAGTCATGACATTTGGTGGTAAACTGTCCTCCTCGTCATGTTTCAGATTCTTGGTCTCCTCCTCTCGCAGTTGCTTGATTGGCTCCATTTCTTCGTTGGGAAACTTTGGCACTACTGGTAAATTCAACCACTGGGCGTTGTCTTCATCATCACCTTCCTGCTCTCTTTTGACTTTGATCTTTGAAGCCGACGGTTTTTTCTTTAATGTTGAGCGTAGCTCAGGGTCTGGAGTGACTGATCCCTTCCTGCCTCTAACTGCATCCACAAACCCCGGTTCTTCTCGTCGCATCTTCTGACGCAAGCTTGGTTCGGCGTAGCTGACAGTACTGCGGGCACGACGAGACGTACGTCCTGTGGATATTGCTGATTCGGAATCCGGTGGGGGCGTGTCTCTATCTCGTATGGAGGGACCGCGGTATACTTTTGTGCTTACTGGCGGCGGCTGTTCCATCTTGACCTTGTGCAAGTCATTGTCTCCGTCTTTGCGCGAAGCAATCTTGATCGGGGAATTGATGGGATCTGAATTGGTACTCTCTGCACATTCATTAGATTTTGTACTTTGCTAGGTGTTGGTTTGGGGGGACTTACTAGGACCTAATGCCTTCCTTGATGTTGATGAAATGCTGGAACTACTGGAAGACCGACTGTGCATTTTCATTGCAGGCCTTTCCGAGGGGCTTGGTGGCTGCTCGACTTCCTCTGCATGATCCCCAACTTCGTCTGCAGTCTCCTTCGGGCTCCGACCGCGTTGCAAGGCCTCCTCCATTTGAAGTCTGGCAGTATTTGCTGCTCGCTCCGAAACTTTGGAGAACCTATACTCGAGTTCTGGAGAAGAAAGAGCAACAGGGGATTGGTCTAACTCTGTAAATCTGCGAATTGGTTTAGTGGGATCACAGGAGATTGCTTCTTTGACAGGTAGCTCGGGTTCCTGGGCATGAGAGCTGATGCGTCGTCGTCGGGTCGGTCGACGAGATTCTACATAGGAGATCGGGAAATCATTTTCAGGCTCGGGGTCTGAGTCTGAGGGCGCAAAAAAATCTGGCAGCTGCGGAGGTAACTGTATCTCATCGAAACTATATCCCAGAATCAGCAATTTGTTCAAGTAAACCATTATCATGTAACCACATACTTGAAGCTGCTTCGCCGCCGATGTGCGTCGTGTAAACTACTCCGTCGGGAACGTGTGTCTTCGGAAATTGCAGGCAAGTATCCCTCTGGAAGCTCTCCTGGAATGTAAGAGTCTCGCATTAATCTGGACTCCATTATTGGCGAATCGTCCTCTAGAATGCAATTAGAGTGTGCTATGGGTAGCTGGGCCAGTGAGATCCAAACCTCCAGCTTTCTGCGCGGGTGAACCCCCAGGGTTATCTAGTTCTTCTGCCAGTTGTATGAATTCGGCAGCCTTGTCCAGCATTTTCTTCCGAACCGCTTGAACATTCTCAACAATCTGTCGATTTTTATCTCTGCGATTGAGTTGCACCTGAAGTCTGATAACCTCTTCACGAAGGCCTATGTTCTCTGAAAGTAATCTTGTTGTTTCTGATTCGAGAGTACGAATCCGTACAGATTGGACTGAATTCGCCCTTCAAAGGAATCAACATTAATTCTCATGAAATCGGCGTGCCACGGAAGGTAGCAGACCTTGCAATCTCACGGTTCTGTCGAAGGTATCGTTTTTTAACTTTGGCATGGAATGATCAGTTGGGCGCCCTGTGCAACAAGAGTATAGCAACAAAACTTACGGGCCTCGATAGCCTCAGAACTACCGCTTTGCTGTTCGTTGAGCCGTGCCATTTGATTGCCTCCCCGTCCGTCCTTCCGTCTACTCAGAACGCGTGTCTGAATATATTTAACGCTTGCTGTTGGCCGACAAATCGTTTATTATGAATAAAAAGACGAGTGTCGGTAGGTGTTCTACATGTATGAGTCCCGTGGACCGCTGACAACAATTGTTATTGTTACAGACAAGCTGCGGGGCGGAGGTCAAGTAGCTGAAGAGTGGTTGGGGGAGGGTATCAAACAAAGACTAGGAGTAAACAGATTAAAGCACGGCTTGTTTACTTTTGTCTGTATCGGGTAAAGTGCCCACCCCTCACACCTACCCCAGTCATCAGCATACAACGTCCGTCCTAAAAAAAATAAGAGTTGCTTCCACCTGATAAGCCATTGTGATTTACCAAATTTCACGAAAGCTTTCTCATTACTAGCATGTCCAACTATCCTCCATCGCGCTATTCGCTAGCCCCAAGTGCGCATCTCCGCCAACAATCACTATCTGGTGGCGGTTCGTCCCAGAGCTCTCCAGCCTTAATCAATCGCATCAATGAGAAGAAGCAAGAACTTGAGAATCTCCGGGCCTTGAGAGATCTCAGTGGAAACCTAGCAGCTCAAATGCAACAGCTTGAAGAAAAGTTATCTACTCTGGCAGACGGAGCAGAGGGTTAGTACCTCATCTCCACCTCATAGAGTACCAGCTCACCTCACTATCGATTCCCAGCCGTTGCCGCTGTAGTTTCTAACTGGAACAACGTGATACGGGCGATTGCCATGGCATCTAGTACTATAACCCACATACCCTACATGTGGTATAGACATGCTGACACTATAATATCAGCAAAACTTCCAAAGGCAGAAACTACAGCAGATGGGGATGTATTCACGGATCAACCCAAGAAAGAAGAAGACCCTACCGAAGGATTCCCCAGGAATGAGCAAGGCTTAGTCATGCCGCATGTGTTAGTTCGAGTACCAACGAAACAGGATGAATAGAAGTAAGCATCTAAAGGTCCACTCAATAAGCGCAGGTGCTTCAAATTAGAGAAGCATGATAAGTTACACGGTATCATGCCAGTTTTGTAGATGGTCGGGTATCGCTACATCAACGCCTGAAGCCCATAGACACGTTTTCGCTTCGTAATGTGAAGTACTCTCAAAGCGTCTTCTTATGGGATTCGTGTGCTGTTCACAATGGTTCGGTTTCATAAAATAAGAAATCAAGCTAATCATAATGTATTTACTGCATTTAAAATAACTCGGGGACATCTGAGGATAGCCTATCATTGATTTACAGGTTTTCTACAGACAGAGTTGGGTTATCCCGGGGAAAGGAATTAGTACTTGAAATACATGTAGTTATTATACAAACTACTCTAAATATCGAGTAATCCAGCAGGTACATAACCCTAATAAGAGTCCTGTTGAATAGAGGTAGAACCACGCTAGCAGGTCTTACATTAGGAACTCATTCTTGATTACGTAAACAGGGCAACAAATTTCTGGAAATACCTGCGCCTTGAAGTTACATGTTGCATATGGCAATGTGGATTCGTCTCAAAACTTCATGATTATTAGACCTTTCAACTAGTGGGGAAAAATATGTTATGCTTAACACTAGGTGTGATCGGATTTTACTAAGACGCGCCCGCATGGCCTATTAATCACTTCACAGTTGATACCTCGCATTATCACTCGACTGGAGCTCATATATCTCGCTGATTTGTGGCATTATTCATCACAAGGAAATGAAATTTACACATAAGTATTTTCCAAGAACTCGGGACCTACTCACGTCTTAGGGCCAGATAGTGATATTCAAAATGCCATAATCAAGTTCAAGTACGAGTACATCGTAGTGAAAATTTCTATAAAAATAAGAAAATACATGTGATGAAATTACTTTTTTACCTTCTGTAACAATTTATCAGCTAAACTTGGCACCGTTAAACTGGGGCTTAATAGTTCCAAAAAAGAAACATCCGTTTGGAATGTTTTATATATCCACATTCTCAGCTCTGTGGCCATGAAACTATCCAGGCCTAATAGCCGAGACCGAGCGGCTTTCAGCTGCGCCTCGGAAGTCATCATAATCTCGGAAAGTTTGACAAAGATCATTCCCTCAATATCTTCCCGAGATGAAGCCGAGGCTACTGTAGCGGCTGAGTGGGTTTTTGAAGTGTTGATGCCCGCAGCCTCTTTGAGAGCACGCACAACATAACCTAGACGTACATCTTTATCACGCCAATGACCACTACTCGGAGAGTCTTCTAGACTTTTGCGGAGTTGTGAGACATCAGTACCTAGAAGAGTGAAAGATTCGGCGAGGGGGTCGAATGATGCACTAGATCGAGATGTGAATGAGGCACCGCTGGACTTCTGAGATACAATTGCAAGCTCCATGGCTTGCAGTAACTCGTTTTCAGGAATTCCATAGTTCCCACTGCGAGAGAGATTCTTCCAGACATCAGCATGTTCAGATACATACCCAACCTCGAGCACAGCCCCAATTCCGATGGACGCGGCCGGAAGGCCGAGTGAGCGACGATAGCGCGCAAAATTGTCCAGAAATGTGTTGGCTGCGCCATAGTTGGCCTGCCAGGGAGCACCTATAGAGCCAGATACCGAACTCATCATTACAAAGAAATCAAGCTCTTGTTTTGACTTGAGCATTGATTCGTGGAGGTTAATAGTGCCTTGGACCTTCGCAGTAATTGGAACTAAAAATTCTTGAAGTGTCATAGAGGATAATAACCGGTCCTATAATCAAGCAAAAGTTAGTTCATGTCGGATATTATACTTTGGAAGTTTACGGTGAGATTACTGACCGCTAAAGCCATTGCTCCCTGAATGACGCCACGGATTGGATGAGAAGCGGCCGCCACTGCTCTCTTGACATCTTCTCGTTTTGATGCATCTCCTTTGATGACCTGTGCATTGATTCCTCGTTGTCTCAAAGATTGAATAAACTTCTTTGCGACTGGTGACTCATCACCTGAGCGCCCAATAAACAGAAGATTCTTTGCTCCTTTAGTACACATCCAGGACGCAAGTGATCTACCCAATCCACCCAAACCCCCAACCAAAAGATATGTTCCATCCGGACGTAAGCTTGCACTTGTCGGTAAACGTGTACCTCGTACTTTAATATCAGGCCGGTCGTATGTGATCACAAATTTTCCAATGTGCTTCCCTTCCATGAACTGTTGGACTGTTGGCACAAGATCTTCAATAGACACTTCGGTGAGGGGCCGGATTGGTGTCAGTTTCCCTTGTCGTAAAAGTGCAAATGTTTCATCAAACAGTCTTTTCAATCATTAGTTTAGGCCATTGTAAATTTACTAAATGGGATTGTTTACTTGTGTATTAGGCCGGCCCGGTCTGTGGCCATGTCAAACGAGAAGAAAGATGCATTTCTCATGAAAGGAGTTAAATCCAGTTTTCCGTGATCATTTACCTCTTTCCGACCAACATCAACGAAACGACCGAAGCGTGCAATAAGCTTCCATGTATCTGTCATCAGGTCCCCGGAAAGTGGACTTAGGATCACATCAATACCCTCTCCATTGGTTGCCTCCATAATGCCTTCATAAAACGAGTTATCACGAGAATTGAAAATACATTCATCAGGGATCCCAAGCTTGTCGACTAAAAACTTTCGTTTCGGTGCCGAACCAACAGTTGCAAAAATCTTATTAAGTTCGAAAATTAGCCCTTCTTTCTTTGTGTAACTGCGGACTTGGTTACCTTCGCTCCTGCAAGCCGTGCTACTTGAATAGCTGCTATACCGAGGCCTCCCGAAGCGGCGTGAATTAGACATGTCTATACGACCTATCAGTTGTTCATTCGAGAAAATTACTTTTGGAGGGTTTTATACCTCGCCCTTCTGTAAACGTGCAAGGTGGTTCAAGCCATAGATGGCTGTGCCATATGCGATAGGTATTGTGGTCATATCATTGAAAGTCTCATGATCTAAAAGTTTATAGCAAAGGCATGAATCTGCCCTTTGGTAGTTTCCAAAGGCACCATTGATAGATCTAGCCGCAACGACTCTGTCGCCGTTCTTGAAATCCCTTACGCCAGGTCCAATACGTGAAACAATACCAGCAACCTCATGAGGGAAGCATCTTGAGTCAACTCGGCCTGTAATAATCATAACGTCCTGGAAATAAGTTAGTCAGAGTTTCAAAGTAGCGGCCTTAAGCGTTGAGACGAACCTTCATGTTTAGACCGATTGCTTTTGTCTGAATTTCAATCTCTCCCTGGAGTAATGGGGTGACATGATCTTTATCTTCAATGAAAACGAGCGTATCCATAGAGCCTGGATTGAAACGCCCCATGTCAACCTTCATTGCTCTTTCTGGGGTTAATGGAATATATTCTGGCTTCGTGTTATCAATAGCAATGTTCTCCCGGAACCCTTGATTTAGACTATGATCAGGATAGATTCGACTGATATAGTCAACCCCAGAATGACGAATAAGGTCATTTCCAACCTTTCCAAGTTCCCCTGTGGCCACGGCCGAGGCGGCCCAAATGATCTTTGATACTATCTGCTCAGAATCAGTATTAATGCTTGCTGGTTCAAAGTCTAGATGACAGAATTGGGTGGCTGGGTGTTCAATCATGAGTACTCGGCCAAACCCATCAACCATGGCATTGAGTGGATTATCGCCTCGCAGAAGCCCACCGGCCGTGACCCATATTATAGACTCAGATGCGCATAAACTCTTAAGCTTCAACCATTCATCTTCAGTGATGTCGGAAAATAATGGCCCTTCAAGTTCTGCAAGAACGACTACATGCACCGGAGCATTTTTTGGTTCCAACTGTTCGGCTCGCACTGCCGCCAAAGTTTCGACCTCGGTAGTCCATCCTAGACAACCACTCGCGTATTCTTGAAGAGAGTTCGAAAGTTCATGAGGGTTATTTCGATATATCAAAAGAAGGTGTTGAGCTGGAACGAGATCTAATACTTCATTGTTTGATTTCAAGGCCGATACCACTTTATTTTCACGGGGATCATTTCCCGGAATGACGAGCGTACTGGCTTTTGAAAATCCTGAGTCTTCTAAGGTTTTCAGACTTGACTCCAAATTGGTAGGGGCAAGGTAGACTATCCGGCCTCCGCTCTTTAACGAATTCCGTGCAACCAACATCTGGCTGCTTGTTGGGTCATTAATAGGCTCATTCAATATGACCAAGTCGTATAAGTTTTCATCCAATATATCTTTTGATGGCTCTTTTTCCATAAAATAGATGTTTCTGTAATCCTCTAACAATTCCTGAAGTCCAGCTACAATTTCCTCTGAGAAGGAATCCATGAAAAAACTATAACTCCCATAGGAGGGGACATTAGAAGTTCCATGGAGAGCGTCAAGGATGTGCTTGGATAAAATATCCGCTCCAATAGCGCTACCAATTTGTAGAATTTTTGTGGAAGTATTCTTATGAGCCACCAAATCCACGACCGCGAGAACTTGGCTATACGTATTGATGAATTGATTTCCTTGTTTTTGAAGATCATTAGATAGAGCGTGATCTGCGTTTGATAGCTTCGAGAATATCTTGTCCATGTCTTCTTGGTTTATGCTATCAATATCCGGCTTCCATATTATACGACTGTAAGGATCTCTCTCTTTGGCCTTTCCTCGGAGCTCTTCTTTAGTTTCTGGGCTGAGGTCTGCTGCAATACTAATAAGATCCTTGATTTGAACTACTAACTCGCCCGCATCATTAACAACCGTGCAGCCGGTATTCAGATTCCGTTGGCCCACAATGCTTGTGGAGTGACATGGCAGTATTTCATCGGGCGAATCGGCGGGAAAAACGGTAGTTGGTGACCATATAGATATCTCAGTGGCCAGAGCAGGCATATATCCTCTTGTGATCATTTCAGATTGGCCACGATGGGATGCAACAAGAGTCAACTGTAAGAGTGAATCTATTTCTCCCGGATGAAGTACATAGCGATTTGCTAGATTTTGATGCTTCCGGGATACGTTCAAGGTGGCTGCGGCTTCGTACAGTTCGTGGTTACCCTTTACTTCTTTGATGCACCGAAATCTTGAACCATACTTCAATCCAACCTTTTCGAAACACGTATACCAGTCTTCTGGGTTAATTTCCTGGTTTAAATTGGATAGGTTTCCCATTTTTACCACTCTGCGCTTGAATTCTGCGCTAATATAACCCCTACAATGCTCCACAAAGTTTCCATCACGGCCCCGAGTAGAGCTGATAGTGAATTCAAAACGGGTTTTAGAACTCAAAACTGCGCTCACGGAAGCCCGGTTGAGTGATAGTGTTATTTCCAAGCCTTCCGCAGTGTCCGGAACTTGCATGGGAGATTTGAAAGCCACATCAAGAAATTTAAAACCATCTGGAAGACGGCCTCTCTCTGTCTCTATTGTTTGTGATACTGCCTCGATGGCCATGGAAAGATAACCCGCAGCAGGAAACACGACATCTGTGCCCAGCTAAGAAAAACAATGATATCAGCACACGATATATATGCAATGAGGGGTGTGCGCTTACCGTATGATCCTTTAACCAAGGTATTTCTGATACTCTTAAAACATTTTTCCATGTTGGTGCAAGACTGGAATTTCCAGCTACCCTTCGCCCAAGAATTTCATGCCTTGGGTATTTTATGAATCTCCATTCAGCACTTGGCCGACTCTCTGTAACAAGATTACTACTAGAACTGTAGTCCCATTGGTATCGGGGGAGATCTATTATAAGCTTTGGTGTTGAAGCTTCGGGCAGAACATCGTTCACAGCGTTGAGGTCTATCTTGTATCCTTCGCTAAACAAGTGGCCTGCCAGTTGTAAGACAGTACTAACAGTATCCTTTCCTCGGCGTAGAGCACTGTGGTAATTGATTTTGCTAAGAATCTGTTTTAAAGGACCTTCTAGAGCCGAATGTGGTCCGATCTCTATAAAAGTGCTAATTTCGAGATCAAGGACATTGGTAAGCCTGTTTACAGCTGGTGCGAACAATACTGGAGACTCCAAGTTCTGACGCCAGTAACTAGGCCCCACGGATGTTATCACATCTCCAGTAACGGAGGAAACCATCGTCTTCTTATGGCTTGTTTCGGGTCCATTGGTAGCATCCTCGTGAACAAGTTCCAAAGACTCTTGGTATTTTGGCCCAAGAGCTTTCATATGGTGTGAATGGTAGGCCTTTCCACCTGTTCTGAGCTCTCGCGCGAATATACCCTCTCTATCCAGTACACTCTTAACACTGAGAATTTGAGCTTTGTCACCACTCAAAGTTACACTGTTTGGACTGTTGATGCACGCAACCAAAACAGTTTCATCAGCATCAGCTTCCTTAATATACCTTATAACGTCTTCGGGACCAAGTGCAACTGCTAACATCGAACCCTCCACTGGAGTTTTTACCGAAACAGTCTTGCCTCGGATATATGCAACACGTATTGCATTATTTTTGGTGATCAATCCAGCGGCATACGCCGCAGCTATTTCGCCAGAAGAGTGTCCTACAAATCCTACTGCGTCGATGGACCAAGAGCACAAGAGATCGATAATTGCAATCTGTAACGCTGTGCAAAGCGACTGTGCATATATCGGCTCATCGAATTTTCCTCCTTCGACAAATTTATCTAATTTCCGATTAACTTTAACCCCGTGGTTAACTAGAATTTTACTTGCCTTCAAGCGACCAGCTTGGGGCCTCGGGCAAGCGCTGTAGAACTCCGTCAAGTTCACGCACTGTGTCTCTTATGACAGTGAATTCCTCCATCAGGGAACTGCCCATCTCGGACCATTGCGCGCCTTGCCCTGTGAGTATGAATACCAAGTTGCGTTTCTCATCCGCGTCTATAAATCCTGTATTATGACTACTCATCTCAAGGCTTTTGAACTTATCCTTATCCGTATCAACCTCGACGAGGGCAAATCCTCGATTGTCAAACTGTGATTTTTTCAGCAATGTGTGGAAAATATCCTTCATTTCGTAGTCCCCTAGAATCTTGATATTTTCTTCGATTGTGTTCTTAAGGACCTTGATAGAATGTGCTGAAAATGGCAATATCCTTTTCTTGCAAGTCTTTGCACTGGCTCCATTCGGCAACGCCCCATTAATCTCATTTCCGTTGATCAAAGAGGCGTTCCCGTTGATGTGAACCTCAGAATTCAAGAATTGCTTTTGACATCTAAGAGAATATCTGACAACTAGATTCGGAACCATCGATTCGACAGATTCCATGATTATATGTCCATTTGCACCTCCGTACCCAAAAGAATTTATACTAGCTCGCCTGATGTACTGTGACGATGTAGATGGCCAATCGGCAAGGTGAGTGAGGACCTGTAATCGCCCTCCTCTTAGATCAACTATAGAAATAAGTTAATTCATGATCTTTGAGAAATTTATCAGAGTAACTACTAACTTGCTGGGTTTATTTTTTTGATCCCAATAGTTGGTGGTATCTTCTCATTTTCAAATGCCAAAACCACCTTCATCATACTGGTCAAGCTGCATGCCGCTTCACTATGACCCAGATTGGTTTTTACCTTTCTCCAAGTTAACATGTACCCAATTTGTAAACAGGAGTAAGTTCTACTACCGAGCCGATAAGTAAAGGCTGCGATGGAGTACGTGTAGGCGCAAACACTTCTCCGATTGCATCCACCTCGATTGGGTCACCCACTGGTGTACCAGTTCCATGACATTCAAAATAACTAGTCTCGGAATAGTTCTCCTCTGAAAGACCAGCACGCGCATATGCCTTCCTAATGACTGAAACTTGTGCTGGCATGGAAGGATTTGTTACTCCTCGAGATCGTCCATTTCTATAAATGCAAGGTAACCGTTTTAGCCCACTTACAATGTTGGGACTAATAGGCAAAAACTTACGAATTTATAGAAGTGCTTCGAATTATTCCACGAATAGGATCGCCATCCGCCAACGCATCCGAAAGCTTCTTGATATATATAGCGTTTATTGCATCTCCCCTAGCATAGCCATCTGCAGACTGTTCTCTAGTGTCAGGATTCCAGTACTCTGAGGATTCATAAAACAAATACACTCACTGCATCGAATGTGTGGCAAGTAGAGGTTGGAGAGAGCACACCAAGGCGACTACTTTCAATTTGCTGATCAACAGTCAATATTAAGTTTGTTCCGCCGACTATAGCTGAGCTGCAGTCGCCACGTTCTATAGCTGCACATGCCAGGTGCAGAGTGTATAATGTAGATGAGCATGCAGTATCTAATGTAAGACTATGATTTACGTTATTTAAGTTTTCAATAAACCACAGAACAAGGGTTAGAATAGCTACCTGGGCCCTTTCAAGTTAAATGTATAGTTTATACGATTACTTAGAAGTGTACTAGCTGCGCCTGTCATGCCGTATGTAGACTGAGTGTCCATATCTTTCCCTAGCATGCGCCGATAATCCCATCCGAAATTTCCAATAAAACATCCAATGTTGCTTCCATTGACCGCTTCTAGAGTTGTTCCGGCACTATCAAAGCATTCATAGACTACCTCCAACAGCATCCTAAGCTGTGGGTCAAAATACATAGCTTCTACTGGAGGTATGCCAAAAAATTCTGGGTCAAACTTCCAGACATCTCTATCAAGAAAGTAACCCCCGTCGCCAGTCACAGTTCCTTGAACTTTACTTCCAGGAGTGTAGAATGCATCGACATTAAATCGGTCTGCCGGAACTCGGCCCTGTCCACTGCGTCCTTCGGCCAGAAGTTCCCAAAGTTTTGATGGAGATGAGGCACCCCCGGGCAATCGACAGCCTAGTAAATGTCAATACGATGAATAGAAAAATCTTGGGGTCCTATTATCCGAGAATTACCCATGCTGACGAGCGCCATTGGTACCGCTGTCTGGGTGTCAACATGTTCAGATGAGCTCATGATGGGCATGCGGGACACTGAAAAAAAGCGATATACGTGGATAATTGTTGAGCAAGGCGGTTGCCTTTTACAAGGAATTTAAAGAGACGCGGTATTGTGCTTCCTTAATAACAATGCCACGTTTTTAAACGCCATATGGAATTTCTATAGCTAGTGGCCTTTCCTCTAGATGCCTTGAAGTGGTACAGTTTATCACAAGTATAGAAGCCCTGCATGATAGGGTAGTTGTGGGGGCATTCCCCCATGCCTTCATATCGCGGTCAACCGAGCGCCTAGATTGGTCGTAAACCCGACGTGTCTGCAGAGAAGTGGCTCAGATAATAAAATCTGTCGCGGATGTATTCTAAGCATAAATCATAATTTAGGGGGATAGATTTCTTTAGGTTAGAACTGGGTTTCTGACCTGTGATAAATATAAAACAGTAGATTTTGTAACAGCTGCACTATTGAGGCGGTCGTCGAGGCAAGTCGGGCGAACTAGAAAAATAAAGACGGTTCCAGTTAACAGGGACTGTGGTATATCATACTCAATTTTGACAGGTAATAGAAATCAGTTATCCAAACGTACGGTGTGCAATGCAAATTGGACACGGCCAGTCACTCGATTTCAACCTATTGAGCAGTGGATGGCCAGGATTAAGACCGAGTATTAATTCATGTACTACATCTTCCATATTACTAAATCAACCCAGGGTGCTACCACCTACGCCGGGAGCCCGCGCACATGTGAAACTGCACTTATATATATCCGATTTTTGGAACGTTCTTCTGTCCGGAACCAGAGAGCCTATCGACCGACACCTTCCACAAAGAGCTTCAAACAGCTTTTATCTAGTTGCTATAAGTTAAATCCATAAACCTCCTTCCCTTTAGAGAGCTGACAGCGCCAGGGCCACTCTACTACTATGTCTACCATTTGTCGTTCCCGAGTGTTTACAAGGGTTCGTATTAGGCGGACGTCTTCAGAACATTATTTCGATCGCTTTTATTTATTGGTACAAAAAAAAGATGATCATCTATTTTTCTTGGACTTTCTGTGTTGAATCAAACCAAAAACAGTTACACGCTCCCTGTATGTAGTACACAAGCAACTATATCTATGAGCTATGATCCAGGACCAGAATGGCTGGGTTAGGAGGAGGGAGGGTACATGACTCCTTGTCCAAAATATAGGACATGCCTATTATCGTGTTTTGCTATACGGAAGTTGCCATTAACCAGTATGTAAATATATCTACGGATGTGCAGAGCCTACATGTTTTAAGATGCTTTGATACGGCGCAGTAGATGAGTAGTTCTTAGCAGGAAATGTAGGGCCCACTCTTGTGATAGCTTTAAAGTTTTCTACCAAACTCTTCGAGAGTAGATTCCAAACAGGACTTAGTGCTCGATCTCTCCTTGCTAGAACAACCCAGCTTATTGCACTCGATCATAGCAATTTACAAAATATAGGGTTTACACTTCCTTGAAGGATAATTCCATGTCACGACAGTGGCCACTGAAAAGTTTGTATTTGTGCTATTAAACTTGTTATACAATGATAAATAATCAAGAAACCGGGATTAACCAAGAGCAATCATTGATTAGTTTTGGCGGCCATGGCTGAAATAGATGTGGTTGTTCTGGTTGCTCAGCGATTTCGGTTGCCATTGTACAACCTTGGCTAAGTAATCACTTGAATTGACTGGATTTCAAGTTCGCATTTAGGCATCAAAATCATCCTTAGATTCTTCGTTGTAATTATGTCTATTCCCACATCTTTTTCTCCTATCCCGGTGCTAAAGAGATAGTTTGTTTGATTCTCAGAAGTTGGGAGAATTGGCCATGTTTCGTTGTGGGAGGACGTGTTGAGCAGTTGTTGCCCGTGCGTCTCTTATGCAAGCAGACGCACTAGCTAGCTAGCCGCAAACCTACCGCGAAATCCAAGCCGTACATGCGCGTTGAGCGCTTAATTGCGCTTATATTCCGTACTTTGGTATTGACATTGAATCGTCATGGCTTCGATCGGAATGGAGCTTTAAGGCCTGGGTGTTCGGTTTTGATTTTCTACAAGCACGAGGTACTAGAATAGCCTTACAACTACCACATATAGCATGTATTGAACCGAACTGCTAGAGTAAGTAAGTACTTGAGCCGATGGGTTCGTATTATAGGTGCTTCGAGCTTCTTTGTAACCGTAGCCCAAAATCTCCCGAGGATTTTACCCCGTCGGTGTCCAATCTCTAGGCAGCACCTAGCTATGGAAAAGTTTCCATGCATGTTCTCATGGATTCGATGATAAAGAGCCAAGTGAAGACCTTCGATCTCCAATGCTAAGGCCTAAGGCTACAGTACGTCGTACGACGTATGCATTAACGATCGAATCCCTCTGCAGTGGGTGCCTCGTGGAAGCTTTACTCCGTGGGTATTGTACGGGTTGCTTTTAGCGATGTGCGGAGTATGTATCCACCATGCGTCTGTCCCCAGGTCTGGCATGGTGTTCCGTCCCCGCTTGCTGTTCCACTGTTGCACAAATCTAATCTGAAAGTGTAGGTTAGCTGCCTGGTGGCTTTCTGCACATATTTGTTGATGTGATCGCGAAGTGAAGTTTCATGCCACGTTTTTCCAACTGACCGGCCACGCGCCGCGGGCATTGATTTTTGGGACTCGGGACTGGATTGAGGTCTGGTCCGGTACGAGTACATATATACATGTGGCACTTTAATCAAGCGCTGCTGCCATGCGTGCATGTATGCTAGTAAAAAGAGTAGCGGCACATGTGCAAGGCGGATTGACTAAGCTAGTGGGAGCATGCAATGCGTGCCGCGAAAGGCAATTATATATTTCTGCATGACATCGTGCATGCCTCAAGTGCTACAGCTATATGTACAGTCGTGGTGAATATTAATTGCAAATCGCCGCTGTAACCACGTATAATACGGTAGCGCTGCTTCTGAATAGCCGATAGGTATGGATATGGTGTGTGGTATCGATTAATCTTCATCATGACTGCATTGGTACCCATATATATACACGTACAATACGTACGGCCGGTTCTTAAACAGGATACCTTCTAGACCATGATCACATCGGTGGCCGGTGTTTCACGTTAGGTAGTGGAGTAGGGGTCCGATAGGCAGCTAGCTGCACCCTCCCAGAAACACACATGACGATATCTTAGATTCAAAATTTGGATAAGCAAAATCGCAGACCTAGAATCTACTATCGAAGCTCTCTAGATATCTGTGTTTCTTTTGGTTTGATTAATTCTTATTTTGCCCACTGCACCGTGCCACCGTACATTGGAATACCAACTCTCGAAAGTGTTAGTTGAGTTCGTTCATAGATTCCCACCACTGTTTATATCAAACCTGTGTACCGTGAATCTTAGCATCACCGCCACTGTAAAAACGACCGCAAATTCGAGAAAACAAACCCGCAAGATGGTATTTAGGTTTGGGAGGTGTGACAACGCCCGATTTTGAGGTAAAAGGGTGGGCAGACTCTGCGTCAGTATACACCTATTCAGATATATAAAGTGCACCTTCATGTATATGAAATCTAAATTATAGGCCCAGGAGGAACCTTTCAATACATAACAAGATTGATATTGGTATGAGATGATTCAAGATCTAAGATACAAACGGGTATAAAAGTTAAACTGAAAAACAAAACACTACTTTCTTAACCGATTGCACTCCATTATATCACTAGAACCTCGGGGGCCAGATCCTTTAAAATGTCCGCTACCTGTTCCCATAGTTCCTTCTGCATCACCTTCGCATCCGCGCTTTCAACATACGCTGAGGGGCTTTTGCGTCTATGTTAGCATTTATCATACAATACTTGCTTGCTTTGTCTTACCTTGTTATTCGACCATGTGAATAGTAGGCATTATGGAAGTTCTCCGGTTTATCCAGTAGAGCATGGACATACGTCCTTGCGCCGACATCGGGCCCCCGCGCCCACATCGCGCCGGCCAGTGCGCCAATGGGCGAGTCTTGATTGTCACGGAATAGGCCTGTGGTGCAGTATCCGGGGCTACAACTAGCAGTCACAACCTTGGATGTATCGACACGCTCTGCCAACTCACGTTCCCACATCATCAGCAGGAGCTTGCAGAAATGATAGTTGAGGCCAGGGGAGTAATTCCGAGAGGCCGCGACTGTGTGTTCTGCGAAGAGGTTAGGCGCCGTGCGCGCGCGGAATTTCGACCATGCGTGCGCTTCAGATGTGATTTCGAGTATGCGAGATGGCGTGCCGTTGAGGGCACTGGAGCGTGTGAGTGCGGGAAGAAGCCCAAGGCTCAGCTGAGCATTGCCTAACACGTTGGTCTGCAAAGCAAGGCCATGCACGTTAGTGGGACAGACAGATATATATATAGCGGGGCCAGGTAGATGTACCTGTAGCATTGCGTCGTAACCATCGTGGGATTTCCGGTATTCATATGACAGTAAACCCGCATTTAGAATCGCTGCAAAAAGATTGATATTTTTATCTTCCACACGCTTGCAGAAGTCGGAAATAGATGCAGGACTCTCCAGGTCCAATGGCCAGACTTCTAGCACCGACAATGCTCCTGGGTACTCCGTCTCTACACGGGCTCGAGCCTGCTCCCCACGCTCCATGCTACGCACGGCCATGATCACTCGGCACCCGTATACGCCTGCAAAGTATTTGACTGCTTCATAACCTATGCCACTGTTGGCACCAGTCACGATGATGTAAGAGCTTCCGGAGCTCAGGTGTTGGGGGAGTGCTGTTTTGGGGGGAAGTTCTGGTATCCGCAGATACCAGTGACGCGAAAGAAATGGGATTGGGCCGTCACTAGAGAGACTGAAGGCTGCGGGGTTATTGAGTGTGAATTCAAGATTCATAAGTGTTGCTGGCCACCGCATTTTAGATCTGAATGATGATGGTGATTGTTTAGATTGTTGCTGTCGTTCTTCAACCTGATCCTCTAGGACAGATGAGGGGATGCGTTGAACCTCCATAAAATTAATATTAAACCGCCAGAGCAAGATGTGATAATCCTCCTTAGAAAGTAGAAAATTGAAAAATCACGGTGCCCACCAACTACTTAATGTCCCACCATAAGTAGCATCTGGGCATATGAGCTACTAGTGGAACTATAGCTCACTTGTCTACCTCCCCAGGCTGCCATGCATACATTTGAAGCCTCCTTCCTGGCATTCTTGTTCCTTTTTTGCCCTCACTTGAACGGCTCTATATGCTATTTTTGGTCGGTGAGTAAACGCCCTCCCCTTTGCATTTTTTTCTATCGTCTGTAATGAATGTTTATATTATAAACAGATTTGCGGTGCACAAGCTTGGCAATCTCTAAGTGAGATGTCGATCTATTATGACGCATAAATGACAGCTTTGACTAGTGTAGATAATTCGGGGTTTCCTGAGTAGTTCATCTAGTTTCTTAGCACGGGTAGATGTTGCAAAAGGTGTGCAACGGGATTCCATGCATACATCGCCCGTTACTGCCGAGATGTGAAGCGGCAGTAACGGGTGATACGAGATGGGAAACGTATATACGGTATTTAGGTAGTCTGTCCGACTCCTTAGTTTAAGTATCAAGCGGTTGACAGTAGACTAGATTTGAAAGGCGGCTGAATAGACTACTTGTAGCATTTAGGATGTAGAGTACTCGTATATGGCTAGCTAGATGCATGGTGTGGCAATTATTACTGGCTATGTGTGTAGATATTCGGTAGGTCGCACAGGCTCCTCCAACCCCACATTTCACTATGGGGGATTTCTTGCACTAACATTTGCCTGTCGAATTTGTTCATGATAAGTGTATTTCCCTCATTTCCATTCTTGCTGTGATTAATGATGCTTATTCAAGCGAACCGCGTCTTTTTAGTAGCCATCTCTGTAGGATTGTAATCGACCAGGAGACCAAACTACAAGTAAGTAGGAATGCATGGCGCAAGGAGTAATTATCATCGATTAATCCTTTGTATTCCCAGACTACGACTTTCCCTTGCATATGAAATATAATATACCAGGCGTGCGTCTTCTCGCTGGGACCGCGTGGCCTTGAGGGGAACGTTTCCCGTTCATCAATTTTGTACCCCCCGTATGCAGTATTATACGGCGAGCTAGGCAATTCAGCTCCTATACCAAGCTTGCAAGACTTTGATACGGCGGCACATATAAAGTGTCGATGAAACGATCGGAATATGTAGGCTAAACTCGTGGCCGTTTAGTATCGTCTGCAAATCGTCTTTAGTTACTTTAGAGTTCGTTCGCAGAGAGCTACGTGCCTTGGCTCCAATGTTCTAGCCTTTCGTACATAATGCACTGCAGAGACTAGAATTCTACCGGAATCGGTATATCTTCCTTCGCGGCACAATTAATTCCTAGGCAGGCCGGCTCATTGATTACTAGCGGTTGAAGGATCATCCGTCCTGGCAGCTGCAGCTAATCAGCATCAGATGTTCTACCGGTTGACAGTGCGCCATGCAGGCGCTTTAAACGTGGAGGGATAAGACTTTCTTAATTATGTTTAGTCTGTGGCGGCGGCGGCGGGCGGCAAATAAGAGAACGTCGAGGGTGCCGAGTGCGGCCCTTCCGAGCGAATGATGTGGAAGAGGAATTCTGTGCACAGGGGGGTATATATCCATGCAAGAAGTAAAGTACGGTGTTACGTACTTCTTCATAACTTGCTCTACATATCTTAGGTGCCTAGATAGGTGCCTAGGTTTCGCAGCGGAGCATTGATTTTGATTTTATTGTTTGGTGTAGACAGGCTTAATTTAAGTAACGGGTTGATCAAAGCTGGTACGGCCAGTACTTCAAGATACTTCTTTATGCAAGTTGTATACTTCATGATGATATGTATGCCAAGCTTAGGGCTACTTGTTACATCATGCAACTTTACTTCCCGTATCTCCCCATTAGACCTGCACAGAAATTACATACATAGAGCAGGCATGATTTGTACTCTACAATTGTACGAGTACCAAGATTCAATTATCAAAATTCTTACGATACAGACCGAGACGGAATGCCTAAATTTAACCGCCCATCCACAACCGGGGTTGGTTGGTGTTGTCTGCAGTTACCCCTAAAGAGTGCACCTTCTGTTCTCACCGGATCAGCTCACCTAGGTAGAGTACATATAGAGGTTCTCTCATGATACGTGGATGCCTCTATTTTCCAGGGTCTATGGGATCGCCTTAAGTGCAGTATTGCCCTGATTTGGCGCTGGGCGTTTAATTGCCTGGGGCAACTCTCACATGGAAGGAAATCGGTCCCGACACCCGCTGTCACTCACTTTAGCTTTGCCGCATTGGTATCTCCGTGCCTGCCCCCACCCCCGGCCGGGTTCTAGGATTGGGATCCGGGGTGTGGTTTGTCCGCACTTTTCTTTAAGTATCTACATCTATTTGGATTGTCTTCTTTAATCGCACCTGCACCATGAAGCCAGTTGTGCTGTTTATTTCAATCAGCCACTCTGTATATGTACTTAGCTGCGCTGTCATATTCTTCCCTCGCCGCACGGTCTAACAATTGCAGGCCCTTTTGGGATTCTACTGCACGCCGCCTAAACTTCAATCCGCATTACTTCTAGTCAATAACTATAGGAATAGGTGCCCTGCTTGTTTCCCCCGGATCTACCTATCATATCATGGTTTTGCGGGAGTCTCACAAATTGTGATCTAAAATTATTGCATCTGCTGCCACTGATGCCCAGACGAGGAATAATCGTGCCGCTAGAAGAGCATTGCATTGATATCGGTACCAATGAATGCTGGCTTACCGGTGATATTGATACGTGTAAATGACAAGGCTGGTAATGGCATGTGGCGCAGGCGCCTAAGCGGCATCTTTCCACAAGAATACAAGAATACAGTGCAGATATATATGGATGCTAGTGATCTAAGAATGGCCCTGGTTCACGCCTATAGAGTATAAACACAGCCGCAGCTCTCATAGCGTCTTCGAACCCTATCCTCCTCTTAATTTACTTGGATCTACGGCCGGTTTTTGAGCCTGCCATGTCAAACTTTTATGGCTACCGTTCCTCCTTGCTACAAATTGCTGTGGCGGCACTATGTTTGACACAAGGACAATTCGCAGAGGCAACGTCTTACGATTTCGTGATAGCCGGAGGAGGGTCTGCGGGCCTGATATTGGCGGAAAGGCTCAGCCAGAACGCGTCGCTCAGCGTGATGGTGATCGAGGCGGGCGGGAAGTATGTCTCAGATTGATTTACCTAAGATTCGAAGATGGAGTCTAACGATGCATGCATAGTCCTGATATAGTTTATCCGCTCTATTCATCGACACCTTTCATGGCAGTCTTTGGGGTAAGCTTTGTCGATCACCTATATGCAGCTTTTTTCAGACACATATGATAACAGATTCTGGTGGTATAGATTGGTTCCGATCCTGCAGATACGGTGCCCATTGACTGGGGCACAGTGACAACGCCACAAAAGGGTCTTGGAGGCCGTTCGATCCACTATGCTCAGGGAAAATCTCTTGGAGGTTCGTCCATGCGAAATTTCAATGTATACACCAGAGGCTCGTGTGATACCTACAATAAGTGGGAGAGCTTAGGTAACCCTGGGTGGGGGTGGGGTTGTGTTCTGCCATATTTTGAGAGAGTGAGTTCTCATGATGCTGATTGAAACGACTAATACTGATTCACTACAGTCAACATCTCTCATCGAACCCCGAAATGACCTACGGTTTGCAAATGCCTCAGTTGATCCAGTCGCTTCTCTCATTGGTACATCTGGTCCAATACAGATAGGTTATCCAAACGAAGCTGCTCCATTTGGGACATTCCTTAAGGAAGCCATGACTGCCAATGGGCTTAATAAAACAGCAGACTTCACATCTGGTACTCTAAATGGGTGGCAGTGGGCTTCCACGACTATTGACGCAGCTATGAATCGGTCCAGTTCCTTCTCAGCTACATTTCCCTTACTTTCTGCAAGGTCAAACGTAAAGTTGGTATATCCTGCGTTGGTAAAAAAAGTAAACTTTGTGGGGACAAAGGCGGTGGGTGTAACTTATAATACAAGCACTGGAGAATTGGTGACAATTAATGCCACTCGCGAGGTAGTGATCTCGGCTGGTGCATTCAGGTCCCCTCAGTTACTACAAGTATCTGGCATCGGCCCAGCAGAATTGTTGACTAAACACGGTATTCCAATCATCGTGAACAATAAAAATGTCGGCGGTAATCTTCAAGGTAAGAACTGGCTTTATCTATCATGAAGCCCCCGACCTGAGCTAAAAAACCCCTCCAGACCATAGTTTTTTTACTCAGTCTTACCGTGTGAACATGAGCTCCTCGACACGATTTGGAGTTGATCCAGTATATGCGGAAGAGAAGATTTCTGAGTATCTCACGGATCACACAGGCCCGCTCACGAATAACAACTGTGATTTCATCGCGTTTGAGAAATATGATAACAAAACACTAGGCAAAGAAGCTGCCTACAACGATTTCCCCGGAAAGTGGCCCCATGTTGAATGGGCCAGTGCATCAGGGTAAGTGAATCTGAATCAAATTTATGTAGCATTAGTATTAACAGATAACAGCTTCGTCGGCAATTACTCTAACCCGGGAAAGAATCAACCAACGGACGGCTATGATTATGCCACATTGATGGGTATCCTGGTGGCCCCCAAGTCGCGTGGCTCTGTCAAGATTAGTTCAAACGATACGGCAGACACTCCTCTCATTGACCCAGCTTTCTTTACCCACCCATTTGACAGAAAGGTAAGTCACTTCTGACCCGAAAGCTGCACATTGTAAAACTAACAACTACTTTCTGAAAAGGTACTGCTCGAAACTTTCAAGCGCGGTCGCAAGTTTCTGGGTTCCCCCGAGATGGCAGGAGCGTATTCTGACCCCACTGAGTACTACCCCGGCCCGTCCGTTCAAACCGACAACGAGATCCTGCAATATATCAAGGAGAACATGATGACTATCTGGCATGCTTCTTCCACCTGCGCTATGCTGCCCAAGGCTCGGGGCGGGGTTGTAAACTCGCGTCTGCAGGTCTACGGCACTACAAACTTAAGAGTTGTGGATGCCAGTATATTCCCATTGGTGCCACCCGGACACCCCGTGGCAAGTGTATACATGGTTGCCGGAAAGGCTGCCGATATGATTCTGGCAGATGTAAAGTAAGAGTGAGAGTGTGTGATGAAGACATCATGAAGTCCACGAATTAAAAATCAGTAATCAAGTCTATATAACTGTTGTAAAAATAGCACGGACATAATATAAGTTATATAGTAATACTGCTAGTCTTGGAGGGCCTAAGAGCACATCCAAGAATATATTTTCAGGCTGTCACTTGCGAGTAAATATTATGTTGCAAGCGGAGCATACAATATCGATTTCCGCCGTATTCTTTTTCTGTTATAGTTCCCCCAGTCAGATCATATGAACGTCCATCTTTTAATTGAAAATTCCTACCGCTCTTTCTAAATTGTAATCACAAAACTCCTTTTACAGTTCCCAGCGCTCATTGACCTCAAAAAGCTCATACACGGCAGGTCTCCACCAATTACTCGATCATCTAGGGAATTAAGGATACTTTGAGAGACCTGAAGGTTTTAATCTTTCCCGGGGTTAAATGTTCTTACACCTCAAGTCTGTCTCATTATCATTAGTAGCCTCAACCCTAACCCTTCTAGGAGGCAAACGCCGCGGGGAGCTTAGACTATTCTATAAAATCGTTTTATGTACATATTCATAATCTATTCTCTTTCGCTGTAGAAAGCTTCTGCTCATCTGCTAGACACCTTCACTATCTCTTCGGAAACTAAAGTATCATGCAACCCTCAGACACTGTTTTGAAGCAAAAATGTACTGCCATGGAACGCTTACACCTTCTTCAACTTTCATAATGAGTTTGACTAGTCGCGGATTCTGACTTGGTCTTCTCAACATGGAAAACTCTCCAATTGATCCCCCAAAAAAGAAACGCGGGGTATCTCAGGTCCATCCCGTTCACTATCTAACCTAAGGAATTTCTTATTTTGACAGAAACTGGAAACTTGAATGTGTGTATCGTTTTTTTTTTTCAAGCGAGAGTGAGCCAAATTGAGAAATCTATAGCTATCGAGCTCAGTCGAGGTGATCTGTGTGTCCTCAGAGCTAATTGCAGAAGTGGAGGTTTTTAGAAATATTTTCAAACTTCTCCAGATGAGAGTGTGATGGTGTAACATTTAAGAGTACAAAAAAAGAGAAAAAAGGTGGAATAAACGGCGAGGAGTTCCGAGCGCCCAGATGACATGATAACCCTATAATCAGAACCGAATGACCACCGGTGCACATGGCTGTCTTCAACAGCCCATAGGGCAGAACACGGCTAGCAGTGTCACATAACTCAATAACTCTTTCCAGACGTCGATAAGAGTTACAATGATAGTGTATGGTTAGGCATAATTCCTACGGGGACCGGTAGGCCAATAAGTCGACCTATTGGTCAACCGGTCAACCGGCACACAATTTTCGGCCGCTCAAGCCTAAGGCAACCCTCGATATGTGGGACACTGATCAGAGGATACTGGATTATTGCCACAATATTCCCTCGGGGCTGCATGGTAGTACTACCCGGATATCAGACGGCGATCTCAGGGAGACCGATACGGGTCAGAACCCGGGCCCGACCCAAACCACCGAGAGCCGGATAGTTCCGATGGTGCTCGAGGCTGGGGGTTCTGCAATCGCTGATGGGGTCCAGAACGGCCGGGGCCCGATTCTACGTAAACCCAGGAGAGACTGCAGTACCAGCTGTTCGTGGTTCTGAAAGTTGATTTAGTTGGCCAGCGGGGATTGTTCACCCACGGACCACCTGGGGCGGACTGGATCCCACCTTCCGTGGGCCACCTAGTATTCAAGGTCCGCCGGCCAATCGGGGATCCGAGGGCAACTACAGGGCGCACCTCAGAGATACACAAAATGTCCATTTATAGGACACAAAGCATCGAGTTGTAAGAATCCTCATGATTGAGCTATTGTGACTCACGTGGCAAGTCACAGTGATTGTATTGTAATTATTAATTATGTACATTTAAAAGCTACGAAAATGAAGCAAGGTGATTCAATACAGCAGTCATGTGCCTCCCACTGCCAAAACCTGAGCTGTTAAATCACTCAAGGACCTTTCAATGAGAAAACAATGTTCGGCAGCCATGTGCACACATGCATACTTTTTGAAACGAAACTTTATTTTTTGGAGGTGCATGTGCGCATACACTATGTATAACTGCTAAATTGATGGCTTTTGAACTCTGTCACTTAATCTTTAATTTCATCATTCAAAGACTTTTAAAAACACACTGCATGGCTGCCGGAACCTCCATAAAATTACTACCCATTGTTGTATTTCTTTTCAATACAACTGTATTAAAGCAAAAACTAAAACAACACGGGGACTTTACTAAACATGGAATTTCGTGCCTAGCTAGCTAGTAGCCTCTCTTGGTTGGCGTTGTGCATTCCATCACAATACCTACACAGCTTGAGGTCTCAATCTCTCAGAGGCACACTTGAATAGAAGAATATTTGTATTGTAGAAGAAAATTTAAAGATATTGCTTTCGTACGTAATCACGGCGTATTTTTTCCGACAATAACCTGCCACCGGCCGGCGTAACGTAACCTTAACCGACCGACAGAGTTATAATCACGTGCACGGCTCTACAGTCCATTTGTGTATCGGCTTGCTTACCCGGCATCGTTCGTGATTTTGAGCTCTGGATCCGCCAACCACTCCGCATCTACTAACCCGAGAGACCAATTATCACAGTCTGCTACTCTTGAATAGTTACCTGGTTTCCCATCCCTAAAAACATACAGGTTCTGCTCCTACCTTAATAACACTAAGCCACCGCCTTCAATACATTCGTCCTACCCCACTACCGATACCCCGCCTTATCAACGATAGAATTCGCTTTTGTGTTGGAACAGTGCTGTAGCACAACAATTCTACTGCTCTAGTCCATATGGCTGCAATATCCATTGATGAACTGGACAAGCATGTCCGGGAATTTTATGAAGGCCGTGGCGCTGAGGTACTAGTTCTGATGAATTTGGTACTCATGCTTCATATACTAAGCTTTAATACTAGCAAAAAACGGCGCAGCAAATACTGAACCAAGTAATTTTGGAATCGTTCGAATGCTCCGATGGCTACTAATTAGTATAGTTTCGAGAAAACCCCGACTCTTGGATATTGGTAGACAAAATTCTCGAATCAGCAAATTACCCACAAACCAAGTGTAATTTCTGGCCTATAACTCACCTATCTTCTATTAATATTTTTCAGTTATTGGACTTCAGGTCCTCGATAACGTTGTTGCAACGCGATGGAAAGTACTTCCAAAAGACCAACGTCAGGGTACTTGCCAGGGAATATTTCTTTATATGGTGGTATTGTACTTACTGCTACTACTAGGTATTCGAAATTTTGTTGTCGGCTTCATTATCCAGGCATCGTCAACGCCCGAAAGTCTTCATCAACAACGCCTGTTGATCAATAAGCTCAACCTTGTGCTTGTATCGATCTTAAAGCAGGATTGGCCTCATGACTGGCCTGACTTTATCAATGAAATCATCAGCTCCTGCCGAACAAATCTTTCAATTTGTGAAAACAACATGGCGATTCTCCGGCTGCTGTCTGAGGAAGTTTTCGATTTTTCGGCGGAACAAATGACCCAGTCTAAGACTAAGAATCTCAAGACAACTATGTGCCAGGAGTTTTCTTCGATATTCCAGTTATGCTCAGAAGTTCTTCAAATGGCCGAACAACCAAGTCTTGTAAAGGCCACTCTTGAAACCTTGCTGAGATTCCTTAATTGGATTCCTTTAGGCTACATATTTGAAACCCCAATCATCGAGACCCTTCGCACGCGCTTCCTTGAACAGCCTGAATTTCGAAATGTGACTATGAAGTGTCTCACAGAAATCGGCGGGCTACAAGTGAACCAATATCAGTATGATGAGAAGTTAGTTGAAATGTTTACAAATGTCATGACAACGGTGTCAAAAATCATCCCTCTGTCGACTGATCTTCGTCAAGTTTATGGGACTAGCAATAGCAGGGACCAAGAGTTTATTCAGAATCTTGCGCTCTTCCTCTGCAACTATTTCTCTCCCCATGTAAAAGTAAGAAGCTGAAAGCCCGTACTGAATCATACTAATACCCAAGAAGCTTGTCGAAAAACTGCCGAATAAAGACTACTTGACGCATTCGCACTTTTATCTGATCAGGATATCACAAATAGAAGATCGTGAGATATTTAAGATTTGTCTAGAGTACTGGAATAAACTAGTTCAGGAACTATATGAAGAGATGCAAGCAATGCCTGTATCAGACATGAATCCTCTTCTTAGCATGGGACAAATTCCGGGAGGCATTTCGAGTGGCAGTGGTGCAATACATCCTAACGTGCATGCCAATATGCCACTTAGAAAGCACATGTACACTGATGTGCTCTCTAATCTACGACAAGTTATGATAGAAAGGATGGTCAAGCCGGAAGAGGTAACAATTTGTTTATGATATTGTTACACAGTGCCTAAGCTGATTGTTTTAGGTTTTGGTTGTTGAGAACGATGAAGGCGAAATCGTGCGCGAATTTGTGAAAGAGAGTGATACCATACAATTGTATAAGGCAACCAGGGAGTGTCTTGTTTATCTGACACATTTAGATGTGGTTGATACAGAAAACATAATGTCCGACAAACTATCAAAACAGGTTGATGGTAGAGAATGGTCTTGGGCCAATTGTAACACACTATGCTGGGCCATTGGGTCCATATCCGGCGCGATGAACGAAGACACAGAAAAGAGATTTTTGGTTACGGTTATTAAAGATCTTCTTGGCTTAACGGAAATGAAACGAGGAAAAGACAACAAGGCAGTTGTTGCTTCTAACATTATGTATATCGTCGGACAGTACCCTAGATTCTTAAAGGCGCATTGGAAATTTCTTAAGACGGTTGTCAATAAGCTTTTCGAATTTATGCACGAAACCCATGAAGGTTGGTACCTACCGCAGCTCTCACTATCATCTAACACCTAATAGGTGTACAGGACATGGCGTGTGATACCTTTATTAAGATCGCGCAAAAATGTAAACGTCATTTTGTTGCAATTCAACCCGGCGAGACTGAGCCATTCATCGAAGAAATCGTCCGAAACATGCAAAGAATTACTTGCGATCTATCTCCCCAGCAAGTTCATACTTTTTATGAAGCTTGTGGCTATATGATCAGCGCTCAGGGGCAACCTGGAATTCAAGAACGTCTAATTCAGGAATTGATGGCTCTTCCCAATCAAGCGGTTTGTTGCCCCATCTTTCACTCCCCATTTGTCTAACATTCCGCTAGTGGGATACCATCATACAGCAAGCTGCACAAGACCCTGGCGTGCTTGATAATACCGAAACAGTTAAAATCATTGGAAATGTGATGAAAACCAACGTTTCGGCCTGTACGTCAGTTGGAAGTTATTTCTATCCTCAAATTGCGCGAATATACATGGACATGCTGTCCATGTATCGTGCCGTTAGCCAGATGGTTTCGGAGGGAGTTGCTAAAGATGGTAAGTAGCTGGTTCTTGCTACTGCGTTTGCTAACGAATGAAAGGAGCCATTGCCCCTAAAATGCCCAGGATCCGTGGCCTCCGAACCGTCAAAAAAGAAATTCTCAAATTAATTGATATTTATGTTCAAAAGGCTGATGATTTGGAAATGGTTAACAACAATTTTGTGCCTCCTTTACTTGACGCTGTTCTTGTTGACTACAATCGAAATGTACCTGACGCTCGAGACGCCGAAGTCTTGAATGTTATGTCAACTATAATCAGTAAGCTACACGGATTAATGGAAGACAAGGTGCCTATTATCATGGAGAACGTGTTTGAATGCACGCTCGAGATGATTAATAAGGACTTTTCGGAATATCCAGAGCACCGGGTAGAGTTCTTCAAATTGTTAAGGTCAATTAATTTGAACTGCTTTCCAGGTAATCATAGTTTACACTCTTATCCTATGGCCCACTAACGATGTAAAATTTAGCTTTATTGAAGCTAGACAACAGGCAATTCAAATTCGTTATTGATGCATGCCTGTGGGCAAGTAAACACGACAATCGGGAAGTTGAAGCAGCTGGGCTCAACATGTGTATTGAGCTCATCAACAATATAGCTGAGACAGACGCACAGACATCGAGTGGATTTTTTCAGCAATTTTTTATCCCCATCCTGCAGGACATCTTCTTTGTTTTGACTGATGCCGACCACAAAGCAGGTGAGGAGATCTAATCTTTGCATTTACTTAACCTAATTTTCTCTTAGGATTTAAATTACAGGCCCTACTACTGTCGAGAATGTTCTATTTTGTTGATTCAGGAAAGGTTCAAGCACCCCTATATACACCTGAACAGGCACCTGCCGGGACATCCAACTCCGAATTTCTACGAGAATATGTTGCAGGGCTATTACGTAATGCATTTGCCCATTTACAACCGTATGCCGTGTCCTACGTTACCGTATAATAGTCACTGACATATATTTAGAGCACAAGTGAAAATATTTGTTGACGGACTCTTCACCCTCAATAACGACCTAACGAAATTCAAGTTGAATCTACGAGACTTTCTCATTCAATTGAAAGAGTTTTCTGCTGGTGACAATTCAGATTTGTTCGCCGAAGACCGCGAGGTCGCCGCCGAAGAGGCACGTAGGGCAGAAAGGGAGAGAGCAGCAAAAGTTGGAGGTTTGATTAAGCCTAGTGAAATGGATGATGTTGAGTTATAATTGGGCCAAACACTTTCATGGCAATACATGTAACAACAGGCTGATCTTTGGGTCTAAAGGAGGCAATGTGGAGAGTATTAATTGTAGCAAGATGAAGGTGGGGATATTGGGCCCAGTCATCAATTGATGTAATGAAGTGGAAAATACTCGACTAAATCAAGGGATTGGTGGTTTCCTTTCAAAGCTTACTTTATGTCCAATTTCAAATATATTTCCTAAACGGGATAATTAAAGCAAGGCTAAGCGTTCCGTGAGACGTCTAGCGCAACGCAAATAAATTAGGAATGGTCGGTGTTATGCAATATCGAGGTTTTGCTGGGCTGTTCTTGGGTTCTCACAGCAACAACGCTAAGCAGGGTGAATAAGAGAGGCCAGCCCCATAGCGCAAACCGTCAGCTAACGCCGCTCATGCTAAGACCTGTTCATAATCCTGATCTTACATAATCGTTCTTAAAATGTAAACAAAGCGTCTGATTGGATGAGAGCACCCTCAAACGATCTGATTGGCTGACAAGACCCACACACAGGCTACGAGTCTCGTTTGATGTGAAGCTAGGTGGCTAGTAAGAACGACTGGAAGAAACAGCAAACCCTCGATGATTTTCTTTGCAACCGCCCTGCTCTAAAAACTCACGCTACTAGCTAAGGTTGAACAGCAGCAAACCCTCGATAATGTTAGTTAGCGTCCCTTTACAAGGCTGAACGATCCCCAAAATGATCCGGGGCAGAACGTTCAGGCAGAAATAGAATCATACCAGCCCCACTAAGCTCGGCATTTTCCCAAGGTATGAGGTTAGTACTTTGTAGATCAGAGTTGCCCATCGCAACTCGACGCGTAATAAACGAATACTTTCAATGTAAGAGTAGAGAGAAATCTATTTCTGATTGTTAGCTGCGAGTATTTTGATTATTAAGCAGTTCCATTCAATTGATTTCATGGATGCGCATGTGTGATGTTACTTAGAGTACATTCCTCCAATGAGGCATAGAGGATCAACACCCATGCGCACACTTTGCAATTGCCCTTTTGGGCAGTAGATCGCCAAACAAATATCCCCACATTGCTGAATAACTACACAAAAACTTGAGTACTTGTTGTTGATTTGTTATCACGAAATAAATGTAGCGATGAAGGACAATGAGTATTTCAGTATTTCTCTAATTCTCTATGGCCGTCATTATGACTCTATGAGCATAGTATAGTTGCATAAAACATCTCTTAGCCACATTTACTCATGCTTTGTTTGGTAAAATATGAAACCTAGAGGACGCAACGTAGGTGTTCACACTGGAAGCTAGCATAGGATTATTTTTCTGAAAATTACAATGCGTAACTTGCCGATAAAATTTAGTGCCAGTTTAAAATTCCCAGGAGCTTCTGACATTCAAGAATGTTAAGATTATAGACTGTATCTGGGTTGAGATTCGATGTTTCCATACAGATTGATTCGCCAAACGACGATATTGTGTGGCTCTTACCCCGTGCATAGCCACGTATTGATTAAATATTCCGATTTAAACCCAATAGGTTGAAAATCGTCGGCGGAAAGCTTCGCACATTTTTCAACATAAAACTGATGGACAATTCATGCATTTCGAATGTGAGGGCTTAGACTCTTGCAGGTGAGACGTGGAAGACTGCTTCGCTTCTTGGTCCCCTAATATCGTTCTTTGGGTCAAATTTCTGCGCTTCCCGCCGTCACTTGGTATTATATGCATCATTCATCGAGGAATCAATGCTGCCGTTCAACGTCACATCAGCCCAAGGGTTAAACCCTAATAGATCTTACGTGATATTGAACTATTAATGTAGTCGGCATGCAGAAATGGGGATTGAATAGTTATAGTACAGCGAGCGTGGCCTCTCCTTGTTAGCCTGGCACTGCATCACAGGGTGATTCAATGTGAAATTGTAGGCAGAACACAATGATATTTCATTTAGTGCACTGAAATGGAAAGAACGCCAAATCTAACCCAGCGGAAACCCAGCCACATTGCATCAAAGAGTTTTGTTTTGAATTACACCATATGAGCAAGTTTTTAGTCGAACAGTCCCATTCCCATGTCTTCGTCCGACTCCTCGGCTTCTGTGTAGTTTGTTAGAAATATTCGTTCATCGAAATCTGCAAATCCAAAACAGTACCTTCTTCTTTCTTCTCCTCAGCTGCAGGCTCGTCGGAACCAGTCGCAGCTGCACCAGCAGCACCAGCGGCAGGCGCGGAACCCCCAGCAACAGCACCCGATGTGACGTTCATCAGCAAATCCTTGATATCTTTGCCGTCAAGCGCCTTTGCGAAAAGTGTTGCCCAGATAGGCTCTACATCCGCAACACCGGCAGCTTTAATGATAGTCTGGATTTTGTCCGCCTGATTTTAAAAAAAATCTATCAGCAAAACTTGCTAGTAATATAGTAGGCGACGTGGTATATACAGTGACATCAACGCCATCGTCGGCGAGGATGAGAGCAGCGTAGGATGTGGCGAGTTCGGCTTGCGACATTTCTGTTATCTATCTTTCAGCACTCGCATAATTGTAGCAGCTTTGTTCAGCAAGTAAGTACCTGACGTGAGGATCGGTTGATGGTCGTAATCGTGCGTGGATCGTTGCTGGTAACAGGTCGTGATATTGTTCAATAACTCAGTTAGTGTGCTTGCAACAGCCACGCATAATATCAGCAGTCCAATTGTGAAACGAAGCACACTTTAGGGCCTAGCCCTTATCTATCGTTATCCGCTCAATAGCGCTGTGTTAGCAAGTCACGTGGCGTCTCAAGCGAAGCAAACCTAGTCTAGTATGATGTTCAATGGTATCAGATTGAACTACGGACACATGTAGCCCTATCCAAAGTCTACCGCCAATTTCCATTGTACTTGAACTCAGAAGTTCACTTGCCAGAGTTGAAATATTTTGATACTAAATGACAGTGCAGCCCACCCATTAAAAATACAATCCCAAGATTTAGCTAAAACATATCCAGGAGGCTCCGCGAATATGTAGGCACCACCTCGTCGGGCGACTCTTAGCGGGCGGGCCAAATCTTATCTTGCCTTATCTCTTCCATTGAGTGGTGTGGTAGTCCACAGTTACTCCTGTTCACGTAAATTACTTGTAGTACTCGCCTTTTCCGGTCACTAGGTCTCTATTTTGGCACCAGCGTTGGTGATCATTCCTCAAAACATTCCCCCAAAATTTACACTACTGGTACTTCAATCGTGGCAACTAATTTACAAGATTCGCATGATATCGTACCCCATACACTACTTTGCGGGTGATCAATCATAGCTTAGTTTTAGCCTGAATTTATTATTTTCTCATACGAAACGCAATCTAGGGACACTAACTACATACGTATCTTTGTGTGACTTTACTTTACTGGCCCGTCGATATCTGAGTTCGTAACGTGCGATTTCTAGCCAATCAAAATGGGATTGTCCAAAGTTAATCTTTCCCGTGATATTCTTGGTTGGCTGGAGCCTGAAGATATGTGATGAACTCAGATATCGACCGGTTGTATTTGTTCAGTGATGGTGATTACAAAACCATACCCAAAGTCACGCTAATGGATCTTACATACTCCGTAGATCGTGTTCAGGAACAGCGACTAAGCGTCACTGATGTGTGGCTCAGTCGATTTTGTTAGAGGTTTTGCTTGTTAACACTGCAAATTCCTGTCACGCTAAATTTTGCCTGAAATTCGGCAGCAGGTAAAGGGATCCCGGATCATCCCGGATATCCGATGGCCCATCATGCATGGCCCATCATGAACGAAACGAATGACTTTAGTTTATGACCATGAAAGTATACCCCACAACTCCTGTTTCAATAATACTAAGCTACGAGAATGTACATACTTGCCGACAATCCAAAGTTCCCCCTATCGATTATATGTACTCGTACACCCGACGCGTAACTCAAAAGGTTCTTGTTTTTTGTAAAAGCTGTGACTTAAACTCGGATCATATTAATACGCGGCCTATTCCTGATATCAATCGCGTAACGTATATATGATGCGACATTGAACCAGATTATCGGCGAATTATGACTAGAAAATGTAGAGTAAATCGCTATCTTTTAAGTCAAAGTAAGAATAGCGACGGCTTCAGGGCTTAGCCAATTTCTCAGATTTCGTACACAAGGGCATGCTTATCATCCTACTTACTCTGTAAACATTGGTATTTATTGAGCTGGTCGGCGGCTGCACGGCGCTGGGCTGGCTGCATGGAGCGGGGCAACAGTATCTGAATTATGATTTCCCCCACGGGCCGTGCGGGGCAAATGTAACCTCAAAAAAAAACCCTTAATATCACCGAATATCAATCGGGATGAATACCCGGCCATTCTGGCTGTGAAGGAGACGATGGTATCGTATTACAAGCACTTTATAAAAATACATTGATCAATACTCCGCTAATGCCGTGTAGCTCTACCTTTCGATTCCCTTGCTGTTCCAACGTATATTAAGGCGGTATACTTTGTTTAAGTACTACTTAATTAGGCATGATGTTCATGAGTCTCCCAAATCTTTTTTCTAGCGGTTTGCCTGTTTCCAGATGGTTTACAATGGTAGAAAAAATACTGCCGGGTGCACCACTACAACCATATGTAGTGCATGATGCATCGAGAGACTCGTACATACCTAGAACCGTATTCTACTTCGCTGATTTTTGCCCTCCGATTTCGCCCTGCCTGATATGATTATATGCCACATATTGGGCATAGAATCACCATGAAGCAGTGGATCGCTGGCTCTACTCTCCATCTAGTATGGATTTACATAGCGGGTCTAGATCCAAAAACTGTCTCGGGCACTAGCTAGCTCGGTCACAAAAATTCAATTCACAAATAAATTCACATATAAGCAAGCTAGATCAGGAGGCTATCTTAGTATACCCTTTACGATATTCTGTCTACAAAATGAACAATTCGCCGTAGTCATTGCTTCTCCAGTATTCCTCCAAACTCTTCCCCCGCTGCCCACTATCAATGTTCATCGTCTGACTCTCCATATGTACTTAATGATCATAATAACTCTCCGTCGCAGTCACAATTTTTCACCAGGCGCCAGCACATAAGCGGATACTTCGATTCTACATGTATGTACGGTAAAAAATATCTTATGATGTACTTTGTACCACGATTGTTCGTTGCTAAATCATTCTATCATCCAACACATACGAAGTACTTCTAGCTCAAATAGCCTCATGGATAACATTTAACTGGCTTGCTAAATTACCTATACAGCATATTCCATTTTCCTTAATAAAAAAACATAACTTGATTTAAGTGCGTATCCCGGTCAAAGTAACGGAAGAGTGCACCCAATTCGACGTATCTACAAGAGATTCTACGTTTAAATAGACTTTCATCTTACCATCTAGTGCTACTTCCAAGCCAGCGCCTCCCACTCAGAAAGACGGATCACTCCGTACATGATGCACGCAGGCAACAGGGTAGTATTCAGTGGCTACTTAACCCGCAGTCTCGTAGAGGTTTGCTAAAACACCATTCCTAAATAATTAATATCAGTTACCTGAGGAATTAGGGAGTTCAAATCAATCGATCACACTGAGGTACATGATTTATAATATCCAATAGATTGCTTCTACTATATATGACCATCACGGGGTTTGTCGATGTCTAGTCCTTCTTGCATTGTGAACAAAAAAAATTTAAATTCATAATTAGTGAGTTTAGCACTTACATAGGTATAAATCCGATAGCTTTGACTTTTAGGGTTGTTTCAGTCCCTGTGGTGAGTCAACAAACAACCTAAGAATACTTATATAGCACTATCTAGTGCCCCAACTTATGCTATCTTGCTACATAGTTTTTCCCTTCAACCAAACCCTGCCCCAGTACTGGTAGCCGATTCTTCGTTGCCGTATTTGTGCACGTTTGTCCGACCCTTCAGTTCTTTACACACCCCGTTGATACATAAGTATACGCCATCAGCATGTGCGGTGCGCAGTTCCCCTCAATTACCCCGCCATAAACGAAATACTGAGTTGCTGTGAAGGAATTTTCGCTTGCCACAAGCACCCCGATGTCCAGAAGTTTAAGCCTCAGGCATTGGAACTAGCAAAGTCGTACGTTCATACAGTTCCGATTTTATTTTTTATCTGACTGAGACTTCATGCAGAATTCGTCACCGCGGTCCCGATTGGAGTATTTGATCCTAGACATCCCTCTTAACAAGGCTGACATTCATTTTCGTCCAGGTGGCAACGTTATCTGCAATGATACAAGTAATACATCCCCGATACCCTGAAATCGGGGAAAATACTAAATCGGACATTAGTCTTGACGCATGAACGTTTAAGCATTGTTGGAATCGGTAAGCACTCTCCTGTTATTGGTTTTCTGTTTTATTGACGATCCCTAGACAGTGGCGCACAGCCGTTAGTTAACGAAGATGGGACTATTTTTCTGGCTGTCAATGGAGAAATATACAACCACAGGATCCTACGCAAGCAGTTGAAAGGCAACCCACAATTTAAGACTCACTCCGATTGTGAGGTCATTTTGCATCTGGTACATAAACTGGGGACACTGTTTATAAATTCCAGCTAACCCTCGTAGTATCCGGAATATGGTATCGATGTCCCTAAATTGCTTGACGGAATGTTTTCGTTCGTACTGTATGACAAAGTAAACGATCGGACGATTGCTGCACGTGATCCAATTGGGATTACCAGTTTCTACCAGGGATGGTCATCAAAAACCCCCGGTGCGGTGTATTTTGCTTCGGAGCTGAAATGTCTCCATCCTGTATGCGACAAAATTATATCGTTCCCACCAGGGCATGTTTATGATTCATCCACGGGAGAAACCACTCGTTACTTTCAACCATCATGGTGGGATCCAAAAAACGTTCCAACAACCCCCGTTGACTACAAACTTCTGCGAAAGACACTTGAAAAGTCCGTCCGTAAGCGGTTGATGGCGGAAGTGCCATACGGTGTTCTGCTTTCTGGGGGTCTGGATTCGAGCCTTATCGCCTCAATTGCCGCTCGCGAGACCAAGAGAGCAAGAGAGCAAGGAACGTTTTCTACAAACGGGAACTCCAATGTGCTACGCCATGAATTGGTTGGCGTTGAAAGTGATGAGGACGACATGTCTACTATCACTGCCCGTCCTGAACTGCACTCTTTTTCGATAGGGCTAGTAGGGTCACCAGACACGGTTGCCGCCAGAAAAGTAGCAGAATACCTAGGAACCGTTCATCACGAGATTAATTTCACCCTTCAAGAAGGCTTAGATGCTCTCAAAGACGTTATATATCACTTAGAAACCTTTGATGTTACCACGATCCGGGCTTCTACTCCTATGTATCTTCTCAGTCGAAGAATCAAGTCCAAAGGTGTCAAAATGGTTCTCAGTGGGGAGGGGAGTGATGAGGTATTTGGGGGCTATTTGTATTTTGGTAACGCGCCATCGAAGGAAGAGTTTCATGAAGAAACCATATCCAGGGTCAAAAACCTGCACCTCGCGGATTGCCTTAGGGCCAACAAATCAACATCTGCATGGGGCGTTGAGGCTCGTGTTCCGTTTCTTGACAAACAGTTTCTCGAAGTATCAATGAACATCGACCCAGCGGAGAAGCTAATCACAAAAGAAAGGATTGAAAAATATATAATCCGCAAAGCATTTGACACCAGTGACGAACCTGATGTGCAACCATATCTTCCTGACGAGATCCTCTGGCGTCAAAAGGAGCAGTTCAGCGATGGGGTAGGGTATGGGTGGATTGACGTTTTAAAGGTAAACTAATGGCTCCTGCTGGTAAAACTAACTAATATCCGAACCATATAGGACACTGCCGCGAAAATGGTCACGGACGAACAAATGAAGAACCCCAAGCCCGAGTGGGGAACCGAAATTCCAGACAGCAAAGAAGCGTATTGGTATAGATGCATGTTTGATGACCTTTTTCCTCCGCAGTGTGCCCCCACTGTAATGAGATGGACACCGAAGTGGTCCAACCAAAAGGATCCTAGTGGGAGGTGAGAATTAACTAGGGATAAAGATACCAAGAATCAACTAACGATTTTCGCAGGGCCATTTCTACTCATGTTGCAAAATATGAAGCTTGATGACTGTTAGATGGTCGATTAATATTTGACGCATCTATTTAATAGACATCGGCATTATGGTTAAACTTACGATTACTGCATTGAATATATATGTACATAGAATTCGTCTCACGCACAAGTAAATTTTATTGTATGCTTGCGCAGTTAACACATTCCATATAATATTCCGTACATAGTCTATTAGAATACAAGAGTCAAGGCTAGTGGATCAATAATACCAGAGTTTTGGCAGCAAGATTCAACCTGCGTGACAGTATATCAGCAAAAATATACCCTAGCTTGCATTGTGTTGAAAGTGCAGGCCATGGCCACGTTTATGGTGAGCGGGGAAAAGTGAAACTCATAGTGAAGCTTTTATATTTTACTTTCATTATTGGACTGTGTCCAGTTTCCTCGTATAACCTTGTCATCCCCTCCATCCTACGTTGTTTAATGGATAGTGCTGACTTGCACCAGGAGAGTGATAATCATGACCATAGGTTGTATCCAACTAGGAGATTGTGATGAAGAATTCCGAATGATATTAAAATTTGTAAGAATGTAACCAGCTACAGCTTTGTACGAGATAATATTTTTTTCAAAATGTGATGGTATCATCACCAACCATGAGAGTCCAATTTGTGTTGAAGAAGAAGCAAAACCTACCAAGCGAATTTTGTCAAAAATAGTATGACAAACCTACTATCAAAGTTTGAATTGGACCATATGCATTTTGCAGATTCATGTCCACGTAAGGCTGCGGCCTAATGGGCACATCTATGCACTATACTGCTTCGTGCCTGCATGCTGCCGGCCAAATGTTGTGCAATTTGCAATGTGTGGTCTTTCTGAGATCTTTATCAATACTGGGATACTCAAGTCGCGCCTGTGGCTTGACCTTGTCTGACAGATACACACTGCCATGAATGTTCATTTTCATAACAGGTGGTCAACTCTACGATTATTCGAAACCTAGATGTCATATTATGACAACAGGTTTCATCATTGGTATCTACTATAAACTCCTATTACGATTTTGGGCTCCTGAATACGATTGAACTACCGTCCATCTCCTACCGCTGCACTTTTGAAAAGCTGGCGCATCTCCTTTAGAAATATAGAAAACTCCCGGGTTTCGTTGAGTCTTTCAACGACCTCGGACAAATTCTCCATATCAAGCTCAGGGCGGCACTTGACAACTAAGTTAATAGTCAGTGATTAAATTAAAGAGTTCTAACAGATTCAAATGTACCTTCATAGTCCCTGTGCATCATACTGACCACAAAATAAAACTCCCGATTCCAATCATTATCAAGGATGTGAGTGTAGACAATCTTTAGGTGGTCAGCTGTACCTGCCCCGTCAATGCGCATTCCGAGGTAATCTTCCCAAAATGCTAGCTCTGGGGCATTTCGTGAGGATTGTGACGATAAAGCTTTGCGTTCAGCCGCTCGGACTATGGGGCATTAGATAAATTGTTCCAACGAGACTCAAATTTCATACCAGTCCTCCTTTTTCTTATCGTTTCTTGGGTTTCTTTAATCTGAGCCATCAATGTTTCTTTATGTTCGTCCCTCATTTGCTTCTTGCGCTTCATATCCGCAATCGTGCGTTCGGCCTCACCGACTTCTATGTCTTCTTTCTCAACCTCTTTAAGGGATTAGTAGTTATGAATATGGTAAATCACATGAATACCAACTCTCTTGGATTTGAGATTCTTTCTCTTTAAACGTGTCTAGATTTTGCCTTAGAGTGCGCTGTATTTCTTGGTTTGGTAAGAATACATTTGAACAGTCAGTCTCATAGAATCACCTTTGTCCTCAGCCATGTTGCGGGCAAATTCATTCTTCTCCTCGAGTAACCGTTTTCGGCCACGCTCAATAAACTCATCAAATCCTTCTGTAAAGCGAGCCATACGGTCACGGAGGTTGTCAAATCCAAGGTCGACAGACGGTAGAGTGATGGCAGCCATTGTGGTGGCTATTTTTGATAGTTGTGGTGCGGTTTTGGTAGTTGATAAGTGGGTGGAGGATGTATTATGCTTGATTGTTTTCGGAGCTATAAGAGCACAACATGGTTCCACAAGTTATATTCTATGTTGATGAGTGCCAATTTTGGTCACCCTAGCAACAGCATGATGACGAGGGCGAGGGTCTGTGGAGCTAATCTCACATAACACATGTAAATTTCTACCACGTGATTGCAGAGTACTTTCCGCGTTGAGTGAACTGGGTAATCACGCGCACCAGCAACCGGCGCCCGTAACTCAAACTTGCAGCCGTCATTGCGTTTACTAGCAACATCATCTTCTCTTAATCACATATATACATAGGTATAGTGTCATCTCAAAACATCATGAGCGAAACAACTTGGCCAGCTTCGAATAGCCGTCGACATTCGCGTCGCTCGACTGAAACCATCAATTTTAGTCGTATGTCCGTTTCGCCACTAACGTCTACCCGAATCGCTGAGACGCCCGTCATTCCTAAAAAACATCAAAATCAACGTTCGTCATCCTATATCCAGGTAAACTCGGTACACAACCTAACTACTTTGACAAGCTCTTCGTTAATCCTGTTGGATACAACATTTAGGAGTTACCTACTCCTAATATACTGTCTCCTGTAAAATCAACTAGTCAGGCGTCTCGGACATTCAACTCGGATTTGCATAAAGCAAAGTCCACTTCGCAACTGAATGGCGGCAATGAGCGCTCGCTTTCCACTGAATGGCTATACCGTACTGGTGCGGCTCTCCAATCTGATGCTAGAAAAAGCAAAGGGCAGGGCTGGCTAAGTGCTCGCGAATCATCAACATCGCTCGTGCATCTTGAACAATTAGTGGGAGAAAGCAACATCATTAATGATGATCAAACCCTGATTCAGCCACCGATTTGGGGGAACATTGAACATTCGGAGATGGGAAGGATTACGGTTGGCAAAGACCATTTCGTACATCCTGAAAATGAAAATGTAGAATCACAACAGAGATTTGGGATAGACCAACTGATTGATAGGCTACTGGGATGGACTTTTTTGGAACAAGAAGATTCCGATGATGATGAAGATGAGAAAATTGCCTATCGATCTTTGGATAAGAATAGAAGGCATGCCAAGGATGCAAAGTTTGATCAACAACCACAGCGAAGAGATGAGGAAGGCTGGCAAGACCCAGCATGGATTCTCACTGTTGCATCTAGCCTTATGTTGTAGATCTGCTTTCTTCAGACCTACCAAAATCACCACTGAGGCATTTAACTAATGATAAATCAACTGGTAGATTACCTGTCTCTGTTAGAAACAAGTATCATAATAAAAACGATTCCTGGTTGTCAAAATAACAAACGGTTCGTGAAACGAAGTATGAAAACAAAACAAAAAACTATACTCCATTGCATGAAAGAACTACCCATTTACACATATCTTATTTACCAAGAACGAACGGGAACACTGACACCGGAATGCATACCGAACCCAAACCCAACCGCCTGACGTGAACTTCTCCCGTTAATTCCAGAATCACCAACCCAACTAACCGCTTGCTTCATTTGAGATAATGCTACATCCATTCTTCCCCCAGAATGCTCATTGTGCTTCAGTAATTTTGTTTCCCAGCCACCATATTGAAGACTAATACCAGCCCCACGCTTTGTTGCTTCTTGGATTACCAATATCCATGCTTTTGACATTTCTTCGTATGCCGCTTGTTTAGAATAATTGTGGAGGGGGTTATCCCATGTGGGAAGACGATGAATCAAGTCTGTAGCGCCGTCCAGAAATGATAGACTAATCGCAGTTTGAGGCTCATTCGGAGGTAAAAAATTAGTTGTGTAGTCGGATAAGGCCTCTAAAAGCTCCATAAGAGCTGTTTTAACTCTATTATATGCATAATCGCCCGTGGGATTCCCTCCATAAGGAACTGCAGACTGATAATTTCTTTCGTAATTTTCCAACATCGCCAATGCAGATTGTACTGTAGGTTGTGGAGCGAGGTCGGAGATTTCTTTAGCGAGCTCAGGATGCTTTTCACATACTGTGTGTAGCATGTTTTTTAATGTTGCAATATCTACTGTTTCTAAGAGACGTGATAAGGGAAGAGGTCTGCCTTGGACATTGCTTCGAATCTTTTTCGCAACTCGAACACTGGGACCCGACATCTGGTGATCCATTGATTCTTGTTCTTCGGTATTTAAACGATGGTCATCATCATCATCTGCCTTGCGTTTCTTGCCACCTAAATACTTATTAGCAGAGTGGATATGATAAACCGTCGAATTTCTACCTAGTCGGGAGGGGGAACATCTGGAAAACAAAGGTGATTGGGTGACTGAAAACGGCTGAGGGTTGATTAAAGCACTCATTGTCGGTTGTCCCAAGATGGAACCAAGAGTTGTGAACACGATGCGTGGACGAGAATGTGCCTAATCGGTGGATTGCGGCAAGGAAGCACCGCTGAAATGAGCAAACACAGCGGAGAATGACTGTGCAGATTTTATAGTTGGATGTACGCTGCAAAATTGAAGAGCGATAAAACGATTAAAATGAGGGCTGATCCAGGACGAATAGAGAGAAGTATAAAAGTTAAAACGATAGCATCAGAGAAATGGAGGTGAGTTGGAGTTGGAGTTGAGTGATGCTGGCAAAGTGGCGTTGACTCGTAGCACACCAACCATAATCCTGCGTAAATACGCTTCCCACTGGGGTGGCAACGTTGGCAGAGGATATTTTTACACATCGCACATTTACTACAAAGACCACCAGCTGCTTACAAAGTATGATTTTCTTGAAAAAAAAAATAAGGTATTTTTGTGGACAATATAAGCAGCTTTGTGAATGTCTTTCCAAGGTGTTTTTATGATACGCCATGTGGTACACTGTCAACAAATCATGCCAATAACTTGTAACAACGCCAAGAATTAAGTGTGGCAGTGGGTCGGTTGCAGAAATTGATGTAAGTAGTATGAACCGATTAAATGATTGTATAATAGATGTTATTTTGTGAAGTCTTGATGATATGAGTCCATGGAGTCTAATTTTATTGATCAAAATTCAAATTGAACATACTGTAACTTATGTCACAGAATTATATTAACTTTTTATGTTCAGTAGCGGTCTTGTTGTGGTGATAATCAGATTGTACTTGGCCGAAGATTGCTGATCTTATGAAACACTGCATAAATTCAGGTATTTGGATAAATCCAATAGCCAAATACTAAGTACATAGCAAGAAGAATGCCAAAATTGTAATAATGGAAAACAATTGCCTAAAACAAGTTATGATTTTTATTGCAGAAAAGATAGTAATTTTCAAAAAAACACATTACTAGAGCATAGGGTTGGACAATTAAACAACGAAGTAACGTATGTGGCAACTTAATATCAGGATTTTCAGATGGAAAAGAATGTAGAAAAAGTGTTGAATTATGTAAATTTTTGTTTTCATGTAGTAGTAGCATAAATATCAGGAATATCGGCAATAGCATGCTGGAAGTCCAAACAGAAAGTACAAATCTCTTCTAATGGAAACTATAATAATTCACAGATCCGATATTCATGTTTTGATTTTGAGGTTCGTGATAGCATTATCATCGAGACTCCAGAAGATAAAAATATATGCTGAAGAATTTGATGGTCTGGATAGAACATGTGAATCAAGCAGTACGACAGATCTCGTGCTGACTTAGAAGAACAAGTAGAACGTATTCATAGATAATCTTACTAGTCGCTGTTTAATCCTTAGAAGCCAGAATTCTGGAGAGGGATTGGCTCAAGTTCAAGATTGAACCTGGGAGACGGCAACGGTGGCCGTGGTGCGGTCGGTGGTGGGGCCGTGCGGCCGCCGGTGTGGCTTAGTCGATGTTCCCATCGATAATTCCCGAGGGTTCAATTACATCTATTGTGGCTGAGTGACTGTGCCCATCTCGGCCCGCTAGCACATTTGCCAAGTTTCCATGGTACATTTTACTGATGATATTCCAGCAAACTTCTTGATCAACATACAAAATGCCAACAAGATTACCATTTGTCAACTCACTCCAGCAGCGAGTAGTGCCTTCGATATTGTCAAATCTCCGTCTTTCCAAAGTCAATAGGTTTTCAACCTCAGCAAAATGCCCATTTGGCTTACGACCAAAACGAGTATCGTCTTCAGGTTCTCCGGTGCTTTTGGAAGCCTCTCGTGCGGCCGCCCTACAACGTCGTCAGCTCCCTGCAAGGACCGGTGCCTTAGCTTATAAAAAAGGAATGACTGCGGTTTTCAGAGAAACCGGAGAAAGGATTCCTTGTACCGTTTTACAGCTTGATAGAGTTCAAGTAACCGCTGTGAAAGATCGCGCATTACATGGATACTGGGCAGTACAGGTTGGACTCGGATGGCGAAATCCCAAAAATGTAACCCGACCTCTCCTTGGCCACTATGAGACTTGCGGGGTTGCACCCAAAAAAACCTTATGTGAATTTCGGGTTCAGGATCAGGAGGGATTATTGCAACCTGGAACCACTATCAAGGCAGATCACTTTCACGTTGGGCAGTATGTTGATGTGAGAGCCATATCGAAGGGAAAGGGGTTTGCCGGAGTATGCTACATATTTATTTCCTTAGAAGCAGCGTTAACAGTATTAGGGAATGAAACGTCATGGATTTAGCGGTCAACCAGCCTCACACGGAAATTCATTAACACATAGAGCAATGGGTTCCGCTGGACAGTCCCAGGGCGGAGGATCTCGGGTCTTGCCTGGCAAACGGATGGCTGGCCGTATGGGGGGCCAGCAACACACTATTCAGAACTTGAAGGTGTTGGATATCCAACCTAGCTTAGGTATTGTGGTAGTAAGTGGTGAGCAACCCAAACACTTTCACAGACTATAAATTTATATTAAGAATTCTTTAGGATGTGTAACTGGACCGAAGGGATGCGTTGTTAAACTCCAGGACGCGATTAAAAAACCTACTATGATTAACGAAACTCCTCAAGCTCAGCTTCAGTAGTAGTTTTTCAAATGCCCTTGCGTGCGCGCGAGGGACTACGCAACGTGTGTGGTTTGCACGAATTATGTCCGTCTCCAGACTACCTCGGGAAGTGACACAGCCTTAAATAAGTATGTAAGTACTTATCCGTTGTAAATATTGTGGTGGATTTCCAATCTCCACTGTGCCTATATGTTTTACTCGCATATTGGGAAAAACATAACTCCAAGTCCAACTGCACCGAATCATGTATGTGATGTGACTCTTACTCATAATCGCCATATACAGTTTGGCGCATTCAATTCAAACAGTATGATGCTTCTAACCATAAAGATGAAATCTTCACTCATCGCCGTACTTCGTATTTTTCTAGTCACGTTGGAATGAAATACACTTAGGCGAAGACACTGCAGGGCCAAATAGTCATGTAATCGTCCACGGCCTTCTAACATATTTCAATAATCGATCAAGTAGATCAGTAGACCCTTTATGAAGGAAGTTGATTATTATCTGTCTAGACACATTTGAAATATTGAAATCAGCGATGACCTTACCACCAGGGTTGTCTAGTTGATATTTGTATCAGGACAGCTCCAAGTTTACACTGAAAAGTGCTACATTTAATGTTCCACAATAGTGATTAAATAGAAAGTTTTCCGACAGGGAGTCAACAAACTTCTTGCCGACAACAATGCTCTGTTGATCCCGTCAGATCACCAGCAGTGATTCGATTCGAGTATATGATGGCGTATTTTTCGATCATAGCAGACTTTTTACTTGTGCCTGTGGGTTTTTACTAATAAGTTAACCATACATGTATTCCCGTGATCGCTTAGTTATCTGTAACCACTAACAGAGCAGCGACAGTTATAATTTATTGGCTTGGCATGTCGATGATACAAGAGTGACAAAGTTATTACCTCAAAAAATCATCAGATAAAGACTCTTACAATTCATCAAAGTTAGAACATAACCCAACTATTCTCTGTATTTTCTTCTATTCGGAGCTGTGCTTTAGAAACTCTACGTTGCCGCAGATAAATATTTTTCATTTAACACTAATTGTTTAATTCATGACTTTCATGGTGTGTGTGGCTCTTGCATGATATATTACCCCCGAATTCTATGAGCGGCAATTACCGCAAAGAATGAACTTAATCACCAGTCACTAATTTCGAACTATGTTTAAATAAATAATCTACTTTTGAGAAGTTTTGTCACAGATTTTTTAAATGAATTCGATCAATATATCCATAACGATGTACCCATTTTATCGGATCAGTATTTAAAACCGATCCACCGTGTAGTGTGAATAGTCAGCGTGATGAGGCGAATGCGAGCTCAGTAAAGAATATGTGGGCTTCAAGCTAATATTCATATGTAAACCCCAGTTTTCTCGATTTACTGGCCTTTCTTGAGTTGCCAAATGGCGATGATAAATGGAAGACCAAATCCAAGACCTGCAATAAGTTTAGTCAAGCTACTCTTTTTAAAGTGCTGGTAGTGTTTACCACAGAAAGCAATGTATCTAGCAGCAAAGAACCGGGTCATCGGATTAAACGGCAAGTTGCTTCGTGGTCCCTCGGGATAATGATAACCTCCAAGGCGAGAAGGCGTTGCATGAAGGTGGCGCCGAGAGACAAGAGATGCTTGACTCATGAAAAATGGTGATCGACGAGCTATTCCTGAAATCATTCTTGTGTCTAAAACAATAAGTAATTATCCAATTAATAATTGAAAGGCGAAATATCACTTTGATGTAAAGGCGGAAGTGAATGGTGGGTTTATCTGAGAGTGGAACGATTGGATGTGCAAGAGCAGATTATCACTTTGCTCGGCTAAGTATTCTAGGTCGTGCACTTGCCCATGGTGCATGTGGGCATGGGTTTTTTTGGACCATAGCGCCAAGACATCGTCATTGCAACTCTCTAGAATTTTGACACTTTTTTGCCAGAGCCCCCCGACATATCCTTTGTTTTGACCATGTTCGACGACGAGTTATTTGATGTTTTCGATCAAGACAAAACTGTAGATGGCGACCGGAAAGCACAAAGAGATCGAACTAGGAAGCGAAATGCAAACGGCAGCGGCCGTCTAAGAACCAATGTCCAAGATGATGAGGAAGATATGGAATTGCCAGAGGAGATTTCCGTGCCTCTAGAGGTGTCAACAAAGAACAAAGAACAGTCCACATTGCCAGTAGTAAAACGGCAACGTCTGGAGTTCGGCGCCGAACCAATATCAACAGACGCATTTGAGATTGAAGCCGTTCGAGAGGTACCCGCATCAGGAGGATTTACCACACAAGATACAGAAGGGAAATCGATTATCATCCCTCATCAAGTCCGACACCAAGTTTCATTACCGACAGATTATAAATACAAGCCAATTGAAAACCATGTGCGCGCAGACCCTCCCGCTCGAACTTACGGCTTCAAGCTGGACCCATTTCAGGAAACATCCGTAGCTGCAATTGAACGTGGAGAGAGTGTTCTTGTCAGTGCGCATACCAGTGCTGGTAAAACAGTTGTTGCAGAGTATGCTATTGCACAGAGTTTACGTGACAACCAACGCGTAATTTATACCAGCCCCATTAAAGCTTTAAGCAATCAGAAATATCGAGAATTTACTGCAGAATTTGGTGATGTTGGGTTGATGACTGGTGATGTTACAATCAATCCGTCTGCAACATGTTTGGTGATGACTACCGAAGTATGGTGAGCCTTTCCATCGTTTGACAACTATTCTGACCACGTTTAGATTTTGCGGTCAATGCTATATCGAGGCTCAGAGGTGATGAGAGAAGTTCAATGGGTAATTTTTGATGAAATTCACTATATGCGCGACAAAGGTTCGCATATCCTCGTCTCGATGGCTTCGTTGTAAAATATGGTGCTAACATTGCGTAGCGCGAGGTGTTGTTTGGGAAGAAACAATTATTCTTCTTCCGGACAAAGTCAGATATGTGTTCTTATCCGCAACTATACCTAATGCTATGCAATTTGCAGAATGGATATGCAAAACCCACAACCAACCCTGTCATGTGGTTTACACGGACTTCAGACCTACGCCTTTGCAAAATTACTTGTTTCCGTCTGGCGCTGATGGTATTCATCTAGTTGTAGACGAAAAGGGTGTATTTCGAGAGGACAACTTTCAAAAAGCAATGGGATCCTTATCGGACAAACATGGTGAAGATCCTGCCGATGTCAATGGTAAAAAAGGCAAGGGTAAATCCAGGTGGAAAACAGCTAAAGGCGGTAACAAAGGTAATCCTACAGTCAGGCTAGTGTTGGGAGTATTCTGAATATGATAGGGCCGTCGGATATATATAAAATCGTGAAAATGATAATGCTCAAAAACTATAACCCGGTTATAGTTTTCTCGTTCAGCAAAAGAGAGTGCGAAAACCTCGCATTACAAATGAGCCAGTTAGCTTTTAACGATGAAGCGGAAAAGGATATGGTTGGAAAAGTGTTTGAGAATGCTATTGGATCATTATCGGAAGAAGACCGTTCTCTTCCTCAAATACAGCACATACTTCCATTGCTACGTCGGGGAATTGGCATACACCATTCTGGACTCTTGCCTATACTCAAGGAGGTGATTGAAATTCTATTTCAAGAGGGGTTAATTAAGGTTTTGTTTGCCACCGAGACATTTTCTATCGGACTGAATATGCCAGCGAAAACAGTGGTTTTCACTAGTGTTAGAAAGTTTGATGGTAAAGAACAGCGGTGGATCTCTCCGTCAGAATTTGTTCAGATGTCTGGTCGCGCAGGGCGGCGTGGACTGGACGATCGTGGTATAGTGATTTTGATGATTGACGAGAAAATGGAACCACATGTTGCTCGTGAAATAGTGAAAGGAGAACAAGACCGTTTAAACTCAGCATTTTACCTAGGGTATAACATGATTTTGAATTTGATGAGGGTTGAAGGTATTTCGCCAGAGTTTATGCTTGAGAAATGTTTCTTCCAATTTCAAAATACAGCTGGGGTTTCAGGGCTAGAAAAAGGTATGAGATTTGGATAACACTCCTAGAAGGGGGTTAAAATGTTGACAGTTCCCAGACTTGGCTCTGCTGGAGACCGAAAAGGCCGCCATACTCGTTGATGATGAGGCGACGGTTCGGGAATACTATGATCTGCGCCATAAGCTAGACACATACGCGAAGGACATGAGGGATGTGATTAACCATCCCACCTATTGTTTGAAATTTATGCAAACAGGCCGACTTGTCAAAGTTAAATACCAGGAACATGATTTCGGCTGGGGGGCAATCGTGAACTACACAAAGAGAGTGCCTGGAAAAGATGAATTTCCCCCGCAGGAAAGCTACATTGTTGATGTATTGTTGTGCTTAGCACAGGATGCTCCAGCTACCATGAAAGCCAACCCAGACCTTCCTCCAGGGGTACGACCACCTATTGAAGGTGAGGATGGGAAAATGGAGGTTGTGCCTGTTTTACTCTCATGTCTAGAGGGCATATCAGGACTCCGTATATTTTTACCAAAGGACATGAAATCTCTTGAGCAACGCAATACTGCCAAGAAAAACATAGAAGAGATAAAAAGGCGATTTGGAGATGGGATATCTATCCTTGATCCAGTAGAAAATATGGGGATAGTTGATGAATCTTTCAAAAGTCTACTTAGAGTAACTTCAACTCCTATTGTCCGCAAAAATTTTATGACTAATGAATTTGTAGAAAATTGAAGTACTGGAATCTAGACTTCTGGCCAATCCTCTACACAATTCCCCCCGGCTGGTAGATCTATATAATAAATACACTCATAAAATGGAAATTCAAGAAAAGATAAAATCAACAAAGAAGAAGATTGCGGTTGCGCATTCTATTATGCAACTTGATGAACTTAAATGTCGCAAACGGGTTTTGAGACGGCTTGGGTTCATTGATGACTCAGATATTGTTCAACTTAAAGCACGGTAGGTATCGTAGGTTGATGTTTCTAAGTCGATTCAACTAATACTTTAATAGAGTGGCATGTGAAATTAGTTCTGGAGATGAATTACTACTGAGCGAATTGTTATTCAATCGGGTTTTCAATGAATTATCGCCGGAATTGTGTGCATCCCTTCTCAGCTGCTTTGTGTTTGAAGAAAAGAGCAACAATGACAACCAGCTCAAAGAAGAACTTGAGAAACCATTCCGAGAACTCAAGTCACAAGCAAGACTTATCGCAAAAGTTTCAAGCGAGAGTAAACTGAAGGTTACCGAGGAGGAATATGTTGAAAAATTTAAACCACAACTAATGGACGTTGTTTATGAATGGACAAAAGGATCCTCCTTTTCAGCGATATGGTATGTTGAGAGAATTGACCTAATACAGCTGTTCTGCCGTCGAAATTTTGACTTCTCCCAAACTTGACAACATGTGGCAAATGGATGGAGTGTTATGTCAAAATTTCTAGGGTGGCAGAACAGCTCTAACCGAATATCATACTAATTAAAATCAGTAAGATGACCGATGTCTACGAAGGTAGTTTGATCAGAATGTTTCGACGATTGGAAGAGCTCTTGCGGCAAATGGCGCAAGCCTCCAAGGTTATGGGGAGCGTTGAACTCGAACAGAAGTTCGAGCAATCACTCGCAAAAGTGAAACGAGGTACACATTGAACATAACTATACCTATGCTGTTGATTAACCTGCCTGATCAGATATCGTCGCCGCCGCCTCGTTGTATTTATAGAAAGATATCTAACCAGAAAGTAAGTTATATAGTCCGGAATCGTTTAATGTGCACTTGTAACAATGTACTCCGTGTTGTGTGTATCACCCTTCGGTGTACTTTAAAATTTATTTGGTCGGTGCACGGATAGAATCGTGATGAACTTGGCCAAGCTCGGACTCGAAACATCAGTGCCAGTGCAAGACGGGGGAATGGTAATGTCTGTGGAAGTTCTAACATCCAACATCCATATTAATTTGACTAGTAACCAGAATACAACGGGATTTCACAAGATACTTTATCCGCAAGAAAGAATGACCACCTATAATAATGCAATATCAATAGAGATTCCTTAATGAAAACACGATATTTCTTGCTTCCTACATTTCGATCCAGACGATATACATCATTACCTTAGGGGTCCGGTGCAGATTTTAAATTGCCACTTGGCAAGGCTAGAACGTCGTATTAAAACTTCAGCTCTAGTGGCTTCCCCCAGCGCCTTGTGCGGTGGCTAAGTCACTAGGCCACTGCCTAGACACCACTAAAGTCTATGCTTTAAAGAAGTTGTCATAAAATTAAAAGATCCGCAGCGATCCGTCATTTCATATTCGGGGACCCCTATTGTAGTAAAACTCCAGAATTTGCCACAGCCTTACATGCCATCGAAATTCCTGAATTCTTTTGATATGTCTAGCAACAGTTTTCATGGTCTTCCCTCAAATATTAAAGTGAGGATGTTATTCCTTACAAGAGTTTTCCACTCACTATCGATATCTGGTAAAGTACTGGATAGCGCACAGATCATCTACATAGGTTGGGTGTTCGAGGGGTTGTCATAGATCTGATAGATATACCAGCACTATCAACCACCTCGTACTAATTCTTCTTTCATGTAGTACAAAGCAAATGGGGCTGCATCTATCGCGTCAGATAAAAGCATCCTGGTATCGGTTGTGGTCTACTGTAGAGTACATGTAGCTAATGTAGTAAAACTTATAATTAAAGCGCTAGCTCACCTATTCCACTCTGCACTCAACCTGATCAATGGTGGCTGCGGAGTTTATTGCAACTGGAGGCGTCCTGCCAAGTCAGGGTTCAAAGTTACCCTGTAATGAATTCAGAAGGCAACACTCTCACATTATCAATTCCGCTTTCCTTTTGCAACAGCTATCGCCACAACGGGATAAATCAATTTGCACTTTGTAATTGAATAAGTATTCAATTGCTCTCACTAGCAGTCTTTAGTGAAAGTTCAAAAGCGCGAGTTCTCTTGGATCTGCGTGCCGTGGGGGCTAAACTACGCCTCCAACAGTCTGTCTGTCTCTATGGAGGTACGTAAGAGAAAATGAACTCGCTCAGTATCATCTCCTCCACCGTTGACAAAGTTATCGGCAACACCCCACCTTCTACCCCGCAGACAGAGCCCTTAAAGGCACTGCGGCAGACTTATCGATCTCATCAATTTCACATTGACTCTTTAAAACAATCCACCACCGGCGGGGGTCTCGATCAAGACTATCACTCAATCACGGCTGGTAGTGGGCATGATAGTGGTATTATAACAGACAGTGACAGTGAGACTGATGGGGAATCTCCGGTAACGGATGCTAGGAGAACTTTTACTTCTGTCCCGACACGAATATGCATGATAATCATCAACCCATGGCTGAGTGTAATTGAATGGGTAGTATCAGCAATTTCAGGATCTGCAAACTGGTTAACCTTCACGGACGATGATGGCTCCTTCTCACCACTAATGCCACTGAAGCGACTGGCTGGGATTCGCATACAAAATGGTCGTATTCGAGGCTCTGGCTCGGTAGCATCATTTCATACACCCGGATCATCGACATCTAAGAGTGATGAACCTTATCCGAATCGTCTTGGTTCAAGTTCTCCCAAAGATGTTGAGACATCCCAGATACATGGGGGACAGATAGCACCTCGACGGTCAATCAGAATTCGGTTATACAACGAGGAAAATTTGATGCACCCAAAGCCCTCGGTCAAATCACCGACATCGCCTTCTATCGGAGTTAATCCTACCCAGTATTCTCGGAATAGTTTCCACCAAGTTTCTTTGATTTCGAGGGGCCTCAAAGCCAAAACTCTGATACTTGACCTTGATGAAACCCTGATACATTCTCTTGCAAAGGGCGGTCGTATGACATCTGGACATATGGTTGAAGTCAAGCTTGATCAGCAACATGCAATTCTGTACTATGTACACAAACGGCCGTACTGTGATGAATTCCTACGAAAGGTACTAGAATCAATTGCAGTCATCAAATATTATCAACTAAGTAGCCTAGGTTTGCCGTTGGTACAATTTAGTAATTTTTACTGCCTCAGTTCAGGAATATGCAGATCCAGTTATAGACTGGTTAGAGCAAGATCGAAAGTATTTCAAAGGGCGTTACTATCGACAGCATTGTACAAATCGTAATGGTGCTTTCATCAAAGATATTGCAGCTGTAGAACCAGATCTTTCGAAGGTCATAATAATCGATAATTCCCCTACAAGTTACATGTTCCACGAAGGTGAGATTGCTTCGCGACTGTTGAAGCTTTACTAAACAACTCTTCTTTTTGGCACAGATAATGCTATACCCATTGAGGGCTGGATCAACGATCCGACTGATATTGACTTGCTACATTTAATTCCTCTCCTGCAAGCATTACAGTATGCTGTAGACGTGCGAGCTTTGCTCGCCCTGAGAATGGGGGAATAATACATTTATAAATCGCGCGGTGAACTTTTGAAAATTGCTCATTTCGGTCTTTGTATTCAGCCTGGAGTTTTCGGACATGTCTATAGTGATTTAATGTCATGGAAGTAAGAATTAGTATACCCTTAAAATTTATTTTGTATCTCTGTGACAACTTTCGAGTGTGAAGACAGTGAGATGGAGAAGATCGTCTAAATACGGGTATGGCGGGGTGTGCGGGGCTCTGAATTCAACATTGAAAGTCATGTGGTGAATTTAATCTGCCCAAGGGTTGTCAGAATAGACCGTGGAACATCCAAGGAATATATTGTTTTGCCTGTTGCAGTCATACTCCGCCTCGCTCATATTGTTCCTACTGCCACTCTAAGCAAATATTTTATCAACAACTAAATTCCGCTAGAGTTTTAGCGCGTGTCATCGACTAGACACGTTGAGACCAGAGCCCGAGTCAGAGTCGATGTCAGAGCCCGCGTCAGAATGGGTGTCGGTGTGAATGTCGGAGTGGGCGTGGAAGTTATTGTCAGCGTATTTCAGAGTCGATGTTAGCGTAGATGTCGCAGTAGGTGTCAGAGTGGGTATCAGAGCGGACGGACGAGGACAAAGAGAAAGAGAGAGAGAGATACTGAGGATGGTCTATACGATGCCGGCGAGAGTGCTTTCTCCACGCCGGCGGTGGTCATTATGACCGCAAAAGAGGTGATTTCTCTACCCGGGCGAGGGTGGTTTCTCAATACTGGCAAGATGTGTATATAGTCTGTGTAAATGCATGATTATGCTTTCTCATTGCCTGCATTGTCGCCCAATATGAATCTCATTCAATATGTTGAGCGCTTGATCAAGTTCAGTATTCAATGCAGACGCCCCAGGCCATTAAAGAAAATGACGTTGTTATGGCCATCCAGAAAGAATTGTCTTTTTCACGCATCTTCATCGATCACTCGTAGTTGTTTTCTGCTGTTTGAAGTGTTTCAACACATTGGTTGCTATTTTTCTCACTTTTCAGACTGTAATAATGTAAAGCAAAAAAATGTACTTTGCTGACTATCTTATATATCAGACCTTTGCTCTCCTAACCTACTTCTAGTACAGTCTCTTGCAATGGGCCACCCTATGAATTTCTTGACAGCCCTCTAGCTAGATAGGACCATGCCAAGTAGCACTATAAACTCCGTTTCGTTCCGTCCGTTCAGTTTTGAGAACTTGTATTGCTACTTACACCAGTAGGACGTGCTGAAGGCTGAGAGTTGAACTTGGTCCCATGATCTCCCACCCTACGAGGTGTCCTTAAAATTCCCACTCTCAGCTTTCCGCACGCTCCCACAAGTGAAAGTAGCAATATATGACAGAATTTTTCTGAACTTCAGTCTACAATTATTCTCGTAGTAGTAATTTCAACCAGTGATTGAAGTCCACGCGCCCCGAGCGGGAGAATTTATTCACCGCTTCTTGTCATAAAACGTAATGTAGAACCCCACGAAAGTTAATTCGGAGATAAATTACATGCCCATGCACGAACACCATTCTAGAAAGTTCATGAGTGCTCACCTGAGGACTCGCTGGTCAGAATTATTTTCCTGAGTAGATGCAGGTACTCTTGGTGTTTATATTAGAATATCATACATACACGTGGCACAAACAGTGAATTGGAGTATAAATGGGGAAAACGCCACTAGGTTGAAGCGGCCGGGACGAACTCCTCAATGCCTTAGTTTCTTAATAGATGAATATCACTACGGACCAATGGTCTGCAACAAGAAAAGAGGAGAGCGGTAAACACTATGTGAATAGCTTAATCACTTGTTGGAATTTTGCAATCACAGACATGGTCGATAAAATCTCAGGGTGCAGGGTTTTCCTAGAACATGATATCAGTATACGAACCTATCCAGTATTTCTAAACTTACTCTTACGATGTACCTAATTTTCTTCTCGTACGCAGGTTTGTCTTTTTTGAACAGATTATAGGCTTCGGCCTGCGCTGGAGAATCGGGATTTGGATCGTCAAGAAGATCTTGAATTCCTAATAAAATTTGCTTGATAGTGATAGCCGGCTTCCAAGCCTCTTCCTCGTTCAGAATACTCAAGCAAACAGTGCCGGAGGGGTAAACATTTGGGTGGAACAAAGGCGGGACAAATTTACCTATCCAAAAAGGGTCAGTCTGTAGTCCGGAACACGTAGACAGGTCTGGAAAATACATTTTGGAGGTTTTGTTGGATACTCTAAACTTAATCATCAGTGTTGGATGTCCATACGAAGCCACTGAAAATACCTTCTGGAAACACCATGTCGAGCTTGAAAAGACCTCCTTCCCATAGGGTTTTTTCCCTCCCAGGAATCCCACAGCTCCATTTCATCAGGTCAAGACCACCGTTAGGCGACTTTACTGGCTTAGCGAAAAATCCAAATGGATGATCCTTCCTCCATTGCTTTCTGAGTACGTTAGTTGTATTACCTCAAATCCGAGACTAAAGTAATACCTTTCCTCTTGTAGACGATTATTGCAAAGAGACATTAGGGAACACTGGTGATTCTCGATGGGATTGTTGCAGCCGTCGTGTTGTACTTATCTGTACCGCAGTGTGATCCTTTGTGAACTAACGTAAGTTTGCCTACTGCGGATAGACAAGTCGTGGTGTTTGTAGAGTACATACACTTACCTAAGCACGTGCAATCAAAACGCCGTGTCTCTAAACGGCGTTACGTGTCTTACGTGTACAATTTACAGGAGCCGCCTTTGTCTTGGCGCCGATCAGCGTAATTAACATTCCTTGTCCTTACCCTTTCATTCAACTCTTACCCTCTAACAACAATTGGGCAAATATAAAATACTTTCAGAACTTCAACATTAGCTACTCAGCCACAATGATCGACGATACCTCCGATCGTAGAAAGCGCAGCAAATGGGATGATTCTCAGACCAGTAACAGCAAGTTTGATCGAGAGCGGAACTCGGGAGACTCTCGTTGGGATGACCGCCGTTCTAGATCTCCAGCAACGTCTAGACTGCGCAGTCGCAGTCCATTGTCTCGTACATCTGAAAAACTTCCTGAAACGAAAAAGACCGTGGATCCCGCCGTAGCAGCAGGTTTGAAAGTCACAAGTTGAACAACCGCAGTACACACTGACAATGGGTAGCTGCTGCCGCCGCCAGAATTAACGCTTCCATTCAAGCAAAACGTGGAGTTCAGCATGTAGATGTACCACCAATTATTTCGGTAACTGATGAATATGATTTTATGAAGCTTTGCTGATCATCTATGTAGGATCAGAGTACTGGAAAATCTTCAAGCCCGTCAGCCACTTCGACCTTCAATAGCGAAATGTATATCGCGGATGGTGATTATATCAAAGACATCGAAGTGAATGACCTACGCAATCGGTATACACTTACCAAGGGTGCTACACAGAAAATGGTAAAGGCTCATCTATCCCTTCGGCGGTCGGACATTTTGATCTGGGGTCAAAAGTCAATCAGTGAATATATGACTTTGTTCGCCTGTGAATTCATTTTTTTTCAAGAAAAAACAAACCGACACTAAAAGTTGCAACATAGCAATGCACCAACCCTTCCGTGTTTTGCCGCTGACTCTCATCTGTGCTTATTTAGATAAAAGAGGAAACTGGCGCGGGTACGAATCACTGGCTCTCTTCTAAAAGATGACAAGTTTGCTCATTATTTTCAAGATGTAACAACTCGTGGAGCCTACTATCCTGATAAATCAATGGCAACGTCAGCTGTATGTTTACTTCTTTCTGAGGCTCCCTCAGTTCACTGATACGTTGCAGAATCCGCCGCTCTATCTTCACATTACTAGCACAACCAAAGAAGGACTCGAGAAAGCTATGCAGAAAATCGAAGATCTTATGAAGCAAGAACTACCAAACCTTGTTGATGAACGAAGATTTCGTCGTAGAGAGCCTCCTGAGCCAATCGAAAGAGACGAGTACGGAAGGGTTAGTACTGCACTCACCTTATAACCTAATAATCGTCTACTCACAATAGTACAGCGAAAATGGCCTGAGGAAAGGGTTTTTGTGGGCCTAGATCCCATTCCAGGATTCAATTTAAGAGCTTCGGTGGTGGGTCATGGAGGCCAGTATGTTAAACATATACAACAAGAGACTCGGTGCCGTGTCCAAATCAAAGGTAGGGGATCGGGGTTTCGAGAGCACGGTACAGAGGAGAGTGATGAACCTCTATATCTTCATGTCACGTAAGGCAGCCATTACAGTCCTTGTTCTGCTGATATTAACAGTAGAAGTGGCCCTGACCCCAATGAAGTCCAGCGTGCAAAAGAACTCTGCGAAGACTTGATAACGTCAGTACGAAATCAGTATGAGGAGCACAAATCCCAGCCACAACCAGTCCGGTTCCCTGGATATGGTGGACTAAATGCCAACGTATATATTCCGTCCATGCCTCAAGGACAACCGGGTTCCCCACCGCTGCCTCCGTCGTCTGGCTCGAATCCCGCAGCTTTATCATCACATACGCTCCCCGGTGCTCCACCTGGAACAGATGCTTCCACTGCTGCAGCATATAACAACCCATATGCTGCTTATTATGGCGGAGCCGACCCTTACGCTGCCTATGGTGGTTACCAAGCATACGTTCAATATTGTAAGTATTCCAAAATAGTGCCACGAAATCATACTAAACCCCACAGACCAAGCATATTATGCCCAGCAGCAACAGGGTGTAGCATCAGCTGCGGCGCCCCCGGGCACATCTACGTCACCACCACCCCAAGCGAGTAACCCATCTAATTATAACTCTGTAAGGCCGCCCCCAGGGCTATAATGCAGCACTGCCGTTAAGCTTGACAATTTCACACGCAAACCATGGTATTCACACGTAGTGTTTGGTCATTTGGCTCAGCTTATTGTGGTTGATGATGCCAAGTTATGTATGTTTCTAGTGAAAATAAGAACTGTTTTACATCATGATACAGATAGCCTATATGGCCACCGTGATTAATTCCGTCTGCTTGTGGTCGATCCATTATATACTAGTACATCGTAAACTGCATTTGTCCTAGAAATTGTCTCAAGCTGTGATACCGCTATTTCCGACTTTTGACGCAACTTATTGGAGGTGAGAAGTATTGTTTCTAGGATCTTTGTTGTTTAGAACATACTTAAGCATCTCTAATGAGAGTCACCTTTGATGCGGATGCTTGTCCTTCAGTTGCTGCAGTACTGCCGGCACTGGATAAAATATCTTGCTAAATTCATCAACATCTATCGCGGTTGATACTGGCAATGTATTGTGATTACCATGTTATCAACTTGTAAACTGACAGACATATTGTTGATGTTTTACATACGTAGATGGGACAACTATTTCAGGATGTTATTTGTTATTGTAGCAAATCACTAGAAGGTGAAGATTGACCGTGACAAATATTGACGTTTAACCCTCAGCCTCATCAGCTTTTCTCACATAATCACTAGCCAAGCCAGCGCTTAAATACATGCAAGTCGGTCACAACCGCCGACCCTGACAATAACCAAAACTTGATCGCAATTAATTACCTACTCTTGTCGCTCGAAATTGACTTGGTCACGTGATTCCCGGATCTCATGCGACCGGTTCATCGCACTGCAATCGGGCTTGAGCTGATCCCGATCCGTCATGCCGTGCCTCTTCCTCTAACATGATAAATGCAGGACAGTAATAAGATATCCCTTGCAGTGCTTTCAGGACCTGTGGAGCAAGTTATCCAGTGGTGGGTGTGGTGGTGGCTTGATGAGTGATGGAAGCGACACACCAAAACTGAACAAATTCAAAAAAGTCTACCATAGTAGGCGGATTTAGCAAACACTTCAGGGAGAGAATTCTGGGTGTTGCTATGCTATCCGGTCACCGGTAGGTTCCGGGGTCACAATTTGGAGATCCCAGAGACTAAACCTCCGGGCAAAATACCTGAAGTTTTCAGGGCACTATCGTCTGGTATTCTAGCTAGATTAGGAAAGGCAGGCCTTTTGGTGTGTGCTCTCTAACGCTTTGGACCTTAGTCTATGATCTAGTTCACAGGCTTACAGAGGTGTGCCGCGCCTTGAACGTAACCTGACCCTAAAGTTGCTAAATCTCCTCAAGAACAAAAAGCAACCCTTCTTAGCAACAGGCTGGATCACACCCCCCTGAAGTTTTTGCTAAATCCGCCTAGTCAGTTTTCAATGGATTTCTGGTAACCAAAATTCGGATCAATCTGCTTATTTATGATCCATACAAACCACACGAGTATTGTTTCAAGCATCATGTAGCCCTTTTATTCATTCCGTGGCACATAGCGTATCCAGTGCAGCTGCTGGATACTGGAATGTCATGTATGTATGTTCAGTTCACTGAAACGCTACATACGACAGCAGGGTTATGACTTGACGGCAACAGCTGCAGCACGCTTTGACCCGCAACGAACTAGCAAAGAAGAGCAGAAGAATACTCCCCCCTGCACGCTACATTACTCAAGCAGACCCCGACTAATACTGCCCTGCAAGGTCTCAAACCCCTGGGTACTAGTAAGGCTACTATTAGGAAACTAGCAGACAAGAATCTCAAAACGAATGCAGGGCACGCCAAGAAGCAGCAGCATGGTGCAGAGATGGAGGACATGATAGCTGCAGCTGATAGCCATGTGGAGTGGGAGGTGGAATAATTGATGGAGCGCGACGCCAGCCCGAGCGCTGCATGCACGGGCAGCTCCCGAGAATGTGTATGATCGCGGTAGTGGAGTAGAAGGTGCGCTGGCTGGAAAGCTGGGAGAGTAGAAGAGCTTTCTCCAGCGCGGCGCGGCTGAGACCGTCTTGAGAGACCCGTTAGCGAGGGCGAGACTGTCGGCGAGGGCGAGACTGTCGGCAAAGCCGAGGCCAAGCGCTGTATGTCTAGCGCTTGACGCCAGCAAGCTACCGCCGCTGGCGCACCACCACCCCGCAGCCCTAGCCGCACCCACCCACCCACTACGCGGTCCCACGTTCCTAAATCACATTCTGCCAGTTATGTGTCACGCGGTCGTGACTTTAGTTGGTACACATGAAATTTCCCACCAAAATCACCGCCATAGTCCAGTACTCGACCCAACCAATAGCTTCCGAAATTGATACACGAAATAGAGAAAGCGTTTCTTTACACACCTGTGGGCTTGAATTTTTTTTCAACCCAATTTTCGATTTTTTATTCGCATTTGTGGCATTTTGTGTGGTTGCAACGACCTGTTTGGTGTACCAACTATAGTCACGACCGCGTGTGTGTCTCGATATGTGTTTATGACGCTAGGTCAGCTCTACTCACATAAGTAGGGTTCAACACCTCAGAGGACTTGTCGCGTGACTTTGCACAATTGACTGAGATATTGCATAAACTAAATATTTGTGATCATACATCACTGAAGTATTTCTTATCAAACAATTTTCCCACAGTCACATCCAACATTCACGGGTTAGTATCGATTCCATACATACAATACACTGTCATCACCACACGTCGCACCTACGCTTGTCTCGCCAAACATACCACAGCTAGCTACGCACGACTCGCCTGCAGTGCCACCAGAGGAGCCGAAATCCCCAGCTCCAGATCTCGGCACGGCGTACCTGTCGTCACTCACTCGCACATTTCACCGAGCTCACACTCTCGCCCGGAGTCTTAGTGTCCAGGTCCGGGACAGGAATCATAAGTTCGGCTGGATTTGGGAAAGCACAAGGAAAGAAGTCTTCGTTTGGGAGAAGCTCACGAAATACCTGCTCTCATGTGTGTACTATCGGCTTTGCAAGTTACGGCAAGCATCTGCAAAAACCGATCTCATTCGGGGGCATTTTGTGGGGGGGTTTCCACGCATCTTGGGATATCACTCGCATGTGCCTTCCGGATTTCCACTATTCTTTACAGTGTTTGCTCTAATAGCACACTCTGTACTATATAATGTTCATGCTCTCAAAGCTTCAAAGTTCTAGCTCTGTTTGTAATTGAGATAAATCGAATTGTAAGTGGTTGCTACTGAAAACTTGTGTCCTCTAGGGGTTGGGTGATCACTGCACCATGAGTAACCGCCACGCCGCGGGCGTTACAGTCATATTGAGTATTTGGACAAGCATACACATTTTGCAAAGTCCCATAACGCCTGGTCGAATAGCTCTTTCTGCAATATTCTTCCAAACTGAATCCTACCATCGAGCATGTCTGGCGTCTCAGGAATCTCAGAATTCATCGCAGATCCCTCAGACCCGGATTCAAGAGACATGAAATTATTGCTGCCATACAAGAAGAGTTGGATAATATAACTCCTGAAGAAGTCTCTGCAATTCCCAAGCGAATTGAAGCTTTGTAGGCCGCAGAAGGAGGACACAGTGCCAGCAGGCCGTCCTCAAACTTTCTTACACGAGTATTCTTTTTTGCGCATTGAAGCTTTATTGGCTACGGAAGGTAGATATAGGCATTATTGAATTCCAGTACGTCCGGGAATTCTAAACTATAGTACACGAGGTTTTTTATTTTTACGCATCACCAAAGATCACTCGCGTTTCCCCTGCGTGTCTACAAACACTATTACTTAACTTCTGACTGAAAGCCCCAAAAATATGAACTTTATGGACTCAAATAAATAACGGGTTATGCCCAGAATGCCCCAAAAATGACCGTAATGCCCAGAATGACCCCCATAATTTTGGCAATGCCCAGAGTGACCCCCTAATCGAGTGCAAGCCCCATCAATTAACAAGTGCCGCTCTATAATTACTGTTTGACAACCTCCCTATTACTAAAGTGTATTTATGCTATATGACTGCTATAAAGTTGGTATGTTACCATATGGCTTAACCCACCTCCCGCCCAGGGCACCTTCCTGCCGGTCCGCCCTGAGCACACGATATTTGACCACTGCAACCACCACCGTTACCACCACCCGCGTCCCATCCATGGCACCTTCTTGCCCGCATCATGGGCCCGGCCGGGGCCCAGTGCAACTTTTCGGCTTGGGCGGCTTGCCGGCAGCCAGGTCATCTCCGTGCATGCAACACGGGTTTGGTCCCCAAAGCACCTTAGGAGTCAACTCACAACTCGATCCTGGCCCCCAAGGCCAAGTTACGGGCGAAAATGTGCCCTGGGCCGGAAGGCGCCCTAGGGCGGACAGCGACCCGGTTGGGAGAGTGGCAGTAAAGATAGATTGCGCCAGATGGCAATAGTAATAACAACTCATTGATAGCAGTCATATAACATTAATTCACTACAGTAATAGAGCGGCCCTTGTTACTTGATAGGGCTTGCACTAGATTAGGGGGTCATTCTGGGCATTCCCAAAATTATGGGGGTCATTCTGGGCATTACGGTCATTTTTGGGGGTCATTCTGGGCATAACCCGAATAAATAATGTAACAGCGCTCCATGCGCGATCTTTCGGATGGCTTTATGCGTTCCATCACATTACCCCCATAACCTGTAATCGTGCGATGTGTAAGTTCAGAGAGAGAGAGACAGCGAGCTCGGAATCGGAAGCAAGCATCGTTTAACGGACACGCGACGCCCATAAAGACCATTTTGTTTAGCTAGGGCTATTGATTTTGGTAATGGCAACATGTATGCCATCTGCACGGCAAGAAACACCGACACATTGAAGCTAGAAAGCGTGACCTTTCTTATAGCATCATGCAAGAAGAAAGTCATACGTGAAAAGCACTTGGCCCTCACCTTAATCTTAAGTTTTCCGGTGAAGTAAGGCTGCAAAAAAACAGCCACCTTACCAACAAATGCATACAGAGTGTTTGGGATTCCGTATTTCAATAATTAATGTTGTCACACACATTTACTGTCACAGTAGTAAACGTTTCGGAAACTCTCTGATATCCCTAGCTGTAATTCAAAGTGCCGAAGCAGACTTTAATCATTGCTCAAATATACCTTTCTTCACCACAAAAGCGTCTAAAGCTGCAATAGCGGCATAAAGTCTGTTTTCAGCCTCAGAAAAAACCAAACTCCTCTCTGAATAAAAAACTTCATCGGTAACTTCTTCTGGTTTACGAGGAAGGCAATGCATGAACTTCCAGTCCTTATGTGCCCCTCCCCTCTTCGCAAGGTCCGTGGAAACTTGAAATCCCTTGAACTGTGCCATACGGTGTGCCTTTTCTGACTCTTGTCCCATAGATACCCAAGTGTCTGTTACAATGATATTCGCATTCTTCACGGCGATTTCGGGTTCATGAAGTGCTTCGACAGTAGCGCCACTAGTACTAGCTAATACACGTGCCTTGCGAAGAACTTCGCTAGGAACTGGGTATGCAGTTGGAGTTGCGATAGATACATTGATGCCCAGCTTGACACAGGCGGTGATAAGGTCATAGAGAACGTTGTTCGCATCACCAACCCACGCAAGTTTGAGTCCTTGGGTAGTCGGATAATTCTCGGTTACGGTGACCATATCGGCTACAGCTTGGAGAGGATGATAGGCATCACAAAGAGCGTTGATAACAGGTACAGAAGACGATTGTGAAATTTCGACGATGTCGGCGTGAGGCCCAACACGAGCTACCACGCAGGAAACCATCGATGAAATCACACGTGCAGTGTCATGAAGACTTTCGTTAACCTACAAAATCAGTTCAGCGTCGTTCATATGTAGTCTGCCTCTATAAAACCAACCCCGAGTTGTATGTCGCCCTTTCCAAGGAACATTGGATTGCCGCCCATGTGAGTAACTGCGGCTTCTGTCGATACCCTGGTCCGTGTTGATCTCTTTGAAAACATCATCGCAACCGTTTGCCCACATAATGCTCCGTATAACTTTTTATGATCCCCTGATCTGATGAGATCTTTGGCTTGACGAGCTTGGTGGATCAAAGTGCGTAGCTCTGCGGTCGAGACATCGTCAATTGACAAGAAACTTCGCGGCGATTTATGCGAAATCGACCGCCGAACATTCAAAGGCTGAAGGCATCGGCGGAGTACCGGGTTATGCCGGGCAAAGTATTGAAACATTTTGAAAACTCAATTGCGGTGGTCGGGGAAAAATTACAGTGTACGCCTAAATTGTTTTAGTAAGCGAGCACATATTATTCTATTGATAGTTTCACGTGATGTACTTTACGGGCATGAATCACCGTGCTCAATTAGTGAACCTAGACAATACTTGGCACATACATAGGCTTTGTTACATAGCATTATTCTTAGTTACCGCAGTTGGATCAGGTATCCCCGCCCATTCCACAACCGGTTGAACACCAATAAACACCATCAACTCAATATTAATGTCGCTTGATCCATCGAAACCAAATTCTTCTGTGGGTTCGATTCATGTAGTATCCACCCAGAAACTAATACACAGATAGCCGTCCAAATTACAGCCATCAGTCAGCGAAGATGTTGAAATTTCGGCAACTAGCTCCTCAATCACTAATGTAGAGCTGTCAGGAACTGGTAGCGACGAAATACCACCGCCACAGCCTCCCAGGCCAATATCTTTGGAACAGAAGAACCAAAATACACTGGAAGAGGTGTTTCCAACAATCGAGGCAGCAATAATCAAGGCCGTCTTGGTTGCTTCCGGTGGCCAGCTGGATCCAGCTTTTAATGCATTACTCAGTCAGACCCATTTTAGTTGTGCTAATGGAGGTACATACAGATTCACTAATCTAGTAAATAAGTAGGCATGAGTGACCCGTCTGCTGTTGAACAATCTCAAACACAAAGCCCACTCCCTGATACTAGTATTGATTCGACACTTCAAATCCATGCGCCTGTGGAAAACATTACAACAACGCCACGAGATCAACTAAATTCTGATGCACTTTATGCTCAAAGGTTGCAGGAGCAATATGGTGATGCGATCCGACAATCACAACGAGTGGGCAATAAAGACGCATTACCTCCAACCAATAGACACAGAAACGATGACTCTGACAACGATGATTATTACTACGACTCTGATAAGGATCATTCCTTTTTTGACGGTGAAGAACTCTCTACGCTGATTTGATTTGCTTTCCCTGACTGACATTTCGGCAGATGACTTGCCAGTCATCAAGGAAAACATTCGGAAAGGATTTATGGAGACTCAAACAAAAGTTAATAGCTGGTTCATGGATTTCAAAAAGAGAATAGATGGTGATTCGCCGGAGAACTCACACCCAACTTCTGGTCGTCCAGTTGGACATTCTGCTAGATCGGCCGGGCGCACAATTACATCCGGTGAATATCACATTGGGAACCAACGATCTAGGGACAGTGGATATGATGCAGATCCTGCGGTTCTCTCGGATGATTTCACCCACCTAGGATTAAAGGATAAAGCAGCATCTGACAACGGTACGTTTTCTGAGAGTTATATTTGGTGATCAATACCGACTAAACATCCATATTCAGCCCCTCCACGCAGACAGAAAGCTAACCCTAATCTATTCGAGCCGTCCCGAACAGTTAAATCTGGTGCTAGACGTACGGTTTCGTTTGAAGACAGATCACAAATAACTAGCGACGAGGAACTGTATCGACCAGGTTCGACACAGACAGGCTTGCCATCGACCAAAAAAAATGATCTACCTGGGTCCGTTAATAAATGGGAACCTCTAAAAAGTGTGGACCCGGCCCCGATGGATAGAGACCCGTTTTCTCTTGGAGACAGTGACGACGAAAAAGATGGATTGGTAAAAGAGGTTGAATCGGTAAAGACTACATCGGTAACTGGCCCTCAGGAGTCTGGGGTTACAAAAACAAAGTAGTATAACAGCGTCTACTTCAGTCATAATATCCGGGGAAGGTGAAGTAATGTCTTTGTCTTAACATTCTAATATATTGAAGGTCAAAATACGTCAGTTGCAACTTTTAGCAACGGTTATAGCCATAATGAGCTAGTAATATTTGCCTAAACAAGTTTCGAAGAGCTTTCTATGGTGCAACGAGGGGGAAACTGCTACCTGACTCCACTGCAATCTTGAGCACCCCACAGTCAATTAGCTCCTTCTACCAAATATACCCAGCCTTTCGTGTACACTCATCGGGTTATATTGCTGATGATTTATCGGTCCGAAATTTTCGTTGTGATGTTTCAAATGCAGTTACTTGTTACACCTCAGGGAAATACCGAAGCACCCAATGCAAAGTAAATTAGTATAAGGTCACTGTAATGTGTGACTAGATACTGTTAGCTTTGTATGAGGTCGGGCCCAAAGCTGTTCGTCATTGGACAAATCTAAACTCAAAAATGACAGCAGATTGGAAGGAATGCCTAGAATGTCCCTGATAAAAAACAAATGACCGGAATGGCACTCCTGCCCCGGGAACTGTTGGCAAGCCAAAGGAATCCTTCTACTGAGGGCACCCGTACCGCCTTTGAATGCATATCATCCATCAGCACATGGCGCCCTGCCACCTGGGGCGTCCTCTATTAAAGGTATTCTCCACCCAGGTTACCAAGTTACCCAACATATTGAAGAAATCAGGTTAGAAGGTTGTACTAGTATTATTCAAACCTGTGTCCCAATTCTGTAGTTAGAAGGAAAGTTCGAATGAAATTATGCATAGCATAATGCATCCATTGTACGGCGGCCCACTTAATCATGAAGTACGGTCTGTCACTGTAGATAGTATGACAGAACTCTGGTTGTGGGTGTGCAGCATCTTATCGAGTGATGTTCAGGTTTCAATAGTCAGCGAAACTTTAGATTCACAGCTCGGTAAAACTCCACGAATGGTGTCTAGCACCATATGATATTCGTTTTCCAACAGTGGAGGCGTTTGATAGTCCGTCTTCCGGCGTGTGTACGGATAAGAATGATGCCGTACTTTGCAATCCAACCGACAAGCAATGAATGAACCCATTTCTCCTAGGAGTCAAACAGTGCGTTGCAATACTAAATTGACCTGCATTTTCTGCACAGTGATTTATGACACTGTTAATCTGCCCTATTTAGCAAATGAACCTCGGGTATTGGAAGAACCACATTCTGCCTTGACTGTTATTTTCAGTTTGGCATCTTTGTTCTTCAGTAAATTGTTGCCATGATGAAACTTCATCGAACCATCGCTATTGATGCATTGATGCTGCACTCAGCAGTGGCATAACATCAGTAACATTGGCGCACTACTCCAAACCCCACCATTAATCGGAGTGTTCGACTCTCAACGTTGGCAGACTTTTGTTTTTGCACATACCCCGTTTAACATTATATTGCACGGTCTCACAATACTATGCGGCTATTGGCTTGTCAATGGCAAAAAGAATGATTACAACAGTGATTAATGTATCTTCAACATATTGAATGATTTGGTTTTACGGATAACAGGTACTTCATGCATTACTGAGTCCTGACACATGAAAAAGGAGATATAGTGGCAGAAGGTTACGTAAACATTGCTCTGGTAAAAAGATCAGTGATGAGTTCACAATATGTACTTCGATAGTCTCAACAAAACTGCCGATGTTTATACGGAAATTCTCAAATGCAAATTTGTGGTCATTCATAAAGTGTGTAAATTATAAGTGAAGCCGCAAGAGGTATGGTCAGACCATTATCAGCTTAATTCGTGAATGCAATAGTAGTCCATCGATCGTCAAATTAAGTATACAATTAAAGCATGTACATGTACAAATAAATAAAAATCACCTTTTTTAAAAAAACGCCCCATCGGTCTACTAGGTCTTGCGCAAGTTGGCTTCTGAAGACGGTCGCTGATGAATCTATTCATCTTCGATCACCATTTCTTTGATTTCTTCCTTTACGCTTGTGCCCTGTTCAGCACTTGTATCTTTAGTTCCGATGCCTGTCATTCCACCAGTCGTGAATAGTAGGTCCACCTCATCAATCAAATCGTAGGCAACATCCTCTACAATCTGCTCATCATATCTCTCCCCTATACCTTTTACTTCCATCCCTATGTCTGCAGGTGGATAAATCCAATTTGGCCCGAAGTTGAGCCGGACAGCACCACCTTTGAAAACACTGACTGCTGGATAGTACCCCAAAGTTCCGTCATCCAACTCTCGACCCCCAACAACGGGCAGAGGCTTTGATGCCGGAGGTAAAAATGAATATAAATCTTCAAACGGTGTTCCCACAAATTCACCATTACGATAAATCTTTATGAAACTGCCTGGCAATGTTCGGGGCTTTTGCGTCTGTTTTGAGACTGGCGCAGGACTCATCAAGTCTTCGAACTCCTTTGTTGGCTGATATTCGAAATGTTCGAACCACAATTGATTCTTGAATCGAATGGGTAAACGATCTCGTATAATATCAGATGATATTACTGTTGGATCCCCACTTAGTTCCCGTTGATCTTCAAGGGGCGGTAAGAATATTCGTAATCCAATCACATCACCGGTCACAAAGGATATGCCGGATACAAAATCCTTTGGACGAGACATGTGAACCTTTTGGCATGATTGATCACGCAGTCCATATGAATATGCATCGAATCCAACCGGCGCATCAAGCGGAGCTATAGTTGAGTCAACCACAAAAAACTAAACATCTCACCGGTTGGGATCGGAGACATACCCTCTCTCCGTGCCCACCCTATTCGCACGTGCCCACATTCAGAATCACCGACGGAAATACCATTGATACCGTTGACGATTTCGCATTCGTAATACCAATCCCCCTCTCTAGCTCCTACATTTGCACGAGCCATACGCCATCCTTTATTATTTGTTACTGTTTTGCCTTGTTTATCGACATAAACTTGAGCATTCATATCTTCAAAGTTGATTCTTGGTCCGAACGGCTCATACTCTGTGCCGCGATATGCAAGCGATGGCAGCAAGCGGGAAGCTTCACATGGACTGTAACGAAACCCTCTTCGATTCATTGGACTACAATTGGTACTGTTAACACAATATGGTACTACAAGTGTAATAACTTTTACCCAACTTACTGATCATTCACCGCGAAATACTCTCCCATTCCTGGTATTACGTCCATTGGAGCCATTGATGGTGCACGATGTCCATAGTAGTCAGATAATTGAGGCGGCGGAAGACGGTATCTGAGAAGACCTGGAGGCTCAACTGTAGTCGTAACAGCCTTAGGAGTGTTGAATCCAGTTTGTTTTCCCGCATGAACTGCGGCACCTCCGGTGGCGCCTTCCTTCGTCGATGTGAGACCAGACTGCAAGGCTTCCTTCTTGCGCCATGAGTCTTTCTTTTCTCGAGGTTCTCTGAGAACATTCTTTTCTTTTAATTTAAGACGAGGCTGAGCTTCATCATTATTAATTGGACGTTTTTGTGGGATTGAAGATGGACCAGTGACCTCAGTCATGTTTGTGAGCATGGGATGAGCATTGCTTAGAGTTTCTACTCCTAGTGCGTATTTTTTGGCTGGGCATCAAAATCCCAGTCGTGCCCACACAGGGCTGTTGATTATACCCCACAATCCTGTTCAAAGACACTCACACCTAACTCTCGTCTGAACTATGCCTAAGGAATCTACGTCCGTTTCTCGGCAACAGCGCCGTCATAACCCTTTACATGAGGAGCTCATTGAATCTGGAGACGGTGGCCACCTCCGAAAGGTTGCCCGATCAAAAAGAAGAGAGAGACAAGAACGTCCCGAGGATTATGTTGATTCTGGACTTTCACAAAAAATTTTGAAATTAGCGAAAGGCCAGCAAGAAGAGCTGAGAGAGGAGGAACTAAGCGCAGCGAATTTAGGGTTTGCAGCACGGTCAGCATTCAAAGAACTGAGTTCGGATGATGACGAATTCGAGGAATATGGAGAGGAGGACGTGGAAACAGATGAAATAGAGGAAATTATAGTAGATGAGGGCGACGAAGAACTTTTTAATCGATTTTTGCCTTCACAACCTGCTCAACGAATTTCGCTCGCAGATAAAATTTTAGAAAAGATTGCAGAGCATGAGGCAAAACTCACAGGAAATCCCACTGAGATTGAAGATGGACGTTCATTACCACCCAAAGTTGTGGAGGTATATGCAAAGTAAGTGTATTTGTGGAATACATCAGCCATAATTGACGAGGGTTACATAGAGTAGGAATTCTATTATCACGTTGGAAATCGGGGAAGCTACCAAAAGCCTTTAAGATAATTCCCTCCCTGCGAAATTGGGAGGAAATTCTATTCATCACTCGCCCTGACAAATGGACTCCGCATGCATGTTACGAAGCTACGAAACTTTTCGCATCTCAAAAATCTTCACAGACCCAAAGTTATGTTAAACATTCTTGAATAAATCAATACTCTGGTTTTAACCCCCGTGTAGGTTTCTTTCGTTGGTTCTGTTGGACCGCGTTCGAGATGATATTCAAGAATTCAAAAAACTCAATGTACATCTTTACAGCAGTATCAAGAAGTCTCTCTATAAACCAGCAGCATTTTTTAAAGGATTTCTTTTTCCCCTCATCTCGGTATGTAGTAAACCAACCGCTTGAATGACTAACTAACCACCTAATTATCATTTTCTGGCAGAGCGGGACATGTACACTGAAAGAGGCTCAAATAATTGGCTCAGTGATTGCGCGGATATCTATTCCGTCCCTGCATTCTGCAGCTGCTCTCCTGCACCTTTGTGAAATGGATTACACTGGCCCGACGTCTGTATTCATCAAGACGTTAATTGACAAGAAATATGCACTACCGTACAAAGTGGTGGATGCACTAGTTTTCCATTACCTGAGATTTAAAGGGGTACCAGAACAATTACCATTATTATGGCACAAAAGTTTCTTAGTTTTTGCCCAGAGGTATCGGAACGATATAACTGAAGATCAGCGGGATGCCCTATTGGATCTTTTACTCATCAAAGCCCATGCGCTAATAGGCCCAGAGATACGAAGAGAACTAATTCAAGGCAGAGGGAGGGGACAGGAGTTGGATATGATGCAGAGTGAGGAAGATCTCATGCTGGAGTGAATGCGTACATCTGATCTACCTGTTGTACATTAGGCTAAACCGCTCAAAAAGTCTTGTATTCGCCTATGACCAACTATTGCGATCTCTCCGGAGAAGCACAAAGTACAGTGTAAAAAATGGGGGTTGAACATGGACGGTCTTATAGTGATCACAATTAGGAGAAACGTTTAGGTGAGGCTTGGGATGATCGGCAGACGGGTCCGTAAACGCTGTCAAGACGTCGCCAGTATTATTACCACCATAAGATACACCTTGAGGTTTATCTTTACTCCCCCTTTTTTACAGCTGTACTTAACTGTACCGTAAGTAAGACCTGCATGTCTTTAGAAGGCCTACAGCGCAGTCAATAATCTAAATTTTCGTAAGGATGAGACCATCACAACTCATACATTCATACAGGTACGCTGTAAATAAATGAACAGCAATTGCAAGAACTTGAACATCGTCGAATGTCAACAATGCCACGTAGTGCAGAAGAACCTGTATAAAAATACACATATATCGACAAACATGCACAGATTTATACAACAGAGTCGTTCAGCCCCGGGTGTTAAGATTATCTTTTTACCTGAATCTTTGTTAAACTTGGCATGCAGCCACCACAGTTATACCCTGTCGCCTGGGCCTGACCAGGTATGGCCTGATTGGATTGATTTATGTTGATATTCAACAGAATATTGCGTATATTTTCATGAGAAATTTTTTTGAAAATACGCGTCAAAAGCCCTAAACAAGCTAGTTGAAACGGATTTTGATCCGTAAAAATTGTGGGAAAACCGACCGTGTCAGACTTTTTTGAAGCTGTGGAGTTTGTGAAGGTAGTGTGTTGCTTTCATGACTCATCAAGCCACCACCACACCCACCACCGAATAACTCGCTTTACATGTCCTGAAAACACTACAGATGATTACACATTGTGCGGCCCAGGACATAGCTGGGTGGCTGGGTCTAGGAAAGACACGAACTGCAAATTTGATTATGTAAATTATGTACGAGTACCGATACAGACTGAGTCTTACATCCACTTTAGCTTACACGCGTAAAATTAAGGCGGATCAAGCTACCTAAGTTAGTGATGCATCCGTTCTCAATCTTTGTGTGATATTCAACTCTTGTCACTTCATTCAAGTGATAGCAACCTCATGTCCGATCAAGTTTTGCGTCGCAGCAGTCGAAACACTGTCAAAAGGAATATTTCGGTCTTGGAAGGTACAGTTTCACCACCGATTAAAAAACGCGTTATCCAGGAGAATATTACATCAGAAATTTCCAAGGGTGAACGTTTGTGTGTTGGTCATAAATTGCCTGATGACCTTCCTCTGATCGAGACGCAATCTGGAGAGAAAGTTGCAGTTCATGACCTGGTAAAAGGGTCGGATAAAGGCATTGTAATTTTTTCATACCCTAAAGGTACAGATACCCATACATGGTCTTGAGTTATATACTAATGCACTCATTCATATGATACAGCATCCACGCCAGGCTGTACTACTCAGGCATGCCTGTTCCGAGACAGTGCTGCGGAATTCAAACAAGCAGGCTATACAATCTATGGACTTTCAGGGGACAAACCAGCCGCGAATCAAAAGTTCAAACAGAAAAACGACTTAATTGATCTCACTCTTCTTTCTGACCCCACGTACGAACTTCATCAAATCTTAGGGATAAAAAAACATCCCCGAGGAACCATCCGGAGCACAATTGTCATTAACAAAGACACCGACAGCGGTATTGTTATTTTGAATGAGCCTTCTTCGCCAAAGCTCAGTGTTGAAAAAGCCAAAAAAGCTGTTTCAATTGTCGAATAGTAACATGACCAAGGTGTTTACCGGCTCGAAAATGTGTTTGCTTCAACATAGTTTTAACAAATGTTTATGGCGACGTGTCGGGGGTTTCAATACATTTTTATGCTGAAAACAATCCTTCTGAACACTGTTTAACAGCCATGAACCCGCAATGTATATATTTTGCCCAGCACCACAGGCGTATCTAGCATCATGCAGCTGTAACGCAAAATATTATGACTCATCTTTGACCTCCTGTTGTGCTTTTAAAACCCGAGCCTCGTGTTCCACCTTCTCCAGGAGCTTACGAGTCTCTAGTAAAATACCAACTGCAGTTTGAAGTTGCTCAAACCTTTGTATTGTTCTGACCGTGGGCATGGTCAACCTTATTGGGATACCTAGTTGCGACATTGCTGCGTTGACCTTTTGTGTTGTTGTGCCCTTCACGTTCGTTGTAACTGTGGTTGACCGTAGTCTTACTCCCACAGGAATTTTATCGTGCATTGATACCCCATATACATTTTTATCTTCTTCAGATAAACGTACTTGCTTTTTGGTCTGCGGAGTATCACGCTGTACACTTGCAACAGATCCGCCACCTGAGTGGCTGGACGTTGCATTTTGAAGTGAGGAATCAACGTTGCTTTGGGTTGCCGCAAGTGATTTCCTTTTTTTGTTTTTGTCGGAACCAGAAACCATCATGTCTCTGAGATGTGCGAGTCCTTGACTACCAGTGTATGCTCCGATCGATCCACTTGTTCCCGGGAAATTGAGACGTTGAAATAAATCGCTACGTTCTTCGCTCATTTTATCTTGGTTGGCAAAAACTCGTTTGAGCTCATTCAATAACATTTCTTCTTCTTTGCACTGAGATGGCGTTCGTGCAAACTGGTGTGCTGCAAGTTTTTTACGCATGGTTTCTCGATCTTTGTCAAAACTAAGCAAATTAAACATGACTGTTTCGTCTTGAGTCATCTGGTTCATGGGGGTTCGCAACTCCATTAGGCTCCTACACGCTGAGTAGTACCGAGATTTAAGATCGTCCAATGTACGTGATGGCCCACCAGGAAATTCAAATCGATCCCAGATTATTGGAAACCGTAGCTCATAATCACGGCACATTTCAAATAAGTAGTCAGTCTCTTCACGGGTCCAGCTGCTATCCTTGAGAACTTCATATTCCCCATCGGTATATTCAGGTATGTCCATCCTCACGTTGAACACACTGAATTTGTAACTCATGTCGTCTTCCTCATCTGTTTTGCGTTCCCAATGATGCAGAGTCAATCGATCAGAGCGAGATGGATGTTGAAATCCTTTCCAAATCCTAATATTCGTTAATCCAAGAAGATAGTCAGATAGCTACAGTACAATGTACCAGGGGTTTGCTTTTCCTAGCCATCGTGGCTTTTCCTTGAACTTGTTTTCAACTATTGCAACTGGTGGAGGGTTTTGACCAAGCAGAGCAAAAAGCTCACGAGTTATACCATCTGAACATCATTAGAAAAACAGTGAGTAAATCAAGAGATTAGGCGTGTACAGACCAGGTCGTTTTTCAACTGTTTTCTGCTTCTTCAAAAGGGGCCGCTGAAGACATTCTCCAGTTCCAGATATGTCCATCACGTCACGAACATCTTGAAAACTACTCATTGTGAATACTAAGGTATCGAGTTACATGTGTTAGCTGAAGGCACTGTGCATGTTCACCACAACATCTTGGGCAAAGACATTCACGTGCCAGCACCGGCAACGGCACAGTCGCTTAGTCACCAGCGAACGCTTAGACCTAGCACAGCAACTCGTGACACTAAGTACATACTAATAGATACATAAGTTTGTGCTTCGATTATGTGTAGTTGGATGCCGTAAGCATTCACACTAACCCCAGTTGGATTGCCACATTGGAACCATGAGGGAAAAGTCCTGCTTCCTATCACACTAATAGTACCTCCTCACCTTTGCACTGCACACCAATCCCACCATGAAAGTTTTCGAATCATCTTGCACCTTCGATTATCCGTGGTCCACCGTGACAATTGCAAACTGGCGAAAGTACTGTGCTTGGAATACGCAGAGTCCCCATGTTATAGCAGTAGACACGTTAAGCAGGGACGTAGACTTAGTGACAGGCATCGTAAGTGAAATTCATTTTATTCCGATTGATTAAACTGACACAAACCACACCAGCTCCGTAGTGAACGTTTGATAACATGCAAGCAAAGCGCTCCAAGATGGCTGATGAAATTTGTCGGTGCTGAGGTGTCATACGTTCGCGAGATCTCCGAGGTAGATCCAGCGAATCAGACAATAATATCGAGATCTACAAATTTATCAGGGAGCACGATTCTCTCCGTACAAGAGACGGTTATCTATTCGCCGCATCCCGACGATCCTGCTCATAGAACTCTGTTTACCCAAGATGCTCGGATTACGGCCTATGGTGCATTTTCACGACTCTGTTCAGCAGTTGAAGATTGGTCGGTTGAAAGATTTGGGCAAAACGCTAAAAGAGGCCGACTTGGATTTGAAGCTGTATTGGAAATGTCAGCCAAGGCTTTTCGCGACATGAAGGAGAGTGCAAAGGACGAAGCAACAGCCTAATTTCACAGCTAGTATTTGCGATGTATCATTCTTAGATTTTTTTTACGCTGGTCATACTTTCACTTCGTTAGAGCTTAGAACATGCCATTTTGGTGGAGTCAATTACCCATCTCAGGGGGCAATTTTTAGTCGAGCAGATGTTATTTGGGGTCTATTTCTTGCTTTCTGGAGTTAATAAAAGTTTTAGGTTGCAATTGGCGGTCAGTTTTTTTGATCTCTCTTAGGAAGATTTAGATCGGGTTGGGAAGCGTTGATGAAATTTGTACGTATACACACCCATATATCACTAAAAATGTACGGTAAAGAATTGGAGGGATCTTGTCTTCAAATCAGATATCACGATGATGGTATAATTCCACAAGTCTGCCGCAGTTTCACGAGCTTGGTCACAAAAGTTGTCGGCTACATCCAGAGCCAGGCAGCCCCCCCGCCGAAAAGTAGTCTAATCTGAAAATTTCCAAAAAAGAACTAATTATGGTGCGCTGCTGTGCTATCATACACACCACGCATGACCTAGCGTGGTAGCTGAACCTGTGCTCTTTCCAACGCTTATCGCACCAATGACAGGGTCCTTTCGTCTCTCATCTGTGCACAATGTAGGTCCCCGACTGAAAAGAACAAACCACAAAACTATGAAATACGAGCCTGCTTGATGTGCATTATCTGTTCGGCTGCCAGCTGTAGCTTGTACTAGAATGGAGGAATATCACACTGCTCTTATCTCTTCATCATTATCTTGCATTTTCTAGCGTCACTAGCGTGGATAGGCTGTCCCACTGTTGATCCAAAGCTGCATACTTACAGCAGTTTGCAAAACTGTAGTGAGTGGAGAGATTCTGGGGAATACTTCTTTCCCAGGACGCTAAGAGACGCCAGGAGACGCCAGTTTTTACTTTTTGAGCACGGTTCACCATCTTTCAGGGACAACAGCATTCCCACCTTCGGTTGATACCTATTTTCTGCCTCTTTTATGCGTGTGTAACGCTTGTTTGCAGACATTTTTTCATGTTCTTCGAGGTGGGAAACCCATTTGACCACAAACGTGCCACACCCAACCCACACCTGCGCAGGAGGCTTGCAACTAGCGTCTTCAGAAAGAATTATTTCCCGGAATCTATCTACTGACTACAGTTTTGCAGACTGCTGTAAGTGAGGCTGGGGAAAACCTCAGAAGAGACAAAAAGTCATACACAAGCCAAAAATATATTTCAGTTTACAAACTTAGTAAGATCATGCCTTATATCTCTTCAGTGACTTATGTTCAATCAATACTTCAATCATTCTTGCACTTTGGTCCAACAGGGGTTGAATCCCATGTTGCATTAAAAATCATATGACTTTATTGGGTTTATCGCAAGATCTTGAAAACTTGGTTGACGTCCACACACTAACCGTGCCGTCGACTTTGGAGTCGCCACTTATTGTAGCACAGGGACCAACGGCACGAAAAGGTTGATTTTCCGATTAGCACGCGTAGCCTTATTAGCATTGCATAGCAGCCTTTGGCACTCTATACTGGTCCGTAGGCCAACCTGGTGACTGAGGTTTTTTACAATAAGTCCGTAGAAGCAATACCATTCTTTAGCACTCCATTGCACACCTTAATACAGTTCCATAGCATTCTTTAGCACTCTCTCGGTGGTTTTGGATCTCGCGATGCTTTTGGGAAGCATCTGTCATGGACCAACCCGGCTTCCACCTGAACCAAGAACCTTCAGCCCCCGTCGACTCCCGGCACCAGCACCGCTACCAGCCTCAGTGGATTCACGTACACCTGACCTTGACTCAACAGCAGTTCCAGCTGTTGCTCGCCTTCATATGCTACCTCGTCTGCCTTGCCTCAGCCTTGCCTTCCACTTGGTAAGCATCGTGTACCAACAGCTTGCATCCCTGTTGCCACGCACAGCCACCTTGCACGGAACCTTCTAGTAACCCACGGAATCCTCAAGTGACATTAGTCACTTGAGGCTGCGCAATGCTTACCACTTGTTTCCATCGTCTTCTATTATGTTCTATTGCTTTGTTGATTTGTAACTTGTCTTCTATATTGTTCCGATCGTTTCTACGGCCTTCTATGTGACTCATGTCTTTAGTCTTTTGTGTAACGCATGTTTTGTATTTAAGGACAGTCTCTGTCCTCTCTTGTTGTTTCTTCTTTACGCAACAACTTGTCTCTTGTATCTACCTATAACTTAAGAATACGAATTACTCTTACCCGCACTTCTCCTCCTCCCTGACAGTGGCCCCGACAGCCCTCTCTTGTCTCTACCCTTAGACCAGTCTCGGCCTTGTTCTTGCAACCTTACACCTTGTACCCATTGACTCGTCCGAGACGTGGTCATTACACTTTGTTGCGTTGACATAACTGTCGCCGCCACCTCCGGTTACCATGTCCTCTACACCCTCTGGTTCCCAAGACCCCACATCCGGCACTTGGGAACATGCCCATATCTGGATGATTAAAAACCATGACCCTACACCAGTCGCTGCGGTTCCAACACCCCCGGAACTCACAACAAACCAAATCACAGCGTGCCAACAGGCACATTTAACAGGAATTGATTGCGGCACAACTGGTACAGTGGGTCAACCCACTGTCCCAGCTATCTCGGATACCAAAGAAGCCAACTTTGCCACTCAAGTCCTGTACTGGTTATTCATAAACGGCTACCAATATGGCACAAACCTACGGCTCTGAGCCGCTCAGCCTGCTGCTCCGGCCCCTCAACCCCACCAACGCGTCCCGAAGATCAATTCCCCTGAAGCCTTTGATGGCGATCGCCACAAATACAAAACCTTTGTCAACTCACTCCGGTTGGTATTTGCTTCGGATCCTGTTACCTATGCTAGCGATCATGCCAAGATCGCCTACACCGCCTCCTACCTGACCGATCGAGCTGCCAACTAATTTGCACCCCACATCGACGAAACCTCAGGACACATCAGCTTTGCTTCCTATGAGCAATTGATCACGGGATTGAAAGCTGCCTTTGATGACCCAGACGCTCGCGCCACCGCTGAACGCAAGCTCATGGAACTACGGCAAGGTTCCAAGGATTGCTCTACCTATCATGCGGAATTTGTCACATATGCATTGGCTCTTACCCTGGATCAAAGAAGCCTGATCGCATTCTTCAAGCGCGGCTTGAATTCCCGAGTTCAGCTCGGCCTCGCCTACAATGCAACCCCACCAGATACCTTTGACGCCTTCGTCAGTCTGTGCATCACCCTGGATAACAACATCCGGTCTGTGCACGAGACTTCCGATGGCAATCCATCAAGCAGCAATTCAAAGTCTGCAACCTCGGCCCCTTTGACAACCGCAGCCGGCACACATTCTGACCCCATGGCCCTCTCAGCAGCCACAACCTTTGTTGCCAGGAGACGTGGCCCACTGGACCAGAAGGAAAAAGATAGGCGCAGAGCCAATGGCCTCTGCCTGTACTGCGGCAATCCTGGCCACTTCGCAAGCGCCTGCCCTCATAAAAGATCTTCTGTCAACGCAGTGGAAGAATCTTCTGTGGCTATTGCCCCTCCTGCGACGGTGCTATACAACACCTCTCCAGAACCGGCAAAAAACTAAAGCAATCTTTGAAGAATGAAGTCCCTTCAAAGAGAGCCGAGATGCAACCTGGTGACTTCTCTCCTTGCAAACCCTCTGTTTCCTTTAAATCTGTTAATCGTTTTGATGTTTTATCACCTGTTGTTTTATCTTCTACAGAAACCCCTTCAAATACCAAAAACGAAAGGACTACCAAGTCCTGCCGCCACTTTGCCTCTGCTTTATCTATATCCTCTGTTTCCTTTTCAGGAGACTTAGGATCGGAATCCCCTATGTGTTTTAACGTTTCTCTTAATGATACTTTATCAGGAACTTGTATGATTGATTGTGGAGCCACATCACAATTCATCGACCTTGACTTTGCATTATCCTTGAACCTGAACCTTGAAACAAAACCTAGACCAGAGGAATTGCTTGTAGTAGATGGACGCCCATCTGCTGCAGGACAAATAACTCATACCTGTACCTTGAAATTCTCTGTGGACCAACATGAAGAAGTATTAACCTTCCAAGTTACCAAACTGGCTGGATGGAACCTAATTGTTGGTCGAACCTGGCTTCAAAAACACAACCCCGACATCAACTGGGAATCAAACTCTATCACATTCAAAAGTGGTTATTGCCAGGCCCACTGCCTTCCTGTACGGCCCAAACCCATCCAGAGTACACTACCAGCACCAACGACCCATAACATTGCAGTTATTTCTAGGGCTGCAATGAAACTAGCACTCCAAGACCCAGAAAACCGAATCTGTGTTCTAGTCGCAGCCTCTGAAGACTCAAAGACGACAAAGAAGACAGAAGACCTAGTGCCTCCTGAATACCATGACTTTCTGCCTCTGTTCTCGAAGAAAGAAGCTGAAGCACTTCCTCCACACCGTTATGTGGACCACGAAATTCCCTTGCTCCCCGGCTCTAAACCACCTCTAGGTCGGATGTACTCAATGTCTGATTCAGAACTCAAGGAAGTACGACTATGGCTTGATGAAAACCTTGCCAAAGGCTTCATCCGCCCTAGTTCCTCCTCCAGCGCTTCTCCTATATTGTTTGTCAAAAAGAAAGACGGCACACTACGTCTTTGTGTTGATTATCGAGCCTTGAACGACATTTCTTTCAAAGACAGATACCCGCTGCCTAGAATCAAAGAAACATTGAACCAAATTCGAGGAGCTCAATATTTCACACGCCTAGACTTGAGATCAGCCTTCAACCTCACCCAGATTAAAGAAGGCGACGAATGGAAAACAGCATTTCGAACCCGTTACGGCCTGTTTGAGTTCCTTGTTACGCCCTTTGGTTTTACCAATGCACCTGCAACCTGCCAGCGATTCGTCAATGATACCCTACGGGAATACCTAGACGTCTTCTGCGTTGTATATCTGGATGACATCCTGATATACTCCAAGAATATTACAGATCACCAAGAACAACATCAGGAAAAAATCCGTTTACTTATTAGTCGGCTGGACGACCTGGGCGACCTGAGCGACCTGGGCGACTGCGGAGCATATCGAACAAAAATGCCGGCGTAGCGAAGTGGGTTGCAGTCGGCAATGCTCCGGTGAACTGGCCTGCAGGGCATCGCTTCGGTGAACTACCCTGCAGGCCGGACTCGTCAGCAAACCCATGTTGAGTTGACAGCTCGCCCCTGAACTAGCCTGCAGCCCAGACCTTGTCAGCGACAACACTCGCTTGCCGACTAATTACATGGAGAGGTCTAAACACCAGCATCTATCGGTCAAGTTCACGGTCTGTGCAGCTTAATTACCGGAGATCCTCGCACTGCGGGCTGCTTTATGGAAGATGCCCGACTGCGGAGCTGCTTTATGGAAGATGACTGCACGCGGGCTGCTTTATGGAAGATGACTGCAGTTTGGATGGATTCCTGCTATAATTCACAGCGGCTATTCGCGCTTGCGCTGCAAGAGAGAGAAGGTTCTTTAAACGAGGTTTTATTATGCTATCTATGACTATATATGCTATCTATGACTATATACGCGATATTCACTGGATTGACGATGCTAATGACCGTCAGATCGTCGAATCTTTGAGGATTCGACGCTTTTTTATGGAATGCTGCTTTGTCGACGGATCGTCGATCCTTTAAGGATTCGACGCTTTATTATGGAATGCTGCTTTGACATAGGATTAGCAGATAATCTAAGGATTCAACGGATATCTATAGAACGCTGCTTTGTCGACGGATCGTCGAATCTTTAAGGATTCGACACTTTTATATGGAACGCTGCTTTGTCGACGGATCGTCGATCCTTTAAAGATTCAACGCTTTATTATGGAATGCTGCTTTGACATAGGATTAGCCAATAGTCTAAGGATTTGTCTTATCTTATAGGAAAAGAACCATTTTTATGGAACGCTGCTTTGTCGACGGATCGTCAAATCTTCAAGGATTCGACGCTTTTATATGGAATGCTGCTTTGACAGAGGATTGGCCGATAATCTAAGGATTTGGCCTTTGATTATGGAATGCTGCTGTGACAGAAGATTGGCCTATAATCTAAGGATTCGGCCTTTTATTATGGATTCGCTGCTTGGACAGAGGATTGGCCAATACTCTAAGGATTCGGCCTTTTATTATGGAATGCTGCTGTGACAGAGGATTGGCCGATAATCTAAGGATTCGGCCTGATCATAGATTCGCTGCTTTGACAGAGGATTGGCCGATAATCTAAGGATTCGGCCTTTTATTATGGATTCGCTGCTTGGTCGCGATATTCACCGGATTAACGGTGCTAATGACCGTCAGGTCTGCTGGCCAGCGACGGAGCTTTATTCTAGCAGTATGAGCTGTATTATTAGTCAGTATATATGGTCATGATAAGGTGGCTTTAGCAGAAAATACTGGTGTTTGACAGCGAGTTGTCAGTCGCGATCGTGCTGGGGAGCGTCGGTGTTCAGGTCGGCATGTGTGGTGTTCACCTCAGCAGAGTTGTCGAGCTTGGAGCGAAAAAAATTGAACAAGGCGATGGGGGCATTGAACTACCCTCTAAAACTCAGGGGCAGACGGCTCGGGCGGTGTGACTATTAGCGTGCAGAGTGTTCCATTGTAATTTTCTTTGCCCATTTCTTGTGTGTGCAGCCCCATGCAATGGGGTCAAAGCAGCGCCAAGAACGCCGCCGAGTCATGTTTTGCGTCACAGAAGTCGCCGCGCAGGAGTGGTTTGCTGCGTAGATTGCAGCTATGCCAGTGTATTTGTGAAAACATGTCAGTTTTTCGCAAACTTTACAATGTTTGTCTTTGCAGTTTTGAACTTTGGTCGAAATACAGCTGCCAACTATGCAACAGCACCCAAACACTGTGTCCAAACTTTTCGAATGTGAGTTCCACACCCTCAGATTACTGATTAAATCATCGATCTTTGCAGTTCTAGACCTGGATACAATCAAAAACCGCGAATTCGAACCTTAACAATGAAGCTCCCCAGCACGATCGCGACCGACATCTGGCTGCAGATACCGGTATTCTCTGCTGCAGCCCACTTATCATGACCATATATACTGACTATGAATACAGCTCATACTGCTGGAATCAAGCACATTCGCGATGAATCCTGCGACAAAGCAGCGTTCCATAAAAGAGTGTCGAATTCTTGAGGATTCGACAATCCGTCGACAAAGCAGCGTTCCATAAAAAAGCATCGAATCCTTGAAGATTCGACGATCTACGACAAAGCAGCATTCTGTAATAAAAGGCCGAATCCTATAAGATCCGTCGAACAGTTAGAGCATCGGCCAATCCTCTGTCACAGCAGCATTCCATAAAAGCGTCGAATCCTTAAAGAATCGACGATCCGTCGACAAAGCAGCTTTCCACAAGAGAAGGCCGAATCCTATAAGATCCGTCGAATCCTTGGATTATCGGCCAATCCTCTGTCAAAGCAGGGAATCCATACTCAAATGCCGAATCCTTATATTATCGGCCAATCCTCTGTCAAAGCAGCGAATCCATAATAAAAGGCCGAATCCCTCGATTATCGGCCAATCCTCTGTCAAAGCAGCGTTCCACAATAAAGCGTCAAATCCTTGAAGATTTGACGATCCGTCGACAAAGCAGCGTTCCATAAAAAAGCGTCGAATCCTTAAAGATTCGACGATCTGTCGACAAAGCAGCATTCCATAAAATAGCGTTGAATCCTCAAAGATTCGACGATCTGTCGACAAAGCAGCAATCCATAATAAAAGGCCGAATCCTATAAGATCCGTCAAATCCTTAGATTATCGGCCAATCCTCCGTCAAAGCAGCGAATCAATAATAAAAGGCCGAATCCTTAGATTATCGGCCAATCCTCTGTTAAAGCAGCGAATCCATCATAAAAGGCCAATCCGTAGATTATCGGTCAATCCTCCGTCAAAGCAGCGAATCCATCATAAAAGGCCGAATCCTTAGATATCGGCCAATCCTCTGTCAAAGCAGCATTCCATAATAAAAGACCGAATCCTATAAGATCCGTCGAATCCTTAGATCATCGGCCAATCCTGTGTCACTGCGGTCATTGGCACCGTCAATCCGGTGAATATCACGTACATAGTGTATATAGTCATAGATAGCATAATAAAACCCTCGATTACAGAAACTCTCTCCATATGTGCGATGAATGAATAAACCGGCGATGCATGAATAAACCGGCGATTCGATTAAACCATAAAACCGGTGAATATGACCGTACATACTGCCTGACATAGGATCACCACTTGACAGGCGTAGAATGCACTGCTGCTGTATCGAGGGTGACCTGTCATGTGTGGCAACCTTAGGCTGCGACACGGGTGTCGGAATTTTGGACATGCAACTATGTCAGCGCATGAAACACTGCGCAAGCGTGATGGTTGTTATGTTTCCGTTTCTTTTCTTATCATACTGTATTTAGCCTGTTGCTGCGCTATTTTTGGTTGATGACGCTGCCTGCCTTGCTGACGCTCGCTTAACAACGTCATACGAGTCATGCATGCGGATTTGTAAGTGTGAGTCACACGGTTGACTCACACGCATGAGTCATTGGGGCTGTGTATTTTCCTTGGCATGTTTTCAGGGTCAAACCGACGCCCACTCCTGTTTTCCTCTTACTCTCGCGGCACGGTAGGTTTCCTATAAAAGGAGCCTATTCCCCCGCCATAGCTAGAGAATATACAAGCAACACTTAACCTACTCTCCTCCCATCGAGACTGTGATAAACACCAACATCCCGCCTCGAAGCAACTTTGTGATAAGACTCTTTACTTTGATTAGCTCTCGCTCCTCTAAGCTAGTTACACTGTCACCACCTCCGTCTGCTGCCAATTGTGCTGAAGACCCGAATCATCTCTTCTTCGCATTTCAACAACGGGGTGTGTAGGAGCCTTCGCTGAGGCGTCGCAACCGTTGCACCCTTATATTAGATCCTGGCAACGGTTGCTCCCGTACAGAAGACCCTGGCGACACAGGCGACTCGGGCGACATCTAAAGTAAAACGGTCCGTATCTAAGACGGCCGATCTTAAATAGGGCAAGATTTTTTCCTGATGAAGTTCGAAAGGTTCTCACGAAGATATCAGAAACCGGTATGTTTGTCAAGCCTGAGAAATGCGAATTCACAGTACCAAAGACAACCTTTCTTGGATTTGTTATCTCTTCCAACGGAATAGAAATGGACCCGGAAAAGGTCAAAGCAGTTCTAGAATGGGAAACACCGAAGTCTGTCAAGGACATACAATGTTTCCTAGGTTTTGCAAATTTCTATCGGCGATTTATAAACGGATACTCAAGGATGTGCCAACCTTTCTTTAAGCTACTGCAAAAAGACACACCCTTCGAATGGTCACAACAATGCGAAGAAGTCTTCCAGAAGTTGAAACTGTCGTTTACTACAGCACCAGTGCTACGCCACTTTGACCCTACTCTTGAAACAATCTTTGAAACCGATGCGTCAGACTACGTTGTCTCTGGTATCTTATCTCAGAAAGTCCCTGAAAATGGTAAGACAGTTCTTCACCCTGTTGCGTTCCTGTCAGAAAAAATGTCCCCGGCCGAGTGCAATTACGGCATTGAGGATAAAGAACTGCTTGCCATTGTGGTATGTTTAGGAAAATGGCATAAGTATTTACACGCATTGCCACGACCATTCAACATATACACAGACCACCACCACCTTGAATCATTCAAGACAAAAACCTTGTTGAACCGACGACAGGCACGATGGGCAGGCAAATTAGCCCAATACGATTTTGTCATCGTATTTCGGCCTGGCGAAAAGAACGGAAAAGCCGACGCCTTGACACGAAGGTCTGGAGACCTGCCTGAAGAGGGGGATGAACGTAGCAGACCTATTCGCGCACTCATCCCTTCATCCAAGTTCTTTGATTACTCACTGTCTGCAACTTGCATTACCTTCAATAACCAGATCCGAGAACTGCTTCCATCAGACAGCCTAGCAAAATCGATTGTTCTGGCATTAGAGAACTCTGACACCAAGCACCCTTCAGTCCCACTTGGCAAATGCAGCTACAAAAACGGTCTCCTATACATACACAACTTGCTGTATGTTCCTGACAACGAATCATTGCAAGCCAAAGTCCTCCACTCCTGTCACGATCACCCTGCTGCCGTCCACCCTGGAAGAGCATCGACATACGAACTGGTATGCCAAAACTATTGGTGGCCAAAGATGCGCCAGACAATTGCCCGATACGTTCAAAACTGCGATACATGCATGAGGATCAAACCTGCACGCCACGCACCCTATGGCATGCTGAAACCATTACAAGTTCCAATCCGTAGATGGAGTTCCGTATCAATGGACTTCATTACTGGTCTACCCGTCTCCAACGGATTTGACGCAATACTTGTTGTGGTAGATCGGTTATCCAAGATGGCTCACTATATTCCAACTACTACGACCTGCGACTTGGTAACACTTGCCAGATTATACATGGACAACGGGTTCAGACCCCATGGACTACACGATTCAATAGTGAGCGATCGCGGAACACAATTCACCTCGGAATTCTCACGGCACCTATGCAAACTACTAAACCCGAAACAAAATCTGTCAACTAGCTTTCACCCGCAGACTGATTGGCAAACCCAGAGAGTCAATGCAATCCTAGAACTATACCTCCGCGGATACTGCAATTACCAGCAGGACAACTGGTCAGAGCTTATCAGTATGGCTGAATTTGCATACAACAACACCTTGTCTGCGACTACAGGAATCACGCCACTCTTTGCTGTATATGGCCAACAACCCCGATACGAGATCCTTGCAAACCCCTCAGCGCCGCAACCAACCCCTGAAGTTTTGAGGGATTATTCGGAAAAACTTTCCCTTCTGGACCAACACTTGCGCGCCGAAATTGCGTGGTCCCAATCAGCTCATGCAGAACAAGCCGATCGACACCGCTTGCCACCCCCTGCATACAAGATCGGCGATGAAGTCTGGCTACTAAGAAGACATATCCAGACAACTCGACCATCCAACAATTCGGACTTTAAGCGCCTGGGAAAATTTCGAATCGCCCAAAAAGCTTCCAGTCATGCTTATAAGCTGGAGCTCCCGCCTACCATGAAAGTCTACCCCGTTTTCCACGTATCACTTCTTGCACCTGTTGGTAAAGACCCATTTGTTGGACAAGCGCAACCTCTTCCACCTCCGATTATTGTCAACGACGATTTAGAATGGGAACTCAACAAAATCCTTGATACTAAGATCATCCGTCGAAAACTTCAGGATCTCGTACGTTGCAATGGATACGAAAACCCCACCTGGCAACCTGCAAGCGACCTTGAAAACGCTCCCGCTATCGTAAGACGTTTCCACAACAGTTACCCTCAGAAACCCCGTCCTGCAAATCTCTCAGACCCTTGGCTATGAGCGGAACCTGGTACAATCCGATGGTTATCAAAGACGAACCGGAACCTACCTCGAGCAATTCGCAGGAGCTCAACCCTACAGGGAGGGTTAATGTCATGATCCAACTCAGCTTCCACCTGAACCAAGAATCTCCAGCCCCTGTCCACTACCGGCACCAGCACCGCTACCAGCCTCAGTGGATTCACGTACACCTGACCTTGACTCAACAGCAGTTCCAGCTGTTGCTCGCCTTCATATGCTACCTCGTCTGCCTTGCCTCAGCCTTGCCTTCCACTTGGTAAGCATCGTGTACCAACAGCTTGCATCCCTGTTGCCACGCACAGCCACCTTGCACGGAACCTTCTAGTAACCCACGGAATCCTCAAGTGACATTAGTCACTTGAGGCTGCGCAATGCTTACCACTTGTTTCCATCGTCTTCTATTATGTTCTATTGCTTTGTTGATTTGTAACTTGTCTTCTATATTGTTCCGATTGTTTCTACGGCCTTCTATGTGACTCATGTCTTTAGTCTTTTGTGTAACGCATGTTTTGTATTTAAGGACAGTCTCTGTCCTCTCTTGTTGTTTCTTCTTTACGCAACAACTTGTCTCTTGTATCTACCTATAACTTAAGAATACGAATTACTCTTACCCGCACTTCTCCTCCTCCCTGACGGTGGCCCTGACAGCCCTCTCTTCTCTCTACCCTTAGACCAATCTCGGCCTTGTTCTTGCAACCTTACACCTTGTACCCATTGACCCGTCCAAGACGTGGTCATTACAGCATCTCGCGATGGTTTTGGATCTCGCAATGGTTTTGGGAAGTATCTCGCGATGGTTTTGGATCTCTCGATGATTTTGGGAAGCATCTCGCGATGGTTTACAGATTCTTTGATTTAGTGCAACTTAAGCGCTTATTCAGCGGTTTTATTATACTATCTAGACTATATACAGGGACAGATTCTATGGAAAGCTGCTTTGTCGCCGGATCTTAAAGGATTCGACCCTTTCTTCGGAAAGCTGTTTTGACAAAGGATTAGCCGATAATCTAAGGATTCGACAGATCTTAAAGGATTCGGCCCTGTCTTATGCAAGGCTGCATAGTCGTCAGATCTTATGGAATCGTCGGATCTTATAAGATTTGGCCTTTTCTTATGGATTTGCTGCTTAGTCGTAGATCTTCAGATCGTATAGGATTCGTCCTTTTATTATGGAAAGCTGCAGTGACAGAGGATTGGCCGATAATCTAAGGATTAGACGGATCTCATAGGATCGGCCTTTTATTATGGAATGCTGCTGTGACAGAGCATTGGCCGATAATCTAGGGATTCGACGGATCTTATAGGATTCAGCCTTGTATGATGGAATGCTGCTGTGACAGAGGATTAGCCGATAATCTAAGGATTCGACGGATCTTATAGAATTCGGCCTTTTTTTATGGATTGCTGCTTAGTCGTGGATCATCCAAAGAATACAGGTGTTTGACGGCGAGATGTCGGTCGCAATTGTGCTAGGGAGCGTCTTTGTAAAGGTTTGAATTTGCGGTGTTTGATTTTGTTAAGTCTGTAACTGTAAAGATCAATTATTAAACAGTAATCTGAGGGTGTTAAACTCACCTTCGAAAAGTTTGCACACAGTGTTTGGGTGCTGTTGCATAGTTGGCAGGTGTATTTCGACCAAAGTTCAAAACTGCAAAAACAGACATTGTAAAGTTTGCGAAAACTGACATGTTCTCACAAATACACTGGTTTAGCTGCAATCTACGCCACAAACCACTCCTGCGCGGCAACTTCCGTGACACAAAACATGACTCAGCAGCGTTCTTGGCGCTGCTTTGACCCCATTGCAGGGGCTGCACACACCGGAAATGACCTAAGGAAATTGCGGTGAAAACTCTGCACGCGAATAGTCACACCGCCCAAGCCGTCTGCCCCTGAGTTTTGGAGGGTAGTTCAATGCCCCCATTACTTTGTTCAAGTTTTTTGCTTCAAGTTGGACATCTCTGCTGAGGTGAACACCACGAAGACCGACCTGCACACCGAGGCTCATCAGCACAATCACGACTGACAACTCGCTGTCAAACACTAGTATTCTAAGCTTAAGGCACCTTATCATGACCATATGTACTGACCATGAATACAGCTCATACCGGCATTGTATACGAGCCGTCGCTAGCCAGCCGATATGACGGTCATAAGCCCCATGAATGCGGTTAATGTGGCGATCAAGCACTTTTCCATAGAAAGAATCGAATCCTTCACCATTGGACAGTCAGTCCACAAAGCAGCTTTCCACAAGGAAGAATCGAATTGTATAAGATCTGTCGAATCCTTCAAGATTGTGAAATCCTATGAGATCGTCGACTCTTTTAAGGTCTGTCGAATCCTTTAAGATCTGACAAATTGTCAAACGATCGGCTAATCCTCTGTCAAAGCAGCATTTCATAAGAAAAACTCGAATCCTTCAAGATTCGACAATCTGTTGACAAAGCAGCTTTCCATAAAAAAAAGTCGAATTGTATAAGATCTGTCGAATTCTTTGAGATTGTGGAATCCTATAAGATCGTCGACTCTTTTAAGATCTGTGAAATCCTTTAAGATCTGACGAATTGTCAGACGATCGGCTAATCCTCTGTCAAAGCAGCATTTCATAAGAAAAGCTCGAATCCTACAAGATTCGACAATCTGTCGACAAAGCAGCTTTCCATAAAAAAAAGTCAAATTGTATAAGGTCTGTCAAATTCTTTGAGATCGTCGAATCCTTTAAGTTCGTCGACTCCTTTAAGGTCTGTCAAATCATTTAAGAACCGACGAATCCTTAACTATCGGCTAATCCTCTGTCAAAGCAGATTTACATAATACAAGGTCGAATCCTTCAAGATTCATCGACAAAGCAGCTTTTTAAGAATAGGCCGAATCCATCAAGATCCGTCGGTCATTGGCGCTGTCACTGGATAGCCGATCTGACGGTCATTAGCACAGTCGCTGGCCAGCCGATCTGATGGTTATCAGCACCGTGAATACCGTGAATCTCGCGTATATAGTCATAGCATACATAGTTATAGGTAGCATAATACAACCCCTGAGTAAACCAATTTCTCTCTTGCCGCATAAGCGCGGATAGCCGCTGTGATCAATCTGCTCGTTTGTCTATAAATCCATTTCAACCGTGGATATCTTCCATAAAGCAGCTCCTAAATCGGACATCTTCCATAAAGCAGACCGCAGTGCAGTCGATATTCCAAAATGCAGCCTGCAGTGCGGGCATCTTTGGTGATCACGTTGCACAGACCGTGTACTTGGCTGATAGATGATGGTGTTAAAACCAGTCCCTGTAATTAGTTGGCAAGTGAGTGTTGTCGCTGACGTGGCCCGACCTGCAAGCTAGTTCAGGGAAACAGTCTGGCCTGCAGGCTAGTTCACCGGCATTACGGTAAGTTAAAAAGGTCGACGGCTCATACCGGCGTGCATGCCAGTTCACGGGAGCGTTGCCGACTGAAAGCCACTTAGCTACCACGCCGTTTTTGTTCCATATGCCCCGCAGTCGCCCTGGTCTCTTAGACCGTCCGGACGTCGGACGTCGAAGACGTATTTTTTTCTGATCCGGATCGGTATAAATTACCATTATAACAATATATCAATCAAAGTGGATAGGGTTATACCTGCGCTTTACTTCTTGATACAAGTGTAAAGTGCGATGATAAGATATCATAGAAATCGTTATACTCTATATAGCAACTTATACTGTTCACCAGTATAAAGATATCTATTTTAGCTATTGTAAAATAGCGTAATTGAAGCGTTGTATTTTATATCGGCTAGTGCATTCAAATTTTTATGTTACACTGAATCAGTATAGATTTGTTACTAAGACTGTTGTATTCTATACCGACCACGCACATTCGTTGCACCACAGGGCATAGCATGACCCTTGATCACCCCATTCTAGTTTTTGAGTCGCAATGTACGAGTACGTAATCGTCGATTGTTGGTTCATGTTCTCGATCTAAGCCCACAACAAGAGCTTCCATCTTCATCAATACAAAGTCTTGGTTTTGTACCCAGATTATATTCATACCGCATTGTGTCAAGTCCGCAGATTGACGGTATATGGTAATTAGGCAGCCGCACATTGCGTTTGCCGAATCTTCAAACCTTCGTAAAATGGCTTCTCTGAGGGGATTTGTATGTATTTGTAGCTGTTTCTTTGAATGATCTTTGTTTCACTAATGATCGCTTAGATTGGGGGTGGTGTACTTTGCTCTACGATAATGTATCTGGCTACTGCTGAAGCTGTCGCGCGAAATCACAAGATTTCCAACATTTTGCGCGAAAGTAGCACACTGGCTGAAGCAGCAATGAGACCGACACAACAATGTTGTCGCCGCGAGCGATTTAACAATAAACCCCAGGTGGTTGACACTCTAAAAGATCGATGGAACACCGAATTACAGAACCTCTATACATCAACAGAATTTCTTGATTTTACTCGATTGAGGGAGCAGGTAGAAGCAACGATCGGACAGCTACAATATCGACGAGGTCGCCAAGATTGATTATTTCGAAAATCATAACCAAATCATTGAATCCGCGAGTTTGTGGTACTAAATGACATAATTCCTTATCCGAACGATCAAAAAAACTATCATTTACTGCGCGTTCATCTAATCGGGAATATCTTGAGGCTACAAGAGGGAAACATGTCAAAACTAGTGAACATTATGATGGTCTCCCAAGAAATCTATGGGATATATAACATGGCCAAACCCGTCTCTCATGGTCCTCCGGTTATCGTAGTGATCCTGTAGATTCATTTAGCACGACCAGAGTTTTATACATCGTGTAGCAATCTTTATTACCATTTAGCCGCAAATGGCCAACCAAAGACGAATACTGAACCTGGCAAATACCTTCCCAATACATTCGTCAGTAATTCCCGGACTCGGAATGACAAGCTACCTACATCATTGCGACTCGGCCCAATCTTCGAGTATAAAAGCTTCTGTGAACAGGAGCTGGCTTCGAACTCGCAGGCCAAATAAAGAATGGGTGAGGTTCCTGTAGAAACTTTGCCATTCTAGCAACCGAAGGGCGCATGACGAGATGATTTCAGATGTTGGGTTATTCGTTAAATTCGGAGGTGTAAATTGAAATATGTCCGATCAAGTTTATCAATACTCTGGCTTGTGAACTGGTTTGTAGACAGCGGCCTGGCATATGTCCGATTTAAATATCCACATGGAGTTCTAACTAGGAATCTGTAGATAATCTATGGCCAGATCTCAAGGTAAGATGGGGTGATTTTGGATATTTTCTGAACCTTCGAATGGCACGACATGGGAAGGTCGAATAATGCTGACCACATATTCTGGCGTGCTGTGGTCTGTCATTGTGGTACGATGTGCTGCTCTGGTTAAAGATACCCGTCTACAAATATTATTCTTCAAAGCACGATGGACTCTTCCAGACACCACTCAACTTAACTGTCAACCCGTAGGAAGCGATTGTTCAGCTAAAATTCTTGTATCACATGTCCATCTTGCATTCTGGTAGAACTTGCACTGAATATATGTAAATTTGTATATCTGCCAGCGTCTAAATGATTCATATGTGTTGGCAGAAAATAATACAACTTGCAAACACGCCGTTGACACCAATCTCATCCGTGGAACCTCAAAGGTCTTGTTAATAATTCGTCCACACATTGGATGCCTTGAACTACCCAGCTAATTAAATTGAACTTTCACATTGTCGATGAACTGTGCACTAGCTCATATAGCCCCCCAAAGAACCACCAATATTACAAATGAGTGACAAAAGAACTTTTCATCCTGCCATATGATAAAACGTAGGGAAAATGATATACGCGGTAAAGCCAAAAAAGTTCGGCAGGTAAGAGAGACTGTGTGAATAACAAATGGTGAGCTAAAAATTTTGCGCAATACCGCTGTTTCCTTGCTGCGGGAAGTGGGCGTTCGTGGGTGTTTCAATGCGTGTATTTCTCCTGGCTTGTACATCACGTATAACTGGCGGTGACATGTATCCTCCCTCTTCTGGGTAAATCGGATACGCTTGTTCAGAATAATTTTGATTGTCTTCAAGTGCACCTGACGCGTAATACCTAACATTATGACCAGACGATGGTACACCATCGGAATTGTCCGAATGTGTAATTTCTGAGTAGTTGGACGATGCGTTTGAAATTCCTCTTTGGATGCCCCCGTCGTGTGAATTGGCCGGGACAATCATTCCGGTAGTGATATTTGAATCAACAGTTTCCGAATGGCGCCCTGCAAATCGAATGCCGGTATTCTCGTGATATGTTTCGCCACCTGTATAATTTGGGCCATATCCTGTTGGGGCAATCGGATTGTGTACTTCTGCAGAGTTGGCTGCATGATGATGATTGTCTGAATATGCATTTCCACCAGGCTGAGAAATTGCGATACTGGAACCAACGTTGGAAACTTTGCGCCGACCGTTTGTTGATCCCCATCCTCGATATCCTTCACTAGATTCTATAGTGTCATATGGTGTTTCTTCTCCAGTAGTGCTGCTGCAAGTACCACCAGCGCCTACCGCAGCGCTCGGACTGCTATTGGAATTATATCCGTAGTCTTCTACCTGTTTTTCTCGGCTGGTCTGGATTTGTTTGTTTTGTTGACGCTTTTTCCAAAACAGGAGCAAGAGTATGGCAATGAGCGCGACGCCGACAATCGGCACAATGACTGCTACTACGACTCTTCCAGTGCTGCTTAACCCACTAGAGCTAGCGGAATGCGTTGGGGTCGAAGACGAGAATTCTGCCACGGAGGACGTAGAAACGGCAGACTGTGTAGCGGATATCAAGGGAAGTTCCGATGTAGAGCTGAATGGCAATGTGGATGTCTTTTTAATGGTGACAACGCTAGCAGCAGGGGTTCCAGGTGTAACAGTTGTAACAATCACTGATTCGATTCTAGAAACAGACGCTGAGGTCGGGTCAACTTCGGTAGAAGGTGAAGGAGGCGGCAGTATGGAAATTGTCGACATGGAAGTAGTCGACAGTGAAATAGCTGCAAGCGAAGTGGGCGCGGTGGAGCCTATAAAAATATGAGCATCTTTTCGAAGATCATATACATTGCGCCATACCGGTGGTACTATTTGAGGATGACATGTGTGTTCATGCCTTGGAAAACGTATACTGGTATCTCTGACGTTCAAACACCGACGCTCAAACAAATAACAAGCCCAGACAAAGCATGGAAAAAGCCCAAAAAGAATAAAACTGTTAAACCGCAATGATCAATAATGCTACAAGAGAGGGACAGCGAACGTGGAGAGGCCTCCAGATTATTGATATACGCGATCAACGAAAATGGGAGCTGAGGCTGCGGCCCTAAAGTCTTCACACAGCGTCGCTAAACACCACCCATCGCCCTCGCTTATGGACACACCCTTGCAAAACTTCAACGTTTGTCTGGAACATCCGGGACACAAAACTCAATGACTGAAGCATTGTGTAGGAAAGCCTGGGTAGCAATTGTGGATGGGAAACGACCTCTTGAGGACTGTCATTCGCATACTCTGGAATGGTTTACCCTTCCCGTAAGTGCACTCGGTGTGGTGCAAGATTCATCCTCTGACTTGGGGCGCGTTCTGGTGTAGCTGGAAGCGCAAGGTGCAATGTGCAAGGTTAGGTAAGGTCTGGGTGGCTGGAGTTTCCGGCTGCTTAAGATTTTTGAACTTTTCCCTCACGTTCTGCTGCTGTCACAGTTCATCATCGACCCCCAAACCCACGCCCCTATCACCGCCTTCAATTCAATACTAGAGCTACTATGTCACCTGCAATTTGGACAGATGAAATGGACAGGATTTTATTAAGCTTGCTGGTTCTGTCTGTGAACGAAGCAAAGAGTGCAGAGAATGCATCAGCATGTTAACCTTTACGCGCTCAGTGCGCTCACGGTCTGAACGCACGGAGCGCGACACATCACGCATCGTGTTACGGGGGACGTCTAGAGGCGTTAGCCACGAGAGGTGTTGGCCCACAGTGTATCAAGTCTTTTATCACCAAGATTTGCAATTGTAATACTGGAGGAGTTTTAGCAGTATAACTCCTTGAGGTACTCTACCACCCTGGGAAATGTGAACCTATGCCTTTACCCCCATACAAACTTCGTAAAGGAAAGTTAAAGAACAAGACAAAGCGCAACATAATAGCATCGTTTGGCGCTAAAATTGGGTAAAGCTAAGGTAAAGAACAGTTAAATCACTACGCAGAGAGGATAAGCGTTGGCTAAGGAATGACAATGCATAGGTAAAGCTAAGCTTATTGCATTGCTCTGCGGTGAAGTCGAGCAGTTAAAAGAAAGCTAAAGTGACGATAATAGCATTGCCATCGGCAAGAAGGCTGGGTAAACGAAAGGTTATGTAAAGCCAATTGTATTGCCGCCTACGAGTGTACCAGGAAAAAGAAAGGTAAAGTCACGATAATGGTATTGCCGCCTGTGAGAAGACTTGGTAAACGAAAGGTTCAGTAAAGCCAAAGGTATTGGTGCGGGGGGGAATGGGGTGGGAAGGAATGCTAAAGGTATTGCTGCGGGGAGGAAGGGTGTGCTAAACGAAAAGTTAAGTAAAGCTAAAGGTATTGCTGCGGGGAGGAAGGGTGTGGTAAACGAACGGTTAAGTAAACCTAAGGTCTTGCCGCAGAAGTGACCGACATGGTAAACGAAAGCTAAAGCGACGATAATGGTATTGCCAGCAAAAGTATCCTAGGAAAAGTAAAGGTTAACGAATGCTAAAGGTATCGCTGCAGAAAGCAGTGGTTGGTAAACGAAAGCTAAAGTGACGATAATGGAGCAAAAGATTCCAATACCGGCTCCCGGCGTGCATGAGATTCGGATACCAGGCTGGGCAACGACACCGTGCGCGCGTAGTCATCTGAGTGCTAGAATACAATTATTTCTTCGCTAATAATTATTGAAATACCTGCGTGCCATCACTACAACAGCGATACATCCAATAATTTCCGTTAAAATTCTTACAATTATGTATAAGTAATTTATAATTATCTGTGATTTTGTGGTAATTGATGACTTGTGTTGTTGTATTGCTGTGTTGTGACAACCCGCGACGACTCGCTTAGCCCACTATTTTTTGCGACATATTGCCGCCATAATTACAACTTTACCAAGAATAGGCCGAATAAAATCCCCAAAACTGTGGAACATTTAAAGTAAATCAGAGATAAATCAGAGAAATTTTAATATTAATTTATCATTGTAAGCGTTGAGTACTTAATGAAATAATTACACAACTATTTAGGGCAAATGTCGCTTAGTCAAGGTCTTCCGCCCATGCGACGAGTGTCTTGCCTAGGGAATGTGCAGACAAAAACAACCTATTTTAACCCTATTTTGACTACAGCATCCACACACGCACGGTGTCATTGCCCTGCCTGGTATCCGAATCTCATGCACGCCAAGTGCTGGCATTGGAATCATTTGCTCGACGATAATGGTATCGCCAGCTAGAACTGAACCAGGAAAAAGAAAGGTAAAGTATAGCCAATGGTATTGTTGCCTACAGGTACTACTTGGTAAACGAAAGCTAAAGTAATGATAATACAATCTCCTCCAACGCGCACTCCAATGACTCCATGATCTCATCTGATCATTCATGATCCCGAGTTACAAGGACAATTTCTGCGTTCGTTGTTTCCTCTTCGTAATTCATCTTATCGCTGGGCCAGGAAACACGTTAACTTTGATACAAAGAATTGGTGATTTTGCGACTTGACAATGCCCAAGAGCTCCTGTATGGTTTCAATATCGACGTACTCCTTGCCATCCGTCTCTTTAATGATGTAAACAAGATTTCGGTCGCCAATGAAGCCTACCTCTATCGTCTGGACGTAAGCCAACAGATACTCTTGCTGCTTGTCATCGTCAAATTTCACAAATGTGGAATGTAATACAGAACTCTCCCGAAATAGGAGACATCAGCATCAACTTCGTTGAACATCGACTATCGTATATAGGAGTCATCTCGAATGTTGATTCTGCCTTTGTGTGCATTGTTTTGAACTGACCCGAGTATCTCATACCCTGTTTCATTCCAAACGGCCAAACCTGCCACTGAACGTGAGTACAAAACACAATTCAATGGCATATCTTACCAGCTGGTGACTCTATCCGTCAAGGAGTGTTCGAACCTGGCCAAGTGTGTTCGTTCCGCAGGTGTAAGCCTCCGCCTGATCTTGGGAAACATCAAACGGCAATCGGGATATGATTTGCGGTCGCCATATCTATATTTCTCGTCTATTCCCCAGTATTTGTCTGCCAACATCAGCAAACAATCAAGTACCGCTTGGCCGTTGCACCATACAACCGAGCCGTTCAGTACGCTCGGCTGCGCTCAGCAGCGCCCAGCAGATCCGACTAGCGAACCCCGTCCGTGGTCGTTTGCTCCGATACGCTCAGGGCCGCTTGGAGATTTGGCTTGTAAACCAGCGCTCTCAGGTTACTGAGCGCGGCCTGGGACACATCGCGCTCCACTGTAGCCCGTGGTGGCCTTCGTTGCACGGCATCCAGAGTCGTCTCTCGGTGGACGGCATCCAGAATCGTCTCTCGGTGGACGGCATCCAGACTCGTCTCTGAGTCGCGGTTTTGGATCTCGCGATGGTTCGCACATGCGACCGACGATTCTTTAATTCAGTTCAACTTGAAGTTTTATTATGCTATGTGACTTATACAGACTATATACAGAGACGGATTCCATGGAAAGCTGCTTGGTCGCCGGATCTTCAAGGATTCGGTCTTTTACTATGGAATGCTGCTGTGACAGAGGATTGGCCGATGATCCAAGGATTTGACCGATCTTGTAGGATTCAGCCTTTATTATGGAATTCTGCTGTGACAAAGAATTGGCCGATAATCTAAGGATTAGACGGATCATATAGGAGTCTGTTATTGCGGGCGGTAACTAGTAGCGTTGCTAGACGCAGAATATGTTGCTCGGAACATATAGGAAGCATAGATAACGATACGGTCGTTCATAGGATACACGTAGCGTAGGTACGTTGGACAAGAGTTCTAGACCCAAGGGCGTTTGCACAGCTGGGAAGTGTGTACCACATGTAGGCATTAGATGCGATGCGGGGTAAACAGTATTGGCTGTTAGGAGTACACGTCACCCGAGACATAGTTGAAAGAGACTGGCCGATGGTGACTGCGCACCCCTCTATATAGTTTTAGGGTAGAGGGTGTTGTATATATAGGGGCGTGATGATACGGGGTTACAAAGTATAGTATCATCACACGCACCAGACACCAAGCGAAGTCCCCTCTAGTCAAAATATCTTCTGTTACAAAGAATAAACCGGCTGCTTTATACCTCAAGAAGTTATACTGCTAAAACCCCTCTCTTGATACAATTGCAATTTTTGGTGATAAAAGACTTCATACACTGTGGGCCAACATCTATCGTCGATAACGCCTTTGGACGTCCCCCGTAACAGTATATTTTTACTAGTAGACTACACTACCAATTGCAATCATAGCTCACTTCAAGCGATACGGAATTCGTGCAATACAAAGACTGTAAAAACCTGCGACCGCACCCTACCCCAGACTCTGTCAAAAGAACCAGAGTTATTAACCTACAAGACTATTACGGTCATTACGGCGTCGGAGCAACAATGTACCAGAATATGACTAGCTCAAACAACGATCAGCAAATGGCCGAAGCCTTGGAAGAAACGTTGGTACAATCGGAGCAACCACATCGGGAACCATCATTTTCTTTCGAACCTCCAACCGACCAAGACGGTTTCGACGGCTGGAGAGCTCGACAGGTCACGTATTATATGAGCCTTCCACCCCAAAATCACCAACCTCCTAAATTGGTATCACTCGTTAGTGACGACGAAGATTCAAGGGAAGAGCTACCCAATGCACCTGCGTTTCAATCCGAGGGCACCCGCATGAGGAAAAACGTCTTAAGGAGCAGGAAGGAAAAACCGGACAGTACTAGATTGGCACCTTACCAACCAGGAAGACGAAGGAGCCAGTTGCCGTCAAAACGGACACATAGTGCGCCGCCAGGATGGGTTACGCTACAGGCATTGTGGAACGGCCTAAAGAATAAGGAAAATGACCCTATGGCCACCGACGGAATGCACCAAACTATTCGATCACTAGGAAAGGAGATAAAAAGATTGCAGAATGCAATACCCAAAGGAGAAAAAGTAACAGATGAGAACATCGACCTGTTGGTGGGAGAATGCCGCAGCGCTGAACCACTGCTCCAAGCAACAATCGTGGGAGTGGAAACAACAGTGGCGGATCACAACAATGCAGTAAAAGGCTTGTCAGCAGTTGTCATGGATATGACTCCAATTATCAGGAGACATTTCCAGGAGTATGACACTCTGTTAGGAGCCAAATTGGATCGGACGATTACAGACCTACAGGGAAGCTGGCAAATGGAATCTGCGGAACACGCACGCAACCGCAACGCAATGCTAGCGGATTTAGCCTCACCGAACGTGCAGTTCAACAAGTAACGGAGGCAACTGAAGCAACACAACACGAAATAGTTTTACTGAAAGCTACAAATCAGAAGAACCAAGCGGAGATCCAAGATCTTCATAACCAAGCTCGATATGCAAACACTCGCATGGATAGGTTGATGATGCGGCTACAAAAACTCGAAGAGGCATAGGAGGCGGAATCGGTAAACAACGAGTACACCGCACAAGACATCCAGTTGAAGGTTGACCAGTCGGGTAAAAAGCTGAAGGCACAAAACAATGGGGAAACCTTAACTGGCAGGGTAACAATGCATGGGGCAAGATTAAAACGTGTCAGACCAACAGGCGGGGACCCGGATGACAGCGACCACGTCAGCAACGCCAGCATATGATTCCGCTCAGTTAGATGACGAACAGACTTCCGGTCAATGCTGCCCCCACCTACCCCAAATAGATACCAGCGCAAAGAAAGCGTCTTCCATCAGAATCCATGCAATTTAGGCCCAGGCAATCCAAAGCCTCTGAAACCAACCGCATTGCCTAAGTATAAGGTTGGAGAGAATTGGCGACAATTTTGGAAAATCTTGGAAAATCACATCAGGCTGTACAAGGAGCATGACCAGGGTTGGGGAGATGACGAATTCATCTTGTTGGTAAGTTATTGCCTCCAAGACGAAGCACACAACTGGTACGACAACTACACCCGGGAAATCCAGGAATGTATTAGACCGGCCCATTTTGAAACGTTCAAACAAGCTTGCGAGAAGCGTTTCATTCTGGAATCCGAGACCACCGACAACCTACGCAAGATGAACAAAATACAATATAACGGAAATATTGAAGAGTACCTCACTAAACTTGTTGATCTCAACTAGATTGTCAGTTTGCGAGAAGCTCCGTGGAATGATATGATTGAAAAAGGCCTTGATGACGACATCCGAGACAAGACAGCCAATGTTGAAACTCCAAATGACGACGACGCTTTCATCGATCTTGTCAGAAGATGCAGCAAGCGATTTGAGGAGAAGAAACGAAAGAGTGGATATCACAGCTCGGATAAGAAAAAGTACGACCCAGAAAGAGTGCTGGGGTTCCAAAAATGGGACGTAAGGAAGGTAGATCGGAAGCAGTTAGCGGATAGTGTAACGTATCCGAGTCGGGAGTCATTGTTTACGCCAAAACCATCAAAAACGTATGAGACAGGTAAGACTTTTGCGGAGCTAACAGCAGGGATTCCGGGACCGGTTATCGGGGAACGTATTGAGAACAGTAAATGCGCACGGTGCGACACTGTCGGACACACAGCAAGGACATGTTTAGGAAAGATCAAAATTGCAGCTATGGAGACGGAGGACATCAGGGATGAACAAGAACAGGATTACAGGGAAAGTCGACAAATTGAGACCACGACTACGGAGGATTCGGAACAGATTGATCAAGCGGAGGAGGAGTATTTTCATTAGGCTGCCTTGCTATAGCAGGTTACGGTGGCCTGGTTAGGATAGGGGCTGTTGATAGTTGTACGGTTAATTACACACCAACGGAGATAGCATCCGCTGGAGCGAACCCCGTAATTGGGAACAGAACTAATTATAAATCTTCAGTGAACAAACAGCCAGCTACTGCAATGCTGGATTTAGGATGCAACTCTATAGTCCTGAGCAAAGAATATTGCACGAAGAACAACATCAAAAGATTTATTACCAAATACTCAGCACCACGCGACATATCAAACCGGCCCATCAGAGATTGCTTGGTCATTAGCGAACAGCTTGGAATGGAATACAATGGTCACTTTACTCGAAAAATTGCAGTCGTCATCCCTTCAGACAAAGATGTGCTAATACTCCCGCACTACTTGCCAATACATAATGGAGTTTATGATGGCTCAACCATGGCGTTAACCTTCAATTGCAAAGACGTAACACATTTCAGAGTACAAGTTTCCACTATCACCATCAGCCTGGAATGGGATGAATCCGTGTTAGACGACCCTGATGCAATTGAGATCGGCTCAGTGGCAACAACCACGACCCCAGACCTGAAAGGGATTCTGCCGGCAAAGTATCACCCGTACATAATGCTGTTCTGCCCATCCGAAGTGGAGAAACTACTTGCTGGAACTATCTTGGAACACAAAATCAAACTTACAGCAGAACCGAAGAAGGGTCGAATCCACAAACTGTTTGCTGAGGAATTAGAAGCCTTAAAACAATACATTCAAAAGATGCTAGCCGCAGGAAAGATTAGGCTATCCAACTCGCCCTGCTCGGCCCCAATAATATTTGTCCCCAAGAATAACAGAAAGTTACGGTTATGCGTGGACTATCGAGACCTCAACAAAATAACAGTTAAGGACGGCACAGTAACTCCACTAATCGACGAATTGATGGAACGCGTTCGCGGAGCTTCACGGTTCACCAAGTTCGACTTGAAAAACGGCTTCAAGCTGATACGAATCAAGGATGGCGACAAATGGAAAACCCCCTTCAGCACGAGATACGGACAATACGAATACCTCGTGATGCCATTCGGTCTCTGCAACCCACCGGCCACTTTTTACAGAATGATGAATGAAAAATTTCACGACATGCTGGACGACGGAGGTTTGCTTCATTGATGACATCCTAATTTACATCAAAGGCGGTCGAGAAGATCACGAAACGCTTGTATGCAAGGTACTTGAACGCTTGCTCACGAATGGGTTGTGTATAGCTATAGAAAAATGCGAGTGTTCAGCTACAGAACTACCTTACCAAGGACACATCCTCACCGGAATTGGAGTACGAATGGAAACCAAAAGAATAGAAGCCGTATTGAACTGGCCAACACCGAAGTCAATCAAGCAAGCCCAGCAATTCAATGGATTTGCTAATTTCTATCGCCGGTTATGGCAAGGTTATGCACAAATCAATGCACCAATATCAGATGTCATCAGCTCACCAAAGTTCTATTGGGGGGATCGTGAGCAAAAGGCATTTGACTATCTCAAAAAGGCATTCACTACTGCGCCTGTGGTCTGACATTTTGATCCAGAACTTCAAGCAATCCTGGAAACAGACGCCTCTGCCTATGCTACGGGAGCAATATTGAGCCAACATCACGACAAACGTCAACGTCCCGTAGCGTCCCACTCAAAAAAGATGATTCCTGCCGAAACAAACTACGACATTCATGACAAGGAAATGCTCTGTATAGTTCAGAGTATGATCAAATGGCGCTCATGGCTTTACAGCGCCAAACACAAACTATTAATCTACTCGGACCATCAAAGTTGAAAGTACTTTGAAAGACTCCGGATGTTATATGGACGACAAGCAAGATGGGCAGAAACATTAATTCCGTTTAGTTACAAAATAATCATTCGCAGTGGAGTCAAGAACGGCAAGGCAGACGTGCTATCTCGCAATCAGCAGCATTGCGTGGACAAGGAGGGTACTAATGATCCGAACGACATTGGCTATCAATTCAAGTTTGTGGCACTACTAACAGGGCAGGACGTGGCCACTGGACCAAATCAACTCAAGCTTGGAATGACAACCGTTGACCTTGCCGACTCCGAGATCAACAATACAACCTCAACGTTTGCGGATAAATGCCAGAAAACCTACACAACGGACGAAAATATAGAACTATCCAAGGAATGGACCAACCTAAGCGGACTCTGGTACAACGATCATCTATTGCGACCACCCCAAGCTTTGTGGCAAGAAACCGTTATTCCCGAACACAAGCGCGCACATTGGGGAAGAGATAAGACAATAGAAGTAATCGAACGGAACTTCAATGTCCCAGGACTACGTACCCTTGTGGAAGAAGTGGTTAAACACTGCGATAGTTTTCAACGCGCCAAACACAAACGGCATAAGCGCTCCGGACTACTTAACCCCTTGTACTTATCTCCGCGACCTTGGTCTTCTATTTCAATGGACTTTATTGTGAAACTTCCACGGACACAAAACAGCAACGAACACATATGGGTCATAGTCGATTGCTTCACAAAGATGGCACACTTTCTACCTATCCCCAATACCCAGGCCTCCGACTTAGCAAAACATTTCATTAGAGAAATATGGCGTCTCCACGTATTACCAGACGACATTGTGTCTGACAGATATGATCGTTTCACTGGCAACTTTTGGCAAACTACTCTCGAATTACAATCGATAAAGGACAATCTGTCTATAGCCTTTCATCCAGAAACCGATGGTCAAATAGAGAGAGTTAACCAGGTTCTCGAACGGTTTTTACGCATCTTTATCATGAACAGAAAAGACTGAGATGAACTACTTCCACAAGCGGAATACAAATACAACAACAGTCATCATTCGAGCGCTGGGATGTCCACCTTTTATGCCAACTACATTCAGCACCCCAGATCTATATTGCCGATAGAACAGAAACAAGTTCGCAACCCGGCCAGCGACCACTTCGTGCACTACTTATTAATGTTTGGTAACACGGCAGAAGGTAGTGGAGCAAGTGTAGCGGCAGGATTGTAGTGAACTGTGCTTGTATTGTATTGTCTATCTACTACAGAGATAATACAGGCCCTTTATATATACCAGTGGCTGGAGGTTAATTCCCTCCGGCGGTCTAACATTCCACCATCCGGTCTAACACATCTGGTCTAACATTCCTTCCATCCCGGATGAACCATACCCCGCTCTGTGTGAGTGTCAAGGGCTGGGCGCCGAGACCGTCAAGTGACGGTCTCGGCGCCAAGACAATCCGTCCTGTCAGGTCAGGTGTGGTGGCGTATTATTTCAACACTTCGCCTCGCTTACCACAGCGTATTCTGTTTGATAGCTCATGGTGAATTAGCTTCTTCAGGGGTTTGGTGAGTAGATCCGCAAGGTTGTCGTTGGTCGGTTTCCAGATGAGGGTGAAGTATTTTTCTTCCACCTTTTCTCGCACATAGTGGTAGTGTACATGTATGTGTTTGGGTCGGCCGTGAATTCTTGGGTTCTTGCTCAGTTCGAGCGAGCCGTTGTTGTCGCTCAGTAGGTAGTAGTCGAGTTGAAGCCGAAGTTCCTTTGTACCGTTGATGAACCATACCAATTGTCTGGCGGCTAAGGATAGCGCCATGTATTCCGCCTCCGTCGTTGATGTTGCAACTGATTTCTGTTTCTTGAAACCCCAACTGATCGAGGCTTCCCCTAGCTGAACAATATACCCCGAGAAGGATCTTCGTGTTTCGAGGCAGCTAGCGTAGGAGGAGTCGGACCAACAAGTCATAATGTTGTTGTTGGTATTGGTTGACTTGGGGTAGAATAGTGACCAATTGGTTGTATGGCGGAGGTATCTGAGGACATGGTAGGCGGCGTGAAGGTGTTCGGTGCTAGGTCTAGAATTGTACTGTGATAGGCTCGTGATAGCGTAGGCAAGGTCTGGTCTGGTCCCTATGACGGCGTACATAAGAGACCCAATGAGGGACTGGTATTCAGTGATCCGCTCTATCTCCGTGCCGGGTTCCGCATTCTGAAGAATTTTGTTATCTTCAAGTGGCGTGGCGACAGGACGGCAGTTTGAATATCCGAATTTCTCAAGGGTTCTGTTAATATAACCATCTTGGGACAACTCGATACCTTGTTCAATTTATTTGATCTTCAAGCCAAGTATGAACCTGGCGTCTCCCATATCCTTACATTCAAAGTTGCTCGATAGGTGATTTATGACTTCGAGTAGGAGGGGAGTCGGTGGACCGAATATCATTACGTCATCCACATATACCGCGACGTATATTTGTTGGGTGGTGTGGATGAAGACGCAGGGGTCGAAGTTGGCTGGTTTTAGTCCCTTGTTGATAAGGGACGTCGCGAGGCAGTCGTACCATTTGCGAGCAGACTGCTTGAGTTCTTAGATGCATTTTCGTAGGCGGGCTACTTTACCGTCTTCCCTGTAGCCTTCAGGGAGTTCCATGTAAATTTCTTGTTTGAGTACACCGTATAGGAATGCTGATTTGACATCTATCTGTTGTGGACGCCAGTCGTTCCAGGCAGCTAAGGCAATGAGGAGTCGGAGGGAGTCGTATCTGGCGACGGGTGCAAATGTCTCTTCAAAGTCGTGTCCCTCCACTTGTGTGAAGCCTTTCGCTACTACCCTACCCTTGAATCTTTCTATTGTTAGATCAGCCTTGAGTTTGAGTTTGTATACCCATTTGCTTCCAACAACTTTCCTACCCGCCGGCCGGTCAACCACTTCCCATGTCCCATTTTGTTTGTGAGCTGAAATCTCTTCGTTCATTGCTTGAACCCATTGTTCCCGGTTGTCATCATCAAGTGCCTTTTTGTAAGTGGTCGGCTCCATGAAAATCTCCTGAGCGCTGCGAGCTACTTCATTGATGGCGCGTCCCCAGTCTTCATTTTGTCCCAGTCGTTCCGGCTTCTTTCTGTGGCGGCTACTCCGTCTTCTGGGTGGTTGAATTGGTTCTTCAGAAGGAGGAGGTATTGGTCGCCGTGCTGGGCGGTCTGGGATGTCAATGTGTGCAAATTGTTGAGGTTGGGTGATTGGCAATGGAGGCTCCGGCTTTGAAGGTGATTGTTGGAACTGGCCGGGCATCTCTGATTTGGAGGATGAGGGAATGGGTTCAGGAGTCGGAAGAGGTTTGGGTTGAGGTTCTGGGATTGGTGGTGCGGCAGGTGGAGTCGGAGGAGGTTTGTTGTTTGGTTTATGGTTGACCAGTATAGGTAACTCATTATCTTCCCCTGAAGGTGGGAAGGTAAAATGGCGTGATACAATGACCTTTCATTTCCAAGAGAGGTAGATGCGAAGTATTTTGTCGCTATTGGTGTATCCTACGATATGGCCTTCAATGGCCCTAGGCTGGAGTTTTGTTCCCGGAGGTCGGGTTTTCTCCGGGATGTGCGTGTAGCACTTCCGGCCGTAAGGTTGAAGGTGCTTGATTGTTGGTTTGTTGCCGGTAAGGGCCTCATATGGTGTCTTAGTGTTATTGAACACCGAATGAGGTAGGCGGTTTTTGATATATACGCAAGAGGCAATTGCTTCGCCCCAGAGGAACATTGGCGGGTAGTCGAGCATAATACTTCGGGCCATTGTGATGATTGTCCTGTTGAACCGTTCTGCTACACCATTTGATTCATGTGAGTAGGGGACGGTAGGGTCATGCACAATTCCTTCTTCGGCAAAATATTGTTCGTGTGCCTTATTGACGTATTCTCCACCATTGTCAGTTCGGTACCTTTCGACGTTCATTTGGTACTGTCGTTTGACCATGGCGTTGAAATTTTTGATTACCTAGGTTGCCTCGGACTTCTGTTTAAGGAAGTATATCCAAGTGAACCGGGTGGTGTCGTCAATGAGGGTCATGTAATATTCGTGCTTACCGAGAGATTGTGTGGAGAAGCGGCCGGACAGGTCAAAATGTATTAGGTCAAACATTTTCTTACCTGATGTGTAGGTTGGTGGTGGTACCCGCTTGGTACTTTTGGAGAGGCTGCATGCGGTGCAGTGGAAATCTTTGGGAGGTATGGTGAGGAACTGATTGTCGTTGTACACTGTGTGTTTCTTCGCTGATTCAAGAGTGGAAGGAGCGGCGTGACCCAATGCTTGATGCATGCTCGAGTAGGAGAGAATACGCGCTGTATTGACCTCGACTCTTTGAATTACAGGATCTTTCCCCACGTGCTTTGCCCATAAAACTTCCTTTCCCTTCTTTTCCAACTTAATATCATCCTCCTCGCCGATCATTCAATACCCGCGACGTTTTGCTGCATTCCAGGAGAACAGGCTGTTGTTCCGTAATGCTGGGGCCAGGAGAACATCATACAAGACAATGGGAGAGACATCCCCGTTAGAGAGTCTAGACTCAAGGGTAACGGTGCCTTTTCCAGTGACTGAAATAGTCGTATTGTCTGCAACTCGGATTGTTCCTGATGCTGGTCGTAGCTCGGTGAACTGGCCTTCATCTCCCGTGCAGTGAGCGCTTGCACCCGTATCGAATATCCAATCTGAAGAGCTTAGGGACGGAGCCTTGCCTACCATGAATGCCGTAGCCTCAAGCGAAGAAGATGCTTGGTTGGCTGATGGGCCTCCACGACGCTGTTGCTCCTTCCAAGCCTTCAGTTTGTTGCATTCGTGGAATGTGTGACCTTGGTACCTTGGTTCCTTGCGGGACCGGCAGAAAGTACATTTCTTTTCGGATTTATTGGTATTAAATTTGTTGGTGCTGGGAGCGCTCCTGCCTTTTCCTTACCTGTCTGTTGCCTGGCCGTAGTACGCCTTCGCTGGATCAGATCTGGCTTGCTTGTTGGCAGCATAAGACATAAGTCTTTCGTACACATTGTCGTAGGTGAGGTCTGATTTGCTGGTGAGACCGTCGACAACTGTTTCCATGCTTTCGGGTAGGGAACAGAGGAGGAATGCGGCTTTCGTTTCGAGTGAAGTGGTAATGGAGGCTAAAACCTGGGAGAGCTTGGTTTCTGTACCTGCCGTGATAGGTGTGTTGTCACGGCGCTCGGCTAGCCTGATCCAATTGGTATTGAATTGTTGGAGGTGTTCGACGAGTAGATTTTCGTCTGACACTTTGGAGGAGAGAACTGTCTTGAGGATGTTGATAGTTGTGTTCGGGGTTTCTTTGTCGTACATATTTTTTAGTGCGTCCCAAGCTTCCTTGGAAGTGGGGTTGCCTGTGACGATAGGATTGAGGCTGATGTCGACCGCATGCTGAAGGAAGTTTCGAGCTCTTTTCTCGGCTTTCTTCCAGCAGCTAAGACTGTTGGTGACATCCTTCTCGACTGTTGCTTCAGTCGGTTCGCCTGTTGGTCGTACCGCAGTACCGTCAACTACTTCAAGACATTCGTGATCATCTAGTTGGATTTTCGAAGCAGCGGCCCAGTGGCTGTAGTTGCCGGGGCCGGTGAGGATAGGCAGACGACTGCCTGTCTTGATCGAGTCGGCGTAGAAGGAATGTTCCATGATGATTGAATGTTTGTGTTGAGATGAGATGGTACTTGTATGTTGCTGGTTTTGCTGACCCGGGCTCATAACCTAATGTTTGGTAACACGGCAGAAGGTAGTGGAGCAAGTGTAGCGGCAGGATTCCAGTGAACTGTGCTTGTATTGTATTGTCTATCTACTACAGAGATAATACAGGCCCTTTATATATACCAGTGGCCGGAGGTTAATTCCCTCCGGCGGTCTAACATTCCACCATCCGGTCTAACACATCCGGTCTAACATTCCTTCCATCCCGGATGAACCATACCCCGCTCTGTGTGAGTGTCAAGGGCTGGGCGCCGAGACCTTCAAGTGACGGTCTCGGCACCAAGATAATCCGTCCGGTCAGGTCAGGTGTGGTGGCGTATTATTTCAACACTTATATTACGGGGGATGTCCACAGGCGTTATCGACAATAGACGTTGGCCCACAGTGTATGAAGTTTTTTATCACCAAAAATTGCAATTGTATTAAGAGAGGGGTTTTAGCAGTATAACTTCTTGAGGTATAAAGCAGCCGGTTTATTCTTTGTAACAGAAGATATTTGGACTAGAGGGGACTTCGCTTGGTGTCTGGTGCGTGTGATGATACTATACTTTGTAACCCCGTATCATCACGCCCATATATATACAACACGGCAGGGCTCTAGCCCTATACCCTAAAACTCTATAGAGGAGTGCGCAGTCACCATCGCCCAGTCTCTTTCAACTATGTCTCGGGCGACGTGTACTCCCAACAGCCAATACTGTTTACACCACATCGCATCTAATGCCTTCAAGTGGTACACACTTCCTAGCTATGCAAACGGCCTTGGGTCTAGAACCCTTGGCTCACGTACCTACACCACGTGTATCCTATGAACAACCGTATCGTTACCTATGCTTCCTATATGTTCCGAGCAACATATTATGCGTCTAGGAACGCTGATAGTTACCGGCCGCGGTAACGCAACTCTTCTTCTCCAATATGTTCGTCCCGAACATAACAAGGAAGGAGATATAGTAAATCAACATCATATTTGAACAAAGGAAAATATACTTACTCTTTCCTCCTCTTGCTGGCTCTGGACCCCTCGGTATTCTTTTGTCTTTGCTTGGAACTTGAGTAATCAATTTCCCAGTTAGTACGATGATGTTTGACCTTTTTGTGACGGCGATAAAAGGTTGCCAATACCACCTCGGCTCAGGGTAACAAAGATCCGTACAGTTCCCAGGTTGCTTCCTGGATTGGATAACACTTCCATACCACCTGGAACGTGTCATTGTCATCGTCATCAAGTCCATGTTCAATGATATTTTCCTGTGTGAAGTGTCCAGCGCCATTGGGAAGGGGCGGTAGCATGACCTCTGGCGGAGCGTCTTTGCCACAGTGATATGGTTCAAGAAGAGATAAGTGGAACACAGGGTGGTATTCCTCTGGAATACCTTTCAGTTGGGAAGCGGATTTTCCTACCCAGGAAATCTTGAACGGCCCAGCTTTTCGGTTGTCGAGCTTACCCCTTGGCATGTTTCGAGTATCTAGCAATAATTCTTGTCCGGTAGTAAACTCAGTCTGCTGCATGCCGTACCGTGTTACTCCTGTTGATTTTCCGTCCTTGTTGACATGAGCAGTATCGTGTCATCGTATCATAGCTTCTCTAGCGGCTTCCAGGTTTTCTTTCAATTGTTCATGGGTTTCTTCCAGGTAGTGCACAAAGCTCTCGCTGGCCGGGTTGCGAACTTGTTTCTGTTCTATCAGCCATATAGCACTGGGGTGTTGAATGTAGTTGGCATGTAAGGTGGACATCCCAGCGCTCGAATGATGACTGTTGTTGTATTTGTATTCCGCTTGTGGAAGTAGTTCATCTCAGTCTTTTCTGTTCATGATAAAGATGCGTAAAAACCGTTCGAGAACCTGGTTAACTCTCTCTATTTGACCATCGGTTTCTGGATGAAAGGCTATAGACAGATTGTCCTTTATCGATTGTAATTCGAGAGTAGTTTGCCAAAAGCTGCCAGTGAAACGATCATATCTGTCAGACACAATGTCGTCTGGTAATACGTGGAGACGCCATATTTCTCTAATGAAAAGTTTTGCTAAGTCGGAGGCCTGGGTATTGGGGATAGGTACAAAGTGTGCCATCTTTGTGAAGCAATCGACTATGACCCATATGTGTTCGTTGCTGTTTTGTGTCCGTGGAAGTTTCACAATAAAGTCCATTGAGATAGAAGACCAAGGTCGCGGAGATAAGTCCAAGGGGTTAAGTAGTCCGGAACGCTTATGCCGTTTGTGTTTGGCGCGTTGAAAACTATCGCAGTGTTTAACCACTTCTTCCACAAGGGTACGTAGTCCTGGGACATTGAAGTTCCGTTCGATTACTTCTATTGTCTTATCTCTTCCCCAATGTGCGCGCTTGTGTTCGGGAATAACGGTTTCTTGCCACAAAGCTTCGGGTGGTCGCAATAGATGATCGTTGTACCAGAGTCCGCTTAGGTTGGTCCATTCCTTGGATAGTTCTATATTTTCGTCCGTTGTGTAGGTTTTCTGGCATTTATCCGCAAACGTTGAGGTTGTATTGTTGATCTCGGAGTCGGCAAGGTCAACGGTTGTCATTCCAAGCTTGAGTTGATTTGGTCCAGTGGCCACGTCCTGCCCTGTTAGTAGTGCCACAAACTTGAATTGATAGCCAATGTCGTTCGGATCATTAGTACCCTCCTTGTCCACGCAATGCTGCTGATTGCGAGATAGCACGTCTGCCTTGCCGTTCTTGACTCCACTGCGAATGATTATTTTGTAACTAAACGGAATTAATGTTTCTGCCCATCTTGCTTGTCGTCCATATAACATCCGGAGTCTTTCAAAGTACTTTCAACTTTGATGGTCCGAGTAGATTAATAGTTTGTGTTTGGCGCTGTAAAGCCATGAGCGCCATTTGATCATACTCTGAACTATACAGAGCATTTCCTTGTCATGAATGTCGTAGTTTGTTCCGGCAGGAATCATCTTTTTTGAGTGGGACACTACGGGACGTTGACGTTTGTCGTGATGTTGGCTCAATATTGCTCCCGTAGCATAGGCAGAGGCGTCTGTTTCCAGGATTGCTTGAAGTTCTGGATCAAAATGTCAGACCACAGGCGCAGTAGTGAATGCCTTTTTGAGATAGTCAAATGCCTTTTGCTCACGATCCCCCCAATAGAACTTTGGTGAGCTGATGACATCTGATATTGGTGCATTGATTTGTGCATAACCTTGCCAGAACCGGCGATAGAAATTAGCAAATCCATTGAATTGCTGGGCTTGCTTGATTGACTTCGGTGTTGGCCAGTTCAATACGGCTTCTATTCTTTTGGTTTCCATTCGTACTCCAATTCCGGTGAGGATGTGTCCTTGGTAAGGTAGTTCTGTAGCTGAACACTCGCATTTTTCTATAGCTATACACAACCCATTCGTGAGCAAGCGTTCAAGTACCTTGCATACAAGCGTTTCGTGATCTTCTCGACCGCCTTTGATGTAAATTAGGATGTCATCAATGAAGCAAACCTCCGTCGTCCAGCATGTCGTGAAATTTTTCATTCATCATTCTGTAAAAAGTGGCCGGTGGGTTGCAGAGACCGAATGGCATCACGAGGTATACGTATTGTCCGTATCTCGTGCTGAAGGGGGTTTTCCATTTGTCGCCATCCTTGATTCGTATCAGCTTGAAGCCGTTTTTCAAGTCGAACTTGGTGAACCGTGAAGCTCCGCGAACGCGTTCCATCAATTCGTCGATTAGTGGAGTTACTGTGCCGTCCTTAACTGTTATTTTGTTGAGGTCTCGATAGTCCACGCATAACCGTAACTTTCTGTTATTCTTGGGGACAAATATTATTGGGGCCGAGCAGGGCGAGTTGGATAGCCTAATCTTTCCTGCGGCTAGCATCTTTTGAATGTATTGTTTTAAGGCTTCTAATTCCTCAGCAAACAGTTTGTGGATTCGACCCTTCTTCGGTTCTGCTGTAAGTTTGATTTTGTGTTCCAAGATAGTTCCAGCAAGTAGTTTCTCCACTTCGGATGGGCAGAACAGCATTATGTACGGGTGATACTTTGCCGGCAGAATCCCTTTCAGGTCTGGGGTCGTGGTTGTTGCCACTGAGCCGATCTCAATTGCATCAGGGTCGTCTAACACGGATTCATCCCATTCCAGGCTGATGGTGATAGTGGAAACTTGTACTCTGAAATGTGTTACGTCTTTGCAATTGAAGGTTAACGCCATGGTTGAGCCATCATAAACTCCATTATGTATTGGCAAGTAGTGCGGGAGTATTAGCACATCTTTGTCTGAAGGGATGACGACTGCAATTTTTCGAGTAAAGTGACCATTGTATTCCATTCCAAGCTGTTCGCTAATGACCAAGCAATCTCTGATGGGCCGGTTTGATATGTCGCGTGGTGCTGAGTATTTGGTAATAAATCTTTTGATGTTGTTCTTCGTGCAATATTCTTTGCTCAGGACTATAGAGTTGCATCCTAAATCCAGCATTGCAGTAGCTGGCTGTTTGTTCACTGAAGATTTATAATTAGTTCTGTTTCCAATTACGGGGTTCGCTCCAGCGGATGCTATCTCCGTTGGTGTGTAATTAACCGTACAACTATCAACAGCCCCTATCCTAACCAGGCCACCGTAACCTGCTATAGCAAGGCAGCCTAATGAAAATACTCCTCCTCCGCTTGATCAATCTGTTCCGAATCCTCCGTAGTCGTGGTCTCAATTTGTCGACTTTGCCTGTAATCCTGTTCTTGTTCATCCCTGATGTCCTCCGTCTCCATAGCTGCAATTTTGATCTTTCCTAAACATGTCCTTGCTGTGTGTCCGACAGTGTCGCACCGTGCGCATTTACTGTTCTCAATACGTTCCCCGATAACCGGTCCCGGAATCCCTGCTGTTAGCTCCGCAAAAGTCTTACCTGTCTCATACGTTTTTGATGGTTTTGGCGTAAACAATGACTCCCGACTCGGATACGTTACACTATCCGCTAACTGCTTCCGATCTACCTTCCTTACGTCCCATTTTTGGAACCCCAGCACTCTTTCTGGGTCGTACTTTTTCTTATCCGAGCTGTGATATCCACTCTTTCGTTTCTTCTCCTCAAATCGCTTGCTGCATCTTCTGACAAGATCGATGAAAGCGTCGTCGTCATTTGGAGTTTCAACATTGGCTGTCTTGTCTCGGATGTCGTCATCAAGGCCTTTTTCAATCATATCATTCCACGGAGCTTCTCGCAAACTGACAATCTAGTTGAGATCAACAAGTTTAGTGAGGTACTCTTTAATATTTCCGTTATATTGTATTTTGTTCATCTTGCGTAGGTTGTCGGTGGTCTCGGATTCCAGAATGAAACGCTTCTCGCAAGCTTGTTTGAACGTTTCAAAATGGGCCGGTCTAATACATTCCTGGATTTCCCGGGTGTAGTTGTCGTACCAGTTGTGTGCTTCGTCTTGGAGGCAATAACTTACCAACAAGATGAATTCGTCATCTCCCCAACCCTGGTCATGCTCCTTGTACAGCCTGATGTGATTTTCCTAGATTTTCCAAAATTGTCGCCAATTCTCTCCAACCTTATACTTAGGCAATGCGGTTGGTTTCAGAGGCTTTGGATTGCCTGGGCCTAAATTGCATGGATTCTGATGGAAGACGCTTTCTTTGCGCTGGTATCTATTTGGGGTAGGTGGGGGCAGCATTGACCGGAAGTCTGTTCGTCATCTAACTGAGCGGAATCATATGCTGGCGTTGCCGACGTGGTCGCTGTCATCCGGGTCCCCGCCTGTTGGTCTGACACGTTTTAATCTTGCCCCATGCATTGTTACCCTGCCAGTTAAGGTTTCCCCATTGTTTTGTGCCTTCAGCTTTTTACCCAACTGGTCAACCTTCAACTGGATGTCTTGTGCGGTGTACTCGTTGTTTACCGATTCCGCCTCCTATGCCTCTTCGAGTTTTTGTAGCCGCATCATCAACCTATCCATGCGAGTGTTTGCATATCGAGCTTGGTTATGAAGATCTTGGATCTCCGCTTGGTTCTTCTGATTTGTAGCTTTCAGTAAAACTATTTCGTGTTGTGTTGCTTCAGTTGCCTCCGTTACTTGTTGAACTGCACGTTCGGTGAGGCTAAATCCGCTAGCATTGCGTTGCGGTTGCGTGCGTGTTCCGCAGATTCCATTTGCCAGCTTCCCTGTAGGTCTGTAATCGTCCGATCCAATTTGGCTCCTAACAGAGTATCATACTCCTGGAAATGTCTCCTGATAATTGGAGTCATATCCATGACAACTGCTGACAAGCCTTTTACTGCATTGTTGTGATCCGCCACTGTTGTTTCCACTCCCACGATTGTTGCTTGGAGCAGTGGTTCAGCGCTGCGGCATTCTCCCACCAACAGGTCGATGTTCTCATCTGTTACTTTTTCTCCTTTGGGTATTGCATTCTGCAATCTTTTTATCTCCTTGCCTAGTGATCGAATAGTTTGGTGCATTCCGTCGGTGGCCATAGGGTCATTTTCCTTATTCTTTAGGCCGTTCCACAATGCCTGTAGCGTAACCCATCCTGGCGGCGCACTATGTGTCCGTTTTGACGGCAACTGGCTCCTTCGTCTTCCTGGTTGGTAAGGTGCCAATCTAGTACTGTCCGGTTGTTCCTTCCTGCTCCTTAAGACGTTTTTCCTCATGCGGGTGCCCTCGGATTGAAACGCAGGTGCATTGGGTAGCTCTTCCCTTGAATCTTCGTCGTCACTAACGAGTGATACCAATTTAGGAGGTTGGTGATTTTGGGGTGGAAGGCTCATATAATACGTGACCTGTCGAGCTCTCCAGCCGTCGAAACCGTCTTGGTCGGTTGGAGGTTCGAAAGAAAATGATGGTTCCCGATGTGGTTGCTCCGATTGTACCAACGTTTCTTCCAAGGCTTCGGCCATTTGCTGATCGTTGTTTGAGCTAGTCATTTTCTGGTACATTGTTGCTCCGACGCCGTAATGACCGTAATAGTCTTGTAGGTTAATAACTCTGGTTCTTTTGACAGAGTCTGGGGTAGGGTGCGGTCGCAGGTTTTTACAGTCTTTGTATTGCACGAATTCCGTATCGCTTGAAGTGAGCTATGATTGCAATTGGTAGTGTAGTCTAGTAAAAATATACTGTTACGGGGGACGTCCAAAGGCGGTATCGACGATAGACGTTGGCCCACAGTGTATGAAGTCTTTTATCACCAAAAATTGCAATTGTATTAAGAGAGGGGTTTTAGCAGTATAACTTCTTGAGGTATAAAGCAGCCGGTTTATTCTTTGTAACAGAAGATATTTTGACTAGAGGGGACTTCGCTTGGTGTCTGGTGCGTGTGATGATACTATACTTTGTAACCCCGTATCATCACGCCCCTATATATACAACACCCTCTACCCTAAAACTATATAGAAGGGTGCGCAGTCACCATCGGCCAGTCTCTTTCAACTATGTCTCGGGTGACGTGTACTCCTAACAGCCAATACTGTTTACCCCGCATCGCATCTAATGCCTACATGTGGTACACACTTCCCAGCTGTGCAAAGGCCCTTGGGTCTAGAACCCTTGGCCCACTTACCTACGCTATGTGTATCCTATGAACTACCGTATCGTTATCTATGCTTTCTATATGTTCAGAGCAACATATTCTGCGTCTAGCAACGCTACTTGTTACCGCCCGCGGTAACATATATACGATTTTTTGAATCATTAGATTTACGGCTAATCCTTTGTCAAAGCAGCTTTTTATATGAGATGGCCGAATGCTATAATATCCGACAATTTTAAAAGACCCGGCGACTATGCAGCTTTCCTAAGAAATGGCCTAATCCTTTAAGGTCTGTCGAATCCTTGGATTATCGGCTAATCCTTTGTCAAAGCAGCTTTCCATAAGAAAGGGCCGAATGCTATAATATCCGACAATTCTATAAGACCCAGCCAATATGCAGCTTTCCTAAGAAATTGCCTAATCCTTCAAGCTCTGTCGAATCCTTGGATTATCGGCTGATCCTTTGTCAAAGCAGCTTTCCATAAGAAAGGGCCGAATGCTAAAATATCTGACAATTCTATAAGATCCGACGACTATGCAGTTTTCCTAAGAAATGTTCTAATCCTTTGAGGTCTGTCAAATTCTTAGATTATTGGCCAAACATTATAACATTGCGGCTTGCCAAAAGAAAGGGCCGAATGCTGTAATCTCCGAAGAATCTATAAGATCCGACGAATATGCAGCTTTTATGGGAAATGATCGAATCATTTAAGATCTGTTGAATCCTTAGATCATCGGCTAATCCTATGTCAAAGCAGCATTCCATAATAAAGCGTCAAATCCTTAAAGATTCGACGATCCGTCGACAAAGCAGCTTTCCATAGAATAGGCCAAATCCTTCAAGATCTGACGACAAAGCAGCTTTGCATAGAATCCATCAGGAAAAAATCCGTTTACTTATTAGTCGTCTGGACGACTTGGGCGACTTGGGCGACTTGGGCAACTGCGGAGCATATCGAACAAAAGAACCGGCGTAGCGAAGTGGGTTGCAGTGGAAACGCCCCCGTGAACTAGCCTGCACGCCGGTGTGTGCCGTGAACGGGCCTGCACGCCGGTGTGTGCCGTCAACCCAATTTAACTCACCGTAATGCCGGTGAACGGGCCTGCAGGCCGGACTGCTCCCCTGAACTAGCCTGCAGCCCGGACCTTGTCAGCAACAACACTCGCGTGCCGACTAATTACAGGGAGAGGTTCCAACACCAGCATCTGCTTTATGGAATATGACTGCACGCGGGCTACTTTATGGAAGATGACTGCACGCGGGCTGCTTTATGGAAGATATCCGCAGTTCGGATGGATTTCTGATATAATTCACAGCGGCTATTCGCGCTTGCGCGGCAATGATTATTTTAATAGGTTGAATCGAGGGTTTTATTATGCTATCTATGACTGTGTATGCTATGGCTGTATACGCAATATTCACGGTATTCACGGTGCTAATGACCGTCAGATCACTATATACGCGATATTCTAAGGATTCGACGGATCTTACAGGATTCAGCCTTTTATTATGGAATGCTGCTGTGACAGAGGATTGGCTGATAATCTAAGGATTCGGCCTTTTATTATAGATTTGCCGCTTTGACAGAGGATTCGCCAATGATCTAAGGATTCGGCCTTTTATTATGGATTCGCTGCTTTGATAGAGGATTCGCCGATAATCTGAGGATTTGACGGTTTTATGGAATGCTGCTGTGACAGAGGATTGGCCGATAATCTAAGGATTCGGCCTTTTATGGAATGCTGCTGTGACAGAGTATTGGCCGATAATCTAAGGATTCAGCCTTTTATCATGGATTCGCTGCTTTGACAGAGGATTGGCCGATAATCTAAGGATTCGGCCTTTTATTATGGATTCGCTGCTTTGACAGAGGATTGGCTGATAATATACGGATTCGGCCTTTGATTATGGATTCGCTGCTTTGACAGAGGATTGGCCGATAATATAAGGATTCGGCGTTTTATCATAGAATGCTGCTGTGACTGAGGATTAGCAGATAATCTAAGGATTTGACGGATATCTATAGAACGCTGCTTTGTCGACGGATCGTCGAATCTTTGAGGATTCGACGCTTATTTATGGAACGCTGCTTTGTCGACGGATCGTGAGGATTTAACGCTTTCATGGAATGCTGCTTTGACATAGGATTAGCCGATAGCCTAAGGATTCGTCGTATCTGAAAGGATTCGACCTATACTATAGAATGCTGCTTGGTCGCGATATTCACTGGATTGACGGTGCTGATGACCGTCAGATCGGCTGGCCAGCGACGGAAACCTATACAATGCCGGTATGACCTGTATTCATAGTCAGTATATATGGTCATGATACGGTGGCTTTAGCAGAGAATACTGGTGTTTATGGCAAGTTGTCAGTCGAGATCGTGCTGATAAGCGTCAGTGTGCAGGTCGGCATTTGTGGTGTTCACCTCAGCAGAGTTGTCGAACTTAGAGCGAAAAAACTAGAACAAAGTAATGGGGGCATTGCACTACCCTCCAAAACTCAGGGGCAGACGGCTCGGGCGGTGTGACTATTAGCGTGCAGAGTTTTCACCGCAATTTCCTTTGCTCATTTCCGGTATGTGCAGCCCCTGCAATGGGGTCAAAGCAGCGCCAAGAACGCCGCCGAGTCATGTTTTGTGTCGCGTAGGTCGCCGCGCAAGAGTGGTTTGCTGCGTAGATGACGGCTAAACAAGTGTATTTGTGAGAACACGTCAGTTTTCGCAAACTTTACAATGTTTGTCTTTGCAGTTTTAAAGTTTGGTCGAAAACTACACAACACCACCCGGACATTATGTCCAAACTTTTCGAAGGTGAGTTCAACACCCTCAGATTACTGTTTAATTGTTGATCTTTGCAGTTCTAGACCTGGATACAATCAAACAACACGAATTCGAACCTTCACAATGAAGCTCCCCAGCACGATCGCGACCGACATCTGGCTGCAAATACCGGTATTCTCTGCTGCAGCCCCCTTATCATGACCATATATACTGACTATGAATACAGCTCATACTGCTGGAATAAGCACATTCGCGATGAATGCTGCGGCTAAGCAGCTTTCCATAAAATAGGCCGAATCCTTAAAGATTCGACGATCTGACAACAAAGCAGCAATCCATAATAAAAGGCCGAATCCTATAAGATCCGTCAAATCCTTAGATTATCGGCCAATCCTCTGTCAAAGCAGCGAATCCATAATCAAAGGCCGAATCCGTATATTATCAGCCAATCCTCTGTCAAAGCAGCGAATCCATAATAAAAGGACGAATTCTTAGATTATCGGCCAATCCTCTGTCACAGCAGCATTCCATACAACCGTTGAATCCTTAGATTATCGGCCAGTCCTCTGTCACAGCAGCATTCCATAAAAAAGTGTCGAATCATGAAAGATTCGACGATCCGTCGACAAAGCAACGTTGCATAATAAAGCGTCGAAGCCTTAAAGATTCGACGATCCGTTGACAAAGCAGCGTTCCATAAAAAAGCGTCAAATCCTTAAAGATTCGACAATCTGTCGACAAAGCAGCATTCCATGAAAAAGCGTCAAATCCTTAAAGATTCGACGATCTGTCAACAAAGCAGCAATCCATAATAAAAGGCCGAATCCTATAAGATATGTCGAATCCTTGGATTATCGGCCAATCCTCTGTCAAAGCAGCGAATCTATAATCAAAGGCTGAATCCTTATATTATCGGCCAATCCTCTGTCAAAGCAGCGAATCCATAATAAAAGGCCGAATCCTCAGATTATCGGCCAATCCTCTTTCACAGCAGCTTTCCATACAACCGTCAAATCCTTCGATTATCGGCCAATCCTCTGTCAAAGCAGTGTTCCATAAAAAAGTGTCGAATCCTTAAAGATTCGACGATCCGTCGACAAAGCAGTGTTCCATAATAAAGCGTCGAATCCTTGAAGATTCGACGATCCGTCGACAAAGCAGCGTTCCATAAAAAAGCGTCGAATCCTCAAAGATTCGACGATCCGTCGACGAAGCAGCATTCCATAAAAAAGCGTCGAATCCTTAAAGATTCGACGATCTGTCGACAAAGCAGCAATCCATAATAAAAGGCCGAATCCTATAAGATCCGTCGAATCCTTAGATTGTCGGCCAATCCTCTGTCAAAGCAGCGAATCCATAATCAAAGGCCGAATCCTTATATTATCGGCCAATCCTCTGTCAAAGCAGCGAATCCATAATAAAAGGCCGAATCCTTCGATTATCGGCCAATCCTCTGTCAAAGCAGCGTTCCATAATAAAGCGTCAAATCCTTAAAGATTTGACAACCGTCGACAAAGCAGCGTTCCATAAAAAAGCGTCGAATCCTTAAAGATTCGACGATCTGTCGACAAAGCAGCATTCCATAAAATAGCGTCGAATCCTCAAAGATTCGACGATCTGTCGACAAAGCAGCAATCCATAATAAAAGGCCGAATCCTATAAGATCCGTCAAATCCTTAGATTATTGGCCAATCCTCTGTCAAAGCAGCGAATCCATAATCAAAGGCCGAATCCTTATATTATCAGCCAATCCTCTGTCAAAGCAGCGAATCCATAATAAAAGGCCGAATCCTTAGATTATTGGCCAATCCTCTGTCACAGCAGCATTCCATACAACCGTCGAATCCTTCGATTATCGGCCATTCCTCTGTCAAAGCAGCGTTCCATAATGAAGCGTCGAATCCTTGAAGATTCGACGATCCGTCGACAAAGCAGCGTTCCATAAAAAAGCGTCGAATCCTTAAAGATTCGACGATCTGTCCACAAAGCAGCAATCCATAATAAAAGGCCGAATCCTATAAGATCCGTCGAATCCTTAGATTATCGGCCAATCCTCTGTCACAGCAGCATTCCATACAACCGTCGAATCCTTCGATTATCGGCCATTCCTCTGTCAAAGCAGCGTTCCATAATGAAGCGTCGAATCCTTAAAGATTCGACGATCCGTCGACAAAGCAGCATTCCATGAAAAAGCGTCAAATCCTTAAAGATTCGACGATCTGTCAACAAAGCAGCAATCCATAATAAAAGGCCGAATCCTATAAGATATGTCGAATCCTTGGATTATCGGCCAATCCTCTGTCAAAGCAGCGAATCTATAATCAAAGGCTGAATCCTTATATTATCGGCCAATCCTCTGTCAAAGCAGCGAATCCATAATAAAAGGCCGAATCCTCAGATTATCGGCCAATCCTCTTTCACAGCAGCTTTCCATACAACCGTCAAATCCTTCGATTATCGGCCAATCCTCTGTCAAAGCAGTGTTCCATAAAAAAGTGTCGAATCCTTAAAGATTCGACGATCCGTCGACAAAGCAGTGTTCCATAATAAAGCGTCGAATCCTTGAAGATTCGACGATCCGTCGACAAAGCAGCAATCCATAATAAAAGGCCGAATCCTATAAGATCCGTCAAATCCTTAGATTATTGGCCAATCCTCTGTCAAAGCAGCGAATCCATAATCAAAGGCCGAATCCTTATATTATCAGCCAATCCTCTGTCAAAGCAGCGAATCCATAATAAAAGGCCGAATCCTTAGATTATTGGCCAATCCTCTGTCACAGCAGCATTCCATACAACCGTCGAATCCTTCGATTATCGGCCATTCCTCTGTCAAAGCAGCGTTCCATAATGAAGCGTCGAATCCTTGAAGATTCGACGATCCGTCGACAAAGCAGCGTTCCATAAAAAAGCGTCGAATCCTTAAAGATTCGACGATCTGTCCACAAAGCAGCAATCCATAATAAAAGGCCGAATCCTATAAGATCCGTCGAATCCTTAGATTATCGGCCAATCCTCTGTCACAGCAGCATTCCATACAACCGTCGAATCCTTCGATTATCGGCCATTCCTCTGTCAAAGCAGCGTTCCATAATGAAGCGTCGAATCCTTAAAGATTCGACGATCCGTCGACAAAGCAGCATTCCATGAAAAAGCGTCAAATCCTTAAAGATTCGACGATCTGTCAACAAAGCAGCAATCCATAATAAAAGGCCGAATCCTATAAGATATGTCGAATCCTTGGATTATCGGCCAATCCTCTGTCAAAGCAGCGAATCTATAATCAAAGGCTGAATCCTTATATTATCGGCCAATCCTCTGTCAAAGCAGCGAATCCATAATAAAAGGCCGAATCCTCAGATTATCGGCCAATCCTCTTTCACAGCAGCTTTCCATACAACCGTCAAATCCTTCGATTATCGGCCAATCCTCTGTCAAAGCAGTGTTCCATAAAAAAGTGTCGACTCCTTAAAGATTCGACGATCCGTCGACAAAGCAGTGTTCCATAATAAAGCGTCGAATCCTTGAAGATTCGACGATCCGTCGACAAAGCAGCGTTCCATAAAAAAGCGTCGAATCCTCAAAGATTCGACGATCCGTCGACAAAGCAGCATTCCATATAAAAGCGTCGAATCCTTAAAGTTCGACGATCTGTCCACAAAGCAGCAATCCATAATAAAAGGCCGAATCCTATAAGATCCGTCGAATCCTTAGATTATCGGCCAATCCTCTGTCAAAGCAGCGAATCCATAATCAAAGGCCGAATCCTTATATTATCGGCCAATCCTCTGTCAAAGCAGCGAATCCATAATACAAGGCCGAATCCTTAGATTATCGGCCAATCCTCTGTCACAGCAGCATTCCATAATAAAAGGCCGAATCCTGAAAGATCCGTCGAATCCTCAGATTATCGCGTATATAGTGATCTGACGGTCATTAGCACCTTGAATACCGTGAATATCGCGTACATAGTGTATATAGTTATAGATAGCATAATAAAACCCTCAATCAAAGAATCTCTCTCCCTATGTGCGATGAATGAACAAACCGGCGATGAATGTATAAACCGGCGATTCAACCATAAAACCCGTGAATATGCCTGTACATACGGCCTGACAAAGGATCGCCACTTTACAGGCGTACAATGCACTGCTGCTGTTTCCAGGGCGACCTGTCATGTGTGGCAACCTTAGGCTGCGACACGGGGTGTGTAGGAGCCTTCGCTGAGGCGTCGCAACCGTTGCACCCTTATATTAGATCCTGGCAACGGTTGCACCCGTACAGAAGACCCTGACGACACAGGCGACTCAGGCGACAAATAAAGTGGAACGGTCCGTATCTAAGGAGGCCGATCATAAATAAGGCAATATTTTTTCCTGATGTCCGTCTCTGTATATAGTCCAGATAGCATAATAAAACCGCTGAATAAGCGCACAAGTTGCACTGAATGAAAGAACCTGTAAACAAACCATTGCGAGATGCTTCCCAAAACCATTGCGAGATCCAAAACCACCAAAACCACCGCCAAACCATTGCGAGATGCAAAACCACCGCCGTGGTATATAGCCCAACGCAGCATTGTCAGAGTCCAAAGTCGCGATCTTGCTGTCCAGCGTAGCATATCCATAGCCTAACTTAGCATGCAGACATACTACGTTTAGCATTCAAAGTTGCCAAAATAGCAACTCTGCACCCTCACCTTAGCATGCAGAGTTCCCAAATTGCTGCCGTTCTCCTAAAATAGTCCGTCTAACATCTAACATAATTTGCTTATCCTAACGTAGGCTAAAAAGTAAGGGATTGAGAAGAGGGAGGTAGTTTAGCTGTTAGACAAGCTATTTTAGGATAACGGCGGTAATTCAGGAACGTTGCACCCTACGTTACCGGGGACCTTGCAATGTTGTCGAATTGATGTATATCGGCTAATCTAGGCTAACGTAGGAGTTTTAGGAGTTTTAGCACAAAATGACCTTTTCGTGACGAAAGTATGGCACGCACAACGATGCAACCACAGTAGTTGACCCGTAATCATTCACAAAACCGTATAAAATCATCGACTAATTACCGTGCATCCGACAGAGATGATATAATACCCCTTCAGCTTTACAAAGACTATATGGAGTGTTAGAAGCTTCAAATAATTTATTTTTGTCGTGGTGGCATCGTTGTGCGTGCCATACTTTTGTTGAGTCGCGTGCCCGAGTATTGGTTAAGATGGGTAAAGGTGTGCCCAACCGCAAGTTCAGAGGTGGCTAGGTTCTTCCGCCAACCACCTCGTACACTTACGGGACATGCCGACTCAGCCACGTGAAACTATACATGCATGCCATATGACGTAGTATTGGCATGTCGCGTGGGCTTTCTAACCAATCAAAAAAATGTTTGTCGCATGCTGCTCGGTAATGGTCATGTATCCACGTGACAACTGAAAGCCATCGCATAGGTACAACTCTGTCGGAATGTGAAATTGGATAAAACATCATCATGCAAGAACCTTTGCGGAATCTCAAGGAGCTTCGGGCTGTGTTGATAGACCTCAAACAGGACCGTACTACTTATATCAAATCACAGGATGTACTGGAAGCATATGATAAGCTGTGTGCGGTCTTGCACATGATTGATGATACTAAAGTAGACGTGTCGTCAAACTTGGACTATGGTTGAACCCCATCTTTTGCTAAATTTATAAATCTTGTAATTGCACATTTATGTTAACCCTTTGTCATAGGCCGTGTACAGGAAGACTGCTTTGAGTTAATATCTCTATTATTTCTCACCATTGGTAGGAATAATGAGCCCCCTGCTATGTATGTTGACCATGAAGAAGTGAAAATCAATTACAACTTACGAGAATGTGAGATAGTTACTCGTCATGTGTTATTACAAAGGTTCGTTTCAATTGAATGTAGTTCCGTGGCAATTATTTAATATACCGAAAGCGCCTGCTTGATCATTTGGGTGAATCCGGAAATTACTCGTCCAAAGACCTGGTACCAATCAATTTGAGACTGAAAAAACTTGGTAGTATAATCAAAAGCAACAGTTCTTCATGGGACCCGTTGTACATTGCAAAGCTCGATGCTAAGTTACTGGAATGCATCAATTCTCTGGCAACACTCCAGGATGAACTAAACCGAATATCTCCTGGGTTACAAAGTCTTCATGCAAAACTTGTCAGTTTGCGACGGTGCATCAAGGCGGCAGAAGCGAAACAGAAGGTAAGAAGATCGGGCCGTCCGTACCTATATAAAAATCAACTGCAACTAGTTTTCGATTCCTGAAGTCAAAGCCAACATTGAAGAAATCAAAAAACTTGAAGCTACGAAGATAAATGGTAAATTCGTAGCAGATGATGGCACGTTTCCAGACGAAGGACAAGAGCAGGTTCAAATGCTTGTGAAAAGATGTTACAGCATGGGTGAAGAAGCAATGAAAAGGTATGGATGTACTCATTCGAAATTTAGCGACTAAGAATAGCTCATGAAATCAACCATCTAGACAAGGAGAAATTGCTCCATCTCTTAAGTCTTTGTCAGATAAGCTTTTTAAAATTAATAGCAAGCTAGAGAGGCTTGAACTCACACAAGCCTGGTCACTTCGTGAAACTGATCTGTATGAGATACAGGCTGAATTGGTTGAAATAGACGTCAACAGACTTGATGGCAAGTTCATTGGGATTGATCAAAGTTCGCCCGAGGAAGGACAAAGTGTATATTCTCATCCCAACACCTACGAACCATATTGATTTGTACATCAGATATTGCTATATTTACTACGACGTTCTTATGCACACATATACACGTTAATGGGATCTAGTGAGGTAAATATCGTAACACTATCAAAGAACTTAAATAACATGACATAGCCAGTCAGTGAGGCACTGACTCCTATATACAACCAACTACAAACGGTTCAGCGCTGTCTCAAAGAAGTTCAGAAATTTGGCATTCACGATGCCCGGGAGTTATATCCGTACAGTATGAAGGTACTTGAACGAACTTACAAGTACCAATACGCACTAATCATGAATCTTAAAATGGTGACTTAGTTGGCTTCAATAGACGACATGAAAATTGATGGCAAATTCATGGTAGGCAACGATGTACCTGATGGCCAAGCTCGGGTGGCTGCTTTATTGGCAGAGTGTTTCGAAATTTGCCGAGATCTAAGGAACAACGAGTGTTAACTACACGTATTGCGGAACCGTTTTTTGGGATCTTTTCAGCTGTCCACAAAGCTGGGGCGTCAAAGTTACCGATCAGATTTCTGCCGGATTCTAGCCGCTAGACCGGTTTCGGCCCACAACTTTGAGGGGAGTTGTCCATCCCAGATTGTGGGCCTTAAAAGATCAATGCTAAGTGGTTAACAACTTGTATCTAAGATACTTTATGCCGGCCTTATGCCACAATAGGTATAAATTCAATGTAATTCGATACTAGATAGTTGTTTTGGCTGTTGGTTTTTTTCGAATTGAGCTATTAATTATTGCTTGCAAACAACCCTGTGGTACTCGCCTTAGGTGTGGTTAATATAAGTCGCCAGGATTGGTACGTGAAATATATTGGCCAGATTGGTAAGTTGCTAACGTGCACAATAAAATACATTCAGGTCTGGAATACATGCTACAGTACAAGAAAAACATAGTTTAAGTAACACGCCACGGTAGAGTTTATTGAGCATGCTGTCTAGAGTGCAGTTTAAACGAACGCTACCCTACAAAACACTACTTTATAGAAGAACGCTGGCAAGAGGTTATGGTCACTTGAGTCACATGGGTGGTGACAGGGTCAAGAGAGATCCACAGATTTCTGTTAGCCTCAAATGTGACAGAGATTCCGGTTGGATTCACAAAAAGTTCGATCATAATAGTTCACGATCATCTTCCCTGGTTTCATCGTCATGACGTAATTTGAAAGAAAAGTAACATTGGTGTATCGTCATTTTTTGGTCTATTACGCTGTTTCAATACAAATATGAGTCTTTTGATGTTTATAGGGTCTAAACATGAATTTTCTGGAAACTTGTCATCGGCCTGACATTTTGTATGAGACTTCCCATGAGACGTTTCTCCGCCCATAAATTGTCTTTTTCTTTTTTACTTTGGTCAAATCATTGCTTTCCTCTCATCCTCCATCTTCCTTCCGAATTCCCGATCCAATCCCATCCTTAAGTCCACCTACAGGTTTCAGGCCGAATGCATGACACCAGACATCCAGACTGCATGCACCCAATTTGTTACCGCGGGCGGTAACCGGTAGCGTTGCCAGATGCAGAATATGTTGCTCGGAACATATATGTTACCGCGGGCGGTAACTAGTAGCGTTGCCAGACGCATAATATGTTGTTCGGAACATATAGGAAGCATAGATAACGATACGGTCGTTCATAGGATACACGTAGCGTAGGTACGTGGGCCAAGGGTTCTAGACCAAGGCCGTTTGCATAGCTAGGAAGTGTGTACCACTTGAAGGCATTAGATGCGATGCGGGGTAAACAGTATTGGCTGTTAGGAGTACACGTCACCCGAGACATAGTTGAAAGAGACTGGGCGATGGTGACTGCGCACCCCTCTATATAGTTTTAGGGTAGAGGGCTAGAGCCCTGCCGTGTTGTATATATAGGGGCGTGATGATACGGGGTTACAAAGTATAGTATCATCACACGCACCAGACACCAAGCGAAGTCCCCTCTAGTAAAAATATCTTTTGTTACAAAGAATAAATCGGCTGCTTTATACCTCAAGGAGTTATACTGCTAAAACCCCTCTATTAGTACAATTGCAATTCTTGGTGATAAAAGACTTCATACACCGTGGGCCAACGTCTATCGTCGATAACGCCTCTGGACGTCCCCCGTAACAGTATATTTTTACTAGACTACACTGCTAATTGCAATCATCGCTCACTTCAAGCGACACGGAATCAGTGCGATACCAAGACCGCAAAACCTGCGACCGCACCCTATATCGGGCACTCTTAAAAGAACCAGAGTTCTTAACCTACAAGACTTTTACGGTCATTACGGCGTTGGAGCAACAATCTACCAGAAAATGACCAGCTCAAACAACGATCAGCAAATGGCTGAAGCCTTGGAGGAGATGTTGGTAAAATCAGAGCAACCGCACCGGGAACCATCATTTTCTTTCGAACCCCCAACCTACCAAGACGATTTTGACAGTGGCTGGAGAGCTCAACAAGTCGCGTATTATACGGATCCTCCATCCCAAAATTACCAACCTCCTAAATTGGTATCCCTCGTTAGTGACGACGAAGGTTCAGGGGAAGACTTACCCAATGCACCTGTGTTCCAATCTGAGGGCACTCGCATCAGGAAAAACGTCCTCAAAAGCAGGAAAGAAAAACTGGACAGTACTAGGTTGGCACCTTACCAACCAGGAAGACGAAGAAGCCGGTCGCCATCAAGACAGGCATACCAGGCACCGGCAGGATGGGTTACGCTACAGGCATTATGGAACGGCCTAAAGAATAAGGAAAATGACCCTATGGCCACCGACGGAATGCACCAAACTATTCGATCACTAGGCAAGGAGATGAAAAGATTGCAGAATGCAATAGCAAAAGGAGAAAAAGTAACAGATGAGAACATCGACCTGTTGGTAGGAGAATGCCGCAGCGCTGAAGCACTGCTGCAAGCAAGAATGTTGGGAGTGGAAACAACGGTGGCGGATCTCAACAATGCAGTAAAAGGCCTATCAGCAGTGGTCATGGATATGACTCCAGTTATCAGGAGACATTTCCAGGAGTATGACACCGCGTTAGGAGCCAAATTGGATCGGACAATTACAGACCTACAGGGGAGCTGGCAAATGGAATTTGCGGATCACGCACAAAACCGCAACGCAATGCTAGCGGATTTAGCCATCACTGAGCGTGCAGTACAACAAGTAACTGAGGCAACTAAAGCAACACAGCGCGAAATAGTTTTACTCAAAGCTACGAATCAGAATTATCAAGCGGAGATCCGAGATCTTCAGAACCAAGCTCGATATGCAAACACTCGCATGGACAGGTTGACGACGCGGCTACAAAAACTCGAAGAAGCACAGGAGGCGGAATCGGTAAACAACGAATACACCGCACAAGACATCCAGTTGAAGGTTGACCAGTTGGGTAAAAAGCTGGAGGCACAAAACAATGGGGAAACCTTAACTGGCAGGGTAACAATGCATGGAGCTAGATTGAAAAGGGTCAGACCAACCGATGGAGATCCGGAGGACAGCGACCACGTCAGCAACGCCAGCACATCATTCCGCTCGGTTAGACGACGAACAGACTTCCGGTCAATGCCGCCCCCACCTGCCCCAAATAGATACCAGCGCGAAGAAAGCGTCTTCCACCAGAATCCGTTCAACCTAGGCCCAGGCAATCCAAAGCCTCTGAAACCAACTGCCTTGCCTAAGTATAAGGTTGGAGAGAAGTGGCGACAATTTTGGAAAGTCTTGGAAAATCACATCAGGCTGTACAAGGAGCATTACCAGGGTCGGGGAGATGACGAATTTATCTTGTTGGTAGGTGATTGCCTGCAAGGCGAAGCACACAACTGGTACGACAACTACACCCGGGAAATCCAAGAAGGGGTTAGGCCGGCCCATTTTGAAACGTTCAAACAAGCTTGCGAGAAGCGTTTCATTCTGGAATCCGAGACTACCGACAACCTACGCAAGATGAACAAAATACAATATAACGGAAATATTGAAGAGTACCTAACTAAACTCGTGGATCTCAACCAGATTGTTGGTTTGCGAGAGGCTCCATGGAGGGATATGATTGAAAAAGGCCTTAATGACGATATCCGGGACAAGATAGCCGATGTTGAACCTCGAAATGACGACGACGCTTTCGTCAATCTTGTCAGAAGATGCGGCAGGAGATTTGAGGAGAAGAAACGGAAAAGCGGATATTACAGCTCGGATAAGAAAAAGTACGACCCAGAAAGAGTATTGGGGTTCCAAAAGCGGGACGTAAGGAAGGTGGATCGGAAACAGCTGGCGGACAGGGTAACGTATCCAAGTCGGGAGTCATCATTTACGCCAAAGCCATCAAAAACGTATGAGACAGGTAAGACTTTTGCGGAGCTAACAGCAGGGATTCCGGGACCGGTTATCAAGGAACGTATCGAGAACAGGAAATGCGCACGTTGCGACACTGCCGGACACACAGCAAGGACATGCTTGGGAAAGATTAAAATCGCAGCTATGGAGACGGAGGACATCAGGGATGAACAAGAACAGGATTACAGGGAAAGTCGACAAATTGAAACCACGACTACGGAGGATTCGGAACTGATTGATCAATCGGAGGAGGAGTATTTTCATTAGGCTGCCTTGCTATAGCAGGTCAAGGTGGCGTGGTTAGGATAGGGGCTGTTGATGGTTGTACGGTTAATTCCACACCAACGGAGATAGCATCCGCTGGAGCGACCCCCGTAATTGGGAACAGACCTCACTATAAATTTTTAGTGAACAAAAAACCTGCTACTGCAATGCTGGATTTAGGATGTAACGCTATAGTCCTAAGCAAAGAATATTGCACGACGAACAACATCAAAACATTCATTACCAAATACTCAGCACCACGCGACATATCGAACCGACCCATCGGAGATTGCTTAGTCGTCAGCGAACAAGTCGAAATGGAATACAACGGTCACTTTACTCAAGAAATCGCAGTTGTCATCCCCTCAGACAAAGATGTACTGATACGTCCGCACTACTTGCAAACACATAATGGAGTTTACGACGGCTCGACCATGGCGTTAACCTTCAATTGCAAAGATGTAACACATTCCAGAGTACAAGTTTCCACTATTACCATTAGCCTGGAATGGGATGAATCCGTGTTAGACGATCCTGATGCAATTGAAATTGGCTCTGTGGCAACAACCACGACCCCGGACCTAAAAGAAATCTTGCCAGCAAAGTATCACCCATACATGGTGCTGTTCGACCCATCCGAAGCAGAGAAACTACCCGCCAGAACAATCTTCGAACACAAAATCGAACTTACAGCAGAACCAAAGAAGGGTCGAATCTATAAACTTTCCGCTAAAGAACTGGAAGCCTTGAAGGAATACATTCAAAAGATGCTAGCCGAAGGAAAGATTAGGCTATCAAACTCGCCCTGCTCGGCCCCCATACTATTTGTCCCCAAGAAAAACGGAAAGCTACGGCTATGCGTGGACTATCGAGACCTCAACAAAATAACAGTTAAAGACGGCACAGTAACTCCACTAATGGACGAATTGATGGAACGCGTTCGCGGAGCTTCACGGTTCACCAAGTTCGACCTGAAAAATGGCTTCAACCTGATAAGAATCAAGGATGGTGACGAATGGAAAACCGCTTTCAGCACGAGATACGGACAATATGAATACCTCGTGATGCCATTCGGTCTCTGCAACGCACCGTCCACTTTCCAAAGGATGATGAATGAAATATTTCACGATATGCTGGACGACGGAGTCGTTTGCTTTATTGACGACATTTTGATTTACACTAAAGGCAGCCGGGAAGACCACGAAGCGCTTGTATGCAAGGCCCTTGAACGCCTGCTCAAGTATGGGTTATGTATAGCAATAGAAAAATGCGAGTTTTCCGCTACGGAACTACCGTACCTAGGACACATCCTCTCTGGAACCGGAGTACGAATGGACCCCGAAAGAATAGAAGCCGTATTGAATTGGCCAACACCGAAGTCAATCAAGCAAGCCCAGCAATTCAATGGATTTGCTAATTTCTATCGCCGGTTCGTGCAAGGCTATGCACAAATCAATGCACCCATATCGGATGTAATCAGTTCGCCAAAATTCTATTGGGGGGATCGGGAGCAAAAGGCATTTGACTATCTCAAAAAGGCATTTACCACCGCGCCTATGGTCAGACATTTTGATCCAGAACTTCAAGCAATCCTGGAAACAGATGCCTCTGCCTACGCTACAGGAGCAATATTGAGCCAACGACATGACAAACGTCTACATCCCGTAGCGTTCCACTCCAAAAAGATGATACCTGCCGAAAGAAACTACGACATTCATGACAAGGAAATGCTCTGTATAGTTCAGAGTATGATTAAATGGCGCCCATGGCTTCACGGTGCCAAACACAAAATATTAATCTACTCGGACCATCAAAGTTTAAAGTACTTTGAAAGACCTCGGATGTTGTATGGACGACAAGCAAGATGGGCGGAAACATTAATGCCTTTTATTTACGAAATAATCTTTCGCAGTGGAGCCAAAAACGGCAAGGCCGACGTGCTATCTCGCAATCCGGAGCATTGCGTGGAGAAGGAGGGTACTAATGATCCGAACGACATTGGCTATCAATTCAAGTTTGGGGCACTACTAACAGGGCAGGACGTGGCTACTGGACCAAATCAACTCAAGCTTGGAATGACAACGGTTAACCTTGCCGACTCCGAGATCAACAAACCAACCTCAACGTTTGCGGATAAATGCCAGAAAACCTACACAACGGACGAAAACGTAGAACTATCCAAGGAATGGACCAATCTAAGCGGACTCTGGTACAAGGATCACCTATTGCGACCACCCCAAGCATTGTGGAAGGAAATCGTTACTTCAGAACACAAGCGCGCACACTGGGGAAGAGATAAGACAATAGAAGTGATCGAACGGAACTTCGATATCCCAGGGTTGCGTATCATAGTCGAAGAAGTGATCAAACACTGCGATAGTTGTCAACGCGCCAAACACAAACGGCATAAGCGCTACGGATTACTCAACCCACTGGACTTACCTCCGCGACCTTGGTCTTCTATCTCGATGGACTTTATTGTAAAACTCCCACTAACACAAAACGGCAACGAACACATATGGGTCATAGTCGATCGCTTCACAAAGATGGCTCACTTCGTACCTATCCCCAATACCCAGGCTTCTGATCTAGCAAAACTCTTCGTTAAAGAAATATGGCGCCTCCACGGATTGCCAGACGACATCGTATCCGACAGAGACAGTCGCTTTACCGGCAACTTCTGGCAAACTACTCTCGAATTACTATCAATAAAGGATAATCTGTCTACAGCCTTCCATCCGGAAACCGACGGCCAGACGGAGAGAGTTAACCAGGTTCTCGAACAATTTTTACGCATCTTCATCATGAACAGAAAAGACTGGGATGAACTACTTCCACTGGCGGAATACGAATACAACAACAGTCATCACTCAAGCGCCGGGATGTCGCCCTTCTATGCCAACTACGGTCAGCACCCCAGATCCATATGGCCGATAGAACAGAAACAAGTTCGCAACCCAGCCAGCGAGCACTTCGTGCACTACTTGGAAGAAACCCATAAGCAATTGAAAGAAAACCTGGAAGCTGCTAGAGAAGCTATGATACGAAGACACGATACCGCCAAAGTCAACAAGAACGGAAAATCAACAGGAGTAACACGGTACGGGATGCAACAGCCCGAGTTCACTATCGGACAAGAAGTATTGTTGGATACTCGCAACATGCCAAGGGGTAAGCTCGACAATCGTAAAGCTGGACCGTTCAAGATTTCTTGGGTAGGAAAATCCGCGTGCAAACTGGAAGGCATCCCCGAGAGATACCACCCTGTGTTCCACGTATCTCTTCTAGAACCATATCACCGTGGCGAAGACGCTCCGCCAGAAGTCACGCTGCCGCCGCTTCCCGATGGCGCTGGACACTTCACCCCGGAGAAAATCATCGAACATGGACTTGACGATGATGACAATGACACGTTCCTGGTGTTATGGAAGGGTTATCCAATTGAGGAAGCGACCTGGGAACCGTACGAATCTTTGGTACCCGGAGCCGAAGAGGTATTGGCAAACTTTTATCGACGTCACAAAAAGGTCAAACATCACCGCAACTGGGAAATCGATTACGCAAGTTCCAAGCAAAGACAGGAAGATACCGAGGGATCCAGAGCCAGCAAGAGGAGGAAAGAGTAAGTATATTTTCCTTTGTTCAAATAATATATTGATTCATTATATCTCTTACCTTGTTATGTTCGGAACGAACATATTGGAGAAGGAGGGTTCTGTTACCGCGGGCGGTAACTAGTAGCGTTGCCAGACGCATAATATGTTGTTCGGAACATATAGGAAGCATAGATAACGATACGGTCGTTCATAGGATACACGTAGCGTAGGTACGTGGGCCAAGGGTTCTAGACCAAGGCCGTTTGCATAGCTAGGAAGTGTGTACCACTTGAAGGCATTAGATGCGATGCGGGGTAAACAGTATTGGCTGTTAGGAGTACACGTCACCCGAGACATAGTTGAAAGAGACTGGGCGATGGTGACTGCGCACCCCTCTATATAGTTTTAGGGTAGAGGGCTAGAGCCCTGCCGTGTTGTATATATAGGGGCGTGATGATACGGGGTTACAAAGTATAGTATCATCACACGCACCAGACACCAAGCGAAGTCCCCTCTAGTAAAAATATCTTTTGTTACAAAGAATAAATCGGCTGCTTTATACCTCAAGGAGTTATACTGCTAAAACCCCTCTATTAGTACAATTGCAATTCTTGGTGATAAAAGACTTCATACACCGTGGGCCAACGTCTATCGTCGAGAACGCCTCTGGACGCCCCCCGTAACATATAAGAAGCATAGATAACGATACGGTCGTTCACAGGATACACGTGGTGCAGGTACGTGGCCAAGGATTCTAGACCCAAGGCCGTTTGCATAGCTAGGAAGTGTGTACCACTTGAAGGCATTAGTTGCGATGCGGTGTAAACAGTATTGGCTGTTGGGAGTACACGTCACCCGAGACATAGTTGAAAGAGACTGGGCGATGGTGACTGCGCACCCGTTTATATAGTTTTAGGGTAGAGGGCTACAGCCATGGGGTGTTGTATATATAGGGGCGTGATGATACGGGGTTACAAACTATAGTATTATCACACGCACCAGACACCAAGCGAAGTCCCTTGTAGTGAAAAATATTTTTTGTTACAAAGAATAAATCGGCTGCTTTATACCTCAAGGAGTTATACTGCTAAAACCCATCTATTAGTACAGTTGCAATTCTTGGTGATAATAGACTTCACACATCGTGGGCCAACGTCTATCGTCAATAACGCCTCTGGACGTCCCGCGTAACAGTATAGGATACGACAGATCTCAAAGGATGAGGCCTATTTTATGGAACGCTGCTTTGTTGCCGGATCATAAAGCATTCGACTCTTTCTTATGGATTGCTGCTTTGATAAAAGATTAGCCGATAATCTAAGGATTTCACAGATCTTGAAGGGTTCAGCCTATTCTATGGAAAGCTGCTTTGTCGCCGGATCTTAAAGCATTCAAACCTTTCTTATGGACTGTTGCTTTGACAAAAGATTAGCCGATAATCTAAGGATTCGACAGATCTTGAAGGGTTCGGCCTATACTATGGAAAGCTGCTTTGTTGACATATCCTGAAGAATTCGACAGAGCTCATAGGATTCGACCCTTTTGTATGGAAAGCTTCTTAGTCGCTGGATCGTCGGATCTCAAAGGATTCACCAATTTTATGGAAAGCTGCTTAGACACAGCATTCGTCGATTAGCAGCAGTAAGACCTGTATTCATAGTCAGTATATATGGTCATGATAAGGTGGCTTAAGCAGAGAATACTGTTGTTTGACGCCGAGTTGTCAGTTGCAATTGTGCTGATGAGCGTCGGTTTGCAGGTCGGCATTTGTGGTGTTCATATCAGCAGAGTTGTCGAACTTAGTGTGAAAAAACTTGAACAAAGTATTGGGAGCATTGAACTACCCTCCAAAACTCAGGGGCAGACGGCTCGGGCGGTATGACTATTAGCGTGCAGAGTTTTCACCGCAATTTCCTTTGCTCATTTCCGATGTGTGCAGCCCCTGCAATTGGGTCAATGCAGTGCCAGGAGCGCAGCCAAGTCATGTTTTGTGTCACGCAAGTCGCCGCGCAGGAGTGGTTTGTGGCGTAGATTGCAGCTAAACCCTTCTATCTGGTAAAACATGTCCGTTTTCGCAAACTTTACAATATTTGTCTTTGCAGTTTTGAACTTTGGTCGAAATACACCTGCTAACCACGCAATAGCACCCACACACCGTATCCTAACTTTTCGAAGGTGAGTTCAACACCCTCAGATTACTGTTTCATTATTGATCTTTGCAGTTCTAAACCTGGATACAATCAAACAACGCTAATTCGAACCATTATAATGACGTTCTCCAGCACGATGTTATACATATGTACACATCTTTCATATTTACCGTTCATTCATTGTTACCCTGCCTGAACAGTACCCTCCATTTCATATACCACCCGGTCCAAGAACGGTTTTAGTATGGGAGGTAGCAACGCAACGCGGCAACCACGCTTACGAGAGAGACCTTAGCGGTGCATATGTTACTGAGATTTATCCTTGAGAATAAACACAAGTACTGCACTGCGCCGCAGGTTCTTCTCCGTGAGTTGTATGGTAAAAGTGTGCACTTGCTACAATCCCATAGTAAAAAAGTTTTTTTCGGACCCAAAAATAACCCTGGAGTCGTAATGGGCGATCGTTAAAGCGCAATGTACCCGGTGGGTATATGTAAGGAGGCAGTCAAAGCTGAAAAAGATCAAAGTCTCAGAACTTCGACGTTTTAGCTTTTTGTGATCATTTTACACATTGTGCGGCCCAGGCCTTATCTGGTGGTATATCCAGAGTCCGATTGACTGTGTGGAGAGTGTTATCATTGTGTTGACACATTACCGACAATAGCCGAGTATTAGCGCCCGAATAGTTATCTAGTCGGCTGCACCTCGGGTGTTGAAAGTGTTGGTCTTCCAATTAACTCAAGACACGTCAAGACGACGGGGCGTAAGTTTGTGCAGGCTGTCTCCGCCGAGTACCCTTTACTGTTCTTATCTCTTTATCATTCTCTTCTTGCATTCTCTAGCGTCTATAGCGTAGATAGGCCGTCCGACTGTTGATCCGCAGCTGCGTACTTAAGTGACGCCGGGGAGGACCTCAGAAAAGACAACAAGGCATACACGAGCCATAAAATATATTCTTGTTTACAAACCTAAGATTGTGCCTTATATCTTTCGGTGACTACCGTTCAATCGATACTTCATCTTTCTTGAATCCTGGTCTAACACTATATATTTTATCCTCATCTTACCTTTGTTAAACTCCTATTTTGCACCTATACGCCTATCCTCTACGAATACGCACAACCACGATGGCCGATAGCATGTCAGTCGATCCTCGTGCTTCGAGCGCTGGCCCCGAGCCACCAACCGCCTCTCAGTCCGGCGAAGCTTCTTCCTCACAAGCTCTCGTTCCGATGACTCTTACCGACGATACGGGTAACCAACATAAACGAATGGTTCTTCCCATCGTCAAGAAGCTGGTGAGTGATCGCCAACAGCTTCAAGAACTCGTACAGACATTTTCGAGTCTGAGCGATGCCGAACAAGCCATTGTACCATACCGCAACCAGATTGCGCCAACGGTCAATGATTTGTCCATCGAGATCAGCCATGTTATGAATAAACTCATTCATAAGCAATCGGTCAATGAGAATTCCCTTGAAGAATTGTCTCTCTACGCTCGACAAATCAAGGATGTGCTGTTGCAGCAATCCTTTGCCATGCAGCGCAGTAGCCTGCAAAACGAAGAACAATTCCGACAGCAGCAACACAGTCTCCAGGAATTGTGGGTCAACTCCATTGATATGGCTCAACGCTTGAACGATCGTTTTGCCCGACAAGACACACACAACGAACTTATGTTGTCCAACCAAAGCGAATTGGTCCAGAGGATTCTATCCACAGAATCCACTTTGAACCACCAAATCAAGCAATACCGCGATGGGATCAAGGCAGAGCTTCAGTCCCAGACTGATCAGGCTCTGAAGGAAACTATTGCCAATGTCGGTCTTGCCTTTGCGGGCAAGAACGACGAGAACACCAAGGCTGTTAAACGCCTTGAACGGTCATTGCGAGAGGTCAAACTCGCCGGTAACGAAAAATGGAACCACATCGAAAGCCAACTTAAGACCTTGGCCTTGGAATCTGGCGCCTATTGTCCCAGTGAGTGGATGAAGACGAAGATTCAAGAGGCCTTGATCGAAAATAATCGACAAGTGGAAAAACAGCTGCGGGAGAAAGTTGCGCCGGTTGACCAAGCGATTTACTCCACACTTCCACACGACAACGGCACCGATTACTCCGGTGACAGTGTCCGCATTTTCGATTTTGGTTTGCCTCCGGTGGATGTTCCCTCCGCAAAGAGACCACGGATGCGCGGTGCACTTCCGCCTCCACCGCCACCACCATTCAATAAGAATGGTATGGACCCCGATGATTCTGATCACAGTTCTTCCAGTTCCGACTCAAGTAACTCTGGGTACTCGACCGATTCTTCCGAAGAACGACGACGCAGACTGCGCCGTCGTCCCACAAGGGAGGACAAAAGAGCCAAAGAGCGCAAGAGAGAGGAACGCCGCAGAAAAAAGTTGGAGAAACGCAAACGAGATGCAGTCCCTCTCCCGACTGTAGTCTACGTCCAACAACCCAAGATGGCCGAACTACCAAAATGGTATGGCAAGATTGGGGAAGACTGGGAAACGTGGAAGGATGCCATGGAGAACGCCATGGGTTATACTGAAGCGAGTTTCCAGTCGGAGCGGCACAAGATCCAGTGGACCGGTACCTTCTTCCACGACGCTGGTCGTCGTTGGTATGAAGCATACCGTAAGGATCAGCAGGCCAATGGTTGGTATGATGACTGGAAGTCCTTTATGGACAGAGCAGACAAATACTACCGTGCCAAATTGGCTGCTGAAGATCATCTGGCGAAGTTGCACCAACTTCGCTATGAGGGTGACATTGCGGACCTTATGCAGCGTGCAAAGCTGATCAATCTTAAGGTCAACCAGACGGAGATTACCTGGCGTCATACTATGCTTGACAAAGTTTCGTCTGAAGTTCGTCGGAGGTTTCATGCGAAGGAACCACCCAAGGATGACGACGACTTCAATGAGCTCTTGGTCATGGCTGGTAAAGAAGTGGAAGAGGACGCCAGGCGAGACAGGTTTTACGGACACAAGTCGGTCAATGTCGAAGTCCGTAAATCGAACAACAAACAGGAGCGATCCCTGGCCGACCGGATCACCTCCAAACCACACCAACCTCAGCACCAGAAGCATCAATCAGCCGGTGGTGGGATGCAGACCCATAAAAACAGCAAAGGACAAACCTGGAAAGAGGCCCATATCGGAATTCCTGACCATTTAATCACGGAGAGGAAAAAGTCCAAACATTGCACCCTATGCGACTATGCCCCGACTGCCGACGGCAACTTCCACCATAAATGGTTTGATTGCTACCGCCAAAAGAACACGACTGGAGGCAACCCCAACAAGACCAAGGTTGCAGCTGGACGGGTGTTCAGGAAGGGCAAAAACAAGGTGGCCGCACTCAGTACTCGAATCACTTCGGAGATTCGTAACGTCACTGAAGGACCACAAGTTGCTGCCTTCTCCAGTCGGATGCCTGTTTCATACCATGAAGCTGTGACACCGAGTGAGGGGACTCCTCGTGTTGCCGGTTTCCGTAGGCCTGCGGCATATTACGCTGCAGTGGCTGAAAGAGACGACGTTGCTTCTCTGTACGAACCAGACGAAGAATAGCAATTAAGGCATATTGCCAAAATTGCTGTTGCTGGTACGAAGAGGTCGGGATCGGATGCTGCCGGACAGCCTCCGACTAAAAAAGTTATGTTTTCTTCTCCTTTTTCCGGGTCACGGCCCATTTTTTCTTTTAAGTTGATGAAAATCGGAAAAAACCAAAAAGATGTACTTGCGCGTGTTTTGTTAGATTCTGGCGCTTCTGTTCCTATGTTATCGCAATCTTTTGTTTCTGATTTTCACATCCCTAAGTTGCAACGAGATGTTCCACTCCAGATTTATGATTACGGTGGTAATCCTGTTCCTGAAGTGGGCAAAGCCTTTACTTTTCCTTGTTTACTCAATTTTGGAAGACATTTCTCGATGGAGACCTTTGAGATTGCTACTCTTGACAGTGAATTCGACATGATCCTGCCTTGGTGGTGGATTGTCAAACACAGACCAGGCAACTGGTATCTGGGAGACGTCCAATCCACTAGCGATCATTGTTTACAGAATTGCACTCACGAAGCAACTCAAACTACATCAATCGATTACGATGAGACAGTTCTCGAATGGGGCGACCAGATGTATTCTTGCGGAGCGGTTCGGTTTACCCCCGAAAACAACGATTCGGTTTTGTCGGACGTCAAATCTAAGATCCCAAGCATCTACTGGGAATACGCAGAGGCGTTTACCGAACGACAATCCGAAAAACTCCCTCCACATCGCCCCTACGATCATAAAATCGATTTACTTCCAGGTCAACAACCACCCTGGGGCCCAATATACGCTCTTTCCGAAGTAGAGTTAAAGACGCTACATGAGTATATTGAGGAAATGCTGCGGACCGGCAAGATTCGCAGAAGCAACTCCCCAGCCGGTGCACCAATTTTCTTTGTTCCCAAACCACACGGTCGTGGCCTTCGACTAGTTGTCGACTATCGAGGCCTCAACAGAGTTACGGTTATGGATCGTTGCCCACTGCCTCTCATGAATGAGCTCAGAGATAGAGTCCGATCCGCTAAGATTTTCTCCAAGATTGATCTTAAATCGGGCTATAATCTCCTGAGACTCAGAGAGGGTGATGAATGGAAAACTGCTTTCCGCAGTCGTTATGGACACTTTGAGTACTTGGTTATGCCTTTTGGATTGGCCAATGCTCCAGCTACTTTTCAAGCTGCGATGAATGATATCTTCAGAGATCTGTTGGATGACGGGGTAGTTGTCTATATTGACGATATCCTGATTTACTCCGAGACTGAGCAAGATCACGTTCGTATCGTAAAGGAAGTCTTACGACGCATCACACAACACGGCTCAGCTGCCGCGTTGGAGAAATGTGAATTTCATGTCAAGTCTGTTGAATTTTTAGGCTATATTATCTCCGATCATGGTATATCCATGACAACTGATAAGGTCGACAGCATTCTTGCATGGAAATCGCCCAAGTCCGTCCGAGACGTACAAGTTTTTATGGGGTTTTGCAATTTCTATCGAAGGTTTATCGATAGTTATGCATACTTTGCCAGCCCCATATATAATACAATCAAAGGAGACGCTAAAAAGTTTGTTTGGACACAAGACGCCGAAGATCGGTTTCAGAAGCTTAAGAAATTATTTACTGAAGCACCGATCCTACGTCACTTTGATCCGAACTTACCTATCATCATTGAGACTGATGCCTCCGACTATGCGATTGGAGCGGTCTTGTCTCAGAAACATGATGGAAAATTGCATCCAGTGGCATTTATGTCGAGAAAAATGAATATTCATGAAATCAATTATGATATTCACGATAAGGAAATGTTAGCGATTGTCACTGCTTTTAAGGATTGGAGACGTTACCTCCAAGGCTCTCTACACCTTGTTACCGTCTTTTCAGATCACAAAAACCTTGAGTATTTCGAGAAAAAGGATCTTTTGCTGAATCGACGGCAAGCAAGATGGGCTTTATTCCTAGCAGACTATGACTTTACCATTCATTATCGCAAAGGCACTGAAAACGGCAAGCCTGATGCTCTTTCTCGCCGGTCGGAATACCGACCTGAGGAGGGGGACAGCGCTCAGAATCAGCCGATCATGCGCCTTCTCAAGCCTGGACAATTACTTCCAACAGAGGACACGGAGATGTCAAGTTCAAAGATTTCTTCCGTACGCTTAGCTGCCTTGTCAACTCCGAAATGGTCGGATGATTTTGTTGCACGTATTAAGCAAAGCTGTCAAGCCGATGCCATATACCAAGCAGAATGTGACAAGGTGAAAGCCAATAATCCTCCGAAGGATGTTTCTCTCGATGATGATCTCCTGTATTATCAAAACCGTCTTTGGATTCCGGATGACAATGAGTTGCGAATTTGGATTGCTGAAGCCGAACATGACTCTAAGATCGCAGGTCACTTTGGACAGGAAAAAACCACTGAGCTTATCAGGCGGAATTTCTACTGGCCAAAGATGGATTTATGGATCATTGATTATGTGCGTTCGTGTCCAGAATGCCAACGCAACAAGTCTCCACGTCATGCTCAGTATGGGTTACTACAACCGCTGGAGCTACCACACGCCCCCTGGGATAGCATTGCCATGGATTTCATTACTACATTGCCGAACTCGAATGGGTTCACTTCTATATGGGTGATTATTGACCGCTTTACCAAGATGGCTCATTTTATCCCCATCAAGAAAGGCATGAAGAATAAGCAGTTAGTTATGCTGTTCTTAAAAGAAATCTGGCGGCTACACGGGCTACCTTCGTCAATTGTGTCTGATAGAGATTCACGATTCACAGCAAAAGAATGGGACTCACTGATGGAAAATCTTAACGTGAAACTTAAGATGAGCACGTCATTCCATCCTCAAACCGACGGTCAAACTGAGCGACTCAATCAGGTTTTAGAAGCCTACATCAGAGCGTTCAGCAATTATGAACAAGACAATTGGTCCGAGCTTCTGCCCATGGCAGAACATGCGTACAACAATGCTGTTCATTCGGCCACAGGTGTTTCCCCTTTTTACGCCAACTACGGTTTTCACCCACGAACGAATTGGCCTACCAAAAAACAGGTCAAGAATCCGACAAGCCGTCTGTATGCCCACTGGCTCAACAACGTCCATGAGAATCTCATCGAGAATATGAGAAAGGCTCAGGAACGTATGGCCAAGCAAGCAGACAAGAAGCGATCGGACAAATATACGTTCAAGGTGGGGGATCTCGTTATGTTGAATGGTAAGAATCTCAAGACCCGAGGACCCAAAAAGAAACTGGACCATAAATTTTGGGGACCTTTCAAAATATCACGCAACATCAAGGACACCGCCTTCCAACTCGATCTACCCGCCAGCTGGAATATTCACGATGTATTTCACGTATCTCTACTCGAACGTTACAACAAATCTCAACTCTCCGGACGACCAGAACCTGATGCCGGAGCGGACGACGTCGACATGGAAGAAGAACAATACGGCGATGCGGAAGAAGTTACGGAAGAATTCGAGGTGGATGAAATACTGGATTCAACCAAGCGTGATGGAAAGGTTTTCTATATGGTTAAGTGGAAGGGTTATCCCGAAGAGAAGGATTGGACAGAGGAGCCGGCGGAACACATGCTGGATGCAAAAGAAAGTCTTTGGAATTTTCACGGTCGTTATCCGAAGAAGCCTCGCGATCCAAGGGTTCCTTCTGGTTGAGTTGTTACCTTTTTCCTTTTACTTCAATGATTTATTTTTCACTTATTCTAAGTTTTGTTTGCATTGAAGAAAGGTTTTTTAACGGTCAACTCATCTTACAGTTATTTGATTTTATTTCATTTTATTTCGTGTATTTCATTAAGTTGTTTTATTGTCGTGGACGCCAACCTTGAGGAGGGGGACGTGTTATACATATGTACACATCTTTCATATTTACCGTTCATTCATTGTTACCCTGCCTGAACAGTACCCTCCATTTCATATACCACCCGGTCCAAGAACGGTTTTAGTATGGGAGGTAGCAACGCAACGCGGCAACCACGCTTACGAGAGAGACCTTAGCGGTGCATATGTTACTGAGATTTATCCTTGAGAATAAACACAAGTACTGCACTGCGCCGCAGGTTCTTCTCCGTGAGTTGTATGGTAAAAGTGTGCACTTGCTACAATCCCATAGTAAAAAAGTTTTTTTCGGACCTAAAAATAACCCTGGAGTCGTAATGGGCGATCGTTAAAGCGCAATGTACCCGGTGGGTATATGTAAGGAGGCAGTCAAAGCTGAAAAAGATCAAAGTCTCAGAACTTCGACGTTTTAGCTTTTTGTGATCATTTTACACATTGTGCGGCCCAGGCCTTATCTGGTGGTATATCCAGAGTCCGATTGACTGTGTGGAGAGTGTTATCATTGTGTTGACACATTACCGACAATAGCCGAGTATTAGCGCCCGAATAGTTATCTAGTCGGCTGCACCTCGGGTGTTGAAAGTGTTGGTCTTCCAATTAACTCAAGACACGTCAAGACGACGGGGCGTAAGTTTGTGCAGGCTGTCTCCGCCGAGTACCCTTTACTGTTCTTATCTCTTTATCATTCTCTTCTTGCATTCTCTAACGTCTATAGCGTAGATAGGCCGTCCGACTGTTGATCCGAAGCTGCGTACTTAAGTGACGCCGGGGAGGACCTCAGAAAAGACAACAAGGCATACACGAGCCATAAAATATATTCTAGTTTACAAACCTAAGATTGTGCCTTATATCTTTCGGTGACTACCGTTCAATCGATACTTCATCTTTCTTGAACCCTGGTCTAACACACGATCACAACCAACATCTCGCCGTCAAACACCTGTATTCTTTGGACGATTGACGACCAGGCAGCAATCCACAAGAAAAGGCCAAATCCTATACGATCCGACGATTCACGACCAAGCAGCGGTCCATAGCAAAAGGGCCGAATCCTTCAAGATCTGTCGAATCCTTCAACATCTGTAGACTCCTTAGATAAAGGGCCGAATCCTGTAAGATCTGTCAAATCCTGATATAAAGGGCCGATTCCTTTGAGATCTGTCGAATACTTCAAGACCTGTCCAATCCACAAATGGAGGGCCGAATCTTTCAAGATCTGTCGAATCCTTCAAGATCTTTCGTATCCTTTGATAAAGGTCCGAACCCTTCAAGATCTGTCGAATCCTTAGATAAAGGGCTGAATCCTTCAAGATCTGTCGAATCCTGTGAATATCCCATATATAGTATAGAAAGCATAGCATAGTTAGCGTAATAAAACCGCTGAATAAGCGCTCAAGTTGCACTGAATGAAAGATTCTGTAAACCATCGCGTGATGCTTCCCAAAATTCATCGCGAGATCCAAAACCACCGACAGAGTGCTAACGAATGGTGTAGAACTTTATTATGTAGTGCTATGGAGGGTTAAAGAATGGTATTACTTCTACGGACTTGCTGTAAAAAACCTCAGTCGCCAAGTGGGCCAACGGACCAGTATAGAGTGCTAAGGCTGCTATGGAACGCTAATGATGCTACGCTTGCTATATGGAAAATTGACCTTTTCGTGACGTTTCTTGAGCCGCGTGGTGGGTTTGCCCCTACTACACTTGCATCGCAACCATATTTTTTTGAATGGTCAGATATTGCATTTTGTCTACATCAACTAACACAATTTGGGAAGCCGCGGGCCAGAGTATTATATTCCAAGGACCCATCCACGTATGATGTTCACGATCATTGGAAATAGACATGCTGTTATTGAGTGTTTGCAACGTCAAAGGATGACATGTGGCGTTTGATACTCCACGCAAATTGTCACATTGGAACATAAATGGTACAGGAGACGTTTGAAAGCGTTATTGACAATGGATGTTAGCAAACAATGTGATATGACATATTTTCTCACCAATTGAAAATTGACATCGTGAAATGGAGGGCTTTCAACGCCATATGATATGCCAAAAAATACAAGAAGATAAGAATAAAGAGATACAAACAGTAAAGTAACCTTAGAAATGACTCCAGCTTGCACAAACTTAAGAATCCTCATGTTGACGTGTCTTGTAATTTGAGTTGATGGACAAAGACTATCAATACCCGAGGTAAGGACGGCTATATTGCTATTCAGACGCTAATACTATGCTATTGTCGGAGATGTGTCAACACAATGGTAATTCTTTCAACACTATCTATCAAACCTTAATTTACCACGAGACAAGGCCGGGGTCCGGCCCGGCATTTGCCATTGATCTATATATGACAGTACAAATAGTGGGAGTTACAGTGCGACACGTGTTCTGTAGCATCCTTATGTTACAGCAAGGGGTGTGTGGGAACCTACGCTAAAGCGGTAGCAATGATTGCATTGATGCATAAGATTGTGACAAGACCGGCTATCTAGGCAACAGCTCAGGTAAAACGTTCCGTAAACAATCAGACCAGTCTGATATATGGAAGGGTTGTTTACTGATGCTAATACTAGCAGTCTTATATACGAAAAGGTGTTCTCCTGTTGTAGTTTTGAAGCGTAAAATGCCAATACGATACTGTTGAACATAAACCATCAAATCAATATCATTTAAATCTAGACGTCATATTGATGATTGAATTATATATATACAGGTTCCACCACGCTATATTGGCCTGCTTTCAGAATCGGCAAGTAGCCAAATCTCTAACCGCTTCTTTCATCAGAGGAGACTTGAATGACGTACTTTTCAGCTGCGGCTGACAATAAATACCGCTTGAAAATAGGGGTTCTCAGGCAAACAGTTCACGAAATCTGTTCTCAGTAGTCCTTTTGGCATTTAAAAATCGCGGTTGTTTGACGTTGAAACAGTTCAGCAAAACATTGTACCGGCTCTTGTTACGGTTCACATTTTGATGCATCTGGCTCAATTTTTGTGAATTTGTATCGCTGAATCATCGGTGAACCGCTGTGGCTTGAGACCTCCTTGTACGTTCCAGTGTAGGAGGTTGACTATACGCTTTTGTAGCAATTCTTAACCCAATAATTGATTGTAGGTCGAGATATTGACAATAGAAATCTTTCTTCATCTTGTATATGATGTCAATAGAATAAGCAATTAGTTTAGGAGTATGATAGTTTTTCAAAAGGAACAGAAACTGAATTTTCTTACGTATCTGATGTAATCTCTCCACACTTCGTCTGGAAAGGAAAAAACATAGTCGTGTGCCCCTAAGAGTTTGACATGTTGGCTTCTGCCTAAGCAACACATACCTATTAGACATAGGCTTAGAAAACTGCGTACGCTCAACCGTTAAGGGGAATTTAACTTGCAGATACCGTCCACGTCACGAAAAGGTCATTTTGTGCTAAAACTCCTAAAACTCCTACGTTAGCCTAAATTAGCCGATATACGTCGATTCGACAACATCGCAAGGCCCCCGGTAACGTAGGGCGCAACGTTCCTACGTTACCGCCGTTCTCCTAAAATAGCTCGTCTAACAGCTACGTTACCTCCCTGTTTTCAATCCCTCCTATTTTAGCCTACGTCAGGAGAAGCGCAGTAACTTAGCTGTTAGACGGCCTATTTTAGGAGAACAGCGGTAACGTATGAACTCCGCATGCTACGCTCAGGCTGCAGACTTGCTAAGCGTAGCATCTCTGCATGCTATTTTGGCAACTTTGAGTGCTACGCGTAGCATCTCTGCATGCTACGTTAGGCTATGGATATGCTACGCTGGACAGCGAGATCCCTAACTTAGACTCTGACGATGCTACGCTGGACAGCGAGATCATCAACTTAGACTCTGACAATGCTACGTTCGGCTATATACTACGGTTGGATCTCGCGATGGTTTGGCGGTGGTTTTGGTGGTTTTGGATCTCGCGATGGTTTTGGTGGTTTTGGATCTCGCGATGGTTTACAGGTTCATTCAGTGCAACTTGAGCGCTTATTCAGCGGTTTTATTATGCTATCTAGACTATATACAGAGACGGATTCTATGGAACGCTGCTTTGTCGACGGATCGTCGAATCTTTAAGGATTCGACCCTTTCTTATGGAACGCTGCTTTGACAAAGGATCGTCGAATCTAGGATTCGACGCTTTTTTATGGATTCGCTGCTTTGTCGACAGATCGTCGAATCTTTAAGGATTCGACGCTTTTTTATGGAACGCTGCTTTGACATAGGATTAGCCGATAATCTAAGGATTCGACGGATCTTATAGGATTCGGCCTTTTGTTATGGATTCGCTGCTTTGACAGAGGATTGGCCGATAATCTAAGGATTCGGCGGATCTTATGGAAAGCTGCTTTGACAGAGGATTGGCCGATAATCTAAGGATTCGAGGGATCTTAAAGGATTCGGCCTATTCTCTAGAACGCTGCTTGGTCGCGATATTCACCGGATTGACGGTGCTGATGACCGTCAGATCTGACATTGCTGATGACCGTCAGATCGGCTGGCCGGCGACGGAAACCTATACAATGCCGGTATGACCTGTATTCATAGTCAGTATACATGGTCATGATAAGGTGGCTTTATCATAGAATACTGGTGTTTATGGCGAGTTGTCAGTCGCGATCGTGCTGGCGAGCGTCGGTGTGCAGGTCGGCATTTGTGGTGTTCACCTCAGCAGAGTTGTCGAACTTAGAGCGAAAAAACTTGAACAAAGCACTGGGGGCATTGAACTACCCTCCAAAACTCAGGGGCAGACGGCTCGGGCGGTGTGACTATTAGCGTGCAGTGTTCACCGCAATTTCCTTTGCTCATTTCCGGCCCCTGCAATGGGGTCAAAGCAGCGCCAAGAACGCCGCCGAGTCATGTTTTGTGTCACGGAAGTCGCCGCGAAGGAGTGGTTTGCTGCGTAGATTGCAGCTAAACCAGGGTATTTGTGAGAACATGTCAGTTTTCGCCAACTTTACAATGTTTGTCTTTGCAGTTTTGAACCTTGGTCGAAATACAGCTGCCAACCACACAACAGCACCCGACCATTGTGTCCAAAGTTTTCGAAGGTGAGTTCAACACCCTCAGATTACTGTTTAATTATTGATCTTTGCAGTTCTAGACCTGGATACAATCAAACAACGCGAATTCGAACCTTTACAATGACGCTCCCTAGCACGATCGCGACCGTCATCTCGCCGTCAAACACCTGTATTCTTTGGACGAATCCTTAGATTATCGGCCAATCCTCTGTCAAAGCAGCAAATCCATCATAAAAGGCCGAATCCTTAGATTATCGGCCAATCCTCTGTCAAAGCAGCTTTCTATGAGGAAGGCCGAACCCTTAGATTATCGGCCAATCCTCTGTCAAAGCAGCTTTCTATAAGAAAGGCCGAATCCTTAGATTATCGGCCAATCCTCTGTCAAAGCAGCGAATCCATAATAAAAGGCCGAATCCTTAGATTATCGGCCAATCCTCTGTCAAAGCAGCGAATCCATAATAAAAGGCCGAATCCTTAGATTATCGGCCAATCCTCTGTCAAAGCAGCGAATCCATCATAAAAGGCTGAATCCTTAGATTATCGGCCAATCCTCTGTCACAGCAGCATTCCATAGAATAGGCCGAATCCTATAAGATCCGTCGAATCCTCAGATTATCGGCCAATCCTCTGTCACAGCAGCATTCCATAAAAAAGCGTCGAATCCTTAAAGATTCGACGATCTGTCGACAAAGCAGCATTCCATAATAAAAGGCCGAATCCTTAGATTATCGGCCAATCCTCTGTCAAAGCAGCATTCCATAATAAAAGGCCGAATCCTTAGATTATCGGCCAATCCTCTGTCAAAGCAGCTTTCTATAAGAAAGGCCGAATCCTTAGATTATCGGCCAATCCTCTGTCACAGCAGCATTCCATAATAAAAGGCCGAATCCTATAAGATCCGTCGAATCCTTAGATTATCGGCCAATCCTCTGTCAAAGCAGCGAATCCATCATAAAAGGCCGAATCCTTGGATTATTGGCCAATCCTCTGTCACAGCAGCATTCCACAAAAGCGTCGAATCCTCAAAGATCCGGCGACAAAGCAGCTTTCCATAGAATCCGTCTCTGTATATAGTCTAGATAGCATAATAAAACCGCTGAATAAGCGCTCAAGTTGCACTGAATGAATGAACCTGTAAACCATCGCGAGATCCAAAACATCGCGAGATCCAAACCATCGCGAGATCCAAACCATCGCGAGATGCTTCCCAAAACCATCGCGAGATCCAACACCACCGAAACAGTGCTAAAGAATGCTATGAAACTTTACCATGGAGTGCTATGGAGTGCTAAAGAATGGTATTGCTTCTACGGACTTATTGTAAAAAACCTCAGTCGCTAAATTGGCCTACGGACCAGTATAGACTGCTAAGGGCTGCTATGGAACGCTAATGCGGCTACGCGTGCTAATCGGAAAATCGACCTTTTCGTGACGCACCGGCACATTTTTTGACAGAAACAGTTAAAACCACAGTCGGACGGATTTCTCTTACGTTTCAAGTATTGACAGCGGAGCAAGCCACTCTGATTGATTCACCAAGATTGTAAGTGTAGATGTTTACATTGCCGTGTCAGTAGGCGGGGTCCGTGTATGGTGCCCCTGCCCATACCATTTTTGTTTGGTGAGTGACAAGGCAACAGTGACCTGTGACAGAACGTGTTTTCTACATGGCAAAAGGCAAGGGTCAATTTGCATAAATGATATTTCTCTATTACCACAATAAAGCATAAACAGCTACTATACTACGTTAACATACAAATTACAGGAATTACATCTGAAGTCTTTCAGGTTACTCATGATTTTGCGGCTTAATTTGGACTATTCTTTGTGCAGCTGATTAATGGTCGGAACATTCTGCAAAAATGCTGGTTGAGGGAAGTGTTGAGTGTTATCACAACACAGATACACAACCAAATAATCAATTAATCATTACAAAAATCAATATAGCCGCTTATAATTTCTGATCATAGTTATAAATTGTAAAAACAATAATTCAATCCATCAAAGTTGTTGTTATGGTATATTATTAATTCTAATCAAAAAATACTTCTTGCTGTTTATCTGTGGGTACTCATGCGTAGTGGTGGGAGTGCACGATCACTGTTGTGCTGAGTACTCAAGATTGACAAGTGTGCACTGTCTGACCTCAAGGGGGGTAAACACGGCACTATACACTTGCCACCACTCCTCATAGGGCAATATAAACGCCGATACAGAATATACAGTACAAGCTATAGCGGTGGAGTACTGCAATGCAAAACGCCACCCTAGGATCGACAGCTGGACAGCGTGGGACATCAATTTATCAAGGTCGACTAGATATTCAACCAAACACATTTCTTTTCGGAGTTATTACGGTAAGGGAGGTGTTAAAACCACATGCCGAGTGTTAAAATACTCAAAACAGCAAAAAAAGAATGCAAATGATCGTCTGTAATGCGTGCTTACTACAATCACGTATGTGGCTTTTAACCTTGCATTGAGTATCGCGTATGCCCAAACTCAGCGGCCAGTTTTGCACAATACCCTCAGGCGTACTAGGGGAAGTCAGTTCTTCATTCTCCCGCGGATATATCCGATCCCACTCTTTCTGGATAGCCACAATGAGGTCGTTCCGTTTCAGTTGTCTAGAACACACGCGATGAATCCTGCACTTCAAGAGGCGCCACACCTGTTCAATGCGATTCATGTCAGGGGAACAAACAGGCCATGGGAACAGATAATCATGCAGATCAAGCTGATTGAGTTCTTTCATTGTGTTTTTGGCCATATGTGAAGAAGCATTATTCTGCACGTTGAAGACATAACCTGGGTACGTCTGGTAGTATTCTTCCCGGGTGTACATGTAGCTTGATGATGTACCCAATATAGCCTCCGGTCCGATCTTGTCCTATCCGGGATACCAAAAAATCAATGGGCATTTGTTCTTGCCAATAATGCTGGCATGGCAGTGTACACTCTTAGTCGTTTTGTATGTTGGAAACAAACAAGCGATCTTATACTGTTGGTCAAACTCAGGCTTTTGTGTGACATACTATGTCTAGCCATGTTAGCCACCCACGTTGAAGCAAACCTTGTCGGAAAATATGAATGAATCAAAATCAACTTTGCACTTGTCTTTGCGCTGAATCCCCAGGTATCGCGGTGAAATTTGTTCATGGACCTTAGATACGCCTTAGTGGCTGCTACACGGCGTTCATAAACCTTTATATTGAAAGCAGTTGCTATAGCTTTATGGTAACGAGCTAGTATTCTAACTTCTACAGCTTTTCCCTACCATGGCATGCAACAGTGTTCTGTATCAGAAGTGGCTAATTCAACCATTTCTTGGCAATGCGGCGTTGTAATGAGAATAAATCGGCCAGCTATTCTCCTGAGTAGCGTAGATGGCAGCATGCAGGTTCAAAAAACAGACGTAAGAGGTATTTCTGTATGGTCTGGGATCTGTTGATAGGTCTATTTTGCAGAATTGCGCAGCACATGAAACTTGCACCTAGTAGGAGTGTTGAGTTCTGTAGCCTTGCGCTTGGAGCGATGAGTCGGAGTTGAGGGTGGCTCAGGTTCATCATCGGAACTTTCATCTGGTTCAATGTAGTATGTTATTCTGTATGCAGGCTTGGCTGTTGACCCCGGCCGGGGGATACTCCACGCCACCCGAGATTTCGGTTGCGGGGATAACTCAACCTCGATTACTATATACCCAGCTAATCTGTAGCTGTCCAGCATTTCTTGGTTAACACCATCACTATCCATAATAATCAGCGATCAATACACAACTCGTCGACAATGGTTCAAAGTGATTATGATCTGCTTGTGGAGATGGGGTTTGATGCACAGCGTGCTAAGCTAGCAGCTGACAGAACGAACGGTCGTGAGTAGAAACGTCTGGGTATCTTTATAAATCTGACGATACTCAGTGCAGGACGCAATTGATTGGCTTGACAAAAATCAAGAGAGAAGCCTACAAGAAATTGAAAGTGAAGGTGGCCTCGATAAACCTCTCACCGAGAAAGGACAAGACGAGGACGGTGATAAAGTTGAAGAGGCTGGCACAGCTGCTAGTCTCAAATGCACAGACTGTGGAAAACTTTTTTCTTCTCCGGAGCGCGCTCAGTTCCATGCCGCACGCTCGTGAGTAGCTACCGTTATGTAGTAAACATGAAGTAACCTTTTGTCAGCGAACATACAAACTTTGAAGAATCGACTGAGATAATCCAACCCCTGACGGAGGAACAGAAAAAGGCAAAGCTAATAGAGCTGCGTGAAAAGTACTACCATGAAACATGGCGGAGGTATTGGCGCTAATGATTCGTAGGCTGGCCGAGAAAAAAGCTGCACAAGCGATTTTGGACCGAGAAGAGCAGAAGCGCAACGAAGCCATCCGTCGTAAGAAAGCTCAGAATTCAGAGGATATAAAGGAACAACTTCGTAAACAGCAACAGCTGAAAGAAGTCGCAAAACGCAAGCAAGAGAAGGTGGATGACCTGAAAGCAAAGGAGAGGGTCCGTCAACAAATAAAAGAAACCCAAGAGGCGCGGCGTCGACAGCAAGAGTCTGAAAAAGCTTCCCGAGAAGGGAAAGTCGTTGTAGATAGTCAAGAAATTGCGAAACCCGTTACATCAAAACCCACTGTGTCGCACTCGGAAACTCGTCTCCAGCTTCGACTACCTACAGGGCAACCACCGTTGGTAAAGGTTTTCTCAGCAGACACTACTTTATTCGAAGTTGCAAGCACAGTAGAATCCGAAAATGGTTCGTAGTTGTTCTCTGAAATTTTCTTCATCACTAACCCTCTTAGGATTTTGCCCTACGTCGTTCACCATGACCTTTCCACGCAAGACATTTCAAAAGGGCATAGATTTTGGGCTCACGCTCAAAGAAGCTGGAATGGTACCTTCTTGTGCTTTGATCGTGGGATGATCTTTTTAAATGCAAAAAGCACATTAGCCTAATACTAGAGCCATCAATGAATTTCCTATATAACAAAACCGCCCAACCAATGTCACACATACTATTATGTTACCTTATCTATCCCTCTAAAGTACGTCGGAAATAAGCTACTATAAAGTTGTCAGTAATTCAACATTCACTAAATGTCACTCATAAGCTTGCCTGTTTCGCGAAGTCCGTCCACTACAGAAACTCGTGGTTCCCAGTTTAATTTTTCCTTGGCACGAGATATATCCGGTTTTCGTCTTTGGGGATCGTCAGTCACGGCCGGTAGATAAATCCGTTTTGATTTTGAAGAAGGCCCATTCTCGTCAACTATTTGAGTAACCATGTTCGCGAAATCGTTGATAGTGTACTCTTGTGGGTTGCCTAAATTCACCGGTTCGGTGCAATCGCTTGCCATCAAAGCCAGTAGACCATTAACAAGATCATGTACATATTGGAAAGATCGAGTAGCAGTCCCATCACCGTAAATAGTCATATCTTGGTTGCGGAGAGCCTGAAGAATGAAATTTGATACAACTCTGCCGTCATTCCAGTTCATTCTCGGGCCAAAGCAGTTGAAGATTCGTGCCACCCGGACATCTACACCATCTTGCCGGGCGTAACTATAAGTGAGGGCCTCAGCAACACGCTTTCCTTCATCATAGCAGGCTCGTGGTCCAATGGGATTCACGTGACCCCAGTACTCCTCTTTCTGTGGGTGCTCCTCCGGTGAACCGTATATCTCTGAGGTACTGGCAAGTAAAAACCGTGCCTTTACTCTTTTGGATAGACCAAGCATATTGTACGTTCCAAAAAACCCGGTTTTCAAAGTTTTCACAGGGTTTGACTGGTAATGCACAGGGCTGGCAGGACACGCCAGATGATATATTTGATCAACTTCAATCAAGATTGGGTCAACGACGTCATGTCTAGCTTTCACATCAATATGGGGTCAGGTCTCTGTGGATTTTCAAAAAATGTGGTGAGGTTACCGAATAACCTCGAAATTCGGGTGTCCAATCCAGTGAGCAAGATTTGTCTTTGTTCCAGTGAAAAAGTTGTCAATGCAAATCACATCATGACCCATCAACATCAATCGGTCAACGAGATGAGAACCTACAAACCCAGCGCCCTAGATGTATTGTTGGTCAGAGACATCATAACAGCATGAATCTATGTGCACTCACGCCAGTAACTAATATCCGCTTTTTGTTCAAAGGATTCAAACGTCTAACAGAAGGGAATTCCGTCTTTAGGATTGGATATATCACCGATGGGCTATCTCCTATTCGAGGACCATTGCTCTCGAGATATAGAGAACGTAAAGATTCAAAAGGGACTGCATTATCGGGATCCCTTTTGTCATAAAAGTCCGACGTTTGATTGTTAGCCATACTGGCCGGTGCGAATGCGAATGTTTCCAGCTGTAATGGTCCCGATTGTTTGACTAGTTCATACAACGTTTGGTTGACCGTTATCTATGTGTGTTCTATCTGTAACTTGACAGGTGGAATAGAGTGGTGGTTATTGAGCTTTGCTGATTTTAGCAAGGTTGATGAACGGTTCATGCAACTTTATACGCCACGCACATGTCGAATGTAGACAATAATTGTTTGGGAAGCAATGGATAACTTCCCGTAACATCTAGAGAGCCTCAATTTCTCAAAAATTCTGGACTACAACGATTGTATCGCCATAAAGAACTCGGAAATTCAATTTATACAACTGTAGAGGGCTCACTACTGTATCTCCGGAGATGTTGTGAAATTGATTAACTTCCCGGAACATCTAGAGAGCCTTAACTTCTCAAAATTCTGGACTACAACGATTGTATTGCAATAAAGAACTTCGAAATTGCATTTATGAACCTGTAGAGGGCTCACTACTGTATCTCTGGAGATGTTGTGAAATTCTCGTTCGAAAATCATATTTTTTCACAGGCAGAAAATCAGAGATCTGGGATCTGGAGAACCCCCAAACGTTACAGGAAGTTATCCAATGGATACACATAGTTCACATAAAAAGCCACTAAAATGTTAAACACACGGCATTTTGATGAATCAGGAAGGTATGTGAGTTTAGTGCAGCGCACAGATAACAGGTGCTAATGATGGCGTCTCACGCAACAAATGAATATCGTGATAGTATATTCAGAATGTATACTAGTCTGGCAGCTATATATAAGAATCAGGATAAGTACGTAACGTGACAATCATGTTGAGAAGCCTTTTCAACATTGCCTAGATATACTACTAATACTGCTACTATAACTTGAATATTTTTGTACAAAGGCTGACGTATATTGATATGTTCTTCAACCACTGTACTAATGCATCAGGAAAAAATCCGGTTACTTATTATTCGTCCGGACGACTTGGGCGACTTGGGCGACTTGGGCGACTGCGGAGCATATCGAACAATTATGCTGGCGTAGCGAAGTAGGTTGCAGTGGAAACGCTCTCGTGAACTGGCCTGCACGCCGTTGTGTGCCGTCAACCCAATTTAACTCACCGTAATGCCGGTGAACTAGCCTGCAGGCCAGACCGCTCCCCTGAACTAGCCTGCAGGCCGGACCTTGTCAGCGACAACACTCGCTTGCCGACTAATTACAGGGAGAGGTCTAAACACCAGTATCTATCGGTCAAGTTCACGGTCTGTGCAGCGTAATTACCGAAGATGCTCGCACTGCGGGCTACTTGATGGGAGATAGAACGCACTGCGGGCTGCTTTATGGAAGATGACTGCACGCGGGCTGCTTTATGGGAGATATCCGCTGTTTGGATAGATTTCTGATTTAATTCACAGCGGCGATTCGCGCGTGCGCGGCAAGAGAGAGAAGATTCTTTAAACGAGGTTTTATTATGCTATCTATGACTATATACGCGATATACACCGGATCGACGGTGCTAATGACCGTCGAATGTTTAAGGATTCGGCCTTTTATCATGGAATGCTGCTGTGACAGAGGATTGGCCGATAATCCGAGGATTCGACGGATCTTATAGGATTCGGCCTTTTATTATGGATTCGCTGCTTTGACAGAGGATTGCGGATAATCTAAGGATTCGACGCTTTTATGGAATGCTGCTGTGACGAAGAATTGGCCGATAATCTAAGGATTCAACGCTTTTATGGAATGCTGCTTTGACATAGGATTAGCCGATAGTCTAAGGATTTGACGGATCATAAAGGATTCGGCCTATACTATAGAATGCTGCTTGGTCGCGATATTCACCGGATTGACGGTGCCAATGACCGTCGAATCTTCAAGGATTCGGCCTATTCTATGTAAAGCTGCTTAGTCGACAGATCGTCGAATCTTTAAGGATTTGACGCTTTTTTATGGAATGCTGCTTTGGCGACGGATCGTCAAATCTTTGAGGATTCGACGCTTTGTTATGGAATGCTGCTTTGACATAGGATTAGCCGATAGTCTAAGGATTCGACGGATCTTAAAGGATTCGGCCTATACTATAGAATGCCGCTTGGTCGCGATATTCACCGGATTGAGGGTGCCAATGACCGTCGAATCTTTAAGGATTCGGCCTATTCTATGTAAAGCTGCTTAGTCGACAGATCGTCGAATCATCAAGGAATTGACGCTTTTTTATGGAATGCTGCTTTGGCGACGGATCGTCGAATCTTTGAGGATTCGACGCTATTTTATGGAATGCTGCTTTGGCGACGGATCGTCGAATCTTTGAGGATTCGACGCTTTTTTATGGAATGCTGCTTTGACATAGGATTAGCCGATAGACTAAGGATTCGACGGATCTTAAAGGATTCGGCCTATACTATAGAATGCTGCTTGGTCGCGATATTCACCGGATTGACGGTGCCACTATACAATGCCGGTATGACCTGTATTCATAGTCAGTATATATGGTCATGATAAGGTGGCTTCAGCAGAGAATACAGGTGTTTGACAGCGAGTTGTCAGTCGAGATCGTGCTGATAAGCGTCAGTGTGCAGGTCGGCATTTGTGGTGTTCACCTCAGCAGAGTTGTCGAACTTAGAGCGAAAAAACTGGAACAAAGTAATGGGGGCATTGAACTACCCTCCAAAACTCAGGGGCAGACGGCTCGGGCGGTGTGACTATTAGCGTGCAGAGTTTTCACCGCAATTTCCTTTGCTCATTTCCGGTATGTGCAGCCCCTGCAATGGGGTCAAAGCAGCGCCAAGAACGCCGCCGAGTCATGTTTTGTGTCACGGAAGTCGCCGCGCAGGTGTGGTTTGCTGCGTAGATTGCAGCTAAACCAGTGTATTTGTGAGAACATGTCAGTTTTCGCGAACTTTACAATGTTTGTCTTTGCAGTTTTGAACTTTGGTCGAAATACAGCTGCCAACCACACAACAGCACCCGAATATTGTGTCCAAACTTTTCGAAGGTAAGTTCAACACCCACAGATTACTGTTTAATTATTGATCTTTGCAGTTCTAGACCTGGATACAATCAAACACCGCGAATTCAAACCTTTACAATGACGCTCCCCAGCACGATCGCGACCGACATCTCGCTGTCAAACACCTGTATTCTTTGGACGATCCGTCGCCAAAGCAGCATTCCATAAAAAAGCGTCGAATTCTTAAAGGTCTGTCGAATCCTTAGATTATCGGCTAACCACTTGTCAAAGCAGCGAATCCATAATAAAAGGCCGGATCCTTAGATTATCGGCCAATCCTCTGTCACAGCAGCGAATCCATAATAAAAGGCCGAATCCTTAGATTATCGGCCAATCCTCTGTCAAAGCGGCGAATCCATAATAAAAGGCCGAATCCTATAAGATCCGTCGAATCCTCAGATGATCGGCCAATCCTCTGTTACAGCAGCATTCCATAATACAAGGCCGAATCCTATAAGATCCGAAGAATCCTTAGACTATCGGCTAATCCTATGTCAAAGCAGCATCCCATAAAAGCGTCGAATCCTTAAAGATTTGACGATCCGTCGACAACGCAGCAATCCTTAATAAAAGGCCGAATCCTATAAGATCCGTCGAATCCTTAGATTATCGGCCAATCCTTTGTCACATCAGGAAAAAATCCTGCCTTATTTAAGATCGGCCGTCTTAGGTACGGACCGTTCCACTTTATTTGTCGCCTGAGTCGCCTGTGTCGCCAGGGTCTTCTGTACGGGAGCAACCGTTGCCAGGATCTAATATAAGGGTGCAACGGTTGCGACGCTTTAGCGAAGGCTCCTACACTCCCCGTATCGCAGCGTAAGGTTGCCACACATGACAGGTCGCCCTCGATACAGCAGCAGTGCATGGTACGCCTGTGAAGTGGCGATCCTATGTCAAGCCGTATGTACGGTAATATTCACTGATTTTATGGGTTTTCGCCGGTTTGGTCATTCATCGCCGGTTTAGTCATGCATCGCCGGTTTATTCATTCATCGCACATATGGAGAGAGTTTCATATGGAGAGAGTTTCATATGGAGAGAGTTTCATATGGAGAGAGTTTCTTTAATCGAGGGTTTTATTATGCTATCTATGACTATATACACTATGTACGCGATATTCACCGGATTGACGGTGCCAATGACCGCTGTGACAGAGGATTGGCCGATAATCTAAGGATTCAGCCTTTTATTATGGATTCGCTGCTTTGACAGAGGATTAGCCGATAATCTAAGGATTCGGCCTTTTATTATGGATTCGCTGCTTTGACAGAGGATTAGCCGATAATCTAAGGATTCGGCCTTTTTTTATGGATTCGCTGCTTTGACAGAGGATTGGCCGATAATCTAAGGATTCGGCCTTTTATTATGGATTCGCTGCTTTGACTGAGGATTGGCCGATAATCTAAGGATTCGTCGGATCTTATAGGATTCGAACCTTTCTTATGGTATGCCGCTTTGTCGTATATCGTCGGATCTTTAAGGATTCGATGCTTTTTTATGGAACGCTGCTTTGTCGACGGATTGTCGGATTGTATAGCATTCGGCCTTTTCTCATGCATTGCTGCTTTGTCGTAGATCGTCGAATCCTTAAGGATTCGACGCTTTTTTATGGAAAGCTGCTTTGTCGACGGATCGTCGAATCTTTAAGGATTCGACGCTTTTTTATGGAAAGCTGCTTTGTCGACGGATCGTCGAATCTTTAAGGATTCGACGCTTTATTATGGAATGCTGCTTTGACATAGGATTAGCAGATAATCTAAGGATTCGACGGATATCCATAGAACGCTGCTTTGTCGACGGATCGTCGAATCTTTGAGGATTCGACGCTTTTTTATGGAACGCTGCTTTGTCGACAGATCGTCGAATCTTTAAGGATTCGACGGTTTTATGGAATGCTGCTGTGACAGAGGATTCGCCGATAATCTAAGGATTCGACGCTTTTAAGGATTCGACGCTTTTTTATGGAATGCTGCTTTGGCGACGGATCGTCCAAAGAATACAGGTGTTTGACCGCGAGATGTCTGTCGCGATGGTGCTGGGGAGCGTCATTGTAAAGGTTCGAATTCGCGGTGTTTGATTGTATCCAGGTCTAGAACTGCAAAGATCAATAATTAAACAGTAATCTGAGGGTGTTGAACTCACCTTCGAAAAGTTTGGACATAATGTTCGGGTGCTGTTGTGTGGTTGACAGCTGTATTTCGACCAAAGTTCAAAACTGCAAAGACAAACATTGTAAAGTTCGCGAAAACTGACATGTTCTCACAAATACACTCGTTTAGCTGCAATCTACGCAGCAAATCACTCCTGCGCGGCGACCTCCGTGACACAAAACATGACTCGGCGGCGTTCTTGGCGCTGCTTTGACCCCATTGCAGGGGCCGCACACAGTGGAAATGAGCAAAGGAAATTGCGGTGAAAACTCTGCACGCTAATAGTCACACCGCCCGAGCCGTCTGCCCCTGAGTTTTGGAGGGTAGTTCAATGCCCCCATCGCGTTGTTCTATCTTTTTCGCTCTAAGTTCGACAACTCTGCTGCGGTGAACACCACAAATGCCGACCTGAACACCGACGCTCCCCAGCACGATCGCGACTGACAACTCGCCGTCAAACACCAGTATTCTCTGCTAAAGCCACCTTATCATGACCATATATACTGACGATGAATACAGGTCATACCGGCAGTGTATGAGGTCCGTCGCTGGCCAGCCGATCTGACGGTCATTAGCACCGTCAATCCGGTGAATATCGCGACCAAGCAGCATTCTATAGATATCCGTCGAATCGTCAGATTATCTGCTAATCCTCTGTCAAAGCAGCGAATCCATAATAAAAGGCCGAATCCTTGGATTATCGGCCAATCCTCTGTCAAAGCAGCGTTCCATAAAAAAGCGTCGAATCCTCAAAGATTCGACGATCCGTCGACAAAGCAGCGTTCTATAGATATCCGTCGAATCCTCAGATTATCTGCTAATCCTATGTCAAAGCAGCATTCGATAATAAAGCGTCGAATCCTCAAAGATTCGACGATCCGTCGACAAAGCAGCGTTCTATGGATATCCGTCGAATCCTTAGATTATCTGCTAATCCTCTGTCAAAGCAGCGAATCCATAATAAAAGGCCGAATCCTTAGATTATCGGCCAATCCTCTGTCAAAGCAGCGTTCCATAAAAAAGCGTCGAATCCTCAAAGATTCGACGATCCGTCGACAAAGCAGCGTTCTATAGATATCCGTCGAATCCTCAGATTATCTGCTAATCCTATGTCAAAGCAGCATTCGATAATAAAGCGTCGAATCCTCAAAGATTCGACGATCCGTCGACAAAGCAGCGTTCTATAGATATCCGTCGAATCCTTAGATTATCTGCTAATCCTCTGTCAAAGCAGCGAATCCATAATAAAAGGCCGAATCCTTAGATTATCGGCCAATCCTCTGTCAAAGCAGCGAATCCATAATAAAAGGCCGAATCCTTAGATTATCGGCCAATCCTCTGTCAAAGCAGCATTCGATAATAAAGCGTCGAATCCTCAAAGATACGACGATCTGACGGTCATTAGCACCGTCAATCCGGTGAATATCGCGTATATAGTCATAGATAGCATATAGTCATAGATAGCATATAGTCATAGATAGCATAATAAAACCCTCGATTAAACCTATCATTTCTCTCTAGGCGCGCAAGCGCGAATAGCCGCTGTGAATAAATCAGAAATCCATTAGAACTGCGGATCTCTTCCATAAAGCCATCCAAACTGCGGATATCTTCCATGAAGCAGCCCGCGCGCAGTCATCTTCCATAAAGCAGCCCGCAGTGCGAGCATCTCCGGTAATTACGCTGCACAGACCGTGAACTTGACCGATACATGCTGGTGTTTAGACCTCTCCCTGTAAATAGTCGGCAAGCGAGTGTTGTCGCTGACAAGGTCCGCGCGCAGGCTAGTTCAGGGGCGAGTTGTTAACTCAACATGGGTTTGCTGACGAGTCCGGCCTGCAGGCCTGTTCACGGGAGCATTGCCCCTGCAACCCACTTCGCTACGCCGGCATTTTTGTTCGATATGCTCCGCAGTCGCCCAAGTCGCCCAAGTCGCCCAAGTCGTCCGGACGACTAATAAGGAGACGGATTTTTTCCTGATGCACAGCAGCATTCCATGATAAAAGGCCGAATCCTTAGATTATCGGCAAATCTTTTGTCACAGCAGCATTACATAATAAACGGCCGAATCCTTAGATTATCGGCCAATCCTCTGTCACAGCAGCATTCAATGATAAAAGGCCGAATCCTTAGATCATCGGCCAATCCTTTGTCACAGCAGCATTCCATAAAAAAGCGTCGAATCCTTAAAGATTCGACTATAAGATCCGTCGCTGGCCAGCCGATCTGGCGGTCATTAGCACCGTCGCTGGCCAGCCGATCTGACGGTCATTGGCACCGTCAATCCGGTGAATATCGCGTACATAGTGTATATAGTCATAGATAGCATAATAAAATCCTCGATTAAAGAAACTTTCTCCATATGTGCTGTGCGATGAATGAACAAACCGGCGATGAATGAATCAACCAGGGATGAATGAATAAATAGGCGATTCAACCATAAAACCGGTGATCATGCCCGTACATACGACCTGCATAGGATCGCCACTTTACAGGCGTACAATGCACTGCTGCTGTATCGAGGGCGACCTGTCATGTGTGGCAACCTTAGGCTGCGACACGGGGTGTGTATGAGCCTTCGCTGAGGCGTCGCAACCGTTGCACCCTTATGTAACGGTTGCACCCGTACAGAAGACCCTGGCGACACAGGCGACTCAGGCGACAAATAAAGTGGAACGGTCCGTATCTAAGGAGGCCGATCTTAAATAAGGCAATATTTTTTCCTGATGTGTGGTTCCACAGCCTACCAAACAGCAGTGTATTACAGCTTCCTTCTGTTTTGCAGGCTTATAATTATCCTCTACAGCTAAGTACATTGTATAGCTGCCTTGAAGTCAATTTTGTACTCACGCAGACGCGCTTATAAATAAGGTCATGCAAGGAAAAATGAACACGCCTTTACTGTCAAACCCAGCATCAGGAAAAAATCTTGCCGTATTCAAGATCAGCCATTTTAGATACAGACCATTCAACTTTGAATGTCGCCTGGGTTACCTGTGTCGACAGGTTGTCATGTATGGTGTGCAACGGTTGCGACGCTCAAGCAAATGCTGCTACAGAACACCCGTCGCACTGTGAATACCACGAGTTTTACGGTGTTATATACGCGTAATCTAGTGTGTTCGTCTAACATACGGCACATCGCAAGATGCACCGTCTTCCGGTGATATTCATGGCAATCACGGTGAATTCTATCTACTAATGTTCACGGTAGGTAGTATTAAGAGATCTTGCTTGGAGTTTTGTTCATTACTAGGTCACCGAATGGATATACTGCCATACCACAAAGCGTGCGCATCTCACGGGAAACCAGTGAATTTCACGGGAAAAACGATTCAATCTACAGTAAACCAGCTATTCCCAAGATAAACCCGGTTCCACGTTTTGAGATCAGTGTGGCTATTGACAACCCAAGTAGTCTTGGAATCTTGTATAATATGCGCGGCGCCGTAGATCAACGGCGCCTCAATCACTGTGATTTTCCCTGTCGTGGGTGTTTGCACACGAGTCATCAAGGGGTCTCCATCCGGTTTACCTGCATTCACTGGTGTGGTCATCTCTACTAACGCGATGGAATTGTCAGCCTTTGATGGTATACGGACCCTGAAATATCATCGTACATGTACAGGCAATTGCCCCTGCAGGCCACCGTACTTTTCAGGTCCAATTCACGGGGTTTCCATTATTTTTCGACGGTTTCTGTCTCTTGGTCGATACTATACCCAGTCACGGCGCAGAGATGCCCCAAGCAAGTGTTATTCACTGAGCAGCGCAGCTGATAAAACTCCAACACACCAGTCTGAAAGTGTTGTACTGGTAGTGGCGAGCCATGGAAGAACGCAATGGACAGTCTGTTGATCTCATCACAATCAAGTTGCACAATGTCGTTCCGACGCAGAAATAGGTCTAATGCACCGTGAAACTGATCCAGTGGCATACCGACGCGCGCCGACAGTTCTTGAAAGATACGCATTGTTCATCAGGAATATTTTTTGCCGTATCTAAGGCCAGCCGTCTTAAGTACGGACCGTTCTACTTTATTTGTCGCTTGGGTCGCCTGTGTCGCCAGGGTCTTATGTACGCGTGCAACCGTTGCTAGGATCTTATATAAAGGTGCAACGGTTGCGACGCCTGAGCGGCGGTTGCCACACACCACATTTCGCAACGTAATGTTGCCACACAACACGCGTCGCACTGTGAATACGACCAGTTTTATCGTGTTATATACGGGTAATCCAGTGCTTTTGTCTGACATACGGGCCATCGCGAAATGAACCGTCTTCTGGTGATCTCATGCGGGACATTGTGATATGAACAGTCTACCGGTGATATTCACGGCAAACACGGTGAATTCTATCGACTAATGTTTACAGTAGTTAGTATTATGAGATCTCGCTTGGTGCTTCGTTTATTACTAGGTCACCGAATTGATTTATTGCCATATCACCAAGCGTGCACATCTCACGGGAAAACGGTGAATTTCACAGGAAAAACGTTTCATTCTACGGTAAACTAGCTATTCTCAAGATATACCCGGTTCCACGTCACAAGATCAGTGTGGCCATTGACAACCCAAGGAGTCTCGGAATCTTGTATATGATGCGCAGCGCCGTAGATCAACGGCGCCTCAATTACCGTGATTTTCCCGGTCGCCGGTGTTTGCACACGAGTCATCGAGGAGTCTTCATCCGGTTTACTTGCATTTACTGGTGTGGTCATCTCTACTAACGTGAGGGAATAGTCATCCTTTGATGGTATACTCACCCTGAAATAACATCGTACGCGTACAGGCAATTGCCCCTGCAGGGCACCGTACTTTTCAGGTCCAATTCGCCGGGTTTCCGGTGTTTTTCGACGGTTTCTGTCTCTTGGTCAATACCATACCCAGTCACGACGTGGAAGTGCCCCGTGCCAGGTGTTATTCACTGTGCAGCGCAGCTGATGAATCTCTCACGCACCGGTCTAAAAGTCTTGCACTGGTACTCGGGAGCCATGGAAGCAAGCAATGGACAGTTCGTTGATCTCATCGTAATCAAGTTGCACAATGTCGTTACGACGCAGAAATAGGTCTAATGCACCGCGAAACTGATCCAGTGGCATACCGACGCGTGCCGACAGTTCTTGAAGAATTCGGATCTTTGTTTTCTTTTTGCGGAGAATTGAATCGCCGAGGTGGTATGTTACTATCAATCTCTGCTTGCGCGTCTGTGACCTCGACAGCGACATTCGAATCTTCGTTATGTTCTTCGGCTTTCCGGTGCTTTTCGCCGTATTGCCGCTGAACAACGGCATTGTTGAGCTCGCGCAACTTGAACGCCATGATGCGGTTGTTGTAATCGATCATCTCACGAAAAATATCGCCGTTCAGGTTCGAATGGCGATAGGCATCTTTAGTTGTAGTTACATGGAGTCGTTCGCCCATCTGGGCGGAGAATTGCGGAAGGCTGCCAAACCTCGGAATAAAGCTGACGAAATGGTTTATAAGATGCATCTTGACGAAGTTGAAGTCTGACTGTTGCACGCGATATTCTCTGGTTTCGCTGTCAACAATGCTGCTCCAACGTTCTCTGATCTGCTTCTTTTGTGCTGGTGTACCGCTGGATGCTGCAATCTCGGCATCGCGTTCCTCGATGAGTTCAGCACGCAGCCTGTCCCCTGCAGCTTTTGTTGCTTTGTTGGCTTGATACACAAGGAATACGGTCTTATTCGCCGTAAATGTGGCGAGACAGTCTGTCATTTGCCTGAGGGTGCCGGTGTCGTGGGTCTTGTATTGAGAGTAGAAATGAAATTCAATCAAAGCACGGGTCGCACGCAGCGCTTGGCTACAGCGAGTGCGGTGTTGAACGCGGGTATTCCGGCGAAATGTGACGTAAAGAGTAGCCACAATATGGTGCGTCATATCCCGTCGTTCATTGACACTGCATTGGGATAATTCTTCGTATGCACTCTTGTGTGCTCTTCTCGTGAGGTATGCTGGTGTGGCCATCCAAACCTCGTTGAATACAGCGAGGAGACCCAAACTGTCAACCATAGCGATGATCTGCTCCCAAAACGAAATAAACCAATAATAACTTGCCCAAATCTTCTCCAAATCAGACCATAATTACTGCAATCGATTCCTGGCGCCAGAGAGCATCTATACGCCCACTTCTTTTATCCTCTTTCTTATTGCTCTCTGTCGTGGTGGAAAACTCGCAAATTTTCACCTTTACCCCACCCCAAATCTAGGGGTGACCGCACCAGTTTTTCGGCCACTTCATCACCAAATCATCGAATAACGGATCGATAACTTCAGCGTACGCTCTTCTGGCCATTGCGGTTCCAGCCGTGGCATCAGCGTAGCGATCGCATCATTTTTCGTTGAGATACTCTGCAATTCGGATTTCTCAAACATCTAAACTTGAAACACAACTTCCCCCATCAAACTACATCCCCTACAGCGCAGCGAACGGCGGTAAACCCACACAGCCGGCTAAACAGACCGCTGCGGTTCCAGCCGTGGTATTCACGTGCCGAACGGACGCCTCGTTCCCGAGATACGGCCCGAAACCCAAACACCAAAAATCCCCGAACTGAGTTTTCACCAACTTCAGTCAACAACCACACATCCTACAGTGCCTCAAACACCGCCAAACTTTGGCCCCACCCTCATCAACTCCTTCTCTACCTCATCTCACGATTTCGAGAGCTTCAGCCCCTTGGTTGTTGCCCAACAAAGCGCCAAATCCCTACCAAAAAACCTCCGAATTTCCGCCAAAAGCCTGCCACAGCAGCCACTACTCTCCCCCATTTTCACTCCAGGCAATCTTTAGCCTACAACAGGGATATCAGCCGGTATTTGCCTGACCTGCCCAAGTAAGAGTATCACAAGGTGCCCTCTTGTTCTACAGAGATAAGCAGACCATTGAGAATAGTACTGTTTCGGTTGAGAGTTTGCAAGGCAAGGGCCCACATAAACGCTTCCATACTGCAGGAACTCTTGGGTAGTGAGTAATAGGCTCCTGCTACTGTGAAGTTCCCGAGCCCCCCGAAGCCCACATATAACTACGTTACACGAACTTTTGTTCAAAACATAAGAAATCACTCTGAAGTTTCCAAACATTCTGAATGTTTGGAACAGACTCTCAGACTAGCCGTGGCCGCAGGGACACGCCTGCAAGACCCCTCCGCCCACGTTCTACTACAAAACGCAGACATGAAAACAGTTCTCAACATGACTCAGATTCTGATATAGACATGAATGAAGAACAAAGCATTCCTGACCCCGTTTCACTTGTCTCATCAGTACACCAACCCGAATTCAGTCTTGTACCCTTTGGCAGGGTACCTGAACTCCCTGTTACTCCAACCCCCAACAGAAGCCGAAATCCCTCTACCTCTGATGCACCACCTACTCGTCACCAATCGAAAAGACGAAACAACCCCATCAGTCACCACTCAAGCGGCCACCCCTCCCCTGAGAAACAGGACACCACGCCAGCTGCCACAGGCAAAATCTGGCATCTTGAACACCTCAACAACCCTAACACTGTCGACATCCCTGCACCTGTCCCCTTTGACCAAGGCATCCCTATGAAACGCAACATGAACACATATTTTGACCCCGACTGCAACCTCAGCGCATCCCCTACTGAAGAGTACATGATGTGGTGGCAGAATACCATGTTTTTCAGGATGCAGGAAGAGACCCGCGCATCTCACAGCTCCCTGACTACCCAGCTTCTGAACCTACAACATCAGCTGGCTCAAACCCAAACCAAACTGAAATCCTCTGAGGCGGAAATGAAACGCCTGAACGCTCAGGTTAACAACCTGAAAACACACCAACCGGTCAACCAACCAAAGCAAAACCTGCCCACCCAGGCCAACGCAAAGAATCAATAAGTAAACAACAACCCACCACCCCAAATCCCCGCCCGCCCACAACCTGCACCCAAGGCCCCAACACTGTACTCACAAGCGGTCCAAAAGAACCAACATAAAACCACCACTGAAGTACAAGAAAGCCGCAACAGGTCCAGATCTCGAAAGCGCAACAACAACAGCAACCGCAGCAACAAAACCGACAACAACATAACCCCCGACCCTGCACCAGCACCAAAACTTCTCACCTCCTCCTTTACTGCCAAAGAACGTCGTGTCAACTTTGAAGTTAAGAACACTGACTACACGAACACCACTCTCCGCATCGACAGCGAAAACATTCTGCTCACTGCCAACAAGTGCCTGAGAGATTCCCGGGCGAAACGTCAGCTTGAGTTCACTAGAGTGTACCTTACCCGGCGCAACAACATTTGCTTCGAAACATCCTTTTCCACCAACGGCATGATGTACTCACAGTACTTCCCAGCCCTGAAATCCTACTTCCCCGAATGGGAGATCACCAATATCGCGGCTGACTGTGAACAATCATCATTCATGGTCCATAACATTCCTATTGAAGCCGACTTGGAAGAAGTAACTTCTGAACTGACTACCCATTATTCACAAATGGTCCTGCTTGAGCCGCCAAGATGGCTGCTCAGCGAACAGACCAGACTCCAAATTGACCCCACACGCGGCAGACGCCGCGCCGCCTCCTCTATCATCATCAAAATCCAGGGCTCGCACACCATGGCTACCCTGGGCATCCAACAATTCACGCTCCGAGGCAGACTCTGCAGGATCGATGACTTCTTTTCTGCCACCCCTAGAACCCTATGCTGCAACTGTTTCACTTTAGGCCACGCAACTGAACGCTGCGCCAACACCACCAGATGTGGTGTCTGTTCGAAAGCACATCATGTGGACCTACACAATTGCACAGTGATTGGCTGCCGTCAAGGCAGGTCATGCAACCACGGCGCAATCAAGTGCACTTTATGCAATTCCACCAACCACCGCGCGCTCGACCCCACCTCTCACACAAGAGGCAAGGCAGCTGAGACAGCGCGCTCCACCACTGCACCTCCCCCACCACCACAAGGCCCAATTGAAATGCCTGAACCTGCTGCTGTAGAGCCCCTGACCGACCCCATGAATACCAATGAATAGTACAACTACTACTCATCTTCAGGTGGTATCATTGAACTGCAACAGAAGGCCGCAGTCCACCAAAGCCTTTATCCACGAAAACACCACTGCAAAAAATCGAATTTTGTGCTGACAAGAGCCCAATCTTAATCAACACAACCAATCATACTCAGCAATCCAAGGCATGGATATCTATACCCCATGCGACCAACACCCCAAAGTTGCAATTTACATTCCTCAACACCTCAACCTCCGGCCAAAACAGACTTTCCAGTCAGGAAACTCCTTCATTGGCGTTACTATCCACCCCTCGAACGCCCACCCAATCCTCATCCTCTGCCTCTACTCGCCAGGCAGACCTGACAAGATCTGGGAAATGGCCCCCCATCTCCCGATACACCCAAACACAATCCTAGTTGGCGATCTCAACTGCAGACACCCTCTGTGGTATGGGAACCAACCACTTCTGCCTGCGCATACAGGCAATACCGCATACGCTACTGCCTCAAACAACCTTGTGGATGAGCTTACCCTGCGTGGGTTCCAACTACTCAACAAACCAGGCGAATTCACTCACATCCCGCATGATCCAGACAAGAACCCTTCCATTATTGACGTTGCCTTTGCCAACGGTACCCTCTCCCAACACTGCCGCATGCAGCTTGGCCCCCAATACACATCCGATCACACCTCACTCATAGTGTATGTTCAGATCGCACACAAACACAATCCCAAATCCTACAAAGCCTGGAACAAGCTTGACATTGAAGAGTTCACAAAACACTTCATCAGGAAAAAATCCGTCTCCTTATTAGTCGTCCGGACGACTTGGGCGACTTGGGCGACTTGGGCGACTGCGGAGCATATCGAACAAAAATGCCCGCGTAGCGAAGTGGCCTGCAGGGGCAATGCTCCCGTGAACTGGCCTGCAGGCCGGACTCGTCAGCAAACCCATGTTGAGTTAACAACTCGCCCCTGAAGTAGCCTGCGCTCGGACCTTGTCAGCGACAACACTCGCTTGCCGACTAATTACAGGGAGAGGTTCCAACACCAGCATCTATCCGTCAAGTTCACGGTCTGTGCAGCGTAATTACCGGAGATGACTGCACGCGGGCTGCTTTATGGAAGATGCCCGACTGCGGAGCTGCTTCATGGAAGATGACTGCATGCGGGCTGCTTTATGGAAGATGACTGCACGCGGGCTGCTTTATGGAAGATATCCGCAGTTCGGATGGATTTATGGACAAACCAGCAGATGGATCACAGCCGCTATTCGCGCTTGCGCGGCAAGAAATAATAGGTTTAATCGAGGGTTTTATTATGCTATCTATGACTATATGCTATCTATGACTATATGCTATCTATGACTATATGCTATCTATGACTATATACGCGATATTCACGGTATTCACGGTGCTAATGACCGTCAGATCGGCTGGCCAGAGACACTTTTTTATGGAACGCTGCTTTGACAGAGGATTGGCCGATAATCTAAGGATTCGGCCTTTTATTATGGATTCGCTGCTTTGACAGAGGATTAGCAAATAATCTAAGGATTCGACGGATCTTATAGGATTCGGCCTATTATGATGGATTCGCTGCTTTGACAGAGGATTGGCCGATAATCTAATGATTCGGCCTTTTATTATGGATTCGCTGCTTTGACAGAGGATTGGCCGATAATCTAAGGATTCGGCCTTTTATGATGGATTCGCTGCTTTGACAGAGGATTGGCCGATAATCTAAGGATTCGGCCTTTTATGACGGATTCGCTGCTTTGACAGAGGATTGGCCGATAATCTAAGGATTCGGCCTTTTATGATGGATTCGCTGCTCTGACAGAGGATTGGCCGATAATCTAAGGATTCGACGGTTTTATGGAAGCGCTGCTCTGACAGAGGATTAGCCGATAATCTAAGGATTCGACGGTTTTATGGATTCGCTGCTTCGACAGAGGATTAGCAGATAATCTAAGGATTCGACGGATATCTATAGAACGCTGCTTTGTCGACGGACCGTCGAATCTTTAAGGATTCGACACTTTTTTGTGGAACGCTGCTTTGACAGAGGATTGGCCGATAATCTAATGATTCGGCCTTTTATTATGGATTCGCTGCTTTGACAGAGGATTAGCAGATAATCTAAGGATTCGACGGATATCTATAGAATGCTGCTTGGTCGCGATCTTCACCGGATTGACGGTGCTAATGACCGTCCGTCAGATCGGCTGGCCAGCGACGGACCTCATACAATGCCGGTATGACCTGTATTCATTGTCAGTATATATGGTCATGATAAGGTGGCTGAAGCAGAGAATACTGGTGTTTGACGGCGAGTTGTCAGTCGCGATCGTGCTGGCGAGCGTCGGTGTGCAGGTCCGCATTTGTGGTGTTGACCTGAGCAGAGTTGTCGAACTTAGAGCGAAAAAGATTGAACAAAGCGATGGGGGCATTGAACTACCCTCCAAAACTCAGGGGCAGACGGCTCGGGCGGTGTGACTATTAGCGTGCAGAGTTTTCACCGCAATTTCCTTTGCTCATTTCCGGTGTGTTCAGCCCCTGCAATGGGGTCAAAGCAGCGCCAAGAACGCCGCCGAGTCATGTTTTGTGTCACGGAAGTCGCCGCGCAGGTGTGGTTTGCTGCGTAGATTGCAGCTAAACCAGTGTATTTGTGAGAACATGTCAGTTTTCGCGAACTTTACAATGTTTGTCTTTGCAGTTTTGAACTTTGGTCGAAATACAGCTGCCAACCACACAACAGCACCCGAGCATCTTTTCGAAGGTGAGTTCAACACCCTCATATTACTGTATAATTATTGATCTTTGCAGTTCTAGACCTGGATACAATCAAACAACGCGAATTCGAACCTTTACAATGACGCTCCCTAGCACGATCGCGACCGACATCTCGCCGTCAAACACCTGTATTCTTTGGACGATCTACGACTAAGCAGCAATCCATAGAATAGGCCGAATCCTATACGATCCGTCGAATCCTTAGATTATCGGCCAATCCTCTGTCAAAGCAGCGAATCCTTAGATTATCGGTCAATCCTCTGTCAAAGCAGCGAATGCATCATAATAGGCCGAATCCTTACATTATCGGCCAATCCTCTGTCACAGCAGCATTCCATAATAAAAGGCCGAATCCTATCAGATCCGGCAACAAAGCAGCGTTCATCTGACGCACCGTCGCTGGCCAGCTGATCTGATGGTCATTAGCACCGTCAATCCGGTGAATATCGCGTATGTAGTGTATATAGTCATAGATAGCATAATAAAACCCTCGATTAAAGAAACTTTCTCCATATGTGCTGTGCGATGAATGAACAAACCGGTGATGAATGAACAAACCGGCGATGAATGAATAAACCGGCGATTCAACCATAAAACCGGTGAATATGCCCGTACATACGGCCTGCATAATATCGCCACTTTACAGGCGTACAATGCACTGCTGCTGTATCGTGGGCGACCTGTCATGTGTGGCAACCTTAGGCTGCCACACGGGGTGTGTAGGAGCCTTCGCTGAGGCGTCGCAACCGTTGCACCCTTATATTAGATCCTGGCAACGGTTGCTCCCGTACAGAAGACCCTGGCGACACAGGCGACTCAGGCGACAAATAAAGTGGAACGGTCGGTACCTAAGACGGCCGATCTTAAATAGGGCAAGATTTTTTCCTGATGTTTGAAAATGTCAAGGTCCCCAAAACCCCATCCAACGCCCAAGAAGTTGACGAACTGGCCGAGTGGCTCACCTCACTTCATCACGAATACATCAACAGATTTGTGCCAACAGTCAAGCCAGGCTACAAATGGTACAAAGCCTGGTGGACCCCGGAACTGACAGAAGAATTACAACAAGTCAACGCACTGGAAAAGCTGGCTAAACAAACCAGAGAATCCAATGCCCCCGACTTGTCTATCATTACAACCTACAAAAAAGCCAGCAACCGTTGGCACATCACTGTCCGCACTGCTCAACATACCTTTCAACAACAAGCACTGCAACTTACCACCAGCAACAAGGTATGGAAAGTAGCAAAAGGCAGCCTCCCCGCACAGTCTCGCAACATCCCTACCATCAACAACAAAACACTCTTTCATGAACAGTGTGCGGAATTCCGAAATGTCCTATTCCCCACGCCCGCCCTTGGAAATACCCTCCCTCCACTCAATCCCCCAACAACATCCTGTCTGATCATGAACACCTGATTGACCCCGACGAAATCTCCAGTGCCCTAGACTCATGCAGCCAATCGTGTGCTGGGGCAGATGAAATCCCATACAAATTCATCAAAATCGCACACAATATCAACCCCGCCCCCATGAGAATCCTGTTTCAGAGCTCACTTCTTTATGGCCACTTCCCCACCATATGGAAAACCGCCAAATGCGTTCTGATTCCCAAACGCGGCAAAGATCCAAACACCCCAAAGGGCCACAGGCCCATCAGCCTCCTGCCATGCATGGGCAAATTACTTGAGAAGATTTTATCCAATAAACTTTTCACAGCTGGAAACGCATGTGGTGCACTCACAAGCACCCAATATGGTGGCATCCCAAACAGATCAGCCCCAGACGCACTGCTCGAAATCATTGACGAATCCACCACAGTTCGCAACCTCCCCCGCTTACGCCCATTCATCAACAAGAAACAAGTCACTATTCCCCAACACTTCTCTCTCCTCACACAGGACATCAAAAGCGCATTCAACAGCACAGATCCCAAGCGCCTCATCCAACAGATGCATGCCCGCAAGTTCCCTCTGACCCTGATTAGATGGGCAGAAAGCTTTCTGTGAGATCGAAACCTCTTCTTTGCCTTCTCGGAACAATCAGAAGAACCACAACCATTCGACTCAGGACTACCGCAAGGATCCCCCGTCTCCCCTGTCCTCTTTCTCATCTATGCGCAAGCAATGATGGAAGAGCCATCCCCTCCTCCAAGAGGCACAGTTTCATATGTTGATGACGATGCACTTGGAGAGAAATCAACTAGCCGCCAAACCAACATTGACAAACTCAGCAAACGAATTGAAACCCGCCTGGATAGGGATAACCAGCTGAACCTGTCAATCGAACAGCAGAAGTCATGTTTGATGCACTTCTATCAGAAACACCCTGACCACTACGACAAACCCTCATTCACCTACCCAAACTCCTCCATCACAATCGAAGCTACCTTGACCGTTAAACACCTGGGAGTGTACCTGGACCCCACCGGATGCTTCACAGCCCACGCTGAGAGAGCTGCAACAAAAGGCAGACAAACGCTTGCGATGTTTTCCTCCCTTAAACAAGGAAAAAGAGGACTACACCCAAGCGTAGCCCGCAATCTCGTCATAGGCCAACTGATCCTTAGGTTGACCTGGGCGTCTCAATGCTGGTGGAACAACAAAGAAGCCACTACAGTCCGCCTGAGTCCTGTCTACTATGCTGGACTACGGTGGATGTCTGGACTACCCTCATACACCCCCATCAGGATTCTCACGCGCATTTGCGCTATCCCGACCCTGGAACTACTTCTTGACTTTATGACAAGAAGATATGCCCTATCATTCTTTGACCGTCACACTGACAGGCCAATAGGCCCATCAGTCCACACAATTACACAAGACATCAAATCATACCCCGCAACCAACACCCCTTCAATAGCCAATGTGGTACATGCATTGAAAAAGATGCTTCCTCCTGACCACCCGCGCTTTGAAAACTGTCACACATCATACTCCTCGCCCTGCCCCCCCAGGAACAAACCCCTTCTTGGAAGCAAGGAAGACCCCAAACAACAACATCTCGACTTCCTCAACAACAGTCCACAGCCACCCAACCACGTCTACATATATACAGATGGATCCAAAAGCCAAGACGGACACGTTGGTTCAGGCTGGTCTGTTCAATCTGCTCAACAACCCAACCACCTCTCCCTTCCTCACAAAGTGGTTGGCCCACTCATCAAATACGCAAAAGGCCACTGCTACCTCGGAACCACCTCCACTGTCTACGATGCTGAGACCCACAGCATTCAAAAAGCACTGCGCTGGTGTGTCAAAGACCCACCTTTCAACATATCCTCCATTACCTTCTTTGTGGACAACAGCTCCGCCCTCCACAACCTTACAATAAACAACCCCAACAACTTCGAACATGCCCGTACATGTCTTCAATTCATCGACCAACTTCACTCCCAAGGAACCACCACTTTCATGACATGGACCAAAGCCCACGTTGGGATTTATTTATTTATTTATTTGTTTATAGTTCATACAAGCATGCAGCCCTAAGGCTATGGCTAACTAAAACGAAAAAGAAAAACATATGAAAGATAGTATGCGGCTGAACTCTCCTTAACCTGTTTGGCCGCGGCCTTACTAGTGTGACGCAGTCCTTTTCAATCTGCTCGGTTGGTGTTGTATTTCCAGGTTGCGTTCAACCATGTGTGTGCCTTGGGTCTTTAAATGCCCTCCTCCTCTTCTGCCTCCGCTTCTGCTTCCGCGTCTCCGTCATCACCTTCATCACCTGCTTCATCTTCCTCAACCTCCACAACTTCATTCAGTGTGCCCCAACCCATGACCGCACGGCCTTGCCAGTACAGGTCGGTTGGGGAATTGTCAGACGTAGCTTGTTGTCCAGATGTATACCAGTTTTGGCTGCCGATTCCAGTTGTCTTCAAGAACTCCAAAGTTTGTTCAAGATTCTTGTCGTTATACAGCAGGTCCCACCTCTTTGGCCTTAGGTTGTCGATTTCTTTGAGTAGTCTGCGTCTGTGTGTTCTGTAAAGTGAACACTGGAGCAGGACATGTTCGCCAGTTTGTTTTGGGCTTCCACAGTTGCATTTGCCATTGGTGACGTCTTTGGCTTGAATCTTCTTCAGGTAATCTTTGAAGAAGCCATGCCCCGTCTTGAAGGAGAGTAGTTGGAATGTTGCGTGCCTGGTCAAGGTGTTGTAGCACTCTGCCATGTGCATCTTGGGCCAGTGGGTGTTGTTGTTTTGGACGTAGTACTTGCCGTGTTTGGATGTGGTCCACTGTTTCCTCCAGTCAAGCAGCTGTTGTGCTTTGACCTGACGTCTGAGGAAGGGGAGAGTGGTGGTGGTGTGGTGTGGTTGTTCTTTTTGTGTTGCTTTGTTGGCGAGTTCGTCAGACTTTTCGTTTCCAGGTACCCCCGTGTGGCCTGGTACCCAGCAAATCTTCAAACCAACTTCCATCTCTTCTAATTTTGTGGCCAGCTCGTCCACTGCCAGTGCTATCGCCTGCCCAGGTCCTGGTGCAGTGTGTGCCATTCTTGCAATTGCAGCCTGGTTGTCAAGAAACACATACACGTCTTTTGGTTTGTGCATGTTTCTTTCCACCAGCCGCGTACATCTCTTAACTGCTAGAAGCGCCCTCTCTAGCTCTGCATCATACACTTCTGCCTCTGTTCCAAGAGGCAGTACCAACGAAATGTCTGGAGTACCACTGCCCTGCATGATGTACACACCAGCGCCTGTTACCCCATTGTCTTGTTTTGAGCCATCACTGTATGCAATCATGTAATGGCTGTCTTCTTTAATCTTGTCAAGCAGCAGAAAGTGTAGCTCAGTCGCCTGCTCCTTGTCTGCTTGCTCAATAATCCATTGAACTTTGGATTCGTGACATGGTGGTGTGTCTGTTGCATTGAAGGTTTCGATTTCAGTGGTTGGTTTGAGCCACGCCCTGACAGTGTGTAGAAGGGCATCTAGCCTGCTGAGGAACTTTGGTTTATCTGAGTCGCAGTGCCACTGAGCTGTGGACTCCAGCTCTTCGTCTCTTGTGGTGGTGTCAAAACAAGGGGGGAAGGTTTCCGGGCATCTTATTCTGATGGGGTGGGATTCAGGAAGTGTTGCGATTCGGAGGGCATATCTTCTGGCAATGTGGTTGAGTCTGACTGTGGTGGGAGGGATTGCTGCTTCCGCTTCAAGTGCAGCTGTTGGTGTTGTTCTGAACGCGCCCATGATTCCTTTCAAGGCGCTATTCTGGACCATCTGTAGCTTTTTCGCCAGCTGTTTCTGGCCTTTCCACCATATTTCCACTCCAAAGTCCATTACTGGAAGGACTGTTGTGGTGAACAGTGTTCGCATGGTGCTTGGAGTGATGCCTGACTGGGTGTTTGCCATTCTGCTAAAGGCAAAGTATGCTCTTGTCGCAGCTGTGGTTTTGAGATTGATGTGGTGGCTGAAGTTCAGTTTGCTGTCTAGCCATACTCCCAACCATCTGACAACCGGTGATGGCTCAATGATAGCGCCATTAGGGAGTGTGATTGCAGTCTGGTCTGGATTTCGTTTGGTTGAGAAGTGGATAAGCTCAGACTTGGGGCCGTCGAATGTGAGAGCATTGTTGTCTGACCAGGTGAAGAGTGTTCGCACTATTTTCTGAATTTGCTTGCAATTGGCAGTGGTGCTCTTGCCTGATACCACGATTGCAGCGTCATCAATGTATGAAGGGCAGTTGATGTTTGGATGCTTCTTCTCAAGTTCATCAAAGAGTGGTTTGAGGTAAAGCAGGAACAGGATTGGTGAGATTGGGGAACCTTGAGGGATTCCCGTCTGTACTGGTTGCAATGTTTCTTTGTCTCCGTCAAAGGCCAATGCTGTTGTTCTGTTGTTGAGGAAATCGGAAACCCAGGATATTTATTTATTTATTTATTTATAGTTCATACAAGCATGCAGCCCTAAGGCTATGGCTAACTAAAACGAAAAAGAAAAACATATGAAAGATAGTATGCGGCTGAACACTCCTTAACCTGTTCGGCCGCGTCCTTAGTGTGTCGCAGTCCTTTTCAATCTGCCCGGTTGGTGTTGTATTTCCAGGTTGCGTTCAACCATGTGTGTGCCTTGGGTCTTTAAATGCCCTCCTCCTCTCCTGCCCCCGCCTCTGTTTCCGCGTCTCCGTCATCGCCTGCATCACCATCATCATCTTCCGCACCTTCCTCAACTTCCTCAACTTCTTCAACTTCATTCAGTGTTCCCCAACCCATGACTGCCCGGCCTTGCCAGTACAAGTCGGTTGGGGAGTTGTCAGACGTAGCTTGTTGTCCAGATGTATACCAGTTGTGGCTGCCGATACCAGTTGTCTTCAAGAACTCCAAAGTTTGTTCAAGATTTTTGTCGTTATACAGCAGGTCCCACCTCTTTGGCCTTAGGTTGTCGATTTCTTTGAGTAGTCTGCGTCTGTGTGTTCTATAAAGTGAACCCTGGAGCAGGACATGTTGGCCAGTTTGTTTTGGGCTTCCACAGTTGCATTTGCCATTGGTGACGTCTTTGGCTTGAATCTTCTTCAGGTAATCTTTGAAGAAGCCATGCCCCGTCTTGAAGGAGAGTAGTTGGAATGTTGCGTGCCTGGTCAAGGTGTTGTAGCACTCTGCCATGTGCATCTTGGGCCAGTGGGTGTTGTTGTTTTGGACGTAGTACTTGCCGTGTTTGGATGTGGTCCACTGTTTCCTCCAGTCTAGCAGCTGTTGAGCTTTGACCTGACGTCTCAGGAAGGAGAGAGTGGTGGTGGTGTGGTGTGGTTGTTCTTTTTGTGTTGCTTTGTTGGCCAGTTCGTCAGACTTTTCGTTTCCAGGTACCCCCGTGTGGCCTGGTACCCAGCAAATCTTCAAACCAACTTCCATCTCCTCTAGTTTTGTGGCCAGTTCGTCCACTGCCAATGCTATCGCCTGCCCAGGTCCTGGTGCAGTGTGTGCCATTCTTGCGATTGCAGCCTGGTTGTCAAGAAACACATACACGTCTTTTGGTTTGTGTATGTTTCTTTCCACCAGCCGCGTACATCTCTTAACTGCTAGAAGCGCCCCCTCTAGCTCTGCGTCATACACTTCTGCCTCTGTTCCAAGAGGCAGTACCAACGAAATGTCTGGAGTACCACTGCCCTGCATGATGTACACACCAGCGCCTGTTACCCCATTGTCTTGTTTTGAGCCATCACTGTATGCAATCATGTAATGGCTGTCTTCTTTAATCTTGTCAAGCAGCAGAAAGTGTAGCTCAGTCGCCTGCTCCTTGTCTGCTTGCTCAATAATCCATTGAACTTTCGATTCGTGCCATGGAGGTGTGTCTGTTGCATTGAAGGTTTCGATTTCAGTGGTTGGTTTCAGCCACGCCCTGACAGTGTGTAGAAGGGCATCTAGCCTGCTGAGGAACTTTGGTTTATCTGAGTCGCAGTGCCACTGAGCTGTTGACTCCAGCTCTTCGTCTCTTGTGCTGCTGTCAAAACATGGGGGGAAGGTTTCCGGACATCTTGTTCTGATGGGGTGGGATTCAGGAAGTGTTGCGATTCTGAGTGCATATCTTCTGGCAATGTGGTTGAGTCTGACTGTGGTGGGAGGGATTGCTGCTTCCGCTTCAAGTGCAGCTGTTGGTGTTGTTCTGAACGCGCCCATGATTCCTCTCAATGCGCTATTCTGGACCATCTGTAGCTTTTTCGCCAGCTGTTTCTGGCCTTTCCACCATATTTCCACTCCAAAGTCCATTACTGGGATAACAGTTGTGGTGAACAGTGTTCGCATGGTGCTTGGAGTGATGGCTGACTGGGTGTTTGCCATTCTGCTAAAGGCAAAGTATGCTCTTGTCGCAGCTGTGGTTTTGAGCTTGATGTGGTGGCTGAAGTTGAGTTTGCTGTCTAGCCATACTCCCAACCATCTGACAGCCGGTGATGGCTCAATGATGGCGCCATTAGGGAGTGTGATTGCAGTCTGGTCTGGATTTCGTTTGGTTGAGAAGTGGATAAGCTCAGACTTGGGGCCGTCGAATGTGAGAGCATTGTTGTCTGACCAGGTGAAGAGTGTTTGCACTATTTTCTGAATTTGCTTGCAATTGGCAGTGGTGCTCTTGCCAGATACCACGATTGCAACGTCATCAATGTATGAGGGGCAGTTGATGTTAGGATGCTTCTTCTCAAGCTCATCAAAGAGTGGTTTGAGGTAAAGCAGGAACAGGATTGGTGAGATTGGGGAACCTTGAGGGATTCCCGTTTGTACTGGTTGCAATGTCTCTTTGTCTCCGTCAAAGGCCAGTGCTGTTGTTCTGTTGTTGAGGAAATCGGAAACCCAGGATAGCACAGGCGGTGGAAGTCCCATCTGAGCCAGTGTGTGTTTGAGACGGGTGGAGGAGACATTGTCGAAAGCGCCCTTGACATCCAGAAGTACAGTTGAGACCACTTTCTTTTCCTTCTTGCCAACATCAATGTCGTGTGCTAAACACATCACTGCATCAATTGCGTTTCTCTGTTTCCTCCCTCCCATCTGTGCCTTGTGTAAGAGATTGTACTTTTCAGACAAGAATCCCAATCTTGTTGCCATGATCTTTTCAAGCACCTTTCCCAAGCAGTTGAGCAGGGCGATGGGCCTGTATGACTTTGGTGTGGAGTAGTCAGGTTTGTTTGGCTTTCTGATGACAGCTGTTGTTGATTCCCGCCAGCATACAGGATGGTATCCACGTTTGGCTAGTTGTGCATATATGGTGTTGAACATGTGTGGGATCGCTTGGTAGGCTTTCTGCAAGCAGAGGAATGGGAGTCCGTCTGGGCCTGGGGCTTTGTTGGGGTGAGATGTGAGGATTGCTTTCTCAACTTCTCTTTTGGTGACCGGTTCCCAAGGCAGTTGAAGTCTGGGTGCGTCTTGAGCTTGTGGGGGGTAGTCAGGTGGTGGTGGGAACATAACAGTTCGAAAAAGGTTGCACTTTTCTTCAAACGTAATGTGTGCGTTGTTGTCAGAGTCCAGCAATACTGGAGTTCTTTCAGTGACTCTGGGTTTTGTGTATCGCAATAGGCTGAATGCATCCGTCCCTTTGACTTGTTCAAGGTACTCAACCCAGTTTTTCTGTTTCTGTACTCTGATGTGTCTGAAGTACAGGTTTCGCTTGGTTGTGAATCTTAGCCAGTTGGCCCTGGTCCTCTCCTCCTTAAAATCTCTTAACGCCTGGGCCATATTCTTTCTGTCCAGAGACAGTTCCTCACACCACCACCTCTTCGCCCTTGGTGAGTGCTTCATGACTGGTGTTGACTTTCTGGAGGCTGATACAATGATATCCATAAGGTAACAGGCAGCCGCTCCCAGATTGTCAGTGTTGTGTGAATTGTCCATCAGCTCTTTCCATCTGCGCTTTGATTCTTCTTCAGATTCAATGAGCGCGTTGTTGAAGCATTCCCAGTCTGCTTGCTTCCAGTTGTAATGTTGTGCAAGTGGTGGAGTCACTGTGTCTAGACTGTCCGAAATCAAGTCAAACTTGATCACCTCATGATCAGACCCAGTTGTATGGCTGTCGTCAATGGCCCAGTTGATGGTGTTGTTGTGGAGTGCTGCAGAAGAGAAGACAAGATCAAGGACGGAGCTGGTCAGGCCTGTCTTTGCATGGTAGGTGTGGACGTCAGGTTCATTAACTAGAGTGAAGTTGTTACTCTCCATTAGTTGAACAAGAACGTCTGCTCTGGCTGGCCGTTTGTGTTGGTTCCACCATGGGTGGTGAGCATTCATATCGCCAGCTAGAATGCTTCTTGGTGGAAATGTGATATTAGTGAGTGTTCGCTCAATCGTTCTTGTTGTGTCTGGTTCGCCTGGAACTTTCTCATTGTATATGTTGAAGAGGCGAGTAATTGGAATGGTGGGTGTGGAGATATCAAGCACTTGCAAATCTGGATCAGTGCTGATATCTGGGCGAGGGGTGACTTTAAGAAAAGGGTTGGTGGTGGAGACAAAGGCCATAGTCCTGGGCCTTCTATTTGATGGTGGTGGTAAGATCGCCTGAAAAGAAGGATGGGGAATAGTAGTGGCTGATCTTGAAAAAGGTTCTTGCAGAAGTAGAATATCTGCTGTGCCAGCAGCTGATTGAAGGAGTGACTGCATTACATTGGTGCTTCTTGCACAATTGTGTACAAGAATTCGGATTTTGTGAGCTGTAGGTGGAGCACTATTCATTCATAATAGTGTCTACAGTGTTGCCTTTGTTTGCGTTGACTCTCAGTTGGAACCGGGAGTGGAGGAGAGTGATTGTGGGGCAGCTTGGGTCATTCGCCTTATGTTTCCCTTTGCAGTTGCAGCAGGAGGGCGTCTGGTGTGGGCAAAGTTTCCCTACTGCATTGCAACTCTCGCACTTGTGTTCTGAAGTGTGGTGCCCCTCACCACATACTCTGCATCTTACATCTCTCCTGCATCTCTGCTGTGGGTGGCCAAAGTCCTGGCACTTAGTGCATTGGTCATGTGGCCTGACCGAATAAAACTCTTCCACCTTTTGAGTGTCTCCAAGGATCTGGAGGCCGTGTTTAACCATCATCTTCATGGTTTCTCTGTTTTCCACCGCCAGTACTACTGACGAGTGGACTTTGCCAGTGCGCTTCTCTGATTTGAGCAGGTATCTTGGTGTGTTTACCACCTTGACTCTGCTGTTGAATTCGTGGATTTCAGACTTCAGCTTCTCCATTCCTTCAGGTGTGTCTGGAAAGTATTCTTGGTGGATCCCGTGCACAAGCACCTTGGCCCAGTCTTCACTGGTTCTGATCTCCTGAGTTTCCTTGTCCGCCTGATTGATAGCCTTTTGAATCTGGTCTTTGTATTGTAGCACATCTTGTGCGGTGCAGTCGTCTTTGGTCATCACTACAATGTTGCCTCTGGGGTTCAGAGTAGCACTTGCGATTTTGAGTTGAGGAGGAGCTTGAGCCTGATGTAATGCCGTGTTCATTGTGTCCCGCAGTTCTAGTGAGTTGATCGTCTTGTTTGTAGTTGAAGTGTTCCTCAGGATAGTGAAAGTTCTTGCCTTTTTGCTGGGTCCGGTTGGTGTTGGTGTAGTTTTTGAAGCGTTTTTGGGGCCAGTGGGGGTTGAGCTTGCTACTTGGCTCCAGGTCTTCTTGCTGTTGGGATCCGCGGTGGTGGTAGGAGTGGTGTTTTTCAGTAGAATGTCAATTTTGTCTTCAAGTGCCTTGATCTTTTTGTTCTGTTTTGCAATGACGCCTCTGAATAGTTGAGACACCTTTGCTACAATGTTGGTGACCAGCAGACTGTCTTCGAATGCGCCTTCTTCTTCTTCCTCTTCATCTTCTTCTCCAAGGCTTTCCATCAAGTCAGGTTCTGCATGTACCCTAGGTGGGCTGCTAGGGTGGTTCGGTTGTTCAATTGTTGAGAATCTTGAAATGTTCGCATACCCTTGGTTCCTGACGCTTTTGAGGTCGGGCTCCTGTGAATATATGCTTTCAGTTCCACTTCTCTTTCTATTAGTAGGGTTGTTGGAGCCGGAAGGGTTGTTGAGGGTGCTGTGAATGGTGTGGTTGGTGCTGGTGATTGGATCAGATGAGATAGCTACATCTGGAAGGGGTGGTTTGTTTTTGTCTTTGGTTTTGCGCAACATGTTTCTGTTGTTTGCGGTGGTTGTTTGTTAAATATCAGAGTGATATGTGGTGTAGGAAATTGTGGTGGGGTGTTCTGACTAAGACTTTGGTGATAGTGTGTGTTGTGGTGCGCAGGGGGTGTGCTGAGTAACAATACCACACCAAAAATTCCGAAATTCAAAAATGCAAGAACAGCAAAAAATAATGATGCCTTGCAGAACAGAAATCCCTGTTTAAAGGGGGGGAGACTTGATGGGGGGGATAGCGTGGGAATTGAAAAATTCTCAAGGGTTCTGGTAGCAGGTGGTGAGACCTGTGTAGGGGGTGGTGTTGAGGCTCTGCTGGTAGAAAATTTTCGAAAAATTCGCTCAGAAGAGGGGTAAAATTGCTGTATCTCCACAACCAAAAGTCGGACGCTTTCGAGAAGTGGTAGATACGCTCGAGGACGTTCGCTTAGCCCAGGGTAAAATTTTCGGAGCGTTTGGAGTTGTTGTTGTGGAGTTCTGCCGAAATTCGGAGATTTTTACCCCTGAAAAAGGGGTAAAATCGCGATTTTTGCAACAACACCCACAAAAGGAGTTATTCTTTTTCGAAAATTGGAGGGTGTGGTATTTGAGGTGTAAGGAATTGATTTATCGACTTATTTTTCTCGTAGCTGTTGTGGTTGTTGACTTTTATTTTTGGTGGGGTGTTTTTTTTACCACCCCCACGTTGGGATTCCCGGTAATGAAAGAGCCGACGTCCTGGCCAAGAAGGGTTCCAACACCCGCAATACACTCTGCCCTCACGCAATCACCACCATCCTCTACATGAAGCAACGCAACACAGAATATCTTCACGAATCATGGGCACATGACCCTGAAAGAAAATTTGCCCCATTCACTCTCCCTGTCAGCCGCAAAATGGATACCAACTACACCTCGCTTGGCTCTGCCGCCGCCTCTGCCCTCATGGCTATATGCGCCAAACGAACACCTTCAGACACCCAAGAATGGATGGAATCCCTGCGCTGCTACTGCGATACAGCTGACATCTCTTCTGAACACTTCTATCAAGACTGCCCTGCCCTAACAATCGCCAGACAGGAATGCTTTGACCTCACCACCAACAACAACAAACCCAACCCCCATACAAGAGACGAAGACGAAATCTTGCAATGGGGCAATTTTAGAGTCAGGCGCACCGGGCTTGTTCTCACCAAAGTTCCCAAGGATCACGGAACCCTTGAACACACCCCCATCGATGTGGAGATTGGACCTGTTCCTGACCGAATAGAAGAGATTCGTGACCTAGTCATTGACCCTACTTTCCGGCCCTTGCCTCCACCTCAACCTCCACCCGATGGGTGATTCAACCATCGCAACAAATTGTCAACAACCTTCTCCTACTGTCCTACTATTTTACCTGTCTCATCTTATGTTCTGTTATTTATGTTATGAATTTCCTTTGTTATGTGTTACGTTTTTGATTTACTGACTTTGTTTGTTGTACGTGTTTGGTATGTTGCGGAGGATTTTCTTTATGGCGGTACGGGGGAAAGACGATTGGTCACACGCACCAGAAATGTCACTTAATAAATAGAAATGATCCATTCTATTAGATGTTCGATGAGGCCGAGCAACAGCATATGCAAGATATCAGGTTTGGCGATGCTCGCAATCTGTTGACGATCTCTACAAAAGTCCCAGTGCCAGTTATGGCGATATGTCATACCATGTTCTTTGAGATGACTGATTGAGCCCGCATGGTATCTGTCGTGATAAACAACGTGATTCCGGTCCGCACCAATGGTATTCTCACCGAATGCGTGCTTTGGAAGCTCACACCAAACGCAGCGAGTGTACGCCACGCCCTGGATCTCGCAATGCTCTGGGTAATCCCCAGGCCAGGCCGCAAGTCGAGGAAAGATTCATCGAGTCAGACCATCTGGGCACAGTGAATCGAACCCGTTTTCTGTGTTTTTCACAGAAATTTCTGCGAATAGGTCCGCATATATGTTATCGATAATCATTGTTTCGTTTGCATCATATGCTCTTTTATCCGGCAGCAGTCATTTTACATTGCTTTGGCGGTACGGGGATAAATGCAACGATGGCCGTCGCATATTCACTGGGTTTGCGGCGAATTTCGCTGTGGATATTACCGATTGTGAGATAGACCGGCAAAGCTTTTGTCACACCGGAAAAATTTGACAAATGTGTCGCGTCAGTCATGACTATGATTGGCTCTATCGTGCCACCTGGGAACACTGTGTTCACGTGAATCTATTGGTTTGTCAGTGAATATCACAGGTAACACAGTGAAGTTTGGCAATGAACCTGTTCCGCCCACCACCATTGACCGGTATTCGTCTCATTGAAGAGAGGCATTCCACCAACTTTCTTATGAACAGGCGCGTATACTATGTCATCTCTGAAACGTCTTTGACATAGAAACCACTCGATCAACCTGCGGAGACTACGGCTCTTTCCATACGAGATGGGTTCTTGATCATCAAAGTTGCAGCAAAAGTTGGTCTTGACGAGTGTTCAGTTCTGAGTCTCTGGCATCTCATCAAAGACGTTGCGCATAGTGTGTGTCGACGTGAAAGATTTAAGAACAGCGGGATGGACTGGAAACACCGGAATGTTGGTGTTATTCGCTGGGTTTACGGTGCTCATGCCTTTTAAGAGTTTATTGACAACTTTGACCGTTGATCGTTCTTCTGTGAACCACTTGGCCAAAACGTAAGCTTCGTTGCTCTTGAACGGAGTTATTCCGCCATGTTGTTGGCATTGGATATGCATGTATGTGGTCGATTCGGCGTGAATGATATTCGAGAGCAGGCCAGCTGGGCCAGAAAAGAGCACGAATTGATCATCTGCTGTGAGTTTGATAAGTCCTTAAATCTCAGCGCAAATTTGCTGTGCTTCCGGTGGTTCGTCTGGTGTATCCCTCAAAGAACGTTGTATATCCGGCGAATTCAACGGCAATGCGGATTCAATATACGAACGATTCCGTTTGAGAGAGGCTATGGCGTTGTCATCGAGACGATTTGGATTCGTTGCTTTGATATGGATCTGTAGATGGCCCCAGGTTCTGTAGCTTGCGCGGCACACTAAACATTGTCGGATGCTTGCATTCATTTCAAGAAAAAGCCGGTAAATTTCACTGGAAAATAGGTGTTGTATGTCGTAGAGAACACCGGAGACGCGTTGCGATAGCTCAGTGTGACCACACGAATTGTTGTGAGCATACTGTGGGCGGGAATGCGCGCGTTCTGTGTCAGATTCGCCGGAATTCAGGTGAAATAGGGGTCATGAGCAGCACTAATGTTGGTCGTGGCGCTACCAGGCAGATGCCATGTGGCGCTGATCGGATACTATGAATACCCTGCATCAACGATGTCCCGAAAAAGCTGCATTGCCAAGCATCGCCAAGTTTGATGTACGAGTGTGTATACTCAGCATGAGTGTAGATATGCAGTAATTAGGCCGAGATATATAGAGTTTGACGCCGGACTTGACCTAGCCTGAGGGGTTGCTGGGTACAAGGTGTATAGCAAAACTTGTGAACTCACGAAAATGAAGACAAAGGAAACTCCAAATGTGAAGATCACTCATCTATATCCGTCAGTGGTATACATCGTAAAGGCGGTGAAATGCACGATAAACACTATGGAATGTTCTCAATTCGATATAGTAAATATTGAGTTTCACTAGCCCACCACGTGTTGATCCTTCTCTTTGCATGTGCTATCCATAACACAGATATCCGCATCCGGTTACATTGACCTCTTTTACTGAAATTATGTTGCCATCAAAGCCTAAGGCGACGGAATGGAACAAGTACTTCCAGATGACCAAACATGTGTTATTTATTTATTTATTTATTTATAGTTCATACAAGCATGCAGCCCTAAGGCTATGGCTAACTAAAACGAAAAGGAAAACATATGAAAAGAAAACCATATGAAAGATATTATGCGGCTGAACACTCCTTAACCTGTTCGGCCGCGGCCTGTATGTGTCGCAGTTCTTTTCAATCTGCCCAGTTGTTGTTGTATTTCCAGGTTGCGTTCAATCATGTATGTGCCTTGGGTCTTTAAATGCCCTCCTGCTCTTCTGCCCCCGCCTCTGCTTCTGCGTCTCCGTCATCACCTTCTTCACCTTCTTCAACTTCCTCAACTTCATTCAGTGTGCCCCAACCCATAACTGCGCGGCCTTGCCAGTACAGGTCTGTTGGGGAGTTGTCAGACGTAGCTTGTTGTCCAGATGTATACCAGTTGTGGCTGCCGATACCAGTTGTCTTCAGGAACTCCAAGGTTTGTTCAAGATTCTTGTCGTTATACAGCAGGTCCCACCTCTTTGGCCTCAGGTTGTCGATTTCTTTGAGTAGTCTGCGTCTGTGTGTTCTGTAGAGTGAACACTGGAGCAGGACTTGTTCGCCAGTTTGTTTTGGGCTTCCACAGTTGCATTTGCCATTGGTGACGTCTTTGGCTTGAATCTTCTTCAGGTAATCTTTGAAGAAGCCATGCCCCGTCTTGAAGGAGAGTAGTTGGAATGTTGCGTGCCTGGTCAAGGTGTTGTAGCACTCTGCCATGTGCATCTTGGGCCAGTGGGT